>OZ012738.1:239019660-239619660 GCA_963859935.3 Lathyrus sativus | reverse complement strand
TGAAGAAGATAGGAGGGGTAGGAGTTGATACTTCTTTGTGTTTGAAGATTACTCTTAGGAGCTGAAGCTTGCAGATCAGGGAAAGCAAGTTGATACTTGTAAGGAGGAGAGAACTGAAGCTTGAGGGTCCAGAAGAACAAGTTGACACTTGTGAAGAAGATCAAATTGGAATTGAGTGAGGAGCTGAGGCTTGAAGAAGAAAGGTTGAGTTGATACTTATGTTGAGACATTGAGAGCCTGAAGGAGCCAAGTTGATACTTGATATGAGGAGTGAAGCCTGAAGGTGGAATTACTGAAGAGCTGAGGCTTGAGGAAGATGGGATAAGTTGATACTTAGGTTGGATGTATTGAAAGCTTGAAGAAGCAAGTTGATATTTGCTATTGAAGATGATGGTCATGTAGAGCTGTTGAGGACTGATGACTGAACTGCTGTCAGAAGGTTGCTTTGCTGTAAAGTTATAGGGGTGGTTGATCTGCTTTCTGTGCAACTGTATTGGTGTGACTCGTTTGATTTGCTTGATGCATTAGAATAAGTTCATATTTAGACTGACTCAAGCTAGAAGCATGATTGCACTAGAGGTTGAGTTGCTCCCTCTGCTTGTATTTTTACTGTATGGCTTTGCTTGCGGGTATTCGGTAGAGCTCTGCTCCCTTGCCTATGTGGTTTGTGGTTTGCTTGATAGCATGTTATTACTTCTGTAGGATTGCAGTTATTGTATTTTGCTTGATAGCATGTTATTTCTTCTGCATGATTACAGTTATTCATATTTGGCTTGAGGTTGAGATGAGCTTGTGGAGGCTGATGTCCCACACACATTTCCTCCCTCACTTGCATTGCATGCATTTTACAGTCGTTTACTCTTTACTGTTTAAGTTGATGCTTTATCTGTTTCTGTTTATCATTGACATGATCCCTTAGGACTCTCATTTCCTTTGATAAGGAAGTGATGATTAGAACTTTAGGTTGAAACCTATGCATGATAACTTCTAGGAGTTCCCTGTTTCACACCTCAACCATAGGATGAATCCTTAGCATGACAACATTAGGACTTGATAGTCTCCCCTTAGTTGAACCTGTTCGTTCTCTTCTCATCTCGAAACAAATTAAAATACAGTAACAAAGGTTAACTGACGTCGTACGTTACGAGCCTTAAGCTATCTGAGAAAGGATTGTTGGAGAGTTCCTTTTCAATAGTCTGGATGTCTAGTATGGCACCCTTTGGGTGACATGCGACGCATTCACTCTCAGGTCTTAGTATCTAGTGCGATATTGGTTGCAAACATCCATAAAAAACAGTTCTTCCGTAAAAGACAGAAAACAAACTTCAAACGTTTTTGCCCCGTGGGCCCGTAATTCAAAGGAAGCTTTTCTGAAGAAAAGAGTGTCGTTAACTCCCAATTCTACCGCAAACAGTACGCCTAAGTCTCCAAGGGTCGAGCTGCGTACGCCAAGCTGCTGGAACTGTTTGTTAACCCTACTCGATAAAAACAGATGAATCTGAATTGCCGTAAGCCGTATTATCCCGAACTACGTAAGCTCTGATCTCTCATACCTGTTGAGAGTACGTATGCGCAATACTGACGTGTTGGCGAGCCACCTCCCCCATCACCCGTAGTTAGGCGAACTACGTTGACTCTGATTTCTCATTCTCTGATGAGAATACGTAGGCATAAAGTGCGACGCTTTGCCGAGTCATTTTCTTTTCTTTTTAAGCCAGCCTTGATAGGTAGATAGATAAAACCAACCCATCAGATAAACACAACAAGCGTGGATCCCATCGAGTACGATGGACGTGAGGGGTGCTAATACCTTCCCCTTGCGTAACTGACTCCCGAACCCAGACAATGGTTGCAATGACCTTGTCTTATACCTTTTCATAAGGTTTTTCTCGATCGTTTCCTTTCCCGTTCTGAGGGATAAATAACGAAAGGTGGTGAATCTTCTATTTTGCCGGCACCTTATTTTCGCGGTAGCGACAGCTAGCGACTCTACTGGGGACTTGATAGTTTCCTGGGATCCAACGTCCCGTATGCGAGTCAGTTTGGGGATCCAACGTCCCCTGCGAGAGTCAATCCTAGCGCTTGTATGATTACTTGTTGGGTTGTGTTTGTTTATCGCATTTTATTTCCCGCATCTTTATTTTTAGTATGATATGATTATCTGTGCTGTTGTGGGAGGGGCATTCTGATGAGTGAGAAGCCAGACCCAGGCTTGAGTGTACTTAGCATTAGTTGTGGAAATTAGTGGGCGCGTGCTTGCTTTGCAGGCACTAGTGTCTCATGAAATCCACGCTCAGACGAGGTTCTCCCGGTTGACTTCTTTTTCAACCCTTTGGGTTGAGGGGGTTGTTGGTTTGGAGGATTGTCGACTCTGGGGACCGATCATTTGGAATTCAGCTGAGTGAGGCCGCTTTAGAAGATGGTGATGCCACACCTTCTGGGTATCGTATCACCCCTCTTGAATGTCTGTGACGCTGATGACCGCATAGGATGCCGAACTTGTGTCAGTTTAGGTCCATACCTGTGAGCAGGGCGGGGTTTGTTGCAGGAAGCCTTAACCTTCAGACTACCTGGTTCTTGATAGTGAATCAGTTTTGTTGGTATCAGAGGTTCTCATCATCAGATGTATATGTGTTCTTGACAGAGCAGATTTATGGTCCTTATCTTCAGAGATATATGTGTTCTTGATAGAGCAGATTTATGGTCCTGTATCAGATGTCCTTATTTTCAGACGTATGTGTTCTTGACAGAGCAGATTTATGGTCCGATATCAGGGTTTTCTTCTTATCAGAGATGGTGGTTGATCTTGACAGAGCAGTATTGTGGTTTTGTTGATACAGAACCTTCATATCTTCAACAACACAGTTGTCTTGATCTCCTGCTGCATGATTGCATTTTGCATTGTTTTGCATATTCATCTGCATTTCATTAACGCGTGTCTGTGTTGCAGGTACCGTTTCCCCCGATTCAGGTTTTCTTGCCTTCTATTGTACTATTATGGGTTCTCTGAGGAAGACTGTGGCCTACAAGCTCCCCACTCCTGATGTTGTTCAGCTGACTGGTTTGATTGCTTTGGCAGATGATTCTGTGAGAGATGAATTCAGAAAGTCTTACGGTAAACTGCTCAGTTTGGTTCGTAAACCCTCTGTGTTTGAGTTGAATGGGTTGCACGCCCTGCTGCAGTTCTACGATCCTCCGTTGAGATGCTTTACTTTCCAAGATTTTATTCTCGCACCCACACTAGAGGAGTATGTTGATTTGTTAGGTGTGCCTATCAAGAGTCAGATGCCTTTTGTTCATATGGATGCTGAGCCTGATCTAGCTAGCCTAGCTCCCTCACTGCACCTAGATGCCTCCGAGTTGGTCTTGTCTAGTTGGAACAGGGTTCCCGGTTTCTCCTTGCAGTTCTTAGTGGGAAAGGCTCAACAGTGCGCCAAAGACGGATGTTGGGTCGTGTTCAACGCCATCCTTGCTCTGTGTATATATGGCATCATTCTGTTCCCCAATATGCCCGACTTTGTGGACTTCGACGCCTTTCACATCTTTGCATCAGGGAATCCAATCCCTACCTTGATTGGAGATGTCTATCATTCCGTCCACTACAAAAATAAGAACAGGAGGGGCAAGAATGTCTCGTGCTGTGCGCCCCTGCTCTATAGATGGCTTGATAGTCACCTACCCAAGAAGGGTCCCTTTGCTTCGTCTGCAGCCACAACTGAGTGGTCTGAGCATTTGATGAGTCTATCAGTGGAGGATATTGACTGGTTTGATAAAGATAGGTTGGGTACCGAGATCATCTTCAGCTGCAGCGGGTTTCCGAATGTGCCTCTGATAGGCAAGAAGGGCTATATCAACTATAATCCATCTCTGCTAGTCTGACAGTTTGCTTATGCTCTGAGAGCTCCGCCGAAGGAGGAAGAGGTGCAGGAATCTCTGTACCTCACTGGTCTTCTAGAGGGGGATATGTTATCTAAGCTTCAACACGCTTTTAATGGTATCAGTAAGTGAGGGAAGCCGTTGCTGGGAAAGAGTAATAGCCAAGCCTACGCTCCATATGTGACTTGGATCAGAGCCAGAGCAGATGCTATAGGGATACCGTTTCCACCTGCCCAGCCCGAAAGCCCTCCAGCGATTGAAGAGCCTACCACCGTGCCTATTCAGCAGCATAATCAGGTGTTAGCTGAAAGAGATGAGTTGAAGAAGGCAAATGAAGAACTGGAGAAAGAATTGGCTCAACTCAGAAGCGAGAAAAGCGAAGCCGTTCATTCCATCAAGAGGCATACATAGCTGGTGAACCAGTTAGGGACGGATTTGACTAAGCAGATAGCTGAGCGTGAGCGTTTGGGTCGGGATTTCAAAGCTGTCAATGACGTACTGGCCACTAAGAAGCAGCACTTGGATGAAGCGTATCGGAGAATATCCAAGTTCAATCAGCATTGGAAGGCCACACTAGCCAACGGCAAAGAACGGGAGGATAAGCTGAAGCAATAGATCTCCAAGTTGAAAGCCCAGGTGAAAGCTAGTGAGAAGAGGTTTGATGAAGAAACCGCTCGCAGATATGCCGCTGAAGGCCAGCTCAACAAGGCTCTTGCTAACCTGAAGGAGCGCAAGCTGATGTTTGAATCCAAGAAGCGGAAGTTAGAAGATTGTTTCGGCAAAGGAGCATGGGAAGATTCGGTTGAAGGTCTCCAATACACCATTACACAAAGAGAGTTACTCGTCGAAGGGTTGCTCACTCGGCCTGATCATCCAGAGACAAAGGGGTTGTTAGAAGAGTTTCGCGCCCGTGGCCGTGCTTGACTATTTGTAATCCTTTTGTGTCGATCATTGTTGTATCCTGACCATCACCAGGCTTGTTGGTCGAGGTCATGGTATTGATTCTGCATGTACTCAGTGATGTTACGTACCGCCTTGATGGGCTTTCTTTATATATATGAGATGTTATTTCCATGACTGAACTCAGACTTCTTATTATCAGCACTAGCACTCAGGCACTAGGATCGGGGGATACATCCCTAACACACAGACACACGTCTGCATTTGCATGAAGCATTTGCATAACGAGCACTTTGTCGTTTTTCTAACCCTTTGTGTATACAGGTTGTTCCAGGATTGATCAGAGACCTATCCACCGCTATTCAACCAGAGAAAATCAAGCCAGAGTTATGGAGCAAGTACAAACTGATGTTCAAGAACTCCGAGAGAGGATGGACCACTTCATGGAGCTCATGCAAGTGGTTTCCAACGGCCAGGATCAGCTCAGAACATTGGTCCAGCCTCTGATTTCAAGGGTCGACAGCAATGGCGTACTCCATGGTGGGACTGTGCCAACCCCTCCACCTGTTGAAACTCCTCAGAATGGCGTCCCCGTGACCGGGGGGAATGGCAGTGCCAACGGCAATGTGATAGCTAACATGGGACTCAACGGTAATACGACTGGCGTCGGTAATGGGAATTTTGAAGCTAACGTCAATGTTGTATTGGGCAACGGCAATGCGGGTGTTGGAAATCTGTATGGGCCTCAGCCATGGTTAGAAGACCGTCAAGACGATATGTTCTCACAGAGAGGTGCTGAAGGGGAGCTGACTGCTGAAGCACGGCTAAGGTTTAACGCACTCGAGGACAAGATAAAGAATTTCGAGAACAAGAACACCATGGGTGTTGACATGTCCAAGTTGGGACTGATTGCTGATGCACTCGCGTCCACCTGAGATCATACTACCGGAAAATGTCAGCTCACTCTGAGGACGAGAAGTTGCTGATGCACTTCTTTCAGGACAGTCTGTCCGGGCCCTCCCTGGAATGGTACATGAGTCTGGAACCTACCAGTGTGCGCACGTGGAAGGAACTTGCTGAAGCATTCGTGCACCATTACCAATATAACAGTGACTTGGCTCCGAACGGGGTCCAACTGCAGAATCTGTCATAGAGGAACAACGAAGGGTTCAAGGAATACACCCAGCGGTGGCGTGAATTAGCAGCTAGGGTTCAGCCGCCGATGGTTGAACCGGAGCTTGTTGAAATGTTCGTAGCCACCCTCCCAGGGGTTTATTACGAGAAATTGGTCAGCAGTATGTCTGGAAGCTTCTTAGATCTCATTATGACGGGTGAGCACGTTGAAAATGGGATCAAATTGGGGAAAATTCAAGGTGACATGTCCTCAGCTGGAGGAGGAAAGAAACCGTATGGTGGCAAAAGGCGGGAAGGGAAGACGAGCGCTATGTCCAACGCTCGAAGGAAAGGCAAGGGCCAGCACCAGCAGGTGGCCAGCATAACCATCCCCGCTGTCCAACAACCCCAGCCACATCAGTAGCATCCAAATCAGCAAGGGTATAGAAAGTATCAGAACAGGGCGCCTCTTTCAAGTCGTCACCTCGAGACTCCGCCCATGTCTTATGCTCAGCTGTTACAGACTCTGCGCCAGTTGCAGCTGATCCAGAAGAGAACCCTGGCTCCCTTGACCGGGGCACCTCCGCTAGGTTATGATGCGAATGCGACTTGTGAATTTCACTCAGGGGCACCAGGCCACACCATAGAAAATTGCAAAGCCCTCAAGCACAAGGTGCAGGATATGGTGGACGCTAAGATCATCAATTTCTCAGATAATGTGCCAAATGTCACGAAGAACCCTATGCCGAATCATAGGGGAGGTGGAGTAAATGCCATTATTGAGGACGAGAGCTTGGATTTGTTGACTGACGTCAAGGATCTGAAGACACCTCTTAGCTTCGTTAAAGCCAAGCTGATGAAAAGAGGTTTCTTCCCGGGCTGCGGAGAACTGTGTATGGGTTGCGTGACTCGTCCTGATGGATGTGAACAGTTGATAGAGGGGATCCAGAGTCTAATGACCGAAGGAATCCTGCAGTTTAGCCGAAGGGCCGAAAGCGGATCGGGAGAGGTAATGCTGAAGCAAGATGATGAGGTTGCTACCATCACCATCCCTCATCGGACGATCACTATTTCTGCACCCAGGCCTCCCACAATTACCATCACCATAGCTGGGTCGATACCTTTCGAAAGCACCAATGCTGTCCCATGGCATTATGGGGCAGACGTCTACTGCAACGGACAGAAGTTGGAATTGGAACCATCAGGGTCATGTGTGGATAACCTAGTGGGAATTGGCGGAATTACTCGCAGCGGATGAGTGTTCGCTCCACCTGAGATTGTGCCGGACAAAGCGGACAAAGCTGATGTAACTGATAAAGGAAAGAGTAAAGTCGTTGAAGAAACCCCTCGTGGGGTAGAGAAGGACTTACTTGTTAAAGACGCTGAGGAGTTTATGAGGTTGATTAAAAAGAGTGACTACAAGATCGTGGATCATCTCCATCAAACACCCTCGAAAATTTCCATCCTGAATTTGTTGTTGTGTTTTGAGGCACATCGCAACGCGCTGCTGAAGGTGTTGAATGCGACATACGTACCGCAGGAAATATCGGTCAACCAGTTGGAAGGGGTCGTAGCCCACGTGAATGCTGGAAACGGGCTAGGGTTCACTGACCTGGAGCTGACGCAGAAGGGAAGGGACCATAATAGCGCCCTGCACATCTCGATAGAGTGTAGGGGAACGATTATGTCCCATGTGTTGGTGGACACAGGGTCGTCACTCAATGTTCTTCCGAAGAAAGCATTGATGAAGTTGGATACTCGAGGATTGATTTGCACACCCAGTGACCTGGTTGTGAAAGCGTTCGATGGAACCAAACGTCGTGTTTTCGGGGAAGTGACGTTGCCAATCCAAGTTGGGCCGGAAACATTCGATGCAGTATTCTACATTATGGACATCATGCCTGCTACAGCTGTCTCCTAGGCCGGCCATGGATCCACTCTGCTGGCGCTGTGACCTCCACGTTGCACCAGAAGCTCAAGTATGCTGTTGGAGGTAGCGTCGTGACCGTATGTGGCGAGGAAGATATAATGGTGAGCCATTTGTCATCCTTCAAATATGTTGAGATGGATGGGGAAATCCATGAAACCCTATGTCAGGCGTTCGAAGCTGTTAAAGTCAAGAACGTAGCTCCTGTAATCACTGAGAAACCAGAGATGACTCTCTCTTCCTTCAAGGAAGCTCGGGCCGTTGTCCAAGCTGGATACACCCTAGGTTGGGGGCGAATTCTAGAGATAACTAACAAGAAAGACAAGTTTGGGTTGGGATACTCTCCTGCGGCTGAAGCCTCCTCTGCTAGCAGTGCGTCGCGAGGTAAAGGACCGATCCAGTTTACCAGTGGCGGGGTGATATTTGAAAGTGTCAACGCAGTGTCTGAAGACGGCGAAGACAGCGACTGCGACCTGGATTCCTGGATCCAGCCAAGCAAACCAGGCCTGAGCCTCGACAACTGGTCCATCAGGGATATCATCCATGTGACAGGCAAAGAGCAATGATTTACTTTCTCCAATTGTTGTACAACCCTATGTCCTACCCGGGGCATAGTGGTTTTATTGTCAGGGCCTTGTTTGATTATGTACATGCATTTTACCAATAAATCAAAAGGCGTTTTTCTTCGTATTCAAATGTTGTGATCTCTGTTATTCGTGGTTTATATTTGTTTTGATAAACAATAAAAAGGCAATGGGGTTTGTGCTAACCTGCATATCCTTGTTTTAAGCTTAACCCTTGTTATTGCAGGATCCACATAACAGATGACATCGACTCTGGACCTTCTACGACTCACTTCGACTTCGATTGCCCGATCTATCAAGCCGAAGAAGAGATTGATGAAGACGAAGACCTTCCCAAAGAGTTGGCCCGCTTGTTGAAACAAGAAGAGAAAGTTATTTTGCCGCATGAGGAAGAGATAGAGATTGTGAATCTGGGTTCTGAAGGACTTGTCAGAAACGTCAGGATAGGGGCCGCATTGCAGAGTGATGTCAAGCAGAGATTGGTCGAGATGCTGAGAGAGTATAGTGACATCTTTGCTTGGTCATACGAAGATATGCCTGGACTTGATACTGACATCGTGGTCCATCACTTGCCGCTGCGAGAAGATTGTCCTCCCGTTAAGCAGAAGCTTAGGAGGACGCGACCAGATATGGCCGTTAAGATCAAAGAGGAAGTGCAGAAACAGCTTGATGCTGGCTTCTTAGCGGTCACTACTTACCCTCCGTGGGTCGCCAACATAGTACCTGTACCGAAGAAGGACGGTAAGGTGCGAATGTGCATCGATTATCGGGATTTGAATAGGGCGAGCCCTAAAGATGATTTCCCGCTCCCTCATATCGATGTGTTGGTCGACAATACAACTCAGTTCTCCGTATTTTCATTCATGGATGGCTTTTCCGGCTATAATCAGATCAAGATGGCGCCGGAGGACATGGAGAAAACTACATTTATTACACCTTGGGGAAAATTTTGCTACAAGGTAATGCCTTTCGGTTTGAAGAACGCAGGGGCCACTTACCAACGAGCAATGGTTACTTTGTTTCATGATATGATTCATCATCAGATTGAAGTCTATGTTGATGACATGATTGCGAAGTCCCAAATGGAGGAAGGACATCTGGTCAATTTGCTGAAGCTTTTTGAGAGGCTTAGGAAATTCAGGTTGAGGCTGAATCCTAACAAGTGTACTTTTGGGGTACGGTCTGGAAAACTACTGGGGTTTATCGTGAGTGAAAGAGGCATCGAGGTTGATCCTGCGAAGATTAAAGCAATACAAGAAATGCCAGCGCCAAAAACAGAAAAAGAAGTCTGTGGGTTCCTGGGCAGAATAAATTACATTGCACAGTTTATTTCTCAGCTCACCGCCACGTGTGAACCGATGTTCAAACTACTAAAGAAAGATCAGGCAATTATCTGGAACGAGGATTGCCAGAAGGCATTTGATAAGATAAAATAGTATCTACAGGAACCTCCGATCTTGATACCCCCAGTGGTCGGACGACCCTTAATCATGTACTTGACAGTTCTTGAGAATAGTATGGGGTGTGTTCTCGGTCAGCACGACGAGACGGGCAGAAAGGAGCATGCCATTTACTATTTGAGTACAAAGTTCACAGAATGTGAATCTCGTTACTCGATGCTGGAGAAAATGTGTTGTGCATTAGCCTGGGCTGCCAAACGTTTACGACAGTACATGCTCAATCACACGACCATGCTAATTTCGAAGATGGATCCGATCAAGTACGTCTTCGATAAGCAAGCGCTTTCGGGCAGGATTTCCAGATGGCAAATGGTGTTGACGGAATATGACATTCAGTACGTTTCCCAAAAGGCCATCAAGGGAAGCGTATTGTCTGAGTACCTTGCCGAACAGCCAATTGAAGATTATCAGCCAATGAAATTTGAATTCCCTGATGATGATATCATGTTTCTCAAAGCAAAAGATTACGATGAGCCGTTTCTCGACGAGGGGCCAGATAGGAAATCCCAATGGAAATTGATATTCGACGGGGCGGTTAATTTTTATGGAAGTGGCATAGGGGCGATCATTACAACTCCCCATGGATCCCACATCCCGTTCACTACGAGACTGACGTTTCCGGTCACCAATAACGAAGCGGAGTACGAAGCATGCATCATGGGTCTAGAAGAGGCAATTGATTTAAGAATCAAGAACCTAGACGTATATGGTGACTCGACACTTGTGATTAACCAGATTAAAGGGGAGTGGGAGACTTGTCAATCAAATTTGGTGTCGTACATGAATTATGCTAAAAGGCTGCTTCCGTTCTTTGATCGAGTGGAAATCCATCATGTTCCCAGAGCTGAAAACCAGATGGATGATGCCTTAGCCACGTTGGCTTCGATGTATAAAGTCAATTTTTGGAATGAAGCTCTAAGAATTGTCCTTTCTCGTCTTGATAGACCTGCATTCGTCTTTGCGATCGAGGAAGCCTCCGACGGCAAGCCATGGTTCCATGACATCCAGACCTTCCTTATGACTAAGGAGTATCCTGCGGGAGCGTCAACCTAGGATAAGAAGACTCTGAGGAGGCTGTCTGGAAATTTTTATCTTAATCCTGATGGAGTTTTGTATAAAAGAAACCACGATCTCGTGCTACTCAGATGTGTAGATGAGAAAGAAGCGAGCATGCTCATGGAAGAAGTCCATGAAGGCACATTTGGTACGCACGCCGGCGGGCATGCTATGACGAGAAAGATCCTGAGAGCAGGATACTACTGGCTGACAATGAAGTCGGATTGCTTTAAATTCGCAAAGAGATGTCATAAATGCCAGATTTATGCTGATAAGATTCACGTGCCGCCATGTCCGTTGAATGTCATGTCCTCCCCGTGGTCGTTCTCCATGTGGGGCATCGACATGATAGGCAAGATCGAGCGCACCGCATCTAACGGTCATCGCTTCATTCTAGTAGCTATCGACTACTTCACCAAGTGGGTGGAGGCAGCCTCATATGCTAATGTGACCAAGCAGGTGGTGGCTAAATTCATAAAGAGGGACATCATCTGTCGTTACGGAATTCCCGAGAGGATCATTACTAATAATGGTTCGAATTTGAATAACAAGATGATGAAGGAGCTGTGCCAGAGTTTCAAGATTGAACACCACAACTCATCTCCTTACCGGCCGAAGATGAATGGCGCCGTTGAAGCGGCCAATAAGAACATTAAGAAGATTGTACAGAAGATGGTTGTGACCTATAAAGATTGGCACGAGATGTTTCCATTTGCATTGCACGGTTATCACACGATGATACGTACATCAACCGGGGAAACTCCTTTCTCACTGGTATACGGTATGGAAGCTGTCCTACCGTTAGAAGTTGAGATTCCTTCTTTACGAGTTTTGGTTGACGTAAAACTCGATGAGGCAGAATGGATTAAGAACCGACTAAACAAACTCAGTCTGGTGAACGAGAAGAGGTTAGCATCGATTGTATATGGTCGTCTGTACCAAAGCCGAATGAAGAAAGCTTGTGATAAGAAGGTGCGTCCTAGAAGCTTTCAGACGGGTGATCTCGTCCTGAAGAAGATTCTTCCTCCACACTCCGATCACTGGGGCAAGTGGACTCCTAATTACGAAGGTCTGTACGTCGTCAGCAAAGTCTTCTCGGGGGGAGCCTTGTTGCTATCCACGATGGATGGTGAAGATTTTGCATCCCCGGTGAACGCGGACATAGTTAAAAAAATACTTTGCTTAAAAAATGACCCGCTGGAAAGAAAAAGAATATCCAGGCAAAAATGGGGCATCCCGGCGAACCATAAAAAAGGAAAAAGGTTCGGGAAAAAATTAGGGATATAAAGAAAAGAATGTACATCCGCAAAGTCGAAAACCTGGAAGGGCGACTTTGGCAAAAAAGGGTATCCCGGTGAATCGAAAACCCGAAAGGGCGATTCAGGCAAAAGTTAGGGATTGGAAAAAGCAAATGACTGCGTTCCGCGTGTGGACTTTCATTGTTTAGTGGTTTGGAAGACCTGAGGGCCGTTTATCTGAATTAATCTCTTCTGAAGCTGAAGCGTCGGAGAAGTATCGAAGTCGAGTGGGTCATAGAGGGATCAACTCATGGTGTTCGTCTACGCCTCATTGCCGACATGTGTATACTGATGTATATTTATGTTTTTATATTTACGCAACTTCCTCATTCCAGGAGCTTGCATCTGTTGTAAAACATTTTTGCTCATTCAGGGGTCTGTTATCAATAAAATGTATACTATTCAGCAATTCAGGTTATTTGTTTAGCACTTATCTGTTTTGTTTGCGAAAGAGAACGCCGATGTTTTTGATAAAATGCGCATACATAAACTTACTGGCCTAGGCCACTGATTGTTGAAACAATGAATCACTTGAACATTGTCACAAGATGATAACCTTGATAGGTCCCTTTGAGAAGGGTATCTTGTCTGTTTGTTTGTGTTGTTGCAGGTGTAGCACATACCAGGCAGTACGCCGTATGCGTCCCCGAGCAGGATGATTCCTTCTACCCCGGCAAGTTCAGCAGCACCTCCCCGTGGAGTTTGAACATGAGATCGTAGGCATTGATATGTCTCCCCGAGCAGAGAAGATTCTCCCTAATCAGATGTATCCTGAAGGAACGTTATCTCCCCAGCTGAGTCATACGCTGAAGTATGCAGCTTTCGATAGTACAGACTGAAGTCTCCATGAGAATCGAAATCCCCCACAGAGTCATACTCTCCCCAGTAAGCAGGATGATTCCTTCTTCCCCAGCCGAGTCTGCAGGTCCCCAAGAGAGCCGAGTTCTTGGGAAGCAGTTGGGGCCATGATTGGTTTTCCCCAGTAAAGCGCTGAATAGCTGATGCTGTATTTCCCCACCGGAGTCGTTATCTCCAGGAAAGTTTTGCTGTGAATGTCGTGCAGTGTATTTCTGCGATTGATATCGTTCCCTCGACAGTTTGTGGTTTGAATACCCGGTTGAGCGGGTCCAAGTTCTCGGAGAACTTTACTCCCCTGCAGCAGTCGACTGAAGTTCGTTTTCCCAGGCAGAACCCAATTGAGATTGGCGTGACGTTTTCTCGTTAGGATGATTCCTCCTTTCACCAGAGTGGTCCTTTCTCCTTGACAGGAGGATTCTCCCTTCGGCATTTATTTTGCTGATGGGGTCGTAGCATTTTTGCATGATTGCATAGCATTTACGCTAAATGTGTAGCATTTCTACCGTGTGGAGCATTGCGCCACTGTCAAACATATGCATATGAAACATGAGCTAGGTCGTTACCGTTCTTGTTTTGCAGGTGTTCCCCGGCAGGGTGTCCGCTCAGGATGATTCTTGAAATCTCAGAAGAGTTGTGTGGCTCAGGATGATTCTTGAATTCCCCCAGCAAAGTCGTTGGCCCAAGATGATTCTTGAATTCTCCAGAAAAGGTGTTTGCTTAAGATGATCCTTAAGATCCCCAGGGAAGTCGCCAGATTTGGTTGCTCAAGTTGATGCTTAGAGTCCCCGACAGAGTGATTTATCAGGATGATTCCTGAAATCTCCAGCAGAGTTATTGGTCCAAGATGATTCTTGAAGTCCCCGGCGGAGCTATTTGTCCAAGATGATTCTTGAAGTCCTCAGCAGAGTCGATTCACCCAGAATGATTTCTGGATCCTCGAAGCAGAGTTACTTGATAGTTCTCCAGAACCCCCAGCGGAGATGTGTCATCCCTAGCAGGTTTGGACAGGGAAGCTGAAACTTTCCTTGAAGACTTGATGATTGAAGTCTGACAGTAGTGCCAAAACCCCTGACTTACTGATGAAGTCCAACTACAAGGTCAAAGCAGTCCTCCCCGCCGACGCGGAATGCCTGATGGCAATGGCTTAGATACCCCTAGTTGGTTCATGATTGACCGAGAATTCTATTCCTGACTTACTGACGAAGTTCGGCTGACGCCCAAAAAACTTCTTTGAATGCCCGATGGCATGATTAACTTGATTGTTGATCTGATGAGTCCCGAGGAATTCGGATTCCTGACGGCATGGTCGACCGTGTATCACCGGTTACCGTGTGACCAATTCCCCAGCAGAGTTGTCGTGCAACTGTCATGCTCAGTTTGAAGATGTTCCTAACAATCAGAGTATCGTTTACCTGTGCGTGGTTGGCAAATCACCCGTTACCGTGTAACCAGTGATCCCTTGATGATTTGAGGATGCAATGATATCAGATAAATCAGAGAATCATCCTGACGGAGATTCAGATCAGTATTTCTCCAGCTAGTTGGCGTGCAACTATTATTTCAGTTTCCGAAGATTTGTCCCCATCAGAGTACCATGTACTTGTGCAATTGGCAAATTTCTGGGTTTATTGGTATTCAACCGTCTTTTACCTTGATTGTTTGAGAGCCGTTCGCTTCTCACCCAGTTAGGTCTAAGCCGTTTGAATAGGGGCAGCTGTTGCACCCCAAAATTTGCCCAACATTTCTTTACCTAGCTTATGTTTCATTTCATTCACATTAGCATTATCATTTGCATTTCATTGACATGTATGCAGGAGATCAAGAGGTATGATTACCAATAAAGGGCTACATAAGAGTTTGAAGCTAGCTAAGAAGGTTATTCAGGTGCTCAAGGGTTGATATCCTTGTCAGAGAAGTTAAAAGATCCTCAGAGAGAGTGGTTGAAGCCAAGAGGGTGTGTCTCCTAACTTGAGAGTTGTGGGAAGTTATCAGATGATTCTGAGGCCATGAAAATGGACTTGAGGTCTTGAGAGAGATCATCAGAAGTGTTGAAGGTAACTTTGAGGCCTAGACGGGTCATTGTGCAAGATTAAGAAGACTCAGCCATGAGTGGTGCAGTTAGGGTTTGACTGGGTCAACCCTAAGTCAACTGATGATTTGAAGAAGGTGGAGACCTAATCCAAGAGCCATGTGATCATGGATTGATACATTGATATGTTATAAGGATGATTCCAAGGTTAAATCATCATGATTGAAGAGTTTGAGAAGTTTCAAGCTAGGGTTTCTAAGGCTTGACAATGTAAAATCCCCTAGTTTGACCCCTATCTCCAAGGTAATTTAACTCAGGATGTGATTGTCATCTCATCTTACCCCCAACATGAATGTCGTAGAGCATGATCTTAGCTTTAACTTTAGTGCTACAAGTCCTTGATAGGATTTGTAGAACTCAAGTTATGGCTTTGACAAGTTACAGGTCATATGAGGCATGTGAATTTGGAGCTTGAAAGTTGTCCAACTTGCATGAAACTTTTTCCCTAGAAGGATGATTCCTATGAACTTTTGGTCAACATTAATGTTGTTCCTTATCCTCGTAGCTTTCTAGAGAGTACTAGAAGTCTTTGATAGAATTTGTAGAACTCAAGTTATGGCTTTGACAAGTCAATGGTATTTTGGTCATTTGGAGATTACAGGTCATTTCAATCATAAGGCCATAACTCCTATTTGCAAGCTTCAAATGGGAAAATGTTCAACATCAAACTTGTTCAAAATGATGTTTTAAGGCAAGCCAAGAGGTCATGAGAGATTGGAATAGCTTTCTTCACAAAATCACAAAAATGGCCTAAAATAAGGGTGAATTTCAAATGAACCAAAGATGGAAATTGGGATTTTTGATCTACATGTACAAACCAAGCCATATGACATACCAATTTGATTGTAAAACAAATTTTAAGAATATTGACATTGCCACAATTTTGAATTGAGGGTTAATTTGAGGACTTGCTTTGAAAAGTGGTTACTTACATCATAAGTAACAATTGCCAAACCAATATGCAAGGCATAACCAAGGCTCCTTTCAATCCAAACACTTTCATAATCTCATTTGGAGAGAATTTGGATGAAAGGCATAATGAATACAAGCTGATGCAAGGACTGTCTTGAGTATACCATGAGATTGGATTTTCAAGTGAAGTGAGATATTGAAATTCTCATTAGAGTGATCTAGAACTTTCTAGATCATTCATTCATGTTTTATATAAACATATGAAGGGATTCAGGGCCAAGGTTGGTGAGGATTTAGAGAGGAGAGTGAGATTGCATTTTGAGTTTGCACATTGCAAATAAAGATCTGTTACAAGGTTAGAGGCCATTTCAGTCCAAGAAATTGATCTCAATAGCTTGCTCTGAGGTTGGTGATTGATCCCAGATCAAATTGAAGGCCAAGTTGTGGAGGAATCGTGAAGTATCCATTGGAGTAGGAAGCTTGCAACTCAGAATCGGTTTCAAGAATTCAGGGCGTTTCAATTCTTTTCTTTGCATACAGAAGGTTGATTAGAGGCTAGTAAAGGATTCTGCAAGTTCTTGAGGGTTGATTTGAAGATTCAATCACTCTGCTTGCTCAAGTTTACCAGGTATGCAGTTCTTATCCCATGGCTCAAATTAGGTAGAATCAACGGGAATAATTGTGTTAGATGCATTGTAGATTGATGTAGGAAGGTTTTGGGATCATCAATTTGGAGATTAGTGACCAATTAGGGTTGTTGCAATTTTCGGTTGAGATTGTGTTCTTGCGAATCTTGAGTTTTTAGAATGAATTAATGGCATGAATGGATTCCTGAGGAAATTTGGGACAAGATTCATCAAGGAATCGTGGCCAATGATGGATTCTATAGAGAGTTAGGGTTGTGGAAGGTTGATCGGAGAATGTCACCGGCGGTGACTCTAGCGCGCACAGGTGGACTGAGTTCAGAGATTCAAAATGGAGAAGATGACTTGATAGCCATTGGATCTTAGGTGGACTTTGACTGAGGACATCATCCCACGGCCACGATTGTTTTCAATTTTGTGAAGGATTTCTGAATAATGAAACGCAGCGTTTCATTTATTTGCTGGTTTTGGGCTTAGTCCATAGTTGATACTCCCACCCCCCTTTTTGGCCCAGTTTGGAAATGAACTGAATTCATTTGCTATCCACACCACGCGCCTTCTATTTTCTCATGATTTTTCATTTTATTTTTCATTTTATTCATGGTTATTGGAAAATTCATAAATAATTGAAAAATAACTCAATTAATCCCATTCTTTTTGCCATGGATTCATGATTGAATCTAGTATTTTTTAGATAAAAAATATTAACATTCCATGCAATTTATGATTTTATGGGCATTTTTACATTTTAATTGACATTAAAATATTCATGGTTGATGCTTGATTTTGTTGAATTTGGTTTGATCATGTGATGCTGATTCTTGCCCTGATTTTTTGTGTGTAGCTAGCATAGATGTGCATGTTCCCCCTAGATTTTTCCCACATTTTTGTGAGGAATGTAAGTTGTAGTTCTAGGTTGAAACTTTAAGAGCTCCATTTTTAGGGTTTATGGTTGATACATTGTGATTTAGGTTTTATTTTTGGAACTTGGTGGATGATTCAACCTCTGAATTTTGTATGGTAGATTCATGATTGAATTAAGATCCCTTAGGAATTTTTGTAAGAATTTACAAGGTAGTTTGCTAGTTTTGTTTAATTTTAGTTTAGGTACTAACTTTAGATGATTCTAAGGCACTAATTCAACTAGAATGACTTTTTTAGTTCCGTTAGATTAGGGTTTTGTCTCTCTTGCTCTTGGATGTTGATGAAGGCAAGTTGAAGATGCAATGGATTGCATGAAGAAGCTTGGATGTGGAGATCTTCCCTTCTTTTGGTGTAGTGTTGAGTAGGTGATAAGATTAGGGTTTGTAGGCAGAGCTCCTAGATAGATTCTCTTCCTTCATAAACATGGAAGGTGTTGATCACTTCCATTCTTCCCTATGATGTAAGGTCCCCTTGTAAAGGCCTCATCCCTCCTTTGGTAGGATGTGTGGCTCTTTGCAAGTTGGTAGAACCTTTGAGGGTCCCTTTCTCTGATGATAGGATGCTTAGTGGTGACCCTTGGTCTTCACTCTGCTACCAACCATCCAAACTTTGCTCTTGTTAGATGAATCCTTCTCCCTTGCTAGAGGACGGAGTTCCTTGCTTGAAGAAGATAGGAGGGGTAGGAGTTGATACTTCTTTGTGTTTGAAGATTACTCTTAGGAGCTGAAGCTTGCAGATCAGGGAAAGCAAGTTGATACTTGTAAGGAGGAGAGAACTGAAGCTTGAGGGTCCAGAAGAACAAGTTGACACTTGTGAAGAAGATCAAATTGGAATTGAGTGAGGAGCTGAGGCTTGAAGAAGAAAGGTTGAGTTGATACTTATGTTGAGACATTGAGAGCCTGAAGGAGCCAAGTTGATACTTGATATGAGGAGTGAAGCCTGAAGGTGGAATTACTGAAGAGCTGAGGCTTGAGGAAGATGCGATAAGTTGATACTTAGGTTGGATGTATTGAAAGCTTGAAGAAGCAAGTTGATATTTGCTATTGAAGATGATAGTCATGTAGAGCTGTTGAGGACTGATGACTGAACTGCTGTCAGAAGGTTGCTTTGCTGTAAAGTTGTAGGGGTGGTTGATCTGCTTTCTTGACTGTCTGTTTGCTTTTTATGCAACTGTATTGGTGTGACTTGTTTGATTTGCTTGATGCATTAGAATAAGTTCATATTTAGACTGACTCAAGCTAGAAGCATGATTGCACTAGAGGTTGAGTTGCTCCCTCTGCTTGTATTTTTACTGTATGGCTTTGCTTGCGGGTATTCGGTAGAGCTCTGCTCCCTTGCCTATGTGGTTTGTGGTTTGCTTGATAGCATGTTATTTCTTCTGTAGGATTGTAGTTATTGTATTTTGCTTGATAGCATGTTATTTCTTCTGCATGATTACAATTATTCATATTTGGCTTGAGGTTGAGATGAGCTTGTGGACGCTGATGTCCCACACACATTTCCTCCCTCACTTGCATTGCATGCATTTTACAGTCGTTTACTGTTTACTGTTTAAGCTGATGCTTTATCTGTTTCTGTTTATCATTGACATGATCCCTTAGGACTCTCATTTCCTTTGATAAGGAAGTGATGATTAGAACTTTAGTTTGAAACCTATGCATGATAACTTCTAGGAGTTCCCTGTTTCACACCTCAACCATAGGATGTATCCTTGGCATGACAACATTAGGACTTGATAGTCTCCCCTTAGTTGAACCTTTTCATTCTCTTCTCATCTCGAAACAAATTAAAATACAGTAACAAAGGTTAACTGACGTCGTACGTTACGAGCCTTAAGCTATCTGAGAAAGGATTGTTGGAGAGTTTCTTTTCAACAGTCTGGATGTCTAGTATCGCACCCTTTGGGTGACATGCGACGCATTCAATCTCAGGTCTTAGTCTCTAGTGTGATATTGGTTGCAAACATCCATAAAAAACAGTTCTTCCGTAAAAGACAGAAAACAAACTTCAAACCTTTTTGCCCCGTGGGCCCGTAATTCAAAGGAAGCTTTTCTGAAGAAAAGAGTGTCGTTAACTCCCAGTTCTACCGCAAACGGTAACGCCTAAGTCTCCAAGGGTCGAGCTGCATACGCCAAGCTGCTGGAACTGTTTGTTAACCCTACTCGATAAAAACAGATGAATCTGAATTTCCGTAAGCCGTATTATCCCGAACTACATAAGCTCTGATCTCTCATACCTGTTGAGAGTACGTAGGCACAATAGTGACGTGTTGGCGAGCCACCTCCCCCATCACCCGTAGTTAGGCGAACTACGTTGACTCTAATTTCTCATTCTCTGATGAGAATACATAGGCATAAAGTGCGACGCTTTTCCGAGTCATTTTCTTTTCTTTTTAAGTCGGCCTTGATAGGTAGATAGATAAAACCAACCCGTCAGATAAACACAACAAGCGTGGATCCCATCGAGTATGATGGACGTGAGGGGTGCTAATACCTTCCCCTTGCGTAATCGACTCTCGAACCCAGACAATGGTTGCGATGACCTTGTCTTATACCTTTTCATCAGGTTTTTCCCGATCGTTTCCTTTCCCGTTCTGAGGGATAAATAACGAAAGGTGGCGACTCTTCTGTTTTGCCGGCACCTTATTTTCGCGGTAGCGACAGTTGGGTTGTGTTTATTTATCACATTTATTTCCCGCACTTTATGTTCAGTATGATATGATTATCTGCACTGTTGTGGGAGGGGCTTTCTGATGAGTGAGAAGCCAGACCCAGGATTGAGAGCTACATAGTATTAGAGTGGGTTAGTGGAGGACGTGCTTGCTTTGCTTGCAGCTGTTCCCACGTAATCCACACTCAGACGAGGTTCTCTTTGATGGCTTCCTATCGGTCCTGTGGACTCGAGGGGTTGTTGGATCTGAGGATTGTCGACTCTGGGAACCGATCATTTGGAATTCAGCTAAGTGAGGCCGCTTCAAGAGATGATGATGCCACACCTTCTGGGTATCGTATCATCGTTTCTTGAAAGTCTGTGACGCTGATGACTGCATAGGATGCCGAACCTTTTCCGTGATTAGGTCCATACCTGTGAGCAGGGTCGGGTTATTGCAGGAAACCTTAACCTTCAGACTACCTGGTTTTCTTGACAGTGAATCAGTTTTGTTGGTATCAGAGGTTCTCATCATTAGATATGTGTTTGTTCTTGACAGAGCAGATTTTTGGTCTGGTATCAGGGTTTCTTCTCATCAGATATGTGTGTTCTTGACAGAGCAGAGTTATGGTCTGATATCAGAGGTTCTCATCATCAGATATGTGTGTTCTTGACAAAGCAGATTATTGGTCTGGTATCAGGGGTTTCTTCTCCTCAGAGATATGGTTGTTCTTGACAGAGCAGTATTGTGGTTTTGTTGATATAGAATCTTCATCTCCTCAACAACACCGTTGTCTTGATCTCCTACTGCATGATTGCATTTTGCATTGTTTGCATCCTCATTTGCATGTCATTAACGTGTGTCTGTGTTGCAGGTGCATATTTCTCCCCTGGTTCTAGTGATCTTGATCCTCATGGCAGATATGACATCTCTGAAGAAGACAGTGGCTTACAAGCTACCAACACCTGACATCCGAGAATTGCGGACTTTGATTTCTTTGGCTGATAAGACAGTGATGGAGAGTTTCATAAAGAGTTATGGGAGACTTCTGGGTATTGTGTATAAGCTTCCTACGTACGAGTTGAATGGCCTCTACGCCCTGCTGCAGTTTTATGACCCACAACTCAGATGCTTTGTGTTTCCAGAATATATCCTAGCCCCGACCTTGGAAGAGTACTCTGACCTGTTGGGGGTGCCTTTGATGAATCAAATGCCTTACTACTGTGTTAAGGGTGAACCCAAATTGAGTAAGCTGACTGACGCTCTTCATGTAGATGAGTCTGAATTGGAAGGGATGGTATCCAGAAAGATCGGAGTTCATGGTTTCCCTTTGCCTTTCCTGATGGAGAAAGCCTGAAATTTTGCCGAAAAGGATCGCTGGGATGTGTTCAATGCCTTCTTAGCCCTCTGTATCTATGGGATCATGCTATTCCCAAGTCACCCGGACTTCATAAGCATGGATGCTTGCCACATATTTGCCTCCGGGAATCCAGTGCCCACTCTCCTCGGAGACGTCTACCATTCAGTTCACAGCAAGAACGAAAACAGAAAGGGGAAGAACGTGGCATGTTGTGCGCCTTTACTGTATAAATGGTTTTCTAGCCATCTTCCTAAGTCAGGGCCGTTCATTGATTCTGCTAAGTCTTCGCCTTGGTCTGCACGTTTGATGGGTTTGACTGCTAACGATATCATCTGGTTTGATAGAGATCTGCTGGGCAAAGATATTGTGTATAGCTGTTGTGGCTTTCCGAACGTCCCCCTGGTCAGAAGGAATGGATGTATCAACTACAATCCATCGCTGCTAGTACGACAATTTGGGTATGCACTACGAGGTCCTCCTGAAGAGGAAGAGATACGGGAATCTCTGTATCTCACAGGGTTGTTTGAAGGTGACACTTTGATCAAGGTACAGGATGCTTGGATCAAAATTCACCGGAAGGAGAAAGTCTTGCTAGGAAAGAGCAACAACAAGGCCTTTGATCCGTACGTGACTTGGGTTCGAGAGAGAGCCGCCAAGTTTCTAATGTCGTTTCCTGCTGTGGAACCATTATGTGCTCCCGTGTACAAAGAGCCTACTACAGTTGATATTCAGAAATTCAACCTGGTACTCCAAGAGAAGGAAGAGCTACGAAAGGCCAACGAAGAGTTGGAGAAAGAGATCACTCAACTTCGGAAAGAGAAAAGTGAAGCCGTCTATACCTGCAAGAAGCAGACTGAGATGATCAACCGTCTAGGCTCCAACCTGACCAAAGAAACTGATGCTAGGGAACGTCTGGGGCTGGACCTGAAGTCAGTACATGGCGTGTTGACAACCAAGAAACAGGATCTGGACAGAGTGTACCGGAAGTTAACCCAATACGAGAGGGTTTGGAGCAGCACCATATCCAAGTAGAAAGAGCGAGAAGAAAAGCTGAAGCAGCGAGTAGCCGAGCTGGAAGCTCAGATTATGGTGAAAGACGAGAGTACAGAGGCTGAAGCCTCCCTGTGACAGGACATCCAGTATAGATTGGCTGAGGCCGAGGCAAATTTGCAAGATTCTCAACTCCGGGCTGATGCTAAGAGAAGAAGAGTCGAGCACCATTCTGAAGAAGGTATTTCTAGGAGCGTTGCCGAGAACCTCCCAAAGTTCATCAGTCAGAAGGATCTGCTGACCCAGGGTTTGCTTACTTAGTTAGATCACTCCGCTACAAAGAAGTTGATAGAAGATTTTCGTGCCTGTGGCCGTGCCTGATCTTTTGTATCTCTTTTTGTACATTTTTATGCATTGATATGCTGATCACCGCCAGGTCTGTTGGTTGGGGTCATGCCTTATTGCTTCAGCTGTATGTGATTACAGTTGTACGCTACCCAAGCAGGCTCTTCAGATGAATATATGAGGATTTCTTTTCCATGATTGGATCATAGACTTTATTTGTCTCAGAAACTAGGGTCGAGGGGGAATCTCCCCAAGGCACAAACACACGTTTGCATCTGCATGAAGCATTTGCATAACGAGCACCTTGTCATTTTTCTTTCTAACCCTTCGTGTATGCAGGTTGTTCCAGGATTGATCGAAGGCCGATCCACCGCTATCCGACCAGAGCAAATCAAGCTAGAGCAATGGAACAAGTGCAAACTGACATTCAGGAACTCCGAGAGAGGATGGACCGCTTCATGGAGCTCATGCAAGTGGGCGCCAACGGCTAAGACCAGCTCAGAACATTGGTCCAGCCTCTGATCTCAAGGGTTGACAGCAACGGTGTACTCCATGGAGGGAGCGTCCCAACCCCTTCACCTGTTGAAACTCCTCAGAATGGCATCCCCGTTGTCGCTACCGCGAAAATAAGTTGCCGGCAAAACAGAAGAGTCGTCACCTTTCGTTATTTATCCCTCAGAGCGGGAAAGGAAACGATCGAAAAAACCTGACGAAAAGGTATAAGACAAGGTCATCGCAACCATTGTCTGGGTTCGGGAGTCGGTTACGCAAGGGGAAGCTATTAGCACCCCTCACGTCCATCGTACTCGATGGGATCCACGCTTGATGTGTTTATCTGATGGGTTTATTTAACTATATATCTATCAAGGCTGGTCTGAAAATAAAAGAAAATGACTCGGCAAAGCGTCGCGCTTTATGCCTACGTATTCTCATCAGAGAATGAGAAATCAAAGTCAACGTAGTTCGGCTAACTACGGGTTACGGGGAAGGTGGCTCGCCAATACGTTAGTATTGTGCCTACGTACTCTCAACAGATATGAGAGATCAGAGCTTACGTTGTTCGGGATAATTCGGATTACGGGAATTTAGATTCATCTGTTTTTATCGAGTAGGGTTAACATACAGTTCCAGCAGTTTGGCGTACGCTGCTCGACCCTTGGAGACTTAGGCGTTACCGTTTGCGGTAGAACTGAGAGTTAACGACACTCTTTTCTTCAGAAAAGCTTCCTTTTGAATTATGGGTCCACAGGGCAAAAAAGGTTTGAAGTTTGTTTTCTGTCTTTTACGGAAGAACTGTTTTTTATGAATGTTTGCAACTAATATTGCACTAGAGACTATGACCTGAGAGTGAATGCGTCGCATGTCACCCAAAGGGTGCCATACTAAACATCCAGACTGTTGAAAAGAAACTCTCCAACAATCCTTTCTCAGATAGCTTAAGGCTCGTAACGTACGACGTCAGTTAACCTTTATTACTGTATTTTCATTTGTTTTGAGATGAGAAGAGAGAACAGGCTCAACTAAGGGGAAGACTATCAAGCCCTAATGTTGTCATGCCAAGGATTCATCCTATGGTTGAAGTTTGAAACAAGGAACTCCTAGAAGTTATCATGCATAGGTTTCAACCTAAAGTTCTAATCATCACTTCCTTATCAAAGGAAGTGAGATTCCTAGGGGATCATGTCAATGATAAACAGAAACAGATAAAGCATCAGCTTAAACAGTAAACAGTAAACGAATGTAAAATGCATGCAATGCAAGTGAAGGAGGAAATGTGTGTGGGGCAGCAGCCTCCACAAGCTCATCTCAACCTCAAGCCAGATATGAATAACTGCAATCATACAAAAGAAATAAAATGCCATCAAGCAAAATAATGAGAAACTGCAATCATACAGAGGAAGTAAAATGCTATCAAGCAAAATAATGAGCAACTCAACCTCTAGTGCAATCATGCTCCTAGCTTGACACAATCTAAACATGAAATTATTCTAATGCATCAAGCAAATCATACAAGTCACATCAATACAGTTGCACAGAAAGAAAATAGACAAGAAAGAAACAGATCAACAGCTTCCACAGCTCCACAGTAAAGTAACCTTCTAACAGCAGTTCAGTCCTCAGTCTTCAGCAGCTCTTCAAGACTATCCTCTTCAATAGCAAGTGTCAACTTGCTTCTCCAAGGTTTCAATACATCACACATAAGTATCCACTTGTTCTTCTTCTCCAAGCCTCAGCTCTTCAGTCAATTCCACCTTCAGGCTTCACTCCTCACTACAAGTATCAACTTGACTCCTTCAGGCTCTCAATGCATCAACATAAGTATCAACTTATCCTTTATTCCTCAAGCCTCAGCTCTTCACTCAATCTCAATTTGATCTTCTTCACAAGTGTCAACTTGTTCTCTTTATCTATAAGCTTCAGCTCTCTCTTCTTTACAAGTATCAACTTGGTCCTCTTCATCTATAAGCTTCAGCTTCAAAAGGTAATCTCCAAACACAAAGAAGTGTCAACTTCATCCTTCAATATTCTTCAAGCAAGGAACTCCATCCTCTAACAAGGGAGAAAGATTCATCTAACAAGAGCAAAGTTTGGATGATTGGTAGCAGAGTGAAGACCAAAGGTCACCACTAAGCATCCTATCATCAGAGAAAGGGACCCTCAAAGGTTCTACCAACTTATAAAGAGCCACACATCCTACCAAAGGAGGGATGAGGCCTTTACAAGGGGACCTTACATCATAGGGAATAATGGAAGTGATCAACATCATCCATGTTTATGAAGGAAGAGAACTATCTAGAAGCTCTGCCTACAAAACCCTAATCTTAACACCTAATCAATACTACACCAAAAGAAGGGAAGATCTTCAAATCCAAGCCTCTTCAAGCAATCTAATGCATCCTCAACTTGCCTTCAACATCATCCAAGAGCAAGCAAAGCAAAACCCTAATCTAAGGGAACTAAAGATGTGAATCTAGTTGAGTTAGTGCATTAGAATCATCTAAAACTAGCACCTAAACTAAAATCAAGAAAAAATAGTAAACTACCTTGAAAATTCCTACAAAAATTCCTAAGGGACCCTAATTCAATCATGAATCTATCCTACAAAAATCAGAGGTTGAATCATCCACCTAGTTGTACAAATAAAATCTAAACTACAAAGTATCAACCATAAACCCTAAAAATGGAGCATCTAAAGGTTTCATCCTAAACTACCACTTATGTTCATCACAAAAATGTGAGAAAAATTTATGGGGAGCATCCATATCTATGCTAACTACTCACAAAAAATCAGGATCAAAATCATCATCACATGATCACACAAATTTCCACAAAATCAAGTATCAACTATGACTATTTTAATATCAATTAAAATGTAAAAATTCCCATAAAATCAAAAAATGCATGAAATAATAATATTTTTTATCTAAAAAATACTAGACCCTATCATGAATCCAATGCAAAAAGAATGGGATCAATTGAATTATTTTTCCATTTTTTATGATTTTATCAAGAACCATGAAGAAAATGAAAAAAATAAAGAAAATCAAATAAAATAACCAAGCGTGTGGTGCAGATAGCAAGAGAAATCAGTTTATTCTATGGATTGGGCCATAAGGGGGGTGTGAGTAGAGCTTGGATCCTTAAGCCCAAAAACCACTGATTAATGAAACGCATTGTTTCAATTAGTTCAGACTTCTTCACAAAATGAGGCGCACGCGTGGCCGTTGGATGAGGTTCCCAGTCAAAGTCCAACCTTGATCTGATGGCTATCAAGTCATCTTCCTCGTTTCAAATCTCTGCAACTCAGGCCACCTGCGCGCCCAAAACCACCGCCGGTGACTTTCTCCGGTCATCTTCTCACAACCCTAGTTTGCCATAGAGTCCACCATTGGCCACGATTCCTTAATGAAACATGTCCCAAATTTCCTCACGAATTCATTCATGCCCTTAATTCTCTCTGAAACCTCAAGATTCGCAAGAACCAACTCTCAACCGAAAATGGCAACATCCCTAATTGGTCACTAACTCTCAAATTAACGATTTGAAAACCTTCCTACACCATTCTATAATGCATCTAACATCCTAATTCCTCTTAATTCTAACTAAAACAAGCTAGAGATTGAAGGTTACCAACCTGAAAAATTCGTGTGCACAGAAGTAGCAAGACCTCAAATCAAGCCCTCAAATGCTCCAGACTCCTTCAGTGAATCACTTCCAAGCTTCTGTATGCAATAGAATTGATTGAAATGGCTTCAATTCTTGGATTCGAATCTGAGTTGAAGGTGGAAAAATCTGAGCTCAAGAACACCACTCAGCCACGAATTTCCCTTGATTATGATCTGGAATCATTCCCTAGCATCCATGGAAGAGATTGCAATCAAGAAAATGGATGGAAAGTGAGTGAATTGATGTAACCGGATTCAGTTGCAAGCAAGAATTTTCCAAACTCAATCTCTGCTCTCTCCTTCAATCATCACCAACCTTGGCCTTGGATCACCTCTACTCAATATATAGACCATGTGTGGATGATCTAGAAACCTCTAGATCCTTCTAATGAGAAGTTCAATCTCTCATGTCATGAGAATTTCAATCACATGCCATGGTGTGCATAATTCTGTTAACAGCCTGAAATCAATCCCATTCTCTTCCAATTTCTCCCCTAGTGACATTTTGGATGTGTTTGGCTTGCAAGGGACCTTGATTATGCCTTGCATTTTGGTTTTGCAAATGTTACTTATGATGTAAGTAACTACTTTTCAAAGCAAGTCCACAAATTAAACTTCAATTCAAAAATGTGGCTAAACCAATGTTCTTAAAATGTTTTTTAGAATCAAAATGATATATTACATGCCTTGGTTTGGACATGTAGATCAAAAATATCAATTTCCAACTTTGGTTCATTTAACTTATACCCTTGTTTTAGGTCATTTTTGCAACTTTGAGATACAAGCACTTCCAACATCTCATGACCTTTTTACTAGCATTAAAACAAAATTTTCAAAAAGTTTGATGTTGAACAATTTCCCATTTGGAGCTTGGAAATAGGAGTTATGGCCTTATGGTTGAAATGACCTATAATCTCCAAATGACCAAAATACCCTTGACTTGTCAAAGCCATAACTTGAGTTCTACAAAACCTATAAAGTACTTATAGTACTCTCTAGAAATCTAAGAGGATAAGGAACAACATTCATGTTGACCAAAAGTTCATAGGAATCATCCTTCTAAGGCAAAAGTTTCATGCAAGTTGGACAACTTTCAAGCCCCCAAATTCACATACCTCAGATGACCTGTAACTTGTCAAAGTCATAACTTGAGTTCTACAAATCCTATCAAGGATTTCTAGCACTCAAATTAAATCTAAGAACATGCTCTACAACATTCATGTTGGGGGTAAGATGAGATGAAAATCACATCTTGAGCTAAACTGCCTTGAGGATAGGGGTCAAACTAGGGGATTTTACACTGTCAAGCCTTAGAAACCCTAGCTTGAAACTTCTCAAGCTCTTCAATCATGATGAGTTTAACTTGGAATCATACTTATAACATCTCAATGCATCAATCCATGATCACATGGCCTTTGAGTTAGGTCTCAACCTCCTTCAAATCATCAGTTGACCTAGGGTTGACCCAGTCAAACCCTAATTGCACCACTCATGGCTGAGTCTTCTTATTCTTGCA
This sequence comes from Lathyrus sativus, assembly GCA_963859935.3. Classification (NCBI taxonomy): domain Eukaryota; kingdom Viridiplantae; phylum Streptophyta; class Magnoliopsida; order Fabales; family Fabaceae; genus Lathyrus; species Lathyrus sativus. The sequence goes on along the minus strand of OZ012738.1, from coordinate 239,590,992 downwards.
TAATGACCTGTCTAGACTTCAAAGTGATCTTCAAACCTTATCATGAGCTCTCTCAAGACCTCAATTCCAACCTCATGGCTTCAGGATCATCTGATGGCTTTCCACAACTTTCAAGTTAAGAGACATACACACTTGGCTTCAATCACTCTCTCTGAGGATCCTTTAACTTCTCTGACAAGGATATCAACCCTTGGGCACTTGAATAACCTTCTTAGCTAGCTTCATAGTATTGTGTAGCCCTTGATTGGTAATCATACCTCTTGATCTCCTGCATACATGTCAATGAAATGCAAATGATAATGCTAATGTGAATGAAATGAAACACAAGCTAGGTAAAGAAAAGTTGAGCAAATTTTGGGGTGCAACACCCGTGACCGGGGGAATGACAGTGGTAACGGTAATGTGATCACTAACATCGGGCTCAATGGTAATACGACTGACGTCGGCAATGGAAACTTTGAAGCTAATGGCAATGCTGGACTGGGCAATGGCAACACAGGTGTTGGAAATCTGTATGGGCCTCAGCCATGGCTAGAAGATCGACAAGAAGATTTGTTCTCACAGAGGAGTGCTGAAGGAGAGCTGACTGCTGAAGCACGTTTGAGGTTTAAGGCACTCGAGGACAAAATGAGGAATTTCGAGAACCTGAACACTATGGGGGTCGACATGTCTAAATTAGGATTGATTTCTGATTTCAAGGTACCTCCCAAATTCAAAGTACCCAACTTTGAGAAATACAAGGGCACTACTTGCCCTCGCATCCACTTAAGGTCATACTACCGAAAGATGTCCGCTCACTCTGAAGACGAGAAGCTGCTGATGCACTTCTTTCAGGATAGCTTGTCCGGGCCATCCTTGGAGTGGTACATGAGTTTGGAACCCACTAGTGTGCGCACGTGGAAGGAACTTGCTGAGGCATTCGTGCACCATTATCAGTATAACAATGACTTGGCTCCGAACCGGGTTCAACTGAAGAACTTGTCACAGAGGAACAACGAAGGGTTCAAAGAATACGCCCAGCGATGGCGTGAATTAGCAGCTAGAGTTCAGCCGCCGATTGTTGAACGAGAGCTTGTTGAAATGTTTGTAGCCATTCTCCTAGGGGTCTACTATGAGAAACTGGTCAGCGGTATGTCAGGAAGTTTCTCAAATCTCATAATTACTAGCGAGCATGTTGAGAACGGGATCAAATTGGGAAAGATTCAGGGTGTCGATCTATCCTCAACTGGAGGAGGAAAGAAGCCGTATGGTAACAAAAGGCGTGAAGGAGAGACGAGTGTCGTGTCCAACGCTCGAAGGAAAGGTAAGGGCCAGCGCCAGCAGGTGGCTAGCATAACCATTCCTACTGTCCAACAACCCCAGCCACAGCAGCAGCAGCCAAATCAGCAAGGGTACAGAAAGTATCAGAACAGGGCACCTCTGTCAAGTCGTCACCTTGAGACACCGCCCATGTCTTATGCTCATCTATTACAAACTCTGCTTCAGTTACAGCTAGTCCAGAAAAGAACGCTGGCTCCCTTGACAGGGGCACCTCCGCCAGGTTATGATGCGAATGCAACATGTGAGTTTCACTCAGGGGCACCCGGCCACACGATAGAAAGCTACAAAGCCTTCAAGCACAAGGTGCAAGATATGGTGGATGCTAAGATCATCAATTTCTTAGATAATGTGTCGAATGTCACAAAGAACCCTATGCCGAATCATAGGGGAGGTGGGGTGAATGCCATCATTGAAGAAGAGGATTTAGATGTGTTGACTGATGTCAAGGATCTGAAGACACCGCTTAGCTTCGTTAAAGCCAAGCTGATGAAGAAAGGCTTCTTTCCAGGGTGTGGAGAATTGTGTATGGGCTGTGCGACTCGTCCTGATGGATGTGAGCAGTTGATAGAGGGGATTCAGAGTTTGATGACCGAAGGAATCTTGCAGTTTAGCCGAAGGGCTGAAAGTAGATCTGGAGAGGTAATGCTAAAGAAAGATGATGAAGTTGCCACCATCACCATCCCTCGCCAGACGATAACCATTTCTGCACTCAGGCCACCCATAATTACCATCACCAAAGCTGGGCCGATACCTTTTGAAAGCACCAATGCTGTCTCGTGGCACTATGGGGCAGACGTCTACTGTAACGGACAGAAGTTGGAACTAGAACCATCTGGGCAGTCTGTGGATAACCTAGTGGGAATTGGCGGAATCACGCGCAGCGGAAGAGTATTTGCTCCACCTGAGATTGTGGCGGACAAAACGGACAAAGCTGATGAGACTGATAAGGGAAAAAGTAAAGTCGTTGAGGAAACTCCTGGTGGGGTAGAGAAGGACTTACTTGTAAAGGACGCTGAGGAGTTCATGAGGTTGATCAAGAAGAGTGATTACAAGATTGTGGATCACCTCCATCAAACACCCTCGAAAATTTCCATCCTGAATTTGTTGCTGTGTTCGGAGTCACATCGCAACGCGCTGTTAAAGGTTTTGAATGCCACGTATGTACCGCAGGAAATCTCGGTCAACCAGTTGGAAGGGGTCGTAGCCCACGTGAATGCTGGAAACGGGTTAGGGTTCACTGACCTGTAGCTGACGCCGCAGGGAAAAAACCACAACAGCGCCCTGCACATCTCGATAGAGTGTAGGGGAACGATTATGGCGAACGTGTTGGTGGACACTGGGTCATCGCTCAATGTTCTTCCGAAGAAGGCATTGATGAAGTTAGACACTCGAGGATTGATTTGCACACCTAGTGATCTGGTTGTGAAGGCGTTCGATGGAACCAAGCGTCATGTCTTTGGAGAGGTAACTCTGCCAATCCAAGTTGGGCCGGAAACTTTCGACGCAGTCTTCTACATCATAGACATCATGCCAGCCTACAGCTGTCTCTTAGGCCGGCCATGGATCCATTCTGCTGGTGCCGTGACTTCCACGTTGCACCAAAAGCTCAAGTATGCTGTCGGGGGCAGCATCGTAACTGTTTGTGGCGAGGAAGATATAATGGTGAGCCATTTATCGTCCTTCAAATATTTTGAGATGGATGGGAAAATCCACGAAACCCTATGTCAGGCGTTCGAAGCTGTTAAGGTCAAGGACGTGGCTCCAGTAATGACTGAAAACCCAGAGATGACTCTCTCTTCCTTCAAAGAAGCCCAGGCCGTTGTTCAAGCCGGATCTACCCCAGGCTGGGGGCAAGTGCTAGAAATACCTAACAAACAGGACAAGTTTGGGTTAGGATACTCTCCTACGGCTGAAGCCACCTCTTCTCACAGTGTGTCGCGAGGTAAAGGACCGATCCAGTTTAATAGTGGCGGGGTGATATTTGAAAGTGTCAACGCAGTGTCTGAAGACGGCGAAGACAGCGATTGCGACTTGGACTCTTGGATCCACCAAGCAAACCAGGCCAGAGCCTCGACAACTGGTCCATCAGGGATATCATCCAAGTGACAGGCAAAAAGTAATGATTTACTTTCTCCAATTATTGTACAACCCTATATCCTACCCGGGGCATGGTGGTTTTATTGTCAGGGCCTTGTTTAATTATGTACATGCATTTTACCAATAAATCAAAAGACGTTTTTCTTCGTATTCAAATGTTGTGATCTCTGTTATTCCTGTTTTATATTTGTTTTGAAAAACAATAAAATGGCAATAGGGTTTGTGCTAACCTGCATATCCTTGTTTTAAGCTTAACCCTTGTTATTGCAGGATCCACATAGCAGATGACATCGACTCTGGACCTTCTACGACTCACTTCGACTTTGATTGCCCGATCTTTCAAGCCGAAGAAGAGATTGATGAAGACGAAGACCTTCCCGAAGAGTTGGCCCGCTTGTTGAAACAAGAAGAGAAAGTTATTCTGCCTCACGAGGAGGAGATTGAGATTGTGAATTTGGGTTCTGAAGAACTTGTCAGGAACGTCAGGATAGGGGCTGCATTGCAGAGTGATGTCAAGCAGAGATTGGTCGAGATGCTGAGAGAGTATAGTGGTATCTTTGCTTGGTCATATGAAGATATGCCCGGACTTGACACTGACATCGTGGTCCATCACTTGCCGCTGCGAGAAGATTGTCCTCCCGTTAAGCAGAAGCTTAGGAGGACACGACCAGATATGGTCGTTAAGATCAAAGAAGAAGTGAAAAAGCAGCTTGATGCTAGCTTCTTAGCGGTCACCACTTACCCTCCGTGGGTCGCCAACATAGTGGCTGTACCAAAGAAGGACGGTAAGGTACGAATGTGTGTCGATTACCAGGATTTGAATAGGGCGAGCCCTAAAGATGATTTCCCGCTCCCTCATATTGATGTGTTGGTCGAAAATACAACTCAGTTCTCCGTGTTTTTGTTCATGGATGGCTTCTCCGGCTACAATCAGATCAAGATGGCGCCAGAGTACATGGAGAAAACTACGTTTATTACACCTTGGGGAACGTTTTCCTACAAGGTAATGCCTTTCAGTCTGAAGAACGCAGGGGCCACTTACCAACGAGCAATGGTTACTTTGTTTCATGATATGATTCATCATGAGATTGAATTCTATGTTGATGACATGATTGCGAAGTCCCAAATAGAGGAGGGACATCTGGTCAATTTGCTGAAGCTTTTTGAGTGGCTTAGGAAGTTCAGGTTGAGGCTGAATCCTAACAAGTGTACTTTCGGAGTGCGGTATGGGAAACTATTGGGGTTTATCGTGAGCGAAAGAGGCATTGAGGTTGATCCTGCGAAGATAAAAGCAATACAAGAAATGCCAGCGCCAAAAACCGAAAAAGAAGTTCGTGGTTTCCTGGGCAGAATAAACTACATTCCAAGGTTTATTTCTCAGCTCATGGCCACGTGTGAACCGATGTTCAAACTACTGAAGAAAGATCAGGCGATTATCTGGAATGAGGATTGCCAGAAGGCATTTGATAAGATAAAACAGTATCTGCAGGAACCTCCGATATTGATACCCCCAATGGTCGGACGACCCTTAATCATGTACTTGACAGTTCTTGAGAATAGTATGGGGTGTGTTCTCGGTCAGCACGACAAGACGGGAAGAAAGGAGCATGCCATTTACTATTTGAGTAAAAAGTTCACAGATTGTGAATCTCGTTACTCGATGTTGGAGAAGACGTGTAGTGCACTAGCCTGGGCTGCCAAACGTTTACGACAGTACATGCTCAATCACACAACCATGATAATTTCGAAGATGGATCCGATCAAGTACGTCTTCGAGAAGCAAGCGCTTTCGGGCAGGATTGCCAGATGGCAAATGATGCTGACGGAATATGACATTCAGTACGTTTCCCAGAAGGCCATCAAGGGAAGCGTATTGTCTGAATACCTTGCCGAACAGCCGATCGAGGATTATCAGCCGATGAAATTTGAATTCCCTGATGAGGATATCATGTTTCTAAAGGTGAAAGATTGCGATGAACCGTTGCCCGACGAGGGTCCAGATAGGAAATCCCAATGGAAATTGATATTTGACGGGGAGGTTAATTCTTATGGAAGCAGCACCGGGGTGATCATCACGACTCCCCATGGATCCCACATCCCGTTTACGGCTAGACTGACGTTTTCGGTCACCAATAACGAAGCGGAGTACGAAGCATGCATCATGGGTCTAGAAGAAGCGATTGATTTGAGAATCAAGAATTTAGATGTATATGGTGACTCGGCACTTGTGATCAACCAGATTAAAGGGGAGTGGGAGACTCGCTAGTCAAATTTGGTGCCGTACATGAACTATGCCAGAAGGCTGCTTCCGTTCTTTGATCGAGTGGAACTCCATCATGTGCCCAGAGCTGAAAATTAGATGGCTGATGCCTTAGCCACGTTGGCTTCGAGGTATAAAGTCAATTTTTGGAATGAAGCTCCAAGAATTGTCCTTTCTCGTCTTGATAGACTTGCATTCGTCTTTGCGATCGAGGAAGCCTCCGATGGCAAACCATGGTTCCATGATATCCAGACTTTCCTTATGACTAAGGAGTATCCGGAGGGAGCGTCAACCCAGGATAAGAAGACTCTGAGGAGGCTGTTTGGAAATTTTTATCTTAATCCTGATGGAGTTCTGTATAAAAGAAACCACGATCTCGTGCTACTCAGATGTGTAGATGAGAAAGAAGCGAGTATGCTCATGGAAGAAGTCCATGAAGGCACATTTGGTACGCACGCCGGCGGACATGCTATGACAAGGAAGATCCTGAGAGCAGGATATTACTGGCTGATGATGGAGTAGGATTGCTTTAAATTCGCGAAGAGATGTCATAAATGCCAGATTTATGCTGATAAGATTCATGTGCCGCCGTGCCCGTTGAATGTCATGTCCTCCCCGTGGCCGTTCTCCATGTGGGGCATCGACATGATAGGCAAGATTGAGCCCACTGCATCTAACGGTCATCGCTTCATTCTAGTAGCCATCGACTACTTCACCAAGTGGGTGGAGGCAGCCTCGTATGCTAACGTGACCAAGCAGGTGGTGGCTAAATTCATAAAGAGGGACATCATCTGTCGTTACGGAATCCCCGAGCGGATCATTACTGATAATGGTTCGAATCTGAATAACAAAATGATGAAGGAGCTGTGCCAGAGTTTCAAGATTGAACACCACAACTCATCTTCTTACCAGCCCAAGATGAATGACGCTGTTGAAGCAGCCAATAAGAACATCAAGAAGATTGTACAGAAGATGGTTGTGACCTATAAGGATTGGCACGAGATGTTGCCATTTGCACTGCACGGTTATCGTACAACGGTGCGTACATCAACCGGGGCAACTCCTTTCTTACTGGTGTACGGTATGGAAGCTGTCCTACCGTTAGAAGTTGAGATTCCTTCTTTACGAGTTTTAGTTGACGTGAAACTCGATGAGGCAGAATGGATTAAGAACCGACTAAACCAACTCAGCCTGATGGACGAGAAGAGGTTGGCATCGATTACATATGGTCGTCTATACCAGAGCCGAATGAAGAAAGCTTATGATAAGAAGGTGCGTCCTAGAAGCTTTCAGACGGGTGATCTCGTCCTGAAGAAGATTCTTCCTCCACACTCCGATCACCGGGGCAAGTGCACTCCCAATCATGAAGGTTCGTACATCGTCAGCAAGGTCTTCTCGGGAGGAGCCTTGTTGTTATCCACGATGGATGGCGATGATTTTGCATCCCCGATGAACGCGGACGCAGTTAAAAAATACTTTGCTTAAAGAAAGACCCGCTGGAAAGAAAAAGAGTATCCAGGCAAAAATGGGGCATCCCGGCGAACCATGAAAAAGGAAAAAGGGTTCGGGCAAAAATTAGGGATATAAAAGAAAAGAATGTACACCCGCAAAGTCGAAAACCTGGAAGTGCGACTTTGGCAAAAAAGGGTATCCCGGTGAATCAAAAACCCGAAAGGGAGATTCAGGCAAAAGTTAGGGATTTGAAAAAGCAAATGACTGCGTTCCGCGTGTGAACTTTCATTGTTTTGTAGTTTGGAAGACCTGAGGGCCGTTTATCTGAATCAATCTCTTCTGAGGCTGAAGCATCGGAGAAGTATCGAAGTCGAGTGGGTCATAGAGGGATCAACTCATGGTGTTCGTCTACGCCACGTTGCCGACATTTGTGTATATACTGATGTATATTTATGTTTTTATATTTGCGCAACTTCCTCATTCCAGGAGCTTGCATCTGTTGTAAAACATTTTTGCCCATTCAGGGGTTCGTTATCAATGAAATATATATTGTTCAGCAATTCTGTTTGCTTGTTTAGCATCTATCTGTTTTGTTTGCAAAAAAGAACGCCGATGTTTTTGATAAAATGTGCATACATAAACTTACTGGCCTAGGCCACTGATTGTTGAAGCAATGAATTACATGAACATTGTCACAAGATGATAACCTTGATAGGTCCCTGTGAGAAGGGTATATTGTCTGTTTGTTTGCATTGCTGCATGTATAGCATATTCCCGGCAGTACGTCGTATGCATCCCCAAGCAGGATGATTCCTTCTTCTCCGGCAAATGTAGCAGCATCTCCCCACGGAGTGGGAACAGGGGACTAAGAGCATTGATATGTATCCCCCAAGCAGAGAAGATTCTCCCCAATCAGAGATATCCTGAAGGAACATCATCCCCCCCAAATGAGTCATGCACTGAAGTGTGCGTTCATTCCCCAGCACTAGGTCAAAGTGCAGTTTTAGCAGAAGACTATCCGCAAGTATGCAGCACTCGATAGTTCAAGACTGAAGTCTCCAGCAGAATTGAGATTCCCCACAGAGTCGTACTCTCCCCCTAGTAAGCAGGACGATTCCTTCTACCGCAGCCGAGCTGAAAATCCCCAAGAGAGTCGAGTCCTTGGAAGCCGTCGAAGCCATGATTGGTTTTCCCCAATAGAGTGTTGAATAGCTGATGATGTTTTTCCCCATCGGAGTCGTTATCTCCAGGAAAGTTTTGCGGCGAATTCCATGCAGTTTATTTCTGCGATTGACATCGTTTTCCTCAGCAGTTGTGGTTCGTACACCTAGATGAGCAGGTCCAGGTTCTCGCAGAACTTTGTTCCCCTATAACAGTAGACTGAAGTTCGTTTCCCTAGGCGGAATCCAATTGAGATTGGTGTGACTTATTCTCCTCGGCAGGATGTTTCCTCCTCTCCACCAGAGTGGTTCCTTCTCCTTGACAGGAGGATTCTCTCTTCAGCATTTATTTTGCTGATGGGGTCATAGAATTTTTTCATGATTGCATAGCATTTACCCTAAAAAATGCGTAGCATTTCCACCTTGTGGAGCATTGCGCCATAGTCAAACATATGCATATGAAACATGAGCTAGGTCGTTACCGTTCTCATTTTGCAGGTGTTCCTACGCAGAATGGTTTGCTCAAGATGATTCTTGAATTCCCCATCTAAGTTGATTGTTTAGGATGATTCCTAAAATCCCCGGTGAAGTCGCCAGAGTTGGTTGCTCAAGTTGACGCTTAGAGTCCCCGGCAGAGTGTTTGCTCAGGATGATTCCTGAAATCTCCAGCAGAGTTATTGGTTCAGGATGATTCTTGAAGTCCCCGACGGAGTTATTTGTCCAAGATGATTCTTGAAGTCCTCAGCGGAGTTGATTCACCCAGAATGATTTCTGAATCCCCGAAGCAGAGTTACTTGATAGTTCTCCAGAATCCCCAGCGGAGATGTGTCATCCCCAGTAGGTTCTAAACAGAGAAATTGAAATTTCCTTGAAGACTTGATGATTGAAGCCCGACAGCAGTGCCAAAACCCCAGACTTGCTGATGAAGTCCAACTGCAATGTCGAAGCAGTTATCTCAGATGACGCAGAGTGCCTGACGGCAAGAGATGTATATCCTTATTGGTCTGTAATTGATTAAGGAATCCATTTGAAGACTTACTGATGAAGTCCAACTGTGATGTCGAAGCAATTCTCTCAGCTGATGCGGAGTGCCTGAGGGCGGAAGTTTGTATATCCCTATTTGGTTCATGATTGACCGAGAATTCTATTCCCGACTTAATGACAAAGTCCGGCTGACGCCCGGAAATTTCTTTGAATGCTTGATGGCATAATTAACTTGATTGTTAAAAAGTTCCTAATGACCTGATGAGTCCCGAGGAATTCTTCTGGTGCCGCGCCGCAGAATGCTTGACGGAAATATCAGCTATGTATCGCCGGTTACCGAGTGACCAGTGATCCCTTGATGACTTGAGGAAGAAGCTGCAGCGAAATTTGATAATCATCCCGACGGAGATTTGAGAGTAACCATTCACTAGTTACCGAATAACCGGTGATCCCTTATTGACTTACTGATGAAGTCCGACAAAGATATTGTCGACGTTCCTAGCAACATGATGAGTCCATAGGCGACGATAAGGAATTCTTCTGCAGTGGCGTAGAATGCCTGACGGCAGAATCAGCCATCATTCACCAGTTACCGAGCAACCGGTGATCCCTTATTGACTTATTGATGAAGTCTAACAATGATGTTGTCGACGTTCCTAGTGACAGGATAAGTCCATAGGCGACGATAAGGAATTCTTCTGCTATGTCACAGAATGCCTGACGGTATAATCAACCATTCATTACCAGTTACTGTGTAACCGGTGACCCCTTGATGACTTGAGGACGAATATCTATAGCAAAATCAGATGATCATCCTGACGGGGATTTGAGATTAGACCCTTCACCAATTACCATGTGACCAGTTCCCCAGCAGAGTTGCGGTGTGACTGTCATGTTCAGTTTTGAAGATGTTCCTGCCAATCAGAGTATCGTTTACCTGTGCGGTTGGCAAATTACCAGTTGTCGTGTAACCAGTGATCCCTCGATGATTTGAGGATGCAATGATATCAGATAAATCAGAGAATCATCCTGATGGAGATTCAGATCAGGGTTTCTCCAGCTAGTTGTCGTGCAACTATCATTTCAATTTCCGAAGATTTGTCCCCATCAGAGTACCGTGTACTTTTGCAGTTGGCAAATTTCCAGGTTTGTTGGTATTCAACCGTCTTTTACCTTGATTGTTTGAGAGCCGTTCGCTTCTCACCCAGTCAGGTCGAAGCCGTTTGAATAGGGGCAGCTGTTGCACCCCAAAATTTGCCCAACATTTCTTCACCTAGCTTGTGTTTCATTTCATTCACATTAGCATTATCATTTGCATTTCATTGACATGTATGCAGGAGATTAAGAGCTATGATTACCAATCAAGAGCTATACAAGATTGTGAAGCTAGCTAAGAAGGTTATTCAGGTGCTCAAGGGTTGATATCCTTGTCAGAGAAGTTAAAAGATCCTCAGAGAGAGTGATTGAAGCCAAGTGTGTAGGTCTCCTAACTTGAGAGTTGTGGGAAGCCATCAGATGATTCTAAGGTCATGAAGAAGGACTTGAGGTATTGAGAGAGCTCATGAGAATGTGTTGAAGATTACTTTGAGGCCTAGACAGGTCATTGTGCAAGATTAAGAAGACTCAGCCATGAGTGGTGCAACTAGGGTTTGATTGGGTCAACCCTAAGTCAACTGATGATTTAAAGAAGGTTGAGACCTAATCCAAGAGCCATATGACCATGGATGGACATGTTGAGATGTTCTAAGGATGATTCCAAGGTTAACTCATCATGATTGAAGATTTTGAGAAATTTCAGGCTAGAGTTTCTAAGACTTGACAGTGTAAAATCCCCTAGTTTGACCCCTATCTTCAAGGCAATTTAGCTCAAGATATGATTGTCATCTCATCTTGACCCCAACATGATTGTTGTAGAGCATGGTCTTATCTTTAATTTTAGTTCTAGAAGTCCTTGATAGGATTTTTAGAACTCAAGTTATGGTTTTGGCAAGTTACAAGTCATCTAAGGTATGTGAATTTGGAGCTTGAAAGTTACCCAACTTGCATGAAACTTTTGCCTAAGAAGGATGATTCCTATGAACTTTTGGTCAACGTGAATGTTGTTACTTATTCTCTTAGCTTTCTAGAGAGTAATAGAAGTCCTTGATAGGATTTGTAGAACTCAAGTTATGGCTTTGACAAGTCAAGGGTATTTTGGGAAGTTATGATTATAGGTCATTTATGGTTATAGGTCATTTTCACCAACTTAGACATCTCAAATGAAATTTTGTTCAACTTGAAAGTTGCTCAAAATAGGGTTTTAACCTTGACCATGTATCAAGAAGGCATTGAAATGGCTCAAGGAAGGACTTGGTTCAAGGAGTTGTGAAAAAGGAAGAATTAAAGGCATTAAATGACCAAAAAATTGAAATAATTCATTTTGTGTCCAAACAAGGCAAAATGATAGGTCATTTTGGTTGGGAAAATCATTTTAGAAACTTTGGCAATACTAAAATTTTGGTTTGAGGTCAAATTCATGCCATTCCATTTCATTTCTTCATGATGAAGCAACATAATCAACATGAACCATTGGATTGCAAACAAGGAAGTAAGCATAACCAACCAATTCAATATCTCATGAGATGAATTTTCCAAGTATTTTCATGCCCAAACAGAGCTAGAATCGTGACTGGTGTGGATGACATTTTGGAGAGAAATTGAAATTGCAAAATCTCATTTGGAAGCTTACAGAACTTTCTAGACATTTCCATTGAGTTCTATATAAGATTTGGAGTGTATTCAGCCAGTTTTTTTGGAAGCATTTGAAGCTGGTAGCAGAGAGAGCATTGGATTTTGCAGAGCTGCAACTCAAGATCGTGTTCTTGGATTGAGGAAGAATCAGAGCAAATTGAAGTGCGCATTAGCTTTGGGAGTGAATTTGGAGTGATTTTGGACAAGCTTGGAGGAAGAATCGAGCAAGGATTGTATCTGTTCTTCATCTGAAACCAGGTTTGTACAAATCGAAATTCTGCTTAATCTATGGAGATATAGCTAGAAACTTCCATGTGGTTAGGTTCTTAGCATGACATAGATGGATTTTGGTACAAGAATTTGATGGATAGAGACACTCTAGGTCATGGATCACTTTCTATTGAGGCTGATATCTCAAGATTCTTGAAGGAATAATCATGTTTGGATAGTGGAAATTGATCAGTGAGAAGTGTAGATTACATTAGGATCATTATTTTTGAGAATTGTGATGATCAAGATTTGGTGTATTTCTGAAAATGTGATCGTGTTTTAAGTTAGAGGAAGAATCAGTGAATTTGGAGGTTGGATTTGTGTTCAGGATGAAAAATTGAGTGAGATGATGATTTGTCTTGTTGTTTTTGATGACCTGAGGACACCACTTCACCGGAGAAGACGGTGGCGCTGCAACTCTGGCCACCGTCTGGGAAATTCCCTCCATCAGTTTGAATTTGGGGACGACGCATGGGAGCCATCAGATGAGCGTTTGACCATTGACTTGGGCAAGGAATGGATGGCCACGATTTGTTTTTGAACTCTGAAGAGAGATTGATGAATGAAACGCACCGTTTCATTAATTGGTTGGTTTGGGCTTAGTGAACTAAGTGATAACCACACCCCCGTTTGGCCCAAATTCTTGAAATGAATTGAAAATATTTGCTATTCAGCATGCAGGTTTTATTATTTTCTTTCTTTTTCTTTTATTTTTCATCATTTCATATAGTTTGAAAATAATTCATAATAAATAGGAAAATAACTCAATTTGATCCAGATTTTTTCCCCTAACTCATGAATGAGTCTATAATTTTAGGAAATTAAGAATTTAGGAATTCATGCATTTTTTATTTTAATTGCATTTTTTGTATTTTAATTGATATTAATTTCATTATGGTTGATACCTTGTCTTGTGAATTTTTGTGTGATCATTTGATGATGATTTTTGAGCTTATTTTTTGTGTGTACTTAGTGTAGACATGTATGCTCCCATAGTATTTTTCTCACATTTTTGTGATGAAGTTTGATGAGGTTTTTAGATTGAAACTTTAGGTGCTCTAGTTTTAGGGTTTAACCTTAGTACCCCATAGTTTAGGATTTAATTCTAGGACTTTTTGGATGAGTTGATCTCTGGAATTAACATGGTAGAGTCATGATTGACTTAGGTTCCCATAGTTATTTTTGTAGGATTTTACAAAGGGTTTTAGTATTTTAGTTAGAATTAACTTTAGTACTAGGTTTTAGGTGATCCTAACTTGCTAATTCAACTAGAATGACTTCATTAGTTCCCTTAGACTAGGGTGTTGCTTCTCTTGCTCTTGGATGATGATGAAAACATGTGTGGGCTGCTGAGGAATGAATGGTGGAGCTTGGACTTGAAGATTTCTCTTCCTTTGGTGTAGTTTGTTTAGGGCTAAGAATTAGGGTTTTAGGGAGATCTCTTAGAATAGATTTTCTTCCTTCATGAAACATGGAAGATGTTGATCACTTCCATCCCTCCCTATGATGTAAGGTCCCATTGTGAAGACCTCATCCCTCCTTTGGTAGGATGATTGGATCCTCACAAATTGGTAGAACCTTTGAGGGTTCCTTTCCTTGATGGTGGAGTGCTTAGAGGTGACCTTTGGTCTTCACTTTGCTCACCACTATCCACACCTTGCTCTTGTTAGATGAATCTTTCTCCCTTCCTAGAGGATGGAGTTCCTTTTCATGAGATTGGAGATGCTAGAGGTTGCACTTCCCCTTTTGTTTGAAGATTGCCCTTGGAGCTGAAGCTTGAAGATCAAGAAGAACAAGTTGACACTTGTAAGGAAGATCAAATTAAGAGCTGAAGCTTGAAGAAGATGGAGAACAAGTTGATGCTTGTGTTTGATGCATTGAAAGCTTGAAGAAGCAAGTTGATACTTGCTATTGAAGATGAAAGCCTTGAAGAACAGTTACAGACTGAAGACTGAGTTGCTGTCAGAGGATTGCTTTGCTGTGAAGCTGGGGGAAGCTGTTGATCTGTTTTCTTTCCTGTCTGTTTGCTTTCTGTGCAACTGTATTGATGTGACTTGTTTGATTTGCTTGATGCATTAGAATAAGTTCATGTTTAGATTGTGTTAAGCTAGGAGCATGATTGCACTAGAGGTTGAGTTTCTCCCTCTGCTTGTATTTTTACTGTATGGCTTTGCTTGCTGGTATTCGGTAGAGCCCTGCTCCCTTGCCTATGTGGTTTGTGTTTGCTTGATGGCATTTTATTCTTCCTGTATGATTGCAGTTATTCATATCTAGCTTGAGGTCGAGACGAGCTTGTGGAGGCTGATGCCCCACACACATTTCCTCCCTCACTTGCATTGCATGCATTTTACAGTTGTTTACTGTTTACTATTTAGCTGATGCTTTATCTGTTTCTTTATCATTGACATGATCCCCTAGGAATCTCACTTTATTTGATAAGGAAGTGATGATTAGAAATTTAGGTTGAAACCTATGCATGATAACTTCTAGGAGCTCCCTGTTTCAAACCTCAACCATAGGATGAATCCTTGGCATGACAACAGTAGGACTTGATAGTCTCCCCGTAGTTGTCCCTCTCTCTTCTCATCTCAAAACAACAGTAAAAAAACATAATAAAGGCAAGTTAGTATAAGCGCGTTACGAGCCTTAAGCTACTTGGGTAATGATGATTGAGCGGCCTCCTCTCAATCGTCTAGAATGTTTAGTATACGTCCTTTGGACGATATGCGACGCATTCGCTCCCAGGTCATAGTCTCTAGTGCTGTACGAACTACAGACAAACTAAAAAACAGTTCTTCCGTAAAAGACAGAAAACAAACTTCAAACCTTTTTGCCCCGTGGGCCCATAATTCAAAGGAAGCTTTTCTGAAGAAAAGAGTGTCGTTAACTCCTAGTTCTACCGCAAACGGTAATGCCTAAGTCTCCAAGGGTCGAGCTGCGTACACCAAACTGCTGAAACTGTTTGTTAACCCTACTCAAAAAACAGATGAATCTGAATTCCAAAAATCCGTATTATCCCGAACTACGTAAGCTCTGATCTCTCATACCCGTTGAGAGTACGTAGGCACAATACTGACGTATTGGCGAGCCACCTTCCCCGTAACCCGTAGTTAGTCGAACTACGTTGACTCTGATTTCTCATTCTCTGATGAGAATACGTAGGCATAAAGTGCGACACTTTGCCAAGTCATTTTTCTTTTCTTTTCAGACCAGCCTTGATAGGTAGATAGTAAATAAACCCATCAGATAAACACAACAAGCGTGGATCTCATCGAGTACGATGGACGTGAGGGGTGCTAATACCTTCCTCTTGCGTAACCGACTCCCGAACCCAGACAATGGTTGCGATGGCCTTGTCTTATACCTTTTCGTCAGGTTTTTCCGATCGTTTCCTTTCCCGTTCTGAGGGATAAATAACGAAAGGCGGCGACTCTTCTGTTTTGTCGGCACCTTATTTTCGCGGTAGCGACAATGCCTTATAGAGATTATGCAAGGAGACTGCTGCCTTTCTTCGATAGAGTTGATTTCCATCATATGTCGAGGGCTGAGAATCAGATGGCGGATGCCTTGGCCATGCTAGCCTCGATGTACAAAGTGAATTTCTGGAATGAAACTCCTGCTATCACCATCATGCGTCTTGATAGACCTGATTTTGTGTTTGCCATTGAGAAAGCATCCGATGGAAAGCCTTGGTATTTTGATATCAAGCATTTTCTCAACAGTCAAGAGTACCCATCTAGGGCATCCAGTAAAGATAAGAAGACTCTGAGGAGGTTAGCTGGAAATTTTAATCTGAGCAAGGACGATGTGCTCTACAGGAGAAATTTCGACATGGTCTTGCTGCGTTGTGTTGATGAACTTGAAGCAGACCTGTTGATGGAGGAAGTCCACGAGGGTACTTTTGGCACTCATGCCAACGGACATGCAATGGCTAGAAAACTGTTGAGAGCTGGGTATTATTGGATGATTATGGAAACCGATTGTTTCAAATACGCTAGAAAATGCCAGATTTATGCCGACAAGGTGCATGTGCCACCAGCTCCTCTGAATGTGTTGACGTCACCATGGCCTTTTTCCATGTGGGGAATCGATGTGATTGGAAAGGTTGAGCCGACTGCTTCTAATGGACATCGTTTCATTCTGGTCGCGATCGATTACTTTACGAAGTGGGTAGAAGCAGCGTCCTTTGCCAATGTCACGAAGCAGGTGGTAGCCCGATTCATAAAGAAGGACATCATTTATCGTTATGGAAAACCTGAGAGAATCATTACTGATAATGGTTTAAACTTGAATAACAAAATGATGAAGGATCTGTGTCAGAGTTTTAAGATCGAACATCAAAATTCTTCTCCGTATCGTCCGAAGATGAACGACGTTGTTGAGGCAGCTAATAAAAATATCAAGAAGATTGTGCAGAAAATGGTTGTGACCTACAAAGACTGGCACGAGATGTTTCCTTTTGCTCTCCACTGTTATCGTACTTTGGTGCGTACCTCAACCGGGGCAACTCCTTTCTCACTGGTGTATGGTACGGAAGCAGTCATGCCATTAGAAGTTGAGATTCCTTCTTTAAGGGTATTGTCGGATGTAAAGTTTGACGAAGCTGAATGGGTGCAGACCAGGTTGAATCAGCTGAGTTTGATTGACGAGAAGAGATTGGCGACCATTGCGCATGGCCGGTTGTACCAGAGTAGGATGAAGAAATCCTTTGATCAGAAAGGGCGTCCTCGGTGCTTTCAAACGGGTAATTTGGTGTTGAAAAGGATCCTTCCTCCTCAGACAGATCACAGGGGAAAGTGGACTCCTAACTATGAAGGTTCGTATGTGGTAACAAAGGTTTTCTCTGGCGGAGCCTTATTACTTTCTACCATGGATGGTGAAGATTTTTCGTTCCCTGTGAACGCAGACGTGGTTAAAAAATACTTTGCTTAAAAGAGACCTGCTGGACACAAAAAGGAAAGTCCAGGCAAAAATGGGGCATCACGGCGGACCATAAAAAAGAAAAAGGTCCGGGCAAAAATTAGGGATAAAAGGAAAAAAAAGAGTGAACCCGCAAAGTTGAAAACCTGAAAAGGCGACTTTGGCAAAAATGGGTATCCCGGTGGATTGAAAACCCGAAAGTGCGGTCCAGGCAAAAGTTAGGGATTTAAAAAGCAAATGATCATAGTTTGCATTCGATCTATAAGCTTGTGAGCAGTTATCCCGAAGGAGAGGAATCAGTTCAGTCAGTCTTGTCAGAAGACGAAACATGGGGAACATCGAAGACATACAGGTCATAGCCGCATCGACACATGGTGGTTGTCTGTCTCCACATTGCCGACACTTGTATATTGCATTCGTTTTCTTGTTTTTGAGCAATTACTGTTTTTAGGAATTGCATCTGAATTTTAATTCGCCTATTTACAGGCCTTTCATTCAATAAAGTATTCACTTTAGTCAACGAGCTTTCTCTTTCTTGTCTATTTTACTATTTTGTTTGCGAAATGTGTTATTTTGGTAAACATTGTAGGTAAAAGCAAGAGGTTGTACAGAGCATAATTAAAGCGCTGACTTTGCTTGATCGGCAAGTATCATGGATGGTAACAGGGTTATCTCAGCCGAGTGAGATTCCCTTATCCCCAGCAGTTCAAAGTCGCAGCAAGTGGCAATTGTTTGTTAGCAGGGTATTCTCAGCGGGTTAAGTGTGATACTTCCGGCAGAATGGACTTGTTCCCCGTAGGTTAAGTATAGTTAGGCATGAGCAACGAAGATGTTTGCTTCCCATAGCAGAGATTTCGCTTCCCCAGTGAAGTGGTCATCTTCTCTCCGGCAGAGCTGCGTCCTGTCCCCGGTAGAGTCCGGTTGTCAAATTAGGAATGTTGTATCTCCAACAGAATAAAACTTTGTGTTCGTGAGAAAGTGAGTCCCCGGCAGGGTGGAGTTTGTTACCAGCAGAGCGAGATAGAAGTGGATCCCTCAGCGGCAGGGTGGTTTGTAAACTAGTTTTCTTCTCCAGCGGAGGCAGCGTTGGTGACGTTCTTTCCCAACGAAGTCAGTATTCAAGATTTTATCCAGCAGAGTGTAGTGCTGATTCCCTCGACAGAGTTGATGCATGATGTAATCCCAAGCAGAGTGGATTTTCTCCCCAAGCATGATGGAGTTGTAAGGAATGCCAATCAGGGCTAATTCCCCGAGCAGAGTAAAGTTCGTCTCGGCAGGTTGTAACACCCCACTTCCCAAATTAAAATAAAATACAATTAAATCAAATAAATATCAAAGTTTCCCTTCAAAAGTGGGATATCACATTCACAAAATTCAACAAAACGCTTCATTAGATGGTTTTCAAATTAAACAGCGGAAATCATCATTAGTACATCATTCTCATCCATCCGCCAATTTACATAAAATATTCATTAAGAAGGTTCACCAAAATAAGATACGTCACAGGAATACAAAAAATCCAATCATAATAAAAGTAAACACCCAAGTCCCGTGATACTTATCAGAGCATCCTAAGACTCGACCCGCACACCACTATCCAAGCGAGCTATGTACCTGGATTATCTGTACTTCCGAAGAAGCACAGACCATAACAACAACAAAGGGGTGAGAAAACATGATCAAAATTATTGGTAGTAAGATACATGAATAAAGGTAGTAAATAAACAAATCATCACCCCACCGGCATCAAACACGACCTACTGTCCAATCATCAAACAACATACAGTAATGCAAGAATTCAACTCAACACCATGCATGCGGTACCGACTCATTGGTTCATTCAATCGAACCCCGGATAGATCACTTACGCTCCTCCTGAGACATGATATATCCCCACCATTCTCCACATGGGAGTACGGGTGAATCACTTACGCTCCCCTTGAGACATGATTCAACCCCGCCATTCTCCACAAAGAATACGGATGAATCACTTACACTCCTCCTGAGACATGATCCATCCCACCATTCTCCACAAAGGAGTACGGATGGATCACTTACGCTCCTCCCGAGACATGATCCATCCAACCATTCTCCACAAAGGAGTATGGATGAATCACTTACTCTCCTCCTGAGACATGATTCATCCCACCAAAACACCATGATATGCACAACACACAAACTCAAGCACACTAAGTGCACACGATCCTCCTGATCACATCACCATACATTATATATATACACATACACCAATCAATTATGTCAATTAAAATGAATAATAGGAAAATCACATTGGAACATCAAATATACACTCGTCACCATTCATACCATTCTTATACTCACCATGGCCAAGAGGGGCCCTACGGAACGAAACAACGAATCAAAACAGTACAAAATCACAATTTGATGTCATGCTCGCTGGCCCATTCGCCTAACGAGGCCTCAGCGAACGCTCGCTGCCTCACTCACCTAGCGAACTCGCTAGCGAAGGAAGACAGTGGCTACTGGAAGTGTTCGCTACCCAACTCGCCTAGCGAATTCCTCGCTACTAGCTCGCCGAGCGAAGGTGCTGGCGAACGTCTGCGATTTCACAAAACCCTCACTGCCAAGAAATTCATCAGGAGCTCCTAAATCATCTAATTCTCACCCAACCAATCCATGTAGTCTTAGCCTAACATTCTATGGCCAAACTACACGACTTATTCTAGATTTTACCCGCTAAAGCATCAATTCTACCGATTAAATCATTTTCAACCCAAAATGGTAACCTTCAGAAAACACCCAACTATCCAAACAATCACTATACAACAACATGCAAGAAGTTCACCATAACAACAATGATCAGAAACACAACAACATACTAATTATGTTCATCAAATCCCTATGGGGTTAAGGAATCCCCTTTACCCGATTCATGCAATTACCAATCCCAATTAGTTTCTCCCCCCTTACCTCGATTATTTGCTTTGATTGATGAAGAATCCCCAAGAATCCGACAACCTTAGCCTTCTTCCGCTTCTTCTAGTTCTTCCTCCTCAATCTTTCTCCCACTGATCGTGTTCTCTCCTCCTCTCTATCGTGTTTTCTCCATTCTTTTCAAAAAACTCACTAATACCCCTCTTAAATCTCTTATTCCTTATTTATTCATTTAACCTCAATAATAATACAAATAATAATAATAATAATAATAATAATAATAATAATTATAATAATACTAATATTAATATTAATTATCAAATTATTATCATTATTAATTATATTATATTATTATTAAAGTTTATAGTTTCTTAAATAATCTACACAAAAGACACGCCGAAATCAAATAACACCGGAAAGACTAAATAATTAAAATAGGTGTTACAACTCTCCCCCACTTTAATTATTTTCGTCCTCGAAAATTACCTGATGGAAACAATTCCGGATATCCTTCCCGCATCCTGCTTTCCAATTCCCAGGTAACACTGCCTCCTGCAGCACCTCCCCAAGCCACTTTCACCAAAGATATCTCCTTCCCTCAGAGTTGCTTCATCTTAGGATCCTCGATCCTCAACGGCATCCTTTCAAGGGTAAGATTCTCCCTGACTTGAACTTCATCTCTCTGAATCACATGAGATGGGTCCGAGACATACCTTCGAAGTTGCGACACATGATACACGTCATGTAAATTCGACAGTTCAGGCGGCAATGCCACCCTATAAGCTACAACACCAACTCTCTGCAAAATCTGATACGACCCAATAAACTTAGGATCCAGCTTCTTGGACTTCAACGCACGACCCACACCAGTCACTAGGTTAACTCTTAGGAACACGTGATCACCTTCACTGAATTCCAGTTCTTTTCTTCGGTTATCATGATAACTTTTTTGCCTACTCTGAGACGCTTTCATTTTCTCACGAATCATCTGATTTGTCTCACTAGTCTGCTGCACAATTTCTGGTCCCAATACTACATTCTCACCCGTCTCATACCAACACAGAGGAGTTCTGCACCTTCTACCATATAAAGCCTCAAACGGTGTCATTCCAATACTAGAATGGTAATTTTTGTTGTACGTGAACTCAATCAACGGTAAATGAGTATCCCACGCACCACCCCTTTCCAACACACAAGCCCTTAGCAAATCCTCTAGCGACTTAATAATCCTCTCTGACTGACCATTAGTCTGCGGGTGGTAAGATGAACTCATCTTCAACTTAGTACCCAAAGCTTTCTGTAAACTCCTCCAAAAGTCTGAAGTAAACCTCAGATCTTTATCCGACACGATACTCGACAGAACACCATGTAGATTCACAATCAACCGAATGTAAATCTCTGCTAGCTTCTCCAACGGAAAACTGATATTGATCGGCACAAAATGTGCAGACTTCATAAGTCAATCCATAATTACCCAAATAGTATCAAATCCTCTCGCCGTATTCGGAAAATCCGTAACAAAATCCATGGTTATATGATCCCATTTCCAAATTGAAACTTCCAATGGTTGCGTCATTCCAAAGGGTCTCTGATGTTCCGCTTTCGACTTGTGACACGTTAAACAGGCGTAAACAAATTAAGCTATATCTCTTTTCATACCGGACCAACAAAATATCATCCTTAAATCGTGGTACATCTTCGTAGCTCCCGGATGGATACTCAAACTACTACGATGTCCCTCACTCAGAATTGACTTTTTCAGCTCATCATTATCCGGCACACAAATCCTGCCTCTGAATCGCAACACACCTGTACTATCCAACTTAAAATCACTATCGGAGTCACTTCCTACTCCAGGCATCAAATCTACTAACTTCATATCTAGCTTCTGGTTCTCTTTAATCATATCAATGAAATCATTATTCACTTGCAACTTGCCCAACATCATACCACCTGTGGTAATTTCACAAACCATGCTCAAATCTCTGAACTGCTCAATTAGCTCTATGTCTTTTACCATCAAAGCCGACATATGAATTGTTTTTCTTCTCAGAGCATCGGCTACTACATTCGCCTTTCCTGGATGATAACTCAAACTGAAATCATAATCCTTCAAGAATTCCAACCATCTTCTCTTCCTCATATTTAGCTCCTTCTAATCAAACAGATATTTCAGACTCTTATGGTCACTAAACACCTCAAATCTCGAACCATACAAATAGTGCCTCCAGATCTTTAACAGAAAACTACTGCAGCCAATTCAAGGTCATGGGTAGGGTAATTCTTTTCATGCACCCTCAATTGCCGTGAAGCATATGCCACCACCTTACCATTCTGCATAAGAACCCCGCCTAATCCCATCTTAGACGCATCACAATGCACCACAAAAGGTTCACTCGGATTTGGCAATATTAACACTGGTGCCGTAGTCAATCTCTTTTTCAGTTCCTCAAAGCTTTCTTCACAAGTAGCATCCCATACAAAAACATGATCCTTCCTCGTCAACTGGGTCAATGGCAATGCCAAACTAGAAAACCCCTCAAGAAACCTTCGGTAATAACTTGCCAAACCCAAAAAGCATCTAATTTCCGTTGCTGTCTTTGGCGGTTCCCACTGCAGCACTGCACTCACTTTCGATGGGTTCACCGCTACACCGTCACCAGATATCACATGCCCCAAGAAACTCACCGTCTTCATCCAGAACTCACACTTCGATAGTTTAGCAAACAACTTATTATCTTTCAGCACTTGCAAAGCAATTCTCCAATGTCCTGCATGCTCTTCCTCAGACATAGAATAAATCAGTATATAGTAAATAAACACAACAATGAACTGATCTAGATAAGAATGGAATATTCATTTCATATACTCCATAAACACTCCTGGCGCATTAGACACTCCAAAAGGAATTACAGTATATTTGTAATGTCCATAACGAGTTCTAAATGCCGTCTTCTGAATATCACCTTCTTTCACTCTGATCTGATGGTAACCCGACCTCAAGTCAATTTTACTGAACACCCGAGCTCCCACCAACTGATCCATCAAATCATCAATCCTTGGAAGAGGATATTTATTCTTAATGGTCACTTTATTCAACTGACAGTAATTGATGCACAAGCGCATACTACCATCCTTCTTCTTTACCAACAGCACTGGAGCTCCCCACGACGACACACTCGGTTTGATAAACTTTCTATCCAACAATTATCCAATATGAGATTTCAATTCATCCAATTCCACTACCGACATCCTGTACAGTGCCATAGATATAGGTCTCGTACCAGGAACAAGTTCAATGCTAAATTCAACTTCTCTTGTCGGCGGTAATTCTGTAATATCATCAGGGAACACTTCAGGAAATTCATTCACCACCGCCAACTCTTTCATTGATGTTTTGCTGTCAACAGATAATGATGCAAATAAAGCAAACATTTTAGCTTCGTCCTCTAACAAGGTCCTCAATTCATTATTAGACAAGGAATCAGCCAACGCTTCCTCTTCTGGGGTAAGGAACAACAACACCTTCCGAAAACAATCGATGTAGACTCGGTTGAACTCCAACCAGTTCATACCCAGAATAACATCCAGCTTACCAAGTGGCAGAAAAATCAGATCCACTCCAAAATCCCTACCGAAAATAGTCAGTGGACACTTCAAACACACCAAAGAAGTAGTCACTGAACCAATAGAGGGAGTTTCGATAGTCACCCATTGCTCAAGAGTAGACGACACCAATCCTAAT
Organism: Lathyrus sativus; assembly: GCA_963859935.3. Taxonomy (NCBI): domain Eukaryota; kingdom Viridiplantae; phylum Streptophyta; class Magnoliopsida; order Fabales; family Fabaceae; genus Lathyrus; species Lathyrus sativus. Next base: position 239,567,141 of record OZ012738.1, on the reverse strand, counting down.
CTCTTCACACAATCAACAGAAATGAACGAGTGGGTTGCACTCGTATCAATCATAGCAATCAAAGGAATATTATTGATAAAATAAGTACCTTTGATAGAACGCTCCTCGCTGGTCGACTGAGTTCCTACCACAGCAAATACTTTACCGCTGGCCTGAGGCGCCTGAGACTTCTTCAGCTTCTCGCAATGTGTACTGATATGACCTTTCTCACCATAGTTATAATAGGTTGGCATAGCGGCCCGGCAATCAGCTACCCCATGGCCTGGCTTACCACACTTGAAACACTTCTTCGCCTCATTAGGACAATCACTAGCACGATGCCCCACACCATCACATCCGAAACATTTCACACCAGCAGACGCTCTCCCTTTTCTGGGCTTCTTATCAGCAGCAGCCTTATGTTTTCCCTTATCAGCAGGAACACTGTAAGAAGTACCACAAAATCTCTGCTTACCCTTACGGTAATTCGCAGCCTTATAGTGTGCAGTTCTGGCCCGGTTGTCATTAGCATAAATTCTGCTTCTGCTTACCAGCTCAGGATAATTCCTGATCTTCTGACAAGCGATCCCCATCTTGATCTTCGAACGCAGCCCGTTTTCAAACTTCAAACACTTGGAAGTTATCGCCGCTTCAGTATTGTAATGAGGACAATATTGTACCAACCCTTCAAATTTAGCAGCATACTCTGCTAAAGTCAGATTACCCTGCTTCAGCTCCAGAAACTCTATCTTCTTAGCACTTCGTATATCTTCTGGAAAATACTTTTCCAGACAACCAGTTCGAACCATATCCCAAGTAATTGCAGTTCCTACAGCCTCCAATCTTTGGCGACTGTTGTCCCATCAAGCCTTAGCTTCACCTTCCAGCATGTGAGTACCAAACCTCACCTTTTGCTCATCATTGCAACCCATTATCCTGAAAATTTTCTCAATTTCCTTCAGCCATTTTTGTGCAGCTTCAGGATCCAAAATTCCTCCTTCAAACGTCGGTGGCTTGTTACTCTGAAACTGTGCCAAATCTCTGAATAGTGCAATTGGCAACCACCTGCGTCATCGTTTGCATAACTGCAGCCAAAGCAACATCATTCCTCCCTGCCATACTGCTCAACCATAACAACACTAGGTTAAAAGGTACACAACCTCTATCCTACGGACAGACTCAACTACTACACTGGCCGGCCGGCCGGACCTGCTCTAATACCAACTTGTAACATCCCACTTCCCAAATTAAAATAAAATACAATTAAATCAAATAAATATCAGAGTTTCCCTTCAAAAGTGGGATATCACATTCACAAAATTCAACAAAACGCTTCATTAGATGGTTTTCAAATTAAACAGCAGAAATCCTCATTAGTACATCATTCTCGGCCATCCGCCAATTTACATAAAATATTCATTAAGAAGGTTCACCAAAATAAGATACGTCACATGAATACAACAATTCCAATCATAATAAAAGTAAACACCCAAGTCCCGTGTTACGTATCAGAGAATCCTAAGACTCGACCCACACACCACTATCCAAGCTAGCTATGTACCTGGATTATCTGTACTTCTGAAGAAGCACAGACCAGAACAACAATAAATGGGTGAGAAAACATGATCAAAATTATCGATAATAAGATACATGAATAAAGGCAATAAATAAACAAATCATCACCCCACCGACATCAAACACGACCTACTGTCCAATCATCAAACAACATACAGTAATGCAAGAATGCAACTCAACACCATGCATGCGGTACTGACTCATTGGTTCATTCAATCGAACCCCGGATAGATCACTTACGCTCCTTTTGAGACATGATATATCCCCACTATTCTCCACAAGGGAGTACAGGTGAATCACTTACGCTCCTCCTGAGACATGATTCAACCCCACCATTCTCCACAAAGGAGTACAGATGGATCACTTACGCTCCTCCTGAGACATGATCCATCCCACCATTCTCCACAAAGGAGTACGGATGGATCACTTACGCTCCTCCTGAGACATGATCCATCCCACCATTCTCCATAAAGGAGTAAGGATGAATCACTTACTCTCCTCCTGAGACATGATTCATCCCACCAAAACACCATGATATGCACAACACACAAACTCAAGCACACTAAGTACACACGATCCTTCTGATCACATCACCATACATTATATATATATATATACATACACCAATCAATTATGTCAATTAAAATAAATAACAGGAAAATCACATTCGAACACCAAATATACACTCCTCACCATTCACACCATTCCTATACTCACCATGGCCAAGGGGGGCCCTACGGAACGAAAGAACGAATCAAAACAGTACAAAATCACAATTTTCTATCATGCTCGCTGGCCCATTTGCCTAGCGAGGCCTCAGCGAACACTCGCTGCCTCACTCGCCTAGCGAAGGAAGACAGTGGCTACTGGAAGTGTTCGCTACCCAGCTCGCCTAGCGAATTCCTCGCTACTAGCTCGCCTAGCGAAGGTGCTGGCGAACGTCTGCGATTTCACAAAATCTTCACTGTCCAGAAATTCATCAGAAGCTCCTAAATCATCCGATTCTCACCCAACCAGCCCCTGTAGTCTTAGCCTAACATTCTACGACTAAACTACACGACTTTAGATTTTACCCGATAAAGCACCAATTCTACTGATTATATCATTTTTGACCCAAAATGGTAACCTTCAGAAAACACCAAACTATCCAAACAATCACAATACAACCACATGCAAGAAGTTCACCATAACAGCAATAATCAGAAACACAACAACATACTAATTATGTTCATCAAATCCCTTTGGGGTTAAGGAATCCCTTCTACCCGATTCATGCAATTACCAATCCCAATCAGTTCCCCCCCCCCCCCCTTACCTCGATTATTTGCTTTGATTGATGAAGAACCCCCAAGAATCCGACATCCATAGCCTTCTTCGGCTTCTTCTAGTTCTTCCTCCTCAATCTTTCTCCCACTGATCGTGTTCTCTCCTCCTCTCTATCGTGTTTTCTCCCTTCTTTTCAAAAAACTCACTAATACCCCTCTTAAATCTCTTATTCCTTATTTATTCATTTAACCTCAATAATAATACAAATAATAATAATAATAATAATAATATAACTATTAATTATCAAATTATTATCATTATTAATTATATTATATTAATATTAAAGTTTATAGTTTCTTAAATAATCTCCATAAAAGACACGCCGAAATAAAATAACACCGGAAAGACTAAATAATAAAAAAGGGTGCTACATAGGTGGCCGTATTTCTCCCGCAGGGACAGTTTCCTCAGCAGAAGGGGTTTGGTTTAAGTAGAGGGTCGTTTTGAAGGTGAGAAAAACACTTAGAAGGGGGGGGGGGGGGGGGGGGGGGGGTTGAATAAGGGTTTTGAGATAAATATGGCAATAAAAACACAATGATTTTTATCCTGGTTCGTTGAAATCAACTAATCCAGTCCACCCTATCAAGAGTGATTTGCCTTTCTCCACAAGGACTTAATCCACTATAATCAAACAGATTACAATGTCAACCACTAAGAACAACTGTCTTAGTCTTCTCAAGAACTACTGACCACAATTTGGTCTTCTCAAGGAACCTTTACAAATAATTGTAAACTAACAAGTGTTTAGATGCTTCTAAAAAGCTATATCACAAACTGTGATTTTTACACTTAAGATTAAGAACAAATAAAACTATTTCAGCTTGAATGATTGTATGAGAGTTTGATTCGTTGGTAGTTCGTTAGTTTTGAAGAGATGAAGGTAACGTCCTTTTATAGAGCTGAGAGTCCAATGCTTGAAGATTGTGCAAGTAGAGTAGCTGTAGCCTTTTGTCTTCACATGACTTTTCCTTTCTCACAAGTAGAATGTTCAGATAAATGCCTTTTGCCTTAATCCTTATGTCTATCACAAATAAGGAATAGTTCCGTTGGAGAGGATGTTGAGAATAGTACCAAGTCTATTCACGTGCTGACATCTTTTCAAATGCAAACAACATCAGATCCTCTGATGTGCTTCTTGTTCTTTAGATCAGATTCAATGATATCAGAGTTGCAGCTATAGTGCTTTAGCGTGAGTGATCTGATCAGAGCATAATAGTTTATCAGAGCCTCTGTACTTGCAGCGTAAAGTATATTCAGAGCCTTCTGAAACAATGCTTTAAACTCTTCATACAACATCTTCAGCTACGCTTCAGATGCTTCTGCATCTTCTGCTTCAGAGTCTCTTCTGGCAGCGCTCAGAGTCTTCTGTTGGCTTGCATCTGATGCTTCAGAGCTTTGCGTAACTTTCTGTTCAGATGCATTTTGCTTCCATAATGATATTTATTTTAATATCTGAAACACAAAACACTTGAACAAAATTAGAGTATATATTTTCTTAATACAAAATTCCATTAGAGTTATCATCAAAACATAGAGATATAATTAAACACCAATCTGTGTTCTAACAATCTCCCCCTTTTTGGTGATGACAAAACATAGGAAATTTTGTTCAATAAAAGGATAAATATATAACTCCCCCTGAGATAAAGAATCTCCCCCTGAAATGAATACACTAATAGAAGAAAATACTTCCCTTTTTGCATGAGTATGCTATTCAGATTAAGAGCCTGGTTGAAAAACTTCTGGTAAAAATCCTGGTTAGCATATACTTTCCAGAATCAGAGCTTGATTTTCCTTCCAGAATTAAAGCCTGGTAATAGCTTGATTTTCTTTAAAAAAACATAGCCTTGGTTTACTCTTACTGATTTTCTTTCCAAGAACAGAGCCTAATTTATATTTCATAATCAGAGCCTGGTTAACTTCTAGGATCAGAGCCTGTTAAACAGAGCCTGGTTTGAATTTATGAGAGCCTGGTAAACAGAGCCTGGTTTGAATTTATCAGAGCCTGGTTAAACCTGGTTTGAGTAAAAATATGATTTGGGGATTCTCAGGGTAACTTCAATGAATTTTGTCAGATGATACGTTATAGTTCTGAAAGACTAAAATTCAATGTTAGATATAATTCGTTATGTCTGAATTTCATTTTAGTAACTGTTTATATTTGAACAAACAAAATTTCTTTTTCTCTCTCTTTTTGTCATCATCAGAACTCCTCATTAGAACAAACATAAGAACTAAGATAAACATGATGCAAGAAGCTTAAGGATGTGGGTCATCTCAGAAGTAGATTCCTCTTGCTTAGCCATCCATTTCTATATGTTGTCTGTCTTCTCATCTTGTTTTGCCATCCAAGATTTAATCTCAGGTTGACCAGCTTCCAGCACAACAATCTTGTCTTCTAAGTATGGATGCTCTTTCTTAACTTTAGAAGAAGTAGCAGGAGCGGAGTCAGATGCAGGAGCAGGAGCAGAGTCAATGACCATTGCAGATGCAGATTCTGGAGGCACAGATTCAGATGGTTGGTCAACAATCATCAGAGCTAATGGATTGGTTTCCAGAGTGACTTTAGGAGCATATTCTTCAAGAGTCTCAGATGTAACAGTAACTCTAGAAGTTGAAGGTGCATCCTCAAGAAGCAATATAGGAGATATGTTCACATTCCATAGTGTCGGCATATTATGTTGTTTTGGGACTCACTTGGTATTCAGATCATGATGAGTGTTTGTGATGAATGACTCTGTCCATCGAGTACCCAGACTCCGGTCAATCCCCAATTGTTGATATTTTTCTCTCTCCGTTGAGTGCCCAGACTCCGGTAAAGACAATTGTGGTGTTTAAACCATGGTAATGTCAGACGTGTGTTCTTTGTCCGTTGAGTGTGCAGACTCCGATCAATGTCGTCGAGTATCCAGACTCCGGCAAACCTCTGATTGCAGAATTGTGTTTCGGTGTCATCGAGCATTCAGGCTCTAGCAAAATTCATTGATTCATTTTGTCCGTGCAGTGTTCAGACTCTGGCAATTAAGATGGTATTTTAAATTCATATGGTATCCAGACCATGGCAGCTCCCGTTAGCCCGCCTGGTATCCAGACCCCGACTTCTGTTATTTCCCCCAACAGTGTTGTCAGATGTTGATGGGTGATATCTTGGCTAACTTAGGTGGTATTCATACCATAATGAATGTTTCTTCTTCGTTGAGCAAGCAGGCTCCGGTTTTTTCGTTGAGCAGTCAGGCTCCGGTTGTTTCATTGAGCGTCCAGGCTCCGGTTTCTTCGTTGAGCGGTCAGGCTCCGGTTATTTCGTCGAGAGTTCAGGCTCCGGTTATTTCGTCGAGAGTTCAGGCTCCGGCTATTGTGTTGAGCGTTCAGGCTCTGGATTCTTCGTCGAGCGTTCAGGCTCCGGTGTCTTCGTCGAGCGTTCCGGCTCCGGTTTCTTCGTCGAGCATTTAGGCTCCGGCTTCTCCGTCTAGTATTCAGACTCCAGTAAATCTCCAATTTGGGTTGCATTGCTTTCTCCGTCGAGTGATCAGGCTCTGGTCAACTTCCGTCGAGTGTGCAGGCTCTAGTAAATACCTAGTGAAGTCGCCGGTTCCGTCGAGTATCCAGGCTCCGGTTATCGCGTCGAGCATCCAGGCTCCGGTTTTCGCGTCGAGCAGACAGACTTTGGTTCCGTTATTCGTCGAGTATCCAGACTCTGGTCATTGTGTTGAGTGTTCAAACTCCGGAAAATTTTGTTGATGTATTATGTTCGTTGAATATCCAGATTCCGACAATTGGAAGTATTACACTTCAGCCGATATGGTATCCAGACCATGGCACGATTTGGGATAGACATGTTCATTTTGTTTTGAATTCCCCCGCAGAGTTACGTGGTTAAGTTTCTCCTAGTCCCCGGGCAGAGTTATTTGTTTAAATTTCTCTTGTTTTCCTCGCCAGAGTTGCTTGGTTAAGTTTCTCTTCCTCAACGGAGTATACAGATGTTTTATCAGTTCATCTACTTCTAGAGATTTCTATCCCCAATCAGGGTTTGCAGTTTATTTCTGCAGGTGGAAAATTTCCGGGTTCTTTGGTATTCAATCGTCTTTCGCTTTGATTGTTTGAAAGCCGATGCTCTCGTCCCTTCAGGCTGAAGTCGATTGAATAGGGGCAGCTGTAGCACCCCAAAATTTGCCTTTCGTTTTAACCGTAACTGGCTTTTGTTTCTTTGCATTTTGAATTTTTTTTGCATAGCATAACATTCGTTCTTGAGACATGGGATCAAGGTATACCTGTGGCTCATGTTCATTTCGGCGCAAAGATTGAACAATGAATAACGAGCATCAGAGGCTCGGACATTTATTTTGTCGGGCGGTCAGGCGTCCGATTTTATTTTTATTTTGCTGGAGAACAACAATTCAGAAAGCAGTGTTCAGGCTCATGTCAAGCATTTTTACAGAGATAATGTTCAAGAACGAGGTTCAGAAGCTTAACAGAGCTCCAGACAGTTGAAACAGGGCAAATGGACAGATTTCCCTCCAAAAGGTGCCAAAATTCAAAATTTGAAGGTGTTAATCGGTTAACCTATATGGTTAATAGATTAACCAAAGGGAAATTAGGCCAGATTTGAAATTTTAAAGGTGTTAATCGGTTAACGCATATGGTTAACCGATTAACCAATGTAATTTTTACCTCTGTACGTGATTTTTCAATGCAGAGCCGTCTGGGTCCAATTTTGAGCACTTAAATTCAAATTTATCACATGGGAAAGATCTAGAATCATTTCATAATTTCATTTCCCTCCAAAATCCCATTCCACATTCCATACCACATTTTCCAAGCCAATTTCCAAACCTTGCTTTGGGATCCAAACCTAGATGGTATTTAAGTGATTTACTCCAAACCAAACCATTTAATCTCTCATAATTCTATTCATTTTTCAGAATTCACTCTTGAGTTCTCAAATTCTCTCAACTTCTACATTCTAAAACCCTCACTCAAAACTCTTCATCATTTGGATTCACTGATTTTTCATTAAAATCAATGGATTCTTGAGCATAAACCTCCATTTACCATCATCATTGGATCACTTTTCATAATCAATTTTTGTGCAAATTGAGATCTGATTTTGGAGCTTGAGTTGGAAGTGCTTATTTGGAGTAATTTGGCTTAAAAGTGTTTGATCTTCACTCCTCTTGCAAGAATTATTGTGGATCTTGAAGATTTTCGGATAATCTTGTTTGGATCTGCTCAAATTCAGTTGATCAACACTTACCAAAGCAAATTTCCGCTTCGAAGGTTGGAATTCTCGATCCGATTTAATTTTTGAGCTTATCATGTTAATCTTCATATTCAATTGAATTTTGGTTGATTTCGATTCGTTCGAATTGTGATATTGTTGTGTAATTGTGTATCCATGCTGTTGGATCTCTATTTTCTGTTGTTAATTTCGTGCTTAAGTGATAAGATGATCTTTTGGATCCTTTGATAAGTTGTTTTTGTGCTGGAAGTGATTTTCTGCTGCTGTTTTTGGCTTCTGGTACAGTGTTAATCGGTTAACCAGTTAACCATTTCAAACTTTCAAAATTTTTTCAAACGTTAACAGTGTTAATCGGTTAACACATAGGGTTAACCGATTAACGTGTCCAAAATTCCAGATTTTCCAAACTTTTTAAGGTGTTAACCGATTAACATTATGCTAGAATGTCATATTTGCTGTTTTGCTTGCTTGTTTGCATACCGTTTCGATTCAAATCATCATAGATAAGTATGATGTATTTGGATTGAAATGTTTTGGATATTTGTCAATGTTTGTGGTTGGTTAATCATGATTTTGTTGAAATGTGTGTTCACTTTCAACTCGGTTGCATGCTTGTGTATGTGTTCGAAGTGAGCATTTGTTTGCATGTTTATTTGTTTTCATCTCTTGTTTTTCTCCCCATGTTTGCGTCATTTTGCATCGCTGTTGAGGTCGAGACGCGTTTGTGGCGGCTGTTGCCCCACACATTTTTTCCTCTCTCCCACCATTCTAAATGTGCATTTTCATGTTTGCATTTTTCTATTTGTGATTGTTCCTTCCTTTGTTCTTCTTGTGCTTTTTGCCATAATCCCCATAGGGTTCCTAGTCCCTCCGTTTAGGAAGGGAGTAGGAGAGACATTAGGTGTTCAATCCAAGCATGCTAACATTAGGGTAGATGTTCCCCTTTTCATCCAAACTTTAGGACCACTTTGCATGACAAAGTTAGGGCCGAGTTTCCCTTAGACCTTATGTGCGTCTCTCTTTCTCATCTCAAAATCATGCTAACTCGTCTAATAAATGCGATAAACATTGTGCACTACGAGCCTTAAGCTACATGGGGAATGATGAGTGAGGGGTCACCTCTTGCTTATCTCAGGTGTTTAGTATACGTCCCGTTTGGGGGAGATATACGACGCATTCGCCTCCATGTCATAGTCTTTAGTGCAACGTGAATCAAAAAGCAAATTAATTCACTTCACTAAAAACACAAAATAAAACTTCAAACCTTTTTCCTTCGGGATTAATCGGAAAATATTTTCAGAAAAAAAGAGTGTTGTTAAGCTTCGGTTCTACCGCAAACAGGCTTAGTCCCTAACTGCTGGAATGGAGGTTTAACCTTACTCGGTTAAAACACTTAATCAACCTGTGGTTTCGTGTCCGCCCGAACTACGTTTGCTCTGATCTTTCATACCATATGAAAGTACGTAGGCACATGACGCAATGTCTTGGCGAGCAACCTTTCCCCCTTTCCTCGTAGTTAGCCGAACTACGTTGACTCTGACTTTCCCATTGCACGAGGGAATACGTAGGCACGGAGCTGCGATGCTCTGCCGAGTCTCTTTTTCTTTTCTTTTGTCCTGCAAGCCTGTAGCATAGATAGTTTAAACACACTCTTAGATAGACAACAAGCATGGATCCCGTCGAGTACGACAGATGTGAGGGGTGCTAATACCTTCCCCTTGCGTAACCGACTCCCGAATCCAGGACTTGTTGCAATGACCTCGTCTTTTCCCTTTTTCGTTAGGTTCTTCCGATCGTTTCCTTTCCCTCTCTTTGGGATAAATAACGAAAGGTGGCGACTCTTCTGTTTTCTGCCGGGTGTTTTTCGCAGTTGCGACACCTTTCTCTTTGAATGTTTAGAGTCAGTCTAATACTTGGATTTTATATGAATTTTAGTCTATGATCTTGCACACTTAAATAAATACTAGTATACCTAATTGTTCTTTAAATACTTTTGTTATCATCAAAACATAAGGGATATAACACAAACCAATTTTGTTCCAACAATCTCCTCCTTTTTGATGATGATAAACATAATTATTTAAGAACAATGTTTGATAATTTTATTAACTGGTTGAGTGCAGGGTCTGAGGTTTGTAAGCTTCCCCTGAGTCTAACAGCCCATAGGGTCACGTTTGTAAGCTCCCCCTATGTCCTATATAGGTTAATTAAATTTAAACATTTAAAGTACATGTATAATTCTTCAGAATTTAGACAAGATAGTAACTGACATGTTTCAAGTGCTTAAATACTTCTATATCTACTCTCCCTTTTGTCATCAACAAAAATAAAAGAAATAGAAAATATATTGAAGAAAAACAAAAATAAATGTTTGGGATGAAATAAGAACTAGGTAAAAATAGTTTTAAAACATATTTGATTTTCCCCTTATTTAAAAAAGAGAGAGAATTAATTGGAACGGTTGGTAAACAACTTCTGCATTTCTCAAGATGGTCAAGATAAGTTCTTTTAGCTAGTCTTTACGAGAAATGGGGCAATTGTAACACCCCAAAATTTCCCTTTCATTTTTCACTCTAATTGACTTATGTTTCATTCATTTTTGCATTATCATTGTGCATATCATTGCATCGGCTCTTGAGGCATGGGATCAAGTTATTAAGCAGCAAGCATCAGAGGATTCAATGTTTATTTTGCTCAATGATCAGATACCAAATTATATTTCCAGCAGATTATTTTGAGCGCAGGAGACAATTCACAGTTTATCTCAGGCATTATATAGGTGCAATATCAGATGAAAAGTTTCAGAGGCTAAACTATGCTCAGAGCAGGTGGCAACACGCGATTCTCAAAGTTTCCCTCCTTATGGCGCCATTTTTTGAAATTTTGAATATGGTAATCGATTGCCACAATCTGGGTAATCAATTACCATAGGAAAAATTTGCCCAAAATTTTTCAGTTTTCAATACTACAGCATTTGGATGGCATTTTGGTCATGTGATTTCCATGTGCATTAGTAGAAGGATCTAGTATTGGTTCAAATTTGATTCATTTTTTCAAATTAATTCAAATTCCCTCCAATTTTTAAAGATTTTTGTTCCTAATTCCACTCCTAATTTCCATTCCAAACACTAACCCACACTACAAGCCACATTTAATTCCAAACCTAACCATACTTAAATCGTTTTTCTCCAAACCTCTCATAACTCTCACTCATTTTCTGAATTTTCTACACATCTCACTTCAATTCTCTCAACTTTTCTCTCATTCTAAAACCCTCACAAAAGCTCCATAGCCAAAAGCTTCACAAATTATACATTGCAGTTTGTGCATCCTTTAGCTAAACCTTCATTGCATCATCATTCTTAGTACAATTCTGGTTTGGTAGTTCATTTGGATCTTGAATTAAGTTGTTGGAGTCTCTTTTGGAAGAGCTTTTGCTTATTTGTGGATTATTACTTGGAACTTCAAGTTTTCTTGCTAGATCTTCATAGATACTTGGATTTCTTGCTTCGATATGTTAATTGTAGCTTAACAACACTCACCAAAGAAAATTTCAGCTTTGTAGGTTGGTAAATTCTAGTTCTAGCCTTGATTTTGCTTAATCATGCATTTCACAATGTAGATCCTTGGCTTGTTGGTGATATTTGAACCATTGCTTGTTTGGATTATTTATTTTGATATTTGTTGAATCCAATTGATGTTTTATTGTTGTGATTTGACATGATTTTCGTGTATAATTGATTGCTTGTTCATTTGGATAATTGGATAAGTCATTTGCTGCTGAAAGTGCTTTTTGCAAGTTAAATACTGCCACTGTCTCAGTGGTAATCGATTACCATAATATGGGTAATCAATTATCCTTCCCTTTTCCATGTTATTTTTAAAGTTTTCAAGTGGGTAACTGATTACCCACATACTGGTAATTGATTACCACCAAGACAGGTTTCCTTTTCCTTGCATTTTCAAGCTTGTTTGGGTTCCTTTTCATTCTTAAACCTCATGGATTGATATAATTCATATTTGTGGACTGTTTTTGACCTGTTTCATCATTCTTGATATCATGCTCGTGATTATTCGACATGTGACTTTTGATTTTTGTTGAGGAACATCTATTTTTATTTGTGTTTTATTCTTGGAGTGATGTTCATGTCGCATATTCATTTGCATAATGTTGATTGTTGGTCTTTGATGTTTATCTTACTAGATATATGCATTAAATGCTTGTTGTTTGTTTTCGATTCCACAAACGTATGATTGTTCGATTGATTAATTAGTGTTGAATATGCATGATATGCATTGTACTTGTTTGTGCTTAATCGTTAATACAGGTTCGTCAATTAACCTTGCTTGATCTGTGTTCATGTTAGATCCTCACCATGTCATATGCATTTGTTGGAATGTTGATGCATGCAAGCTGCATGAGCTTTTACACCTGTTTGTTCTGGATTTTAGCATGTTGTTAATTGTGCATATATTCTGCCTACTGCTTTTTACACCTATTATATGCTGAAGTATGAGCTGTTAAATGTTGTTGCACTTACTTGCTGGGTTTTTATAGCTGTTCTGAAGCTCGAGTGTTGTTGTAGCTACCGTTTTTGTTTGTTTTCCCTGTTTCATTTTTGTTCTTGCATGCTTCTTTAAGGCCTCCTAGTCCAGCTTAATTTTTTATTAAGCATGGAGTAGGATAGACATTAGGAGTTAATCCATGCATGATAACATTAGATTAGACCCTTTTAACCTCAACCGTAGGTCCACTTTTGCATGCTAACATTAAGATAGAGTTTCCTTCCGCATCCCGACCTTAGGGCGATTTTGCATGACAACATTAGGACCGAGTCCCCCCTTAGACCTTTTTTGCGTCTCTTTCTCTTCTTTATCAAAACCATATCAAAACACTTAATAAAGATAATGTGCATTGTATGCCACGAGCCTTAAGTACATGGGAAAAGATGAGCAAATGAATTTCTGACCTCATCTTAGGATGCTTTGTGCACGAGACGCTTGGATCGTTAGCGCGAAGTATTCAATCCTATGTCATAGACTTTAGTGCGATGTGTGTTCCAAATAAAGTTAATTGACTTCTATAAAACTCACAAACAAACTCAAATCATTTATAGAAAGAGTAAGTTATTTTTCCGTTTTACCTCAAATAGGCATCGACCTTAACTGTTGGAATGAGAACTTAACGTCACTCATAAAAAACACTTATCGACTCGTACGCCGAACTACGACTGCTCTGATTTCTCATTCCCAATGAGAATACTTAGGCACAAGACGACGAAGTCTTGGCGAGCACCATTTTCCCTTTTTCACTCGTAGTTCTCTGAACTACGTTGACTCTGACTTTCTCATTACACGAGGGAATACGTAAGCATTGGACGACGAAGTCCTATCGAGTCTCCTTTTTCTTTTTCCTTTCTCGTTTTTGTTTAGCATTAGGCTTTAGATGACACACCCTTTGATTAGACAACAAGCTTGGATCCCGTTGAGTACAATGGATGCGAAAGGGTACTAATATCTTCCTATCGGGTAATCGACACCCGAACCTAGGATTTCGTTGCGATGACCATGTATTCTCCTTTTTGAGATTTTCTTTGATCATTTCCTTTCCCCCGTTGGGATAAATAAAATTTGGTGTTGACTCTTCTATTTTCTTCGCCAATTGTTTTTTGCATTTGTGACTGCTGGCGATTCTGCAGGAGACTCAAGTTCTATATGCGAGTAATTCTTAGCGCTTGTGTGTTTCTATTTCATTGGGTGTTTATTTTTGTTTATTTATTTGTTGTATTTGTTTTAAATTATTCATTGTATATTACTTGCATTTCATTTGCACTTGATTATTGTTATCCTATTGTTCGGATGATGCTGTGCTGTTAGGTGGGTTTGTTTCATGAGAGATGAGCCCAGTACCCAGGCTCGAGTATACACATAGGGTTAGAGTGGGATCTTGTTGACACGCGTGGCATTTGACACGTATTGTTGGCTTGAGTTCACATCTAGACGAGGTTTTCTTGAGGATACTCTGAACTACATGTTTATGTATTAACCAAAGTGGTTTGATAAGAGCTTATGACTCTGGAGACCGTTCATTAGAAATCAGTTGAGGCCTCCTTGATTGATGGTGATGCCGAACTAGAAATGGTGAATGTATTATCATTTCTCGACTTGAGAGTCTGTGGTCCTGAGGACCTGCTAGGATGCCATGTCCAAGACTAGAACCCACATGTGAGAGGCGATAAGTTTTTGCAGGAAACCTTGACTTTTAACCCACCTAGATTTCTGGTTTTCTTATCAGTGCAAACATGGTATTCTGTTTATTTCAGTATTATGGATTTCGTGTCAGAGCAGAATTTTGGTCTTATTTAGTCAGGAGCAAAACAACTATTCTGAGCATATTGGATACCTTGATCCCATGTTTGCATTTGCATATCATCATATCCGCATTTTAACATTCAGGTTTGTTTATTTCTGGGGATTACATCTTATCTTTGATTCCCGTTGGTAAGCTCTTTACAGATGGGCAATGGTAGGAAGGACATCATCAACTACAAGTTTCAATTGCTAGATTTGAGTCTAATCCGCAGCCTAATCACCAAAACTACTCAAAGTAATTTGGATACTTTCAAAGAAGATTATGGAAGGATCCTTATCCTTCTTCATACTATTACAAAATATGATAGAGGGGCTATACACACCTTGCTATAGTTCTATGATCTTGCTATGATGTGTTTCACGTTTAGGGATTATCAGTTGGCTCCTAATCTGGAAACGTTTTCACTCATTTTGGATATTCTGGTTAAAGATCGGGTGCCTTTTCATGAATATATGGAAATTCCCAATCCAAAAGCTATTGCTAATGCTCTTTATTTGAGCACACCTGTGGTGAAGAGTAATCTACAATCCAAAGGAGGTTTATCGGGTTTTCTTTTATGTTCTTTGGTGAGTGAAGCTATAATATATGATGAGGCCTATAGCTGGTATAATTTCAACGCCGTACTCTCTTTGTGTATTTATAGAATTGTTCTCTTCCTTAATTTTCTAGATTTAATAGATTTGAACGCCATTCTGAATTTTATGATGAAGAATCCTGTTCCAACACTCCTTGGTGATGTATACCACTCAGTGCACTCAAGGAACTATAAGAAGAAACATGGACTTCTTTATTATTGTGCCCCTCTTATCCACAAGTGGTTCATGATTCACCTCCCGCGTGATGGCGCTTTTGTTAATACTAAAGACGCCTTGAATTGGGCAGAATGAGTAACGGGCCTTGTCACTAAGGATATCCAATGGTTTGATAAAAGATTGTTGGGAGCGGAGATGATTTACAGTCGTGGGAAGTTTCCTAATGTCCCTCTCATGGAAATAAGGGGCGAAAT
This sequence comes from Lathyrus sativus, assembly GCA_963859935.3. NCBI lineage: Eukaryota > Viridiplantae > Streptophyta > Magnoliopsida > Fabales > Fabaceae > Lathyrus > Lathyrus sativus. Next base: position 239,551,646 of record OZ012738.1, on the reverse strand, counting down.
CAACTATAATCCATCCCTTGCTAGGAGACAGTTGGGGTATGCGTTGAGGGTTCTTCCAACAGATGAAGAGGTGAAGGAATCTTTGTTTTATAGTGGGATATGAGATCCTGAAGCCATGAAGAGAGTTGTGAAAGCTTGGGGCAATATTCAGAGGAGAGGTAAACCGTTCGTAGGTAAAAATGATTGCAAAGCGTATCTCCCTTATGTAGAGTGGTTGCAAGAGAGAGTGGAAGTTGTTCACTTGCCTTTTCCAGTAAAGACTCTTTTGTATCTATTGGCCATCGAACAACCTACTACAGTGGAGATTGAGAAGTACAACAAAATATGGGGAGAAAAGGAAGAACTTTGTAAGGGGAATGGAGAATTAAAGATGGAGGTCTCTCGGTTGGGTCATGATCAAAATGAAGAAGTCTATGTATCCAAGGTGAAGACATAACTTCTGGCCAAAAGAAAGAAAGAGCTAGAAGAGGAAATCAAGAGTAGAGAGAGGATATGCCAATATCTGAAGAGTGCCAATAGTATCCTGCAGCAGAGAAAGAAAGATTTAGACAGAGCCTGTCTTTAGATCTCAAAGTTTAACAACCAATGGAACGCCACTGTAACGGCCCACAAGATGAAAGAAGATGAACTTCGTGACTATATTGAAAATTTGAAGCTGCAGCTCAAAGTTAAAGAGAGAGATCAGAAGAGATTCATCTCACAGATACAAAAGTGAAAAGCAGCTTAAGGAGACTTTGTCAGCCTTAAAGAAGCTCAAAGTTCAAGCAGAGGTGAATAAGCCTAAACTTGAAGACGCCTTTGGGGAAGATGCTTGGGAGGTACATTGTTGTTATCTAGAGAGGATCATGCACATGAGGGATGTTCTCATTAAAGAGCTGTTCCAGAGACCAAAGCATCCTGACACCAAGAAGTTATTCAAGGAGGTGTAAGCTCGGTGCAAGGAGCATAGTGGCTGGGAGATTTGTCCTTGGTGGATATTGATGTTATGTTATAGTCATCTTTATTCTTCTTATATTGATCACCGTCAGGTTTGTTGACTGGGGTCATTGACTGTGTATTTGATTTTATCTCTGTTGTATGGGTTGTATGTATTGACTCTATATTGACTTGGTTTTGTCATTCTATCTATGAGAGACTTTACCATTGTTCTATCCATATCTCTTGTTTATTGTTATTAAACCTGAATCAAGGTGTAGAACACCCTGGAAATATTCAAACATGACATTTGATCCACATTATCATACTCATATGTATAACATGTGTTCGAGGATGGATTTTCTCATCTCTATCTAGTTTTCTTCAGCATGATAGCAGATCGTCATATTCATAGGTATTATACACGAGGAAATCATAAGGGGATTATAGATCAGATGCAGGCAGAGCTGCTGGAAGTACGGACTCGCATGACTCAGTTCATGGAGTTGATGCAAAATATGGCCCAAGGGCAAGAACAACTGAGAACTTTGGTTCAACCTCTTATTGACACTTCCAGAGTCGATGGTAGTGGAGTGGTTCATCCAGGTGGTAATGTTGTTATTTCACAGGGTGGTGGTGCTGGTGGCGCCAACCCTCTCGTCGGAGGTGGTGCTGGTGTTGTCATTCCTCTGAGCGGAGGGGTTATTGGTGGAACTCCTGGTGGCATTGGTGGGAGAAGAGTTTGTGCTATCCATGGAGCTGGTGGAGCTCATAAACATCAGTGAGAGGAAGACAAGTAGGAAGATGCATTCTCTATGTGTGACCCAGATGCTGGTCTTCCATCTGAAGTCGATATGAAATTTAAGATGATCAAGGAAAGACTGCGGGTTTATGAGAACCAGAATGCTTTTGGTCTTGATATGAATGATCTTGGTTTGGTCCCAGGCATGAGGATTTTGCACAAGTTCAAGGTCCCAGACTTTGACAAGTATAGGGGAACAACCTGCCCCAAAACTCACATCCGAGCCTACTATCGGAAGACGACTGCCTACTCTCAGGATGAGAAGCTGCTCATGCACTACTTCCAAGATAGCATAGCTTGGGCATCTTTGGTGTGGTATATAGGATTAGAGAGAACATACATCAAAACTTAGAAAGATCTTGCTGAAGCTTTTGTCAAGCATTATCAATACAACAGTGATATGGCACCTAATAGAACACAACTATATAATATGGTTTAGAAGGGGAATGAAAGTTTCAAGGAATATGCCAAGAGGTCGTGCGAGTTAGCAGTTAGATTTCAACCTCCGATGATGGATAGAGAGCTTATCGATATGTTCGTGGGTACACTTCAGAGACCTTATTTTGTGAAGTTAGTTGGGTGCGCATCAGCAGGGTTTTCAGACCTGGTAATGGCTGAAGAAAGAGTGGAACATGGAATTAGGGCTGGAAAGATTCAGAATAGAAATAGTGCCTCGTCTGGAGGAAGTAAGAAGTCGTATGCTGGAGGTTCTAAGAAGAGGGAAGGGGACACTAATTTTATTTCTTCTTATCGGGGTAAAGGAAGAGCCAATTAGAATTATACACAGCAGGTTGCTACCGTAGCCATTTCGGCTACACCTCAACAATAACATATTGCTCCTCAACAATATCCGGATCAACCAAGGATACAAAATTTACTCCAGTTGCAGTTGGTTCAGAAAAGAACATTGGCACCTCTTCCTGGAACTCCTCCACTAGGTTATGATGCCAATACCCAATGTGAGTTCCTTTATGGGGCACCAGGGTACAACATTGACAACTGCAAGGCATTCAAGCATAAAGTTCAAGTCCTGCTTGATTCCAAGGCTATTAATTTAAGCAACGATAGGCCTAATATGATCCAAAACCTTATGCCAAATCATGGTGTGGCAAGGGCCAATTCAGTTGGAGATTGGGAGAGACTAAATTTGGTAGCTAATGTAAATGAGTTGAAGACTCCGCAGTGGGTTGTTAAAAAGCGTTTGTTGAAGGGGGTGCTTTCCCAGGTTGTGCTTTCGATTGTCAAAGATGTATGTTGTAGCCCGAGGGTTGTGACCAGTTGAGGGATGGTATACAAAAACTGATGGATGATAGACAATTACAGTTTGACAGGATTGATCTTGAGGATGATGCTAACGATGATGTTAATGGTGATGGTAGGGACATTTCAACGATATCAATTCCGTACAAGACCGTCTATATTTCGGCGCCAAAGCGACAAGCACCAGTCATTATCACTACTCCGGGGCCGATACCGTTTGAGAGTACCAAGGCAATTTCGTGGAACTATGGAGCTGATGTATTTTGTAATGGGCAAAAACAAGAGTTGTTGGGTTCTTTGGATGTTGGGTCTACCGTGGATGCTATTGTTGGTGCCGAAGGTATAACACACAATGACGTGGTCTTCACTCCATCAAATGTCAATGTTGATAGATTTGATAAAGGTAAGGGAAAGTTAGTTGTGGATGATTCCGTGCAACAAAAATCAGGTGATGCTTCTTTCTCAAAAGATGTAGAAAAATTTATGAGGTTGATTCCGAAGAGTGATTATAAGATTGTCGACCAATTGAATCAAACATCGTCCAAGATTTCTATTCTATCTTTGTTGATGTGTTCCGAGGCACATCGAAATTCATTGTTGAAGGTGTTGAATATCGCCGATGTTCCTAAGGAGATTTCAGTAAATTAGCTTGAAGGGATAGTTTCCTATTTTAACGCAGGGAATGGGCTGGGGTTTACCAACCTGGATTTGACGCCGGCGGGACAAATCCTAATAAGACTTTGCATATCTCTATCGAATGTAGGGGCTCTCTATTGTCCCATGTGTTGGTGGATACAGCCTCGTCATTGAACTTGTTGCCAAAAAAGGCACTTATGAAATTGGATACGTAGGGTGTGATTTACAGGCCTAGTGATTTGGTTGTGCGGGCCGTTGATGGATCAAAAAGGTCTGTATTTGGTGAAGTGATGTTGCCTATCTAGGTTGAACCCAAATTTTTTGAAACAAACTTCTACATCATGGACATCCAGCCGGCCTACAGTTGTTTATTGGGCCATCCCTGGATTCATTATGCTGGGGCACTTACTTCAAATTTACACCAGAAGCTCAAGTACATGGTTGAAGGGAGGGTTGTTACGGTCAGCGGAGTGGAAGACGTTATGGTTAGTCATTTGTCATCATTTAAGTATGTCGAGGTTGATGGGGAAATACATGAGACCCTTTGTCAGGCTTTTGAAGCAGTTCATATTCAGAAGGAGCCTCCTGTGGAGGATAAAAAGACTGAGGTTTCAATGTCCTCTTTGAAGGAAGCATGTGTTGTGGTTGTGGCTGGTAGTTCCCAAGGATGGGGCCAGGTTCTTGAAGTGGCGATGAAGAATGATAAATTTGGATTGGGATACAAGCTTTCACAAGCTCCGCCGAGGTTCAAGGGTCCTGTCAAGTTTACAAGTTTCGGGGTCATTTTTGATCAGATTCATGCAATAGGGGAAGACGAAGTTGATAGTGACCGCAAAATGTATAGCTGGATCCATCCCTGTGTCCCGGGCCAAAAACTGTGCAACTGGTCTTCCGAGGAAGTCATCCTTGTCACTCGCAAAGAATAATTTTTCTTGTTTAACATCTGTCAAGTCCTACGCTTTGCCCGAGGCGAAGTGACTCATTTGTAGGGCCACATGTTTTGCTTTCAATGTTATCATGAATAAAGGATGTTTTGCATTCAAATGTTTCGCTCCCTGTTTTTCATTTTTTCTTTTGCGTCTTTAAGAAATGACAATGTGTTTTTGTTTTGTTCATCTTTGCATTCTTAATAAAACATAAAACATCACTCATGCATATTCATTCCCTTAGATTCCATCAATAATGATTCAGCTATAGCTCAGTATGACTTTGATAAACCTATTTACAATGTTGAAGATGTGACTGACGTAGACAATGAACTTCCGGAGGAATTGGCTAGACTGTTGAAACAAGAGGAAAGGATTATTCAACCTCATCAAGAGGACATCAAGATCATTAATTTGGGTATCGAGGATGCTATGAAAGAAGTCAGAATTGGGTCCGCATTGAAAGACAACGTCAAGAGAAGATTGGTTGAAATGTTTCGAGAGTGCATGGATATCTTTGCTTGGTCTTGCCAAGACATGCCTGGGCTTGACATGGACATCGTTGTGCATCGTCTGCCGCTTAAAGAGGAGTGTCCTCCGGTCAAGCAGAAGTTGAGAAGAACAAGACCAAATATGACTGTCAAAATCAAAGAAGAGGTTCAAAAACAGTTGGACGCTGGGTTTCTTGTTGTGACTAATTATCCTTTGTGGGTTACTAATATTGTGCTTGTACCTAAGAAAGACAAAAATGTCAAGATGTGTGTTGATTATAGGGATTTGAATAGAGCAAGCCCGGAAGACGATTTCCTGCTCAATTTTTTGTGTTTTCCTTCACATATGGCTTCTCTGGGTACAACCAAATCAAAATGCCCCAGAGGACATGAAGAAAATAAAATTCATAACATCGTGGGAGACATTTTGTTATAAGGTAATACCCTTTTGATTGAAAAATATTGGGGCAACCTATCAGCGGGAAATGGTGACTCTTTTTCATGATATGATTCACAAGGAGATTGAGGTCTATTTTAATTACATGATCGTGAAGTCACAGACGGAGGAAGAACATATGGTTAATTTTTCTAAGCTATTTGAAAGGTTAAGGAAATTCGAGCAGAGGTTGAATCCAAACAAGTGTACCTTCGGGGTGAGGTCTGGTAAAATACTGGGTTTCATTGTTAGTGAAAGAGGTATCAAGGTTGATCCTTCTAAAATAAGTGCAATACAAGAGATGCCTGAGCCGAGAACAGAAAAAGAGGTTCGTGGTTTCTTAGGGAGGTTAAAGTACATAGTTAGATTCATCTCTCATCTTACAACCACGTGTAAACAATATTCAAATTGCTGAGAAAAGATCAACCGGTCAGGTGGAATGAAAACTGTTAAATATCTTTTGAAAAGATAAAAGAGTATTTGCAGAACCTCCAATCCTCATGCCTCCTGTAGCAGGGAGACCTTTGATTATGTGTCTAACGATTCTTAAGAATTCAATGGGGTGTGTGCTCGGTCAACAGGACGAGACATGTAGAAAAGAGCATGCCATCTACTACTTGAGTAAGAAATTTATTGATTGTGAGTCGAGGTACTAAATGCTGGAGAAAACATGTTGTGCACTCGCTTGGGCAGCTAAGCATTTAAGCCAGTATATGTTAAACCATACAAACCTGTTTATATCAAAGATGGATATGATTAAGTATATGTTTGAGAAGCAAGCACTCACTAGAAGGATTGCCCGTTGGCAGATGGTGTTAACAGAATATGATATTCGATACGTTTCAATAAAAGCCATCAAGGGAAGTGTTTTGTCAGAATATCTTGCTCAAAAACCAATTGAGGACTATCAACCAATGAAGTTTGAATTTCTAGACGGAGACATCATGTTTTTGAAAATGAAAGACTGTGACGAGCCTTTGCCTGACGAGGGGCTTGAAATTAGATCTCAGTGCAGTTGGATTTTTGATGGTGTTGTTAATACATATGACAAGAAAATTGGGGCAATCATTACTACCCCTCACGGTTCTCACATACTGTTCACTTCTCGATTGACATTCACTTGCACCAATAACGAAGCAGAATATGAAGCGTGCATCATGGGGCTAGAAGAGGCCATTGATCTGAGGATCAAGAATCTTGATGTGTATAGCGATTCAGCGCTGGTGGTTAATCAGATTAAGCGCGAATGGGAGACTCGTTATGAAAACTTGGTGTTGTATAAGATTATGCCAGAAGGTTGTTACCTTTGCTTGACAGGGTTGAGTTCCATCATGTTCCTTGGTTAAGAATCAGATGGAAGATGCGTTGGCAATGTTAGTGTCAATGTACAAGGTGAATTATCGGAATAAGGTTCCAATGATCAACATTATGCGTCTTGATAGACCTGCTTTTGTGTTTGCTACTGAAGAGGTATCAGACGGTAAACCGTTGTTTCATGATATCAAGTGCTTCCTCAAAAAGCATGAGTTCCCCCGTCAAGGGCATCTAACAAAGACAAGAAGACTCTGAGGAGGCTTGCTAGTAATTTCTTTATGAACAAAGATGATGTGTTGTAAAATAGGAACTTTGAAATGGTCTTGCTCCATTGTGTTGATGAACATGAAGTCGGCCTGTTGATGGAAGAGGTTTACGAGGATTCTTTTGGTACTCATGCCAGTGGGCGTGCTATGGCCAGAAAATTGTTGAGAGCGGGGTGTTACTGGATGACTATGGAGTCTGATCATTTTAAATATGCCATAAATTGTCATAAATTCCAGATTTATGCTGATAAGGTGCATGTGCCAACAATGGGCATCACTTTATTATGGTTTCCATTGATTATTTCACCAAGTTGGTGGAAGCGGCCTCGTTTGCCAACGTAACTAAGCCGGTAGTCGCCCGATTTATAAAGAAGGACATCATCTGTCGTTACAGTACTCCTGAGAGAATCATCACTAATAATGGTTCAAATTTGAATTACGTGATGATGAAGGAGCTATGCCAAAGCTTCAATATTTAACATCATAATTCTTCTCCATATCGTTGGAAGATGAATGGTGTTTTTGAGGCAGCGAATAAGAATATCAAGAAGATTATGCATAAGATGGTGGTAACATACAAAGATTGGCATAAGATGTTTCCCTTTTCTCTACATGGTTATCATAATTTGGTGCATACATCAACATGAGCAACTCCTTTCTCACTAATGTATGGTATGGAAGTTGTCCTGCCATTATAAGTTGACATTCCTTCTTTAAGGATTTTGGCGGATGTGAAGCTTGATGAAGTTGAGTATGCTGTCGGAGGCAGCATCGTGACTATTTGTGGCGAGGAAGACATAATGGTGAGCCATTTGTCATCCTTCAAGTATGTTGAAATGGATGGGGAAATCCACGAAACCCTATGTCAGGCGTTCGAAGCTGTTAAAGTCAAGGATGTGGCTCCTGTAGTGACCGAGAAACCAAAGATGACTCTCTCTTCCTTCAAGGGAGCCCGGGCCGTTATTCAAGTCGGATCTACCCCAGGCTAGGGGCAGGTTCTAGAAATACCTAACAAACAGGACAAGTTTGGGTTAGGATACTCTCCTGCGGCTGAATCCTCCTCTTCTGACAGTGTGTCGCGGGGTAAAGGGTCGATCCAGTTTACAAGCGGCGGGGTTATATTCGAAAGTGTCAACGCAGTGTCTGAAGACGGCGAGGACAGCGATTGCGACCTAGACTCTTGGATCCATCCAAGCAAACCAGGCCAGAGTCTCACCAACTGGTCCATCAGGGATACCATCCAAGTGACAGGCAAAGAGTAATGATTTACTTTCTCCAACCATTGTACAACCCTATGTCTTACCCGGGGCATAGTGGTTTTATTGTCAGGGCCTTGTTTGATTATGTACATGCATTTTACCAATAAATCAAAAGGCGTTTTTCTTCGCATTCAAATGTTGTGATCTCTGTTATTCCTGTTTTATATTTGTTTTGAAAAACAATAAAATGGCAATGGGGTTTGTGCTAACCTGCATATCCTTGTTTTAAGCTTAACCCTTGTTATTGCAGGATCCACATAGCAAATGACATCGACTCTGGACCTTCTACGACTCACTTCGACTTCGATTGCCCGGTCTATCAAGCCGAAGAAGAGATCAATAAAGACGAAGCCCTTCCCGAAGAGTTGGCCCGCTTGTTGAAACCAGAAGAGAAAGTTATTCTGCCTCACGAAGAAGAGATTGAGATTGTGAATCTAGGTTCTGAAGAGCTGGTCAGGAACGTCAGGATAGGGGCTGCATTGCAGGGTGATGTCAAGCAGAGATTGGTCGAGATGCTGAGAGATTACAGTGACATCTTTGCTTGGTCATACGAAGATATGCCCGGACTTGATACTGACATCGTGGTCCATCACTTGCCACTGCGAGAAGATTGTCCTCCCGTTAAGCAGAAGCTTAGGAGGACGCGACTAGATATGGCCGTTAAGATCAAAGAAGAAGTGCAGAAACAACTTCATGCTGGCTTCTTAGCGGTCACTACTTACCCTCCATGGGTCGCCAACATAGTGCCTGTATCGAAGAAGGACGGTAAGGTGCGAATGTGCGCCGACTATCGGGATTTGAATAGGGCGAGCCCTAAAGATGATTTCCCTCTCCCTCATATCGATGTGTTGGTCGACAATACAGCTCAGTTCTCCGTATTTTCTTTCATGGATGGCTTCTCCGGCTACAATCAGATCAAGATGGCGCCGGAGGACATGGAAAAAACTACGTTTATTACACCTTGGGGAACGTTTTGCTACAAGGTAATGCCTTTCGGTTTGAAGAACGCAGGGGCCACTTACCAACGAGCAATGGTTACTTTGTTTCATGACATGATTCATCATGAGATTGAAGTCTATGTTGATGACATGATTGCGAAGTCCCAAATGGAGGAGGGACATCTGGTCAATTTGCTGAAGCTTTTTGAGAGGCTTAGGAAGTTCAGGTTGAGGCTGAATCCTAACAAGTGTACTTTCGGAGTACGGTCTGGAAAACTACTGGGGTTTATCGTGAGTGAAAGAGGCATCGAGGTTGATCCTGCGAAGATAAAAGCAATACAAGAAATGTCAGCGCCAAAAACCGAAAAAGAAGTTCGTGGCTTCTTGGGCAGAATAAACTACATTGCAAGGTTTATCTCTCAGCTCACGGCCACGTGTGAACTGATGTTCCAACTGCTAAAGAAAGATCAGGCGATTATCTGGAACGAGGATTGCCAGAAGGCATTTGATAAGATAAAACAGTATCTACAGGAACCTCCGATCTTGATACCCCTAGTGGCCGGAAGACCCTTAATCATGTACTTGACAGTTCTTGAGAATAGTATGGGGTGTGTTCTTGGTCAGCACGACGAGACGGACAGAAAGGAGCATGCCATTTACTACTTGAGTAAAAAGTTCACGGATTGTGAATATCGTTACTCGATGCTGGAGGAAACGTGTTGTGCACTAGCCTGGGCTGCCAAACGTTTACGACAGTACATGATCAATCACACAACCATGCTAATTTCGAAGATGGATCCGATCAAGTACGTCTTCGAGAAGCAAGCGCTTTCGGGCAGGATTTCCAGATGGCAAATGGTGTTGACGGAATATGACATTCATTATGTTTCCCAGAAGGCCATTAAGGGCAGCGTATTGTCTGAATACCTTGCCGAACAGCCGATCGAGGATTATCAGCCGATGAAATTTGAATTCCCTAATGAGGATATCATGTTTCTCAAGGTGAAAGATTGTGATGAACCGTTGCCCGACGAGGGGCCAGATAGGAAATCCCAATGGAAATTGATATTTGACGGGGCGGTTAACTCTTATGGAAGTGGCATTGGGGCAATCATCACGACTCCCCACAGATCCCACATCCCGTTCACTGCTAGACTGACGTTTCCGGTCACCTACAACGGAGCGGAGTACGAAGCATGCATCATGGGTCTAGAAGAGGCAATTGATTTGAGAATCAAGAACCTAGATGTATATGGTGACTCGGCGCTTGTGATCAACCAGATTAAAGGGGAGTGGGAGACTCGTCAATCGAATTTGGTGCCGTACATGAACTATGCCAAAAGGCTGCTTCCGTTCTTTGATTGAGTGGAACTCCATCATGTGCCCAGAGCTGAAAACCAGATGGCTGATGCCTTAGCCACGTTGGCTTCGATGTATAAAGTCAATTTTGGAATGAAGCTCCAAGAATTGTCCTTTCTCGTCTTGATAGACCTGCATTTGTCTTTGCGATCGAGGAAGCCTCCGATGGCAAACCATGGTTCCATGACATCCAGACTTTCCTTATGAATAAGGAGTATCCTGCGGGAGCGTCAACCCAGGATAAGAAGACTCTGAGGAGACTATCTGGAAATTTTCATCTCAATCCTGATGGAGTTTTGTATAAAAGAAACCACGATCTCGTGCTACTCAGATGTGTAGATGAGAAAGAAGCGAGTATGCTCATGGAAGAAGTCTATGAAGGCACATTTGGTACGCACGCCGGCGGGCATGCTATGACAAGAAAGATCCTGAGAGCAGGATACTACTGGCTGACGATGGAATCGGATTGCTTTAAATTCGCGAAGAGATGTCATAAATGCCAGATTTATGCTGATAAGATTCATGTGCCGCCGTGCCCGTTAAATGTCATGTCCTCCCCGTGGCCGTTCTCCATTTGGGGCATCGACATGATAGGCAAGATCGAGCCCACTGCATCTAACGGTCATCGCTTCATTCTAGTAGCTATCGACTACTTCACCAAGTGGGTGGAGGCAGCCTCATATGCTAATGTGACCAAGCAGGTGGTGGCTAAATTCATAAAGAGGGACATCATCTGTCGATACGGAATTCCCGAGCGGATCATTACTGATAATGGTTCGAATCTGAATAACAAGATGATGAAGGAGTTGTGCCAGAGTTTCAAGATTGAACACCACAACTCATCTCCTTACCGGCCGAAGATGAATGGCGCCGTTGAAACGGCCAATAAAAACATCAAGAAGATTGTACAAAAGATGGTTGTGACCTATAAGGATTGGCATGAGATGTTGCCATTTGCGCTGCACGGTTATCGCACAACGGTACGTACATCAACCGGGGCAACTCCTTTCTCACTGGTGTACGGTATGGAAGCTGTCCTACCGTTAGAAGTGGAGATCCCTTCTTTACGAGTTTTGGTTGACGTGAAACTCGATGAGGCAGAATGGATTAAGAACCGACTAAACCAACTCAGCCTGATGGACGAAAAGAGGTTAGCATCGATTGCATATGGTCGTCTATACCAAAGCCGAATGAAGAAAGCTTATGATAAGAAGGTGCGTCCTAGAAGCTTTCAGACGGGTAATCTCATCCTGAAGAAGATTCTTCCTCCACACTCCGATCACCGGGGCAAGTGGACTCCCAATTATGAAGGTCCGTACGTCGTCAGCAAGGTCTTCTCGGGAGGAGACTTACTGTTATCCACGATGGATGGCGAGGATTTTGCATCCCCGGTGAACGCGAACGCAGTTAAAAAATACTTTGCTTAAAAAATGACCCGCTGGAAAGAAAAAGAATATCCAGGCAAAAATGGGGCATCCCGGCGAACCATAAAAAAGGAAAAAGGTTCGGGCAAAAATTAGGGATATAAATGAAAAATGTACACCCGCAAAGTCGAAAACCTGGAAGGGCGACTTTGGAAAAAAAGGGTATCCCGGTGAATCGAAAACCCGAAAGGGCGATTCAGGCAAAAGTTAGGGATTTGAAAAAGCAAATGACTGCCTTCTGCGTGTGGACTTTCATTGTTTAGTGGTTTGGAAGACCTGAGGGCCGTTTATCTGAATCTATCTCTTCTGAAGCTGAAGCGTCGAAGAAGTATCGAAGTCGAGTGGGTCATAGAGGGATCAACTCATGGTGTTCGTCTACGCCTCATTGCCGATATTTGTGTATATACTGATGTATATTTATGTTTTTATATTTGCGCAGCTGCCTCATTCCAGGAGCTTGCATCCGTTGTAAAACATTTTTGCCTATTCAGGGGTTCGTTATCAATAAAAATATACTATTCAGCAATTTTGTTTGCTTGTTTAGCATTTATATGTTTTGTTTGCAAAAAAGAACGTCGATGTTTTTGATAAAATGTGCATACATAAACTTACTGGCCTAGGCCACAGATCGTTGAAACAATGAATTACTTGAACATTGTCACCAGATGATAACCTTGATAGGTCCTTTTGAGAAGGGTATCTTGTCTGTTTGTTTGTGTTGTTACAGGTAGGGCCTATTCCAGACAGCACACCGTATGCGTCCCCCAAGCAGGATGATTCCTTCTCCTCCAACAAAGTTCAGCATCCTCTCCCCATAGAGTATGAACATGAGATCGTAAGCATTGATATGTCTCCCCAAGCAGAGAAGATTCTCTCCCCAATCAGATATATCCTGAAGGATCGTCGTTTCCCCAGCTGAGTCATATACTGAAGTGTGCAGCGCTCGATATTTCAGACTGAAGTCTCCAGCGGAATTGAAATTCCCCACAGAGTTGTGCTCTCCCCTGTAAGCAGGATGATTCCTTCATCCCCAGCTGAGTCTGCAGTTCCCCAAGAGAGCCGAGCCCTTGGAAGCCGTTCAGGCCATGATTGGTTTTCCCCAGTAGAGTGTTGAATAGCTGATGCTGTATTTCCCCATCGGAGTCGTTATCTCCATGAAAGTTTTGCTGCAAAGACCGCACAGTTTATTTCTATGATTGATATCGTTCCCTCGACAGTTTGCGGTTTGAATACCCGGTTGAGCGAGTCCAAGTTCTCGGAGAGCTTTATTCCCCTGCAACAGTCAACTGAAGATCATTTCCCCAGACGGAATCCAAGTGAGATTGGTGTGACTTCTTCTCCTCGGCAGGATGATTCCTTCCTCCGCCAGAGTGGTCCTGCTCCTTGACAGGAGGATTTTCCCTTCAACATTTATTTTGCTGATAGGGTTGTAGCATCTTGCATGATTGCATAGCATTTACCCTAAAAGCGCATAGCATTTCCACCGTGTGGAGCATTGCGCCATTGTCAAACATATGCATATGAAACATGAGCTAGGTTGTTACCGTTCTTATTTTGCAGGTATTCCCTAGCAAAGTCGTCTGCCCAAGATGATTCTTGAATTCCCCAGCAAAGTCGTTTGCCCAAGATGATTCTTGAATCCTCCCGCGAAGTGGTTTTCTTAGGATGATTCTTAAAACCCCCAGTGAAGTCGCCAGAGAGGGTCGCTCAAGTTGATGCTTAGAGTCCCCGGCAGAATCTTTGCTCAGGATGATTCCTGAAATCTCCAGCAGAGTTATTGGTTGAAGATGATTCTTGAAGCCCCCGACGGAGTTATTTGTCCAAGATGATTCTTGAAGTCCTCAGCAGAGTTGATTCACTCAGAATGATTTTTGGATCCCCGAAGCAGAGTTACTTGATAGTTCTCCAGAATCCCCAGCGGAGATGTGTTCTCCCCGGTAGATTCTAAATAGAGGAGTTGAAATGTCCTTGAAGACTTGGTGATTGAAAGTCCCACTGTATTGACGAAGCAGTTCGCTCAGCTGATGCGGAGTGCCTGACGGCAAAAGATTGTATATCCTTATTTGGTTCATGATTGACCAAGAATTCTATTCCCGACTTACTGACGAAGTCCGACTGACGCCCGAAAATTCCTTTGAATGCCCGACGACATGATTGTTAAAAAGTTCCTAATGACCTGATGAGTCCCGAGGAATTCTTCTGCAGCAGCGCCGCAGAATGCCTGACGACAATATCAGCTATGTATCGCTGGTTGCCGAATGGCCCGCGACCACTTAATAACTTGAGGACGAAGATCTACAGCAAAATCAGATGATCATCCGGACGGAGATTGGAGATTAGACCTTTCACCGGTTACCGTGTGACCAATTCTCCAGCTAGTTATCGTGCATCTATTATTTCAGTTTCCGAAGATTTGTTCCAATCAGAGTACCGTGTACTTGTGCAGTTGGCAAATTTCCGGGTTTGTTGGTATTCAACCGTCTTTTACCTTGATTGTGTGAGAGCCGTTTGCTTCTCACCCAGTCGGGTCCAAGCCGTTTGAATAGGGGCAGCTGTTGCACCCCAAAATTTGCCCAACATTTCTTTACCTAGCTTATGTTGCATTTCATTCACATTAGCATTATCATTTGCATTTCATTGACATGTATGTAGGAGATCAAGAGGTATGATTACCAATTAAGAGATACACAAGACTATGAAGCTATCTAAGAGGCTTATTCAGGTGTTCAAGGGTTGATATCCTTGTCAGAGAAGTTAAAAGATCCTCAGAGAGAGTGGTTGAAACCAAGGATGTGGGTCTCCTAACTTGAGAGTTATGGGGAAGACCATCAGATGATTCTGAAGCCATGAAGTTAGATTTTAGGTCTTGAGGGAGCTCATGAGAAGTGTTGAAGATCACTTTGAGGCCTATACAGGTCATTATGCAAGAATAAGAAGCCTCAGCCATGATTGGTGCAGCTAGGGTTTGACTGGGTCAACCCTAAGTCA
The DNA here is from genome assembly GCA_963859935.3 of Lathyrus sativus. Lineage (NCBI taxonomy): Eukaryota > Viridiplantae > Streptophyta > Magnoliopsida > Fabales > Fabaceae > Lathyrus > Lathyrus sativus. The sequence goes on along the minus strand of OZ012738.1, from coordinate 239,536,632 downwards.
ACTGAGGATTTGAAGGAGGTTGAGACCTAATTCAAGAGCCATGTGATCATGGATTAATACATTTAGATTTTATAAGGATGATCCCAAGGTTAGCTCATCATGATTGAAGAGTTTGAGAAGTTTCAGGCTAGGGTTTCTAAGGCTTGACAGTGTAAAATCCCCTAGTTTGACCCCTATCTTCAAGGCAGTTTAGCTCAAGATGTGATGGTCACATCATCATTACCCTAACATGATTGTTGTAGAGCATTATCGTAGCTTTAATTTTAGTACTAGAAGTCTTTGATAGGATTTATAGAACTCAAGTTATGAGCCAGACAAGTTACAAGTCATCTGAGGCATGTGAATTTGGAGCTTGAAAGTTACCCAACTTGCATGAAACCTTTTCCCTAGAAGGATGATTCCTATGAAATTTTGGTCAACATGAATGTTGTTCCTTATTCTCTTAGCTTTCTAGAGAGTACTAAAAGTCCTTGATAGGATTTGTAGAACTCAAGTTATGGCTTTGACAAGTCAAGCGTATTTTGGACATTTGGTGATTATAGGTCATTTGTGATCATAGGCCATTTTCACCAATTTAGAGGCCTCAAATGAAATGTTATTCAACTAGAAAGTTGCTCAAAATGGTGTTTTTACCTTGACCATGCATCAAGGAGGCATTGAAATGGCTCAAGGAGAGACTTGGTTCAAGAAATTTTGAAAAAAGAATAATTAAAGTCATTTAAAAAGATCAAAAATGTGATTTTGTGTTTTAAGGTCAAAATGAGGCATGTAATATATCAAATTGATCAGAAATGATGTTTTAGAGATGATAGAAATATTAGTTTTTTCATTTGAGGTCATTTTCTCATGCTTGCATTTGGTAGCTTATGGTTGAAGAAACACTTGCCAAATTATTCCTTGGATCAGCTACAAGGTTCTAACCAATTCAAGCCAATTCTAAATATCATTTGGAGAGAAATTGAACCAAAACCAAGCTGCTGAAACAAGCTAAACAGGACTGTCATGTATGAACTTCTCATGGTAATTTCAAGTGCAAGAGATATTGGATATCTCACATAGATCATTCCAGAAACTTCTTGATCATTCCTACAGGTTCTATATAAGGTTTATGACTGATTCAAGGCATTGGTTGGTGAAGATTGAGAGAGAGTTGAGAGATAGGATTCTGATTTTGCACCTTGCAAAACAGAATTGGTTACACGAATTGGAGCATTATCAAAGCAAATTTGTGCATTCCGTAGCTTCATCTTGAGTTTGTGAGTGAGTTTGGAGGGAATTCTGAGCAAGAACATTGAAGAATCAAGAAATAGCACCTTGAGTTTCAAGTTTACAATTGAAAATCGTATTTGGTGATCCAAGAGGATTCAACACAATTGATTGCATACAGAAGCTCTATCAAGCATCATTGATCATATCTGGAAGGTTTTGGAGCGTGGCTTGAAGGATTCATCACTCTGTTCATCAGATTTTTGCATGTTGGTAAACTTCATCGTGTAGCATAATTTAAGTAGAATTAATAGGATTTAGATGCTTAGATAGATTGTAGACATGGCTAGGGTGGTTTCTGGTAAAGAATTTTGATGTTTATAGATGAAATCTTAGGTGACCAATCTTCTTGTGATGGATTGTTCTTGCTGATCTTGTTGAATTTAGCTTAGTTAGGTAATGGTAATTACTCAGTGTAGCACGTAGATGATGTTGGACCTTTTAATTTTGAGATTGGTGAGGTTTTGCGAGTGTGCTACCGGAGAAGACGGTGGCGCCACCTCAGGCCACCGTCTCTGTATTTTCCCTCCCAGAGTTTGAATTTGGAGAAGAAGGTCCCATAGCCCTTAGATCAGTGTTGGACTTTGACTGAGCATGAGATCCAATGGTCACGAGTGAGTTTGATTTTATGAAGGATTCAGAAACTAACCTATACGCTGCGTTTCATTAACCATTTTATTTTGGGCTTAGTTACTAGATTGCTAAGAGACCCTCATCTGAAGCCCATTTGAGAAAAACACATAGATTTGTTGCTATTTGGCACGGGGGTTTTTCCATTTTCATCTTATTTTCTAGATTGTTTTCTGACTGGGTGGGCTTAGCATGCGCGTTGATAACCACACCCCCTCCTGGGCCCAACTCTTGTTTTGTACATGGATTAGTTGCTATTTGCAACACGCTTTTGTTATTTTCTTGTATTTTGCATTCATTTTCATGGTTTTAGCATAGTTAGTAAATAATTCATATTAAATTGAAAAATAATCATTTTAGGATGGATTTTATTCCCTAGTTCCCTTAAGATCTCTAGAAAATTATAGAAAAGGAAAATATTAGTTTTAGGCATTTAGGAATTTATTGCAATTTTTGCAAGTTTAATTGTCTTTATTTTCATTTTAGTTGGTATGTTAACTTTCTGATTTTTGTATGAGCATTTGATTTTGAGTTTTGATTTGATTCTTTTTTATATGGTTAGAGTAGAGGTATATGCTCCCTTAGTGATTTTTATCATATTTTTATGATGAAATTTAGGTTAGTTTTGAACAATGAACTTTAGTGAATTAGAATTAGGGTTTCACAACAATTAGGTGTAGTTTAGTACATAGTTTTGGGGTTTAATAATTGATTTAGGTTCTGGGACTTATATGGCATATTAGGTATAGGGTTAGGTTCCCTTAGAAATTAACTTAGGATTTTAAAATGAGTTTTGGTATTTTACTTGATTTGTGCAATTTGAGTGGTGATTGTGTGTTTTCCCCTTGGGCATTTGGTTTGTTTGTTTGGTTTGGGGTACTTTAATTGAGCTAGGGGCTTGGGCTTTGCTTGTTGGAGCTTATGGATTATTTGAGGATGATTGGAGAGGAAGCTTGGAGCTTTGGGCATTGAAGTTTGTTCTCTTTGAAGGTTGCTTGTGAAGGCTTAGGAGTTAGGGTGTAGGAAGAGCTTTAATTAGTTTCTTTCTTTCCTAAAACATGGAGTGTATCATTCACCTCCATTCTTCCCCATGACACAAAGTCCTTTAAAGTATTCACATCCCTCCTTTGGAGGGATGAGTGACATACCTTAGAAGTAGAACTTTGAGGGAACCTTTCTCTTACAATGCTAAGTGCTTATGGGTTTCCTTTGGTTGTCACTAAGCTGTTTAGCATTTTAGCTTAATTTGTTAGTTGATTCTCTCTTGGAGATGGTGCATTGAGATAGAAGCCTATTGAAGATGAAGTTTGTGCTAGTGGAGTTAAGAGTGGTTGAGCATTTGAAGATGTTGCCTTGAGTTGAAGATGGTAGCTTTGTTTGAAGATGTCCCTTGCATTGAAGATTACAGCTGAAGCTTTGAAGAGGATAGCTTTCCTTGAAGATTGTGTTAGTCTGAAGACTTTGTGAAGACCAAGTTGAAACTTGAGTTAGAGGCTGAAGCTGTGAAGAGGATGATTCCTTGAACATTGAAGATTTGGTTTGAAGACCTTGAAGAAGATGTTAGAGCTTGTGTTCTTTGTGCTTGAAGCTGAAGCTTAGAACAGTTGAAGAAGCAGTTGGTGTTTGTCTTTTTGATCAAGTTGAAGCTTAAAGAGGATGATGAAGCCCAGAGAGGTGAAGATGCAAGTTGATACTTGTGTTAGCTACAGTCAAAGCCTGAAGAAGCAAGCTGAAAGTTGCTGTTGAAGACAAAGCCTGAAGGTGGAGTCTACAGTTGAAGATAGCTTGGAGCTGCTGAAACAGGGTCTCCTTGGTTGCTTCTCTTTTACTATATTGTTTGTTTGCTTGAAAGCATTCCCCATAGGCTTGAGTGGAAGCTAGTATTCCCTTGCCTGTTGTTTGAATGGGTTCGAGGTAGAGCGTGACTCCCTTGCCTCGCTTGCATTGTTGCATGACATGCATCTTTACTGTTGTTTATTTTACTGTTTATCTTACTGTCTGTTTGTTCACCATTGACATGGTTCCCCCTAGGTTCTCACTTCCCTCTGATGAGGAAGTGATGATAGACTTTTAGGCCGAAGCCTTTGCATGATAACTTCTAGGCGTTCCCGGTTTCAAAACACAACCTTAGGATGAATCCTTAGTTGCGTTCTCTTCTCATCTACGAACAGCTTAAGATACAGTAATCATGAATGATTTCTTTCGTACACTACGAGCCTTAAGCTACTTAGGAAACGGCTGTTGGAGAGTTCTTTTCAACAGTCGGGATGTTTAGTATGGTACCCTTTGGGTGACATGCGACGCATTCACTCCTAGGTCATAGTCTTTAGTGCGATTGAAATTGCAAACACAATAAAAAAACACTTCTTGCGTAAAAGATTGAAAACAAACATCAAAACTTTTTCCCTTTGGGGTCAGCAAATTAAGAGAACTTTTCTGAAGAAAAGAGTTTTGTTAAACTTCAGCGCCACCGCAAACAGGCTTCGTCCCTAACTGCTGGAACTGTTGTTTAACCCTACTCGGGTAAAAAACTGTCTGAACTACCTGTGTTCCGCTTTATCCCGAACTACGTAAGCTCTGATCTCTCAAGCATGTTGAGAGTACGTAGGCACAATACTGACGTATTGGTGAGCCACCTTCCCCGTAACCCATAGTTAGTCGAACTACGTTGACTCTGATTTCTCATTCTCTGATGAGAATACGTAGGCATAAAGTGCGACGCTTTGCCGAGTCATTTTCTTTTCTTTTCAGGCCAGCCTTGATAGGTAGATAGTAAATAAACCTGTCAGATAAACACAACAAGCGTGGATCCCATCGAGTACGATGGACGTGAGGGGTGCTAATACCTTCCCCTTGCGTAACCGACTCCCGAATCCAGACATTGGTTGCGATGACCTTGTCTTATACCTTTTCGTCAGGTTTTTCCAATCGTTTCCTTTCCCGTCCTGAGGGATAAATAATGAAAGGTGGCGACTCTTCTGTTTTGCCGACACCTTATTTTCGCGGTAGCGACACCTGCTTGCTATGTTGCATTAGGATAGACTTGCTTGTGTAGATACCCTTAGGCTTAGGTGCAAGATTGCATTAAAGGTTAAGGTGTGCCTCCCTTTGCTTGTTTGTTTCTCTGCTTTCATACCTGTCATGTTTGCATTAAAGGTTGAGGGGTGCCTCCCTTTGCTTGTGTGTTTTTCTGTGCATTTCTGTTTGCATCCCATGTTTGCATCTAAGGTTGAGCTTGTCTCCCTTGCTTGTACTGTTGCATTGCGTCTGCATCCAGTTATTTCATGTTTCACCTGCTTGATAACTCTGTTTCTTTTTCCCCTTTGCATGTTCCCTTAAGACTCTCACTTCCTTTGATAAGGATAGTGATGATAGACATTAGGATGAATCCATGCATGATAACAATATGGTAGTTTCCCTTTTCAATCTCAACATTAGGACCATATTGCATGACAACAGTAGGATGCTTGATAGTTTCTCTTGTAGAATCCTTTCTCTTTCTCATCTCAAAATAACAGTAAAACATTTAATAAAGGCAAGTTCGTATTGTACGCTACGAGCCTTAAGCCACTTGGGAAATGATAATTGAGCGGTCTCCTCTCAATCGTCTAGAGTGTTTAGTATACGTCCATTGGGCGATATGCAACGCATTCACTCCTAAGTCATAGTCTCTAGTGCAATATGAGTTACAAACATTCATAAAAGACACTTCTTTTCCGTAAAAGACAAAAAAACAAACATCAAACCTCCTTTTGCCCTTTGGGGCTCTCTTTACCAGGAAAATCTTTTCAGAAAAAGAGTGCTGTTAACTTTTAGTTCTACCGCAAACAGGCTTTGTCTCTAACTGCTGGAACTATTAGTTAACCCTACTCGGGTAAAAAACGCGTGAACTAGCCTGTGTTCCATTTTAACCCGAACTACGTTCGCTCTGATCTCTCATACCTGTTGAGAGTATGTAGGCACAAGTCTCGATGTCTTGGCGAGCAACCTTCCCCCCATCACCCTGTCACACCTCGAAAAATTCATTTCGAACATACGACCCTCGCGCGAAAGGCGCGGAAATTGCGGTTCGACAAAGTCGCCACCAAAATTTATTTTTCCCGAATAGACGGGAGAGGAAAATATCGAGAAAACCTCATAGAGCAGAAAGGAACACGGCCGTCGCAACCATATTCCTGGGTTCGGGAGTCGGTTACGCGAGGGGAAGGTATTAGCACCCCTCACGTCCGTCGTACTCGACGGGAACCTCTTAATTCGAGTTAATGGATGTTAGCTAAACTTAATTCTTCTCTTCTCACTACTAAATGATAAAGGATACTAAAAGGGATAAAGATACTAGGGAAAGGGGTGGTTAGGAGGATAGGGTGCTCGCCAAGGATTGGGGCCCTTGTGCCTACGTATGCTCATTCGGACGAGAATGAGAAATCAGAGCGTCGTAGTTCGACTACGGAAAGGAAGGGAGAAACGGAAGAGGGAGGGGATTGTGCTCGTCAAGATCATCGCAATCTTGTGCCTACGTATCTTACATTCAAGAGTGAATGAAGAATCAGAGCAGTCGTAGTTCGTGGGAACGACCACGAAAGAAACTGGATTGAATTGGTTTGAAATGGGTACGGATGACGATTACTCGAAGCTTAAGAAAGACTTCTCGTACCCAAGTAATCGGGAGAGCAAACCAAAGACTTGGGACACTCTCTTTTTCATCTTGAAGAATAATGTTATGTTTGAATGGTGTTTGAACTGATGACGATTACTTTAGCTTAAGAACGATTTCTCGGACCAAAATAATCGGGAGGGCGAACCAAAGACTTGGAACACTCTCTTTTTCATCGTAAGAGAAGTTGTGTTTGAAAGGATGAGGTTGAAATGATGACGATTAATTAAAGCTTAAGAAAGAATTCTCAAACTCCAAATAATCGGGAGAGCGGACCAAAGACTTGGAACACTCTCTTTTTTCATTGTGAAAGGAAAGTTGTTTGAGTTGGAAATAGTTGAACGATGTCGAGTTGTTAATGTTATTTAGAGGCATCAATTGTTCACACTCGAATAAGACAACTCGAATGTAAACAACTGAAAGCAAGATCAAAGACTTGAACCTACTCTTTACACCTTGAAAAGAATTAAATAGTTGTTAATTGATTGATGTTTTGTTTCGAAAATCCGCTTGACGTTGGATCAAGGGTTTGACTCATTATCGTGTGCAAAACGTGTTGGAAATGAAATGGTTTGAAAGAAAAGAGACCGACTTGACTTACGCATCAAGGGTCGATTTGTAATAGGTTGATGGCGAATGCGTACGAGCACTCGACTTACAAGGGTGTTTGAAAATGGCTCGATGATGAATCGAGAATTAGTTTGAAAATAGTTTGAATCCGCTCTAGTCCCTATGGGTGCTCCGAGGAGATAAACTAATAATCAAAGAAATGCGAAACATACATCGAAATGGGAGAGGAATACATGTAAGTTACACGGGATTGCACGAAATAAATGGGTCTCATTGTAAGGTAGCCCAAGAGAAAGCTGTGTGTGTGCATTGTGTCCTAAACTACGCCTTGAGCAAAGTCGGGCACAAACTTGATATTAGGATACCTGCAAATGACCAAAGATCCAACAGTCCACCAATTTGGTTTTTTAGCGGTTTCGATAATTTATTATTTGTTTTCGAATATGGGTGAATAAATATGAATAAATATGATATGATAATAACATGAGTAAATAATATGACAATAATATAGTAAGATAATATAACAATAATATCCACAATAATATTTGACGAAAATTAAATTTAATGGTTAGTTTAGTGAATCGAATCGGGACACGAAAGGATAGGATCTAATCTTTATCGCAGACATAATGCCGATTAATCAAAGGTAGCCTATCACGATCCCAAAGTACGGAAAATGACCCCAATGGTCATTCCCCATAGATTTGAAACCGAGAAGGTTATCAACTTCGATACGCGACGCTTACGAATAAAAGACTTTCATCGATCCAATAAAATCGGAGAAAGAAAGTGGTCTCATATCCTTTGTTTCACGTCAATGTTTTGACGGCTAAACAGCGGAAACTTCGTCATCGACCCAAAAAAGGAGGAAATACGAAAATAAATCCTTAAACAAAAATGAAAATGTTAAAATTAACTTCTTAAACGAAAATACTAAAAATTCTAAAAGAAATAAAACTTAGAAAAAACAAATATGAAGTGCTAGAAAATTTGTTTAACAAATATATATAAGACTATAAAAGTTTAAGTAAAAAATACTAAAACTAATTTCTATATACAAATCTTTATAAAATATTAACAATTGAAAGGCTGTTTAAGATAAATATTAATAAATTTAACAAAAAATTAACTATAAAATATTTATAAATTAAATACTATAATATAAAAGAAATATTTTACATAAAAAGGAAAAGGGAAAAATAACAAGAGAGAGAGAGAGAGAGAGAGAGAGAAAAAAACCTGGAAGCAGTCTCACTTGTCCGAAACAGAATCCCAAAACAACTTATCCTTAAGAACAATCTCACAGTTTTCACACACGTGTTTCCATTTTCAACTCAGATTCGCTGGATTCTCACCTCGAACTCGTTCGTCTCCGCTATGGTTTCAGTTTGTTTCAAATTTTTCCTCAAGTCTGATTTTGTGTTCGGTTCATCACAGTTTAATGTTTCCGTCCTGCTACACATCAATCTTTTTCTTCCAATTTCTGGGTTGGTTTTCTATTTTGGAATGGGTTTGAAGAAGGATAGGCGAGTTGAAGGTTAGGGTTGAAGATGTGGTTGAAGTTTTCGGATGGGGTTGTGAAAATGGAGATGGGTTGATGTTTGAGAAGAAATGGGTTGAAGATTAAGGCGTTTTCAGAAGAAGAAGATTGTTTTTTTTTTGTTTCGGTTTATTTGGTTTTGGGGAAAGTCAGATTCGCTTGATTCAACCCCCTGCTCGGGCTCTTGAGCGATTTGCCCTAGTCTGTGGGGAAAGTTCACAGCAAGAATGAAAACAGAAAAGCAAAAAATGTGGCGTGTTGCCCTCCTTTGCTGTACAAATGGTTCTCCAGCCATCTTCCTAAAACGGTTCCATTTATTTATTCTATTGAGACTTCAACATGGTCTACGCGTTTGATGGGTTTGTCTGCTAACAACATCACTTGGTTTGATAGAGACTTGCTAGGAAAAGAAATTGTGTAGTCGCGGTGGCTTTCCTAACATCCTCCTGGTCGAAAGGAACGTGTGTATAAATTATAATCCCTCTTTACTGGTAAGACAATTTGGATATGCGCTAAGAGGTCCTCCTGCAGAAGAAGATATACAGGAATCTCTGTATCTCACAGGATTGCTTAAAGGTGACACTTTGGTTAAAGTAGAGAAAGCTTGTAGCAAAATTCATAGAAAGGGAAAAGTTTTGCTAGGAAAGAGAAACAATAAAGCCTTTGATCCATATGTATCCTGGATTCGAGAAAGAGCCGCTGAGTTTCTGATGCCATTCCTTGCAGTTGAGCCATTGTATCCTTCCGTGGTCGAAGAACCAACCACAATTGATATTCAGAAATACAACCAGCTGCTGCAAGAGAAGGAAGAGTTAAGGAAAGCCAACGAAGAGCTAGAGAAAGAAATTGCTCAACTCCGAAGCAAGAAGAGTGTTACTGTGTACTCCTGCAAGAAGCAGACTGAGTTGATAAACCATCTGGGTGCAGAAGTGACCAAGCAGACTGATGCTCGAGAGCGTCTGAGGTTGGACTTCAAAGCTGTTAATAGCATTCTCACCACCAAGAATCAAGACTTGGACAAAGCTTATCTGAAAATCTCCAAATTCGAGACAACGTGGAACGCTACTTTGACCAATCACAAGGAGCGGGAAGAGAAGATGAAGCAACAAATTTCCAAACTGAAGATTCATCTTGAGGCCCAGCACGAAAAGATTGAAGCTGAAGCATCACACAGGCGTAATGATGAGCGCGAGTTGAAAGAAGTTAAGGCAAACCTGAAGGATTGCAAACTAAGGGATGATTCCAAGAGAACCAAACTGGAGGATTGCTTTAGAAAGGGAGGCTGGGAAGACTTTGTTTAAGATATCAGAGCACCGTCAAACAAAGAGATCTTCTTATTCGAGGATTGCTTACCAGGCCTGATCACCCCGAGACAAAGAAACTATTAGAAGATTTCTTTGCCCGCTGCCGCACTTGATTTCTTGTTGTATTCCTTTGTAGTTTTCATTCACTGTTGTATTGTTGACCATCACCAGGCTTATTGGCTGAGGTCGCCCTATTATCGATTCCGTTGTACTCAGTTACTCCTGTATGCTGCCTATGTGGGCTCTTTATATATATATATATCAGACATTGTTCATCTCCGTGATTTGGCTTATTATTCTGGCTCACTGTTATTCTGGAACTAGAATCGGTGGGAATCTCTCCCAAGGCACAGACACATGTTTGCATTTGCATATCATTTTGCATAGCAGGTACCTTGAGCATGTTTATCTAACCCCTTGTGTTTTCTACAGAGCTGTGTTTCAAGATTGATTGCAGACCAATTCACTGTTACTCCACCCGAGCTAATCAACTCAGAGCTATGGAGCAAGTTCAGGATGAAATGCAAGAATTCAGGGAGAGGATGTCCCAGTTCATGGACATTATGAAAGTGGTTGCCAGTGGGCAAGAGCAACTCAGAACCCTCGTGCAACTCTTGATTGCACGCGTTGACACCAATGGGGTTTTGCATGGAGGTGAAACTACCAACCCGCCTCACGTTGAGACTCCCCAGGCTGACAACTCTGGACCAACTGTGGTCATTCCCAACACTGTGGGCAATGGGAACACTGGAATGGGTATTGGCCATGCTGGGGCTGGTAATGGCACCATCTGAGCGGCTAATGGTAACATTCGTACAAGTGGTAACAACGCCGGAGTTAATGGAGGTAACATCGGAAACTTCCATGGACCTGTGTTGTGGGTATTGGCCATGGAAACGTTCATCAACCCTGGAATGAGGATCGTCAAGCTGACATATTCTCAAGGTGAGGTGACGAGGCTGATCTACCTTCTCAGGCCAGCCGTAGGTTCAAAATGCTCGACGATAAGATGAAGAGCTTTAAGGATCTGAATTCCATGGGGCTCGATATGGCCAACTTGAGGTTGATCCCCGATCTCAAAATACCACCAAAATTTAAAATGCTGGATTTTGAAAAATACAAGGGCATTACCTGTCCTCGTGTCCACTTGAGATCTTATTACAGGAAGATGTCGGCGTACTCCGACGACGAGAAGTTGCTGATGCACTTCTTTCAAGATAGTTTGTCAGGACCTTCACTGGAATGGTACATGGGCTTGGAGCCTGCAAGTGTACGTAGCTGGAAGGACCTTGCTAAAGCTTTCGTAAGACATTACTAGTACAATAGTGAGCTGGCTCCCAACCGGGTCCAGCTGTAAAATCTGTCACAGAAGAATGGGGAATGATTTAAGGAATATGCCCAACAGTGGCGTGAGTTGGCAGCCCGAGTACAACCGCCTATGGTTGAACGTGTACTGGCGGATATGTTTGTGGCAACGCTGCCGAGTGTTTATTATGAAAAACTAATTAGCAGCATGTCAGGAAGCTTCTCTGACCTAATAATCACTGGCGAGCATGTTGAGAACAGGATTAAGCTGGGAAAGATCTAGGTCAGTGAAGGTTCCTCAGCTGGAGGAAAGAAAGTGTTGGGAGGAAAGAAGAGAGAGGGTGAAGCTAACTCTGTATCCGGTTCCCGAAGGAACAGAAAGCCGACACAGAACCATCAGCAACAAAGGGTCGCTAGTATTAATATCCCTACAGCTCCACAACAGCAGTAGCAACCACATAATCAAAATCAGCAGGGGTATAGAAAGTACCCAGTCCGACCAGCAAACAGACGACTCGAGACGCCGCCAATGCCATATTCTCAGCTACTTCAAGCGTTACTGCAATTACAACTCGTTTAGAAGAGGACGTTGGCCCCACCGACCGGACCACCTCCACTTGGTTACGATAAAAATGCTCGCTGTGAGTTCCATTCCGGGGCACCCGGTCACACCATTGAAGATTGTAAAGCCTTCAAGCACAAGGTCCAGGACCTGTTGGACAACAAAGCAATCAATTTCTCCGATAACGTGCCGAATGTCATTCAGAACCCAATGCCTAACCATGGACAGGCTGGGGTTAATGCAATTGTCGAGGAGGAGGACTTGAATATGGTGAAGAATGTTAATGATCTGAAGACGCCACTTAGCTTTGTCAAAGCTAAACTTCTGAAGAAGGGTGGATTCCTAGGTTGTAGGGAGTTCTGTATTGAATGCGCGAGGCATTTGGATGGTTGTGATCAACTGAAGACCGGTATTCAGAGTCTGATCAATGAAGGGGTCCTACAATTTGATCGGAAGGTTGAGAATAAGTTCGTAGAAGTGCTGATCAAGCAGAATGATGAAATTTCTACAATCACCATCCCATATAAAACCGTCACCATTTCTGCTCCCAGGCCGCCCACGATTACTATAACGAAAGCCGGTCCCATACCATTTGAAAGTACTAATGTTGTCCCATGGAATTATAGAGCGGAGGTTTACTGCAATGGGCAAAAGATGGACTTGAAGTACCCACCGGTAGAGCCTGTGGATAATATGGTCGGATCAGGAGGGATTACTCGCAGTGGAAGAGTATTCTTGCCACCTGAAGTTGATGTTGACAAAGCAGATAAGGGTAAAAGCAAAGCAGTCGTTGAAGAGACCTCTCAGGAGCTAGAAAAAGACATGCTGGTAAAAGATGCTGAAGAGTTCATGAGGCTTATCAAGAAGAGCGACTACAAGATAGTTGACCACTTACAACAGACGCCTTCAAAGATTTCTATACTGAACTTGTTGCTCTGCTCCGAAGCACACCGCAACGCCTTGCTGAAAATCTTGAACGCAACATATGTACCTCAAGAAATTTCTGTCAACCAGCTCGAAGGAGTGGTTGCACATGTCAATGCCGTTAATGGTTTGGGCTTCACGGATCGTGACTTGACTCCTAAGGGCAGGAACCATAATAATGCGCTGCACATATCGCTCGAATGGCGGGGAGCTGTTATGTCACACGTGCTTGTGGATATCGGATCTTCCTTGAATGTGTTGCCAAAGAAAGCGCTTATGAAGCTGGACACTCGAGGGTTGTTGTGTACACCCAGTGATCTAGTGGTGAGGGCCTTCGATGAGACCAAGCGGTCCGTGTTCGGAGAAGTAACATTGCCCATTCAGGTGGGGCCAGAAACCTTCAATGCAATATTTTATATCATGGATATCCAGCCTGCCTGCAGCTGCGTGCTAGGCCGACCCTGGATCCATTCAGCGGGAGCTGTGACCTCTATGCTACATCAGAAACTGAAGTATGTTGTGGGTGGCAGCATCGTCACGGTCTGCGGGGAAGAAGACATTATGGTGAGTCACTTGTCGTCTTTCAAGTATGTGGAGGTGGACGGCGAGATTCACAAAACGTTGTGCCAAGCGTTCGAAACTGTCAAGGTCAATGATGTATCTCCTATGGTAAGCAAAACGCCTAAGGTGACTCTCTCTTCCTTCAAGGAAGCTCAAGCTGTGGTACAGACTGGTTCAGCCCAAGGCTGGGGGCAGGTGCTGGATATCCCCAACAAACAGGACAAGTTTGGCTTGGGGTACCATCACTCTTCTTCTGCTTCATCCTCTCATAACGCGCCACAATATAAGGGGACGGTGCAGTTCACTAAGGGTGGAGTCATATTTGAACGCGTCTGTTAGAACACAGATTGGTTCTTAATAATATCTCTTTGTTTTGATGATAACTATTAGGAAATTTTATATTTAAGAATTATATACTCTAAAATTTGCTTGAGAGTTTTTACTACAGATAGTAAAGAAATTAACACTCCAGAAGCAAATCAGAATTGAATACAAGAAACTAGCTAGAATCTGTAGCGCCAGATGCACTCATTAGAAGATTCTGATTGCTACTTACAGAAGATCCTGAGCGTATCCTCCAGAAGGATCTGAGGCAAGAAGCTCCAGAAGATTATGAAGCAAGCAGAAGCATCTGAAGCAAGTCAGAAGCATCTGAAGCAAAGAAGAATATTGTATGAAGAGTTTTTCAAAGCATAGTTTCTACAGAAGATTCTGAAAGTACTAAAGCTGCCAGTACTGAAGTTTTGTGTCAAATATGCTCTGATGATTAACACGCTGAAAGCACACATGCTGCAGAAGACTCTGATACAGCAAAGTTCTGATCATCATTAGAAGACTCTGACCCAATCAGACTCTGATGAACTTGCTGAAAAACTGAAGAAGAAATATTCAAAGATTATATCCGTTGGAGTAAATCAAACGTCTCTTTTCTTATTTGTGCTAGACACAAGAACACAGACAAAAAGGATTTTTCTGTGCTTTCTTCTTCTAGGAAAGGTCACTTGATGTGAAGACAAAAAGGCTCAGACCTTTTTGGGACACTCTTCTCAATGTTCAGCTCTCCTTGGATCAGCTGCCTATAAAAGGAAGACTCCACCAAATTCTTCAGTTAGACATCTTGCTGAAAAAGAATTAAAACATTCAAGCTCTCATACTTTCATATTCATTCTTAGAATTATTTGTACTTAAACTTAAGAGAAATATCACTATTGTGATAAAAGCTTTTTAGAAGCATTCTTACTCTTGTATTAGATTTACATTGATTGTAAAGGATTTCCTTAAGAGGATTCAGTTGGAATCTGTAGCTCTTGAGAAGACTAAGAACAATTGTTCTTAGGTGTTACTATTGTAATCTGTTTGATTAAATAGTGTATTAAGTCCTTGTTTGAGAAAGGCAAATCACTCTAGGAAGGATGGACTGGAGTAGTTGAGTTCAACGAACCAGGATAAAAATAATTGTGTTTTAATTCTAAGTTTTAATATTTCATACTTATTCAACCCCCCTTCTAAGTATTATCTCACCTTCAGCGTCAACCCTGTGTCCAACAGGGAAGGAGACAGTGATTGTGATATGGATGCGTGGATCCAACCGTGCAAGCCAGGCTAGAGCCTCAGCAATTGGTCCATCCAGGATTTCATCCAAGTGACAAGAAAAGAGTAATGCTTTGTTTTTTCCAATTATTATACAACCTTGTGTCCTACCTGGGGCACAACAGTTTTATTGTCAGGGCCTTGTTTGCTTACGCATGTACATATTAACAATAAATCAAAGGGTGTTTTCTTTGCATTCAAATTTTGCGATCTCTGTTATTCTTGTTTTGTTTTGTTCTAAAGAATAAAATGGCAATATGGTTTGTGCTGACCTGCATATCCTCTCTTTTAAAGTTAACCATTTTATTGTAGGATTCACACTAAAGATGACACCGATCCAGAACCTTCTATGACTCACTTCGACTTTGATTACCCAATATATCAAGCTGAAGAAGAGATTGAGGAGGATGAAGACCTTCCGGAAGAGTTGGCTCGACTATTGAAACAAGAAGATAAGATCATTCTGCCTCATAAGGAAGTTATCGAGATTATTAATCTAGGGTCTGAGGAAGTTGTCAAAAATGCCAGGATAGGGGCTGCCTTGCAGAGCGACGTCAAGCAAAGGCTGATCGAGATGCTTCGAGAGTATAGTGACATATTTGCTTGGTCTTATGAAGATATGCCCAGACTTGACACTGACATAGTGGTTCATCACCTACCATTGCGTGAAGATTGTCCTCCAGTTAAGTAGAAGCTTAGAAGGACACGACCAGACATGGCCGTTAAAATCAAAGAAGAAGTCCAAAAGCAGTTGTATGCTGGATTCTTGGCCGTGACTACTTACCCTCGGTGGGTCGCCAACATAGTACCTTTACCGAAGAAGGACGGTAAGGTGCGAATGTGTGTGGATTATCGGGATTTGAATAAGGTGAGCCCTAAAGACGATTTCCCGCTCCCTCATATTGATGTATTGGTCAACAATACTTCTCAATTTTCCGTGTTTTCGTTCATGGATGGTTTCTCCGGCTACAACCAAATTAAGATGGCGCCGGAAGACATGGAGAAAACTAAATTCATTACACCATGGGGGATGTTCTGCTACAAAGTAATGCCTTTCAATCTGAAGAACACAGGGGCAACTTACCAGCGAGCGATGGTCACTTTGTTTCATGACATGATTCATCATGAGATTGAAGTCTATGTTGATGACATGATAGCGGAGTCCCAAACGGAGGAGGGTCATCTGGTCAATTTGCTGAAGCTATTTGAGAGGCTTAGGAAGTTCAGGTTGAGGCTGAATCCTAACAAATGTACTTTCGGAGTACAGTCCGAAAAACTTATGGGGATTATCATGAGAGAAAAAGGGATCGAGGTTGATCCTGCAAAGATAAAAGCTATACAAGATATGCCAGCGCCTAAAACTGAAAAAGAAGTTCGTGGTTTCCTGGGGAGATTGAACTACATTGCTTGGTTCATATCTCAGCTCACGGCCGCATGCGAACCAATGTTCAAGCTATTGAAAAAATATCAAGCGATTGTCTGGAATGAAGATTGCCAGAGGGCATTCGACAAAATAAAACAATATTTGCAAGAACCTCCAATCTTGATACCCCCAGTCGCTGGAAGGCCTCTAATTATGTATTTGACGGTTCTTGATAATAGCATGGGTTGCGTTCTCGGTCAACACGACGAGACAGGTAGGAAGGAGCACGCCATTTATTACTTGAGTAAAAAGTTCACAGATTGTGAGTCTCGTTACTCAATGCTGGAGAAAACGTGTTGTGCACATGCATGGGCTCCCAAACGTTTAAGACAGTATATGCTCAATCACACGACCATGCTAATTTTGAAGATGGATCCGATCAAGTATGTCTTCGAGAAGCAAGCCCTTTCAGGAAGGATTGCCAGGTGGCAGATGGTACTGACAGAGTACGATATCCAATACGTATCCCAGAAAGCCATCAAGGGAAGTGTTCTGTCTGAGTACCTTGCTGAACAGCCTATCAAAGACTATCAGCCGATGAAATTCGAGTTTCTCGATGAAGATATTATGTTCCTCAAGATGAAGGACTGTGATGAACCACTGCCCGATGAGGGGCCAGAGCTTGGCTCCCAGTGGAAGTTAATATTCGACGGTGCAGTTAATTCCTATGGAATTGGTATCGGGGCAATCATTACGACTCCCCAGGGGTCCCACATTCCATTAACTGCCAGATTAACATTTCCAGTCACCAATAACGAAGCAGAATATGAGGCATGCATCATGGGTTTAGAAGAAGCCATTGATTTGAGAATCAAGAACCTGGAGGTATACGGTGACTCAGCACTCGTTGTTAACCACATCAAAGGGGAGTGGGAGACTAGACAGTCGAATTTGGTCCCTTACATGAATTATGCAAGAAGGTTGTTGCCATTCTTCGATCGTGTTGAGTTCCACCACGTGTCGAGAGAAGAGAACCAAATGGCTGACGCTTTAGCAACCTTGTCCTCAATGTACAAGGTCAATTTTTGGAATGAAGCTCCAAGAATTGTCATCTCTCATCTTGACAGACCCGCATTTGTATTTGCAATCGAGGAGGCCACCGATGGCAAGCCGTGGTTCTACGATATCCAGAACTTCCTCAAGACCAAGGAGTATCCGGTGGGGGCATTGACCCAGGATAAAAAGACTCTTAGGAAGTTGTCTGACAATTTCTACCTCAATCCGGATGGGGTTCTCTACAAGAGGAATCATGATCTAGTGCTACTCAGATGTGTGGATAAAAAAGAAGCTAGCTTGCTTATGGAAGAGGTCCATGAAGGCACATTTGGTATGCACGCCGGCGGACATGCCATGACTCGGAAGATATTACGAGCAGGGTATTACTGGATGACGATGGAGTCAGATTGTTTCAAATTCATGAAGAAGTGTCACAAATGCCAGATCTATGCAGACAAAATCCATGTGTCGCCGTGCCCGTTGAATGTTATGTCGTCCCCGTGGCCGTTCTCCATGTGGGGCACCGATATGATCGGAAAGATCGAGCGCACGGCATCTAATGGACACGGCTTCATTTTGGTAGCCATTGACTACTTCACCAAGTGGGTGGAGGCAGCCTCGTACGCTAATGTGACCAAACAAGTGGTAGCCAGATTCATAAAGAAGGACATCATCTGCAGATATGGAATTCCCGAGCGAATCATTACTGACAATGGTTCAAATTTGAACAACAAGATGATGAAGGAGTTATGCCAGAACTTCAAAATTGAACATCACAACTCATCGCCCTATCGGCCGAAGATGAATGACGTTGTCGAAGCGGCCAACAAAAATATCAAAAAGATAGTGCAAAAGATGGTTGTCACATATAAATATTGGCATGAGATGTTGCCTTTTGCTCTGCACGGTTATCGTACGATGGTACGCACATCAACCGGGGAAACTCCTTTCTCACTAGTATACAGTATGGACTTTCATTGCTCAGTGGTTTGGGGAGACCTGAGGGCCATTTACCCAAGTCAATCTCTTCTGAAATCGAAGCGTCAGAGAGGTATCGAAGTCGAGTGAGTCATAGAGGGATCAGCTCATGGTGTTCGTCTACACCACATCACCGACATTTGTATATATTATTGTGTAATTTTGTGTATACTTGCGCAACTTCCTCATTTCAGGAGCTTGCATCTATTGTAAAATATTTTGCCTATTTACAGACCCATTTATCAATAAACATACTATTCAGTACTCTGTTTGTTTTAGCTTTTATCTTTTTTGTTTGTGAAAATACGCCCGATGTTTTTGTTAAAATACGCATACATAAACTTGCTGGCCTAGGCCAATAATTGTTAAAACTTTGAAATACATGAACATTGTAACAAATGATAACCTCGGTAGTTCCCTTTGTGAAGGGTATCTTGTCTATTTGTTCACTTTGTTGCAGGGTGGTGACCCTCGGGGCACGTTGTCAGAGATGTACCCTCGGCAGAATCATCATACCCTTAGTTGAATCGTGTGCAGCAATCCCTCTCCGGGAATGTTTCCCCACAGAGTCTGAGCAGGGGACTATGAGCATTGAGTTGTCTCCCTAAGCAGAGATAGATTCTCCCCAACTAGAGTCCATCCCCCGATAATTGGAGTTTGCATCTCATACTCCCAGTCGAGTTATATGCAAGATAGTAAGAGCAGTCAAGTATGTACCCTTTGTCTCCGGCAGTTGGTCGGTACACAGCCAATCCCCACAGATTGCAGGTATATGCTTACTCCCCAGCAAGGCGAGATCAGGTTTCCTTCCACCAGGCAGGGGTGGTAGTTTTCCCAGCAGTGAATTACCGTGGTTTTCCTCAGCAGATTGTCTGTAGTTCGGACCAAGGTCTCCGACAGAGTTGATTTCCCCGCAGAGTCGTATTCTTCCCGGAAGGTAAGATCAATTCCAACGTCTGGTTGTCTATCCTCGGCCGAATTTGCAGCCCCGAGAGAGCCGCATCCCGGAAGGCCAGTCGTGGCGTTGTTTCTCTTCAGTAGGTGAGAGTGGCTATTTGGTAAGCTGTTTTTTCTCCCCGGGGGATTCGTCTATATTCCCAGAAGAGTTCGTATTTTGGAAGGTCGTTCATGGAATTTTCCCCAGCCGAGTTGGCCATTCAGGTTTCGACCCTTAGTGTAATTCCAATCATTGTTGGCATGTGTAAGCTATTCCCAGCAGGATCGTTTCTTCCCCCAGCGGAGTCAACATCGTCTCTCCGGCATTTATTTTGCTGGAGCGGTACCTTTGCATTTTGCATTGTGCATAGCATCTACCCAAATGCGTAGCATTTCCATCTTGTATGGAGCATTATGCCATTTTCAAACATCTGCATTTTGAAACATGAGCTAGATTTTTACCTTTCAGATTACAGGTAATCGTTATCTCCCATGTGTCATCTTCAAGCTCCGACTTCTCCGCTGAATATCCAGATTCTGGTGAATTTTTCAAAGTATGGCATCGTGCTTTATCCGTTGATTATCCAGACTCTGGTAAACCCCTAGTAAGGATTTTTTTCATTGAGGGTTCCACCTCTGATTTGTTTCATTGAGGGTTCCGCCTCTGATTTGTTTCATTGAGTGTTCTGCCTCTGATTTGTTTCATTAAGTGCTCCACCTCTGATTTGCGCTATTAAGTACCCCGACCGTCGTTTCTCGCGTGAGTATCATGGCTCCGATTTGTTTGTTCGTTCGTGTGAGTATCATGGCTCCGGTTTGTTTCGTTCGTATCGCGTTGAGTGTCCTGGCTCCGGTTTCTTCGTCATTTCTCGCGTGAGTATCATGACTCCGGTTTGTTTCGTTCGTATAGCGTGAGTATCATGGCTCCGGTTTGTTCGTTCGTTTCTCGCGTGAGTATCATGGATCTGGTTTGTTCGTTTGTTTCTCGCTTGAGTATCATGGCTCCGGTTTGTTCGTTCGTTTATCATGTGAGTGTCATGACTCCGGTTTGCTTCGTTCATTTATCGCATTGAGTGTCTTGACTCCGGTTTTTTTTCATTCGTTCTCGCGTTGAGTGTTTAGGCTCCGGTTTGTTCCAGTTTATCTCATTGAGTGTCCATACTCCAGCCAGTTCTAATTGATGATGTATTCCTCGTTTCGTTGAGTATCTAGGCTCCGGCAGGTTTCGCTGATTCGTCGTGTTCATTGAATATCCAGATTCTGACAATTTTGACATGCTACCCTTCAGCCCTTCTCCGGAGAGTTTTACCATTTGTTTTGCAGTTTATTTCTGCAATTGGCAAATTTCTGGGTTCTTTAGTATTCAACCGTCTTTTATAATCTGCCCACAACACTGGGCCAACAATTATCTGCACTAGGTTGGATCATTAGGCCTAATGCAGATAACTGCTAGGATGTACATGGCGTAGGGAAGACCAGCACATGGTCTTCATCTTGGGCCAACTTCCCCGTGAACTTTGGAAGGTGGAACACCTATTTTCTCGGATGCGGATAGTTGGCTGATGATGTGTCCCCGCGTGTAGAGCACGTGGAGACCATGGGGAAGACGTGTGAGCGCTCTCCGTGTGAGTTGATGAATTGGCACTTTATTGGTCCCACCCCGACGAGGATTTGAATTGGGTCATGCCCAACGATGGGGCAGCCTCTGGCACAGTCCACAACAAGAGCCCCCTAAGTCGTTGCTCCGAAGCAGAAGAGTAATTTTGGCATCGAGGAGGGGTGCAGGGACTTATCCAGTAGAGCGTTCCATATGCTCGAGGTGTTGGGCCTACGGGGTGATGTGTGCGGCTAGACGTAGGCATCATTAGTTGTGCGCATCAACAAGGGTGACGACGGGTTTAATCTGCTCGCGTGGAGGCCTACTCACCACACATAGTCATGGCTTTCTTTCCAACTTCCCCTGAGGAAGTGTTCCAAGTAGCGCAAGGGTTGGACATTATGCTTGATGTAAGTGAAAGGATGTGGATATGTCATTCCCTCGTGCAGTGCACTAGATTCCGAAAGGACACGCGTGACGTCTCCTTGAGCCACATGTTAGGAGCAATAAATGCCTATGACGTGTAACACCCTTTTCTACCCCACAACTATAATGGCAAATCAATCATGTTTATCAGAGTAAAATATTGAACACAATAAAATCATCTCAACAGGGCTAACATTTCTCAATAATTCAAATATAGTCAATGCTCCGTAAACAATGGGTTTTCTCAAAATTACTTAAAATATTACTCAAAAGGTAGTGGAAATCAAAAAGGCATAATCCAAAGTTTTCCTTGCGCAGCAACATAATCAAAATAACAATAATCAATAAAACATGGTTTAACTCAAAGACCCCAACCCGGTGTTACACTATCAGAGCAAGACTCTCTAAGTCAACCATAATGGCCAACGACCCAAAAACTTCAAAAAGTCCTCGACAATATCCACGGCTAAACCTGGTCATCTGCACGTTACCCACGTGGAGGCAGCATTCAAACAGGCAGGCTGAGTAAAACCATTCATAATAATGAATATAAGAATTAATATATAAAATGGCGTCATTTTCATATTCAACATCATCACATTCATCAAGGAACATCAAAGGCCACAACATTATAAGTTACACCAAATTGTCACATAAATGCAAATGCAACAAGACTCATGCATGTGGTACCAATCAACAAAATTTGATGGACACTGGGCCATCGACCCTCCATAAATCAACAATAGTAGGATCAATTATACACGAGAACTGAAGCACAATAAAATAACTCATATCCGCACAATCGGACTGAAACCAGAAGAATCAAGGTCCTAAACTGAAGTCCGGAATGCATATGAATGCATGATGCACACGTCAATATCATCTTCATAATAAACTCATTAGGTGCATCATCATTTATCAAAATCATCATAATAATCATCTCATCGTATAATCATCAAAACTCATGGAATCAATGTCATAAATCATCACAGTTCCTCATAAGAATCATCACAAAATCATGTATTAATCTCAGAAGAATCATAGTCATACTCATGGTAATTCATCAAAGAAATCACAATATCAAAACATCAAGACATCACTGCACCAGATCAGAATTTCTGAAACTCTGCTACATTCGCTAGCAAGTTCACAGTGCGAGTCTAGGGCGAATGTTCGCCGTGCAAACTCACGATTACAGCAAATCACTTTTATATGTACTAGCACCAAAACCATTCCAAAAACCTCTACGATTTCCTTCCCCAATGCCCTAAAGACATCCCTATATCATTCCTAAGGTATTACGGCGATAAAGGCACAAAATCTACGACTTATTAGGCCAATCTTGTATCATATTTACGCCTCCAATTCCCATAAATCCTTATGTTGCACCCCAAAATTTGCCCAACCTACTTCTTTACCTAGCTTTTGTTTCATTTCATCCATAACATCAGCATTAGCATTAGCATTTGCATACCATCATTCATATATCGGGGATTGAGAGAGGTGTGCTTATCAAGAGGGGTACCACAAGGTTCCAAGGATAATCAAGAAGCTTCATTCAAGCTTGTGAGGGTTTATCATCCTCATCAAGTCATCAGAGAAAGTCAAAGCTTACTAAAGAAGTGGATGGTTGAAATGGTTGTATCTCCTATCTTGAGGATCAATTGAAAATCATCAGAGGATTGCAAGTTCATGGATATGAAGGTAAAACATTATAGGAGCTCATGGGATGTTTTGAGGATCATTATGGAGCTCATCCATGTCATTATTCAAAGTTCAAGAGGCCAATCAAAGTTGGTGCAACTAGGGTTTTCACCTGGTCAATCCTTAGTCCACTGTGAGTCTTGAGGAGATTAAGACTCAATTCCAAGCAAATATGATTAGTTAATTTTATGTTGAGACATGTCATATATCATTTCAAGATAAATTCATCAATATTCAAGAGTGTGAGAAGTATTGAGCTAGGGTTTCTAAGCTTGACAATGTAAAATCCCCTATCTCAGTGCCTAACTTCAAGACCACATAACTCAAGATACAAGTTTCACATCATCTTGATATCAACATGAAACTTGTAGAGCATGTTCTTAGCTTTCTTTTGAGTACTAGAAGTCCTTGATTGGATTTATAGAACTCAAGTTATGAAGCAGACAAGTTACAAGTCATCAGATTAATGTGATTTTGGTACTTGAAAGTCAACCAACTTCCAGGACATTCTTGAGCTAGAAGGATGTCTCTCCTCATCTTGACACAAGCATGAATGTTGTTCCTTATCTTCTTAGCTTTCTAAAGAGTACTAGAAGTCCTCATTTGGATTTGTAGAACTCAAGATATGAAGCTTGCAAGTCAAGGGTATTTTGGGAAAGTAAGATTACAGGTCATTTTCATTATAGGTCCATTTCACCACCTTGCATACCTCAAATGAAAATCTTGCCAACTTGAAAGTTGCTCAAAATGGTATGATTTGTTCAAACAAACCTCAAGAGACCATTGACATGGCTTGGATTGGAGAATGTGTGAGGAAAATTTCATGAAAGGAAGTTTGAAAAGGGCTAGTTTGGATTTAATGCCAATTAAACCAATTCATGTCATATTTGTGCTTTTTTTAGTCCAAATAATGTTTTAAGAACAATGGAAACATTATAAACCAAGTCTAAATTCATTTCCATGGCCAAATTCAAGGTTACTTCACTTTGAAGTAACATAACTCAAATCTACCATTGATGCATTCCCAAGGGGTGAATCTCAGCCATCCATACTCCTTACACCTCAAGCAAATGAAATGAACCAAGTTAGAAGGATTCAAGCTCTGTTTTGATGAACATCATGAAACTTCAAAAGTGAAAATGTGGATTTCTCAATTAGACTTCATGGGCTTCTATTGGGCTTGAAATGTATCCAAACATGTTCTATATAAGTTCTGGATCATTTTCAGATGAAGTTGGATGAGAATTGGTGCCAGAATCAGTTACAAGCAGTTGGAGAAAAGTGGTTGAAGGAGAAAATCGTATCTGAAGAATTGGCCAATTTCCATCAAAGTCAAGAGTTGCAACAGCTTCACAAGGTTGCATAGAGTGATTCTGGGAAAGAAGCATCAAGGTTCAGTGGATTTTGAAGGCTGTGTTGAAGCTTTTTCAGAGGTATGTAATTCTTAAAATTACTCTTAGTTTATGATGAATTAGAACCTGAAATGCATGTGGTTAGGTTTCCTAAGTCTCCTAGATGATTTTAGGACAAAATTGAGGACTGTTCGTGATAATCTTTACCAGAGCATGGAAACTAGATTGATTCCGTTCTGTTGATTCCATGGATAAAAATGAGTTTTGATTGTGGATTATTGACGCCTGAAGCGTGAGGATTTGACTGATAACAATAATTTGAGATTTCATGAAGTTTGGCAACAGAGCTACTGTAGCTCTCGCCGGAGAAGACGACCGAAGTCTTCTTCGGCCACCACTGTGTGTTTCCCTCTCCTTTCCCATTTGAAATGAGGAAGACAATCCCTGAACCGTTGGATCTTGATGACTTATTGACTTAGTATCCCAATCCAACGCGTGTGGTTGACTTTCAGCTTTGCTGACTTTGGCTAGCTTACGTGGCAGCATTTAGTTCATTAGATTAGCATACTTAATTGGTGGATGGCTTAGATTAGGATGCATCGTGGGGTTGTATTGACCATGAACCACAAGAGCATCAGTGAAGTGATGCGTTTCACTTAAAGTCCCTGAGCGCGTGCGTGGCACGTTGTATGGCATTGGATCAGTTGACTAGTCTCCCCATCCGTTGGCTCTCGTTTTTGGGCATTTTTCTTTTATTTCTTTAATTGATTTTCTTTTTCCTTTTATTCATATGTTCATTTTAATTCACTAAAAATAGTAACAAATGCCTATAAATGCTGAAAAAATCATGAACATGAATTGAGATGTATTTTAATTTTGCGTATTTTTTATTCCATTTTTAATTCATTTTTTCATATAATTGCATATTTTCCATTTAAATAGCCATTTAATAAATGTGAAATTACATGCCTTGCTTTGTGATTTTCTTTCTCCTTCAATAATCCAAATAAATGCTTGATTTTTTGCATGATGATTGTTGATACATCAAATAATATAGTAGTACTTTTCTTGCATTTTTTATATCCCATTTGAATAGGTTTTGAAGCACATCTCTAGGACCCTTCCCATTTACACCTTCCATAGCACACCTTAGGATGCTACTATCTGTTAATGCCCTTAGGATTAGAATTTTGATCCAAGATTTTAGCCCTAGACTCTTAAGACCTTAAGTGATCTTTTGAATATTTCTTAGATTTTTTAGGAGTGATTTCCTATTTTTCTTAGATTTTACCTTATGGCTGTTTTTAGTGTGTCGTACACATGACCTTCTCATAGTTTTTCCTTTAAGTGAACCTTTAGCAAATATTAAGCATTCAATCATTACATGACCCCTTAGTACCTAGGTTGAGGCCTTTGTAGGGTAGTTTTCAAGTCTTCAGCATGTCATTAGCTCCCTTAGTAGAGGTGTCCTTTAGAGCATTGCTTGTAGGGTTTCTTTAAAAGCTTTTTGTGATTGGTTGCTCCTCATTATGGGGTTCCTTTGCTTGGTTTTGCCTTGTTCTTTCCATATCTACATTTTCCAAGTCCTGATTACGATCCCTCTTGTGAGAGCCTAATTCTTCCTTTGGTTGAATTCTGTGCATTCCTCAAGAGGTTGAGCCTTGGATGGACATTCAATGGCATAGTGTATTCCTTTGGTTTACACTATCTTCCTTCATTCTTCAAGTCCTGATTAAGATCCCTCTTGTGAGAGCCTAATTCTTCCTTTGGTTGAATTCTGTGCATTCCTCAAGAGGTTGAGCCTTGGATGGGCATTCAATGGCATATTGTATTCCTTTGGTTTACACTGTCTTCCTTCTCTGTCCTACATGATTAGGATCCTTCTTGTGAGCGTCTAATTCTTCCTTTGGTTGAATTTTGTGCATTCCATGAGAAGTTTGAGGCTTTGATGGACATTCTGTATTGATACACATTACCCAAATACCTTAGATTGACATCCAGGTTCCACCATTCTCATCTGTCCTACATTCTTAGGATCCCTCTTGTGAGAGCCTAATTCTTCCTTTGGTTGAATTTTGTGCATTCCATAAAGAGGTTGAACCTGGGATGGACTCTTGTGTTGATACACATCTAAACCTGATGTAGCCTTGGGATGATTTCCTTGTTGCTCATCTAGTTTATCTCTCTCCTGATGGATTGGTTTCATTTCCTGCTTGCTGTGTTGCATTAGGATAGACTTGCATGTGTAGATACCCTTAGGTTTAGTTGCATGATTGCATTAAAGGTTGAGGTGTGCCTCCTTTTGCTTGTTTGTTTCTCTACTTTCATACCTGTCATGTTTTCATTAAAGGTTGAGGGGTGCCTCCCTTTGCTTGTGTGTTTTTCTGTGCATTTCTGTTTGCATCCCATGTTTGCATCTAAGGTTGAGCTTGTCTCCCTTGCTTGTACTGTTGCATTGCGTCTGCATCCAGTTATTTCATGTTTCACCTACTTGATAACTGTGTTTCTTTTTCCCCTTTTCATGTTCCCTTAGGACTCTCACTTCCTTTGATAAGGATAGTGATGATAGACATTAGGATGAATCCATGCATGATAACAGTAGGGTAGATTCCCTTTTCAAACTCAACATTAGGACCATATTGCATGACAACAGTAGGATGCTTGATAGTTTCCCCTATAGATTCCTTTCTCTTTCTCATCTCAAAACAACAGTAAAACATTTAATAAAGGCAAGTTTGTATTGTACGCTACGAGCCTTAAGCCACTTGGGAAATGATAATTGAGCGGTCTCCTCTCAATCGTCTAGAGTGTTTAGTATACGTCCTTTGGGCGATATGCGACACATTCTCTCCTAAGTCATAGTCTCTAGTGCAATATGAATTACAAACATTTATAAAAGACACTTCTTTTTCGTAAAAGACAAAAAAACAAACATCAAACATCCTTTTGCCCTTTGGGGCTCTCTTAATCAGGAAAATCTTTTCAGAAAAAGAGTGCTGTTAACTTTTAGTTCTACCACAAACAGGCTTTGTCCCTAACTGCTGGAACTATTTGTTAACCCTACTCGTGTAAAAAACGCGCGGACTAGCCTGTATTCCGTTTTAACCCGAACTATGTTCGCTCTGATCTCTCATACCTGTTGAGAGCACGTAGGCACAAGACGCGATATCTTGGCGAGCAATCTTCCCCCCATCACCCGTAGTTAGCCGAACTACGTTGACTCAGACTTTCCCATTGCACGAGGGAATACGTTGGCCCAGAGCAGCGACGCTCTGTCGAGTCCTTTTTCTCCTTTCTTTTTTTTTTGGACTAGCCTTGATAGGTAGATAGATAAACAACACGTCAGATAAACCAACAAGCATGGATTCCGTTGAGTACAACGGACGTGAGGGGTGCTAATACCTTCCCTTGCGTAACCGATTACCGAACCCAGAGATTTGGTTGCGATGACCGATCTTATCGTTTTCGCTAGGTTTTTTCATGATCGTTTCCTTTCCCTCCTTTGGGATAAATAACGATAGGTGGCGACTCTTCTGTCTTTGCTGACACCTTTTTTCGCAGTAGAGACACCTTACAAATACCCCACAGTCATTAGAGTGCTCATAATCAATTACGTTATACGGTTAAAACCTCAACAACAAATTTTGGCCACGAAGGCCTAGTTTCCCTTATCTCAAATCAACCTCAAACGTATCAGACCATCAGTTCAAATCTCTCAAACTTATTGAACTCACCATCAAAAAGGAAACAACAATTCATTACCCAAAACCCCATAAACCCTTAAATCCACTTTAAACACATTGAATCACATATTCAAAACAATGAAGGCAATACTCCCCACACCTTAATTGCCAACTCTAGGCCTTTCTCCTTGATTCTTGGAAACCTCGCGAAGCCTTGCCTCAATCCTCTTCCTCATAGCTCTGGCCTCTATTTCTTCGCTTTTCACGGTCTAACAAGAATGAATCCTAATTCCCTCAAAATTCCTTTTTGTTAAAACTAACTTTGGGCCTTAAAATGGGCTTACCAATTTCACCATTACTAACTCCTCCTTAAATGTCCACTTTGCCCTTAATTCACTTATATTTATTTAAATTAATAATAATGCCAATATATTTATATTATATACTATTATTTAAATAAATAAGTCAAAATCCATAATTCCCAATATTAACACCAACCACCGAAAATTACCAAAAATGCAAATATTCATATTTAAGTAAATTAATTAAATATTCCAAGAACTTGGGGGTGTTACAACTCTCCCTCACTTAAAGGAATTTTCGCCCTCGAAAATTACCTTAAGGAATTAGAGTCGGATATGACTCCCTCATCTGATCCTCACACTCCCAAGTCATACTCCCTCCAGCTGGTCATCCCGAAACTACCTTTACCAAGGAAATCTCTTTACCTCGCAGTTACTTCACTTCTCATTAATCAATCTGAAAGGGCAATGCCTCAACAGTCAAATTATCTCTCAGTTGTACATCATCCACCTGAATCACATGTGACGGATCTGGAATGTACTTCCTCAACTGAGACACATGAAATACATCATGCAAATTAGCAAACGACGATAGTAAAGAAACCCGATATGCTACTTCTCTCACCCCCTGAGAAATCTGATACTGACCAGCAAAATGCGGTGTGAGCTTTCTGGAATTCAAGGCTCGGCCAAGACCAGTTACCGGCGTAACTCTAAAAACATGTGATCTCCTTCATGGAACTCAAGTTCTTTCCTTCTCTTATCATGGTAACTCTTATGACGACTCTGCGAAACTTTCATCTTTTCCTGGATCCTCTTGATCTTTTCAGTCGTATCTTGCACAATCTCCGGTCCGAGTACAACAGTCTCGCCTGATTCATACCAACACAAAGGAATCCTACATCTCCTACCATACAATTCCTTATACGGTGCCATTCCGATACTAGAATGGTAACTATTATTGCAGGTAAACTCAATCAGTAGCAAAGGACTATCCCATGATCCACCTTGATCAAATACACAAGCTCTCAACAAATCCTCTAAAGACTGGATAATTCTCTATGTCTGTCCATTCGTCTGCAGATAATAAGCAGAACTCAGTCTCAGCTTAGTACCCAAAGTTGTTTACAAGCTCTCCCAGAACCTCGATGTAAATCTCGGACCTCCATCAGGCACAATACTTGTAGGAATACCATGATGTTTCACAATGTAACCAATATATAATTCGGCCAGCTTCTGTAACGAATAATTGATCCTTATCGGTATAAAATGAGCTGATTTGGTCAATCTATCTACAATCACCCAAATTGAATCATATCCCTTCAAAGTCTTCGGTAGACCTGTCATAAAATCCATATAAATTCTATCCCATTTCCACTCTGGAATATTCAACTGTCGCATCAGACCCAACGGTCTTTGATGTTCAATCTTCGACTTCTAACAAGTCAAACAAGCATACACAAACTCTGCAATTTCTTTTTTCATCCCTGGCTACCAAAACAATTTCTTCAAGTCTTGGTACATCTTTATGGCACCCGGATGAATACTTAACTCACTTCTGTGCCCTTCCTCAAGAATACTCTTCTTAATTTCTGGAACATCTAGAACACACACTCTATCTCTAAACCTCAGCACACCATTCTCATCAACCTGAAAATCACCCTCGTTACCTTGGTTGATTAACGTGAGACGATCCACTAGACTCAAATTAGATTATGGACCTTCTCTGATTTCTTGGAGAATACCACTAGTCAACTTCAGCATACCCAACTTCACACTATTAGGAGTCTCTTTACACACTAGACTCATATCTCTGAATTTTTCAATAAGTCCTAACTCTCGAACCATAAGCATCGATATATGCAAGGACTTCCTACTTAATGCATCAACTACAAGATTAGCCTTACTAGGGTGGTAACTCAATTCAAAATCATAATCCTTCAGAAGTTCATGCCATCTCCTTTGCCTCATATTCAACTTTTTCTGATAAAACAAATACTTCAGGCTCTTGTGATCACCGAACACTTCGAACCTGGACCCAAAAAGATAATGTCTCCAAACTTCCAACACGGACACCACCGCGGCCAACACTGAGTTATGCATAGGATGATTCCTTTCATGAACCTTCAGTTGTCTGGAAGCATAAGCAACGACCAGACCATTCTGCATCAGTACGCCACAAAGACCCATCTTTGATGCATCACAATATACCATAAAAGACTCACTTGGATTTGGCAAGACTAACACTGAAGCACTTCTCGACTTTTTCTTGAGTTCTACAAAACTCCTCTCACATGCAACATCACACATATAAACTTGACCCTTTCGAGTCAATTGAGTTAATGGCAACGCCAACTTCAAAAAGCCTTATATAAACCTACGATAATAACCAACTAATCCAAGGAAACATCAAATCTCAGTAGCAGACTTCGGAGTGTCCGAGTGCAACACAACATCAACTTTGGACGGATCAACAACAATCCTTCCACTAGAAATCACAAGTCCAAGGAAAATCACTTCCTTCAACCAAAACTCACACTTGGACAACTTGGCATAAAGCTTCTTGTCCCTCAAAACCTGCAATACAACTCTTAGATGTTGCACATGTTCTTCCTCAGACATTGAATATATCAAGATATCGTCAATGAATACTACCACAAATTGATCCATCAGATCGTCAATCCTCGGGAATGGATACTTATTCTTGATCGTCACTTTATTCAATTGTCAATAATCCACACACAATCTCATCCTACCGTCTTTCTTTCTCACCAACAACACAGGAGCACCCCACGGAGAAACACTCGGTCGAATAAACTTTTTCTCAAGCAACTCTTCCAATTGTTACTTCAATTCTCCCAACTCATATGCAGGCATCCGGTAAGGAGCCCTCGACATAGGACTAATCCTCGACATCAAATCAACAGTAAATTCTACCTCACCCTCAGGAGGTAAGTAACTCACGTCGTCTAGAAATACTTCTAGAAATTCCCAAACAACTTCTAGCTCAACGCTCACTGCTTTATAATCAACTTGAAGTGATTGAAATAATGTAAACATCTGAGCCTCATTTCTAAGAGTTCATGTACTTGCTTAGCAGACACAAACATCAGCTCTCCACAATCACCCAACTCTGGGAACCTCACAGTCTTGCTGTAGCAATCGATATGAACATAGTTGAACTCTAACCAGTTCATTCCAAGAATAACATCAATTCGATTCAAAGGTAGACAGACCAAGTCCATCATAAAATTCTTATCATAAATAATCAAAGGGCAACTCAAACAGACTAATGCAGTAGTCATAGAACCGTTCGCTGGGGTATTGTTAACCATACTCCCAACCATAGAAGATAATTTCAAATTCAATCTCACAGCACATTCAAGGGAAATAAACAAATGGGTAGCATCGGTATCAATCATAGCAATCAATTCAACATCATTAATAAAGTAAGCACCTCTGATCAAGTTATCCGACTTAAGTTCTTCTGCACCACTCAAAGAAAACACTTTGTCATTCATCTGAGCAGTAGTAGCAGTCTTCTTTGGCTTCTGGCACTAGGTACTTATATGACCCTTCTCTCCACAATTGAAGCAAGTAGGAGCTTCATCTTTGCAGTCAGTAACTCTATGACCTCTCATGCCACAACGATGACATCTCAACACCTTACAAACCTCAGCACGGTGACCTTGATCGATACACTTAAGACACTTGCTTGGAGCAGTAGCC
The DNA here is from genome assembly GCA_963859935.3 of Lathyrus sativus. Taxonomy (NCBI): domain Eukaryota; kingdom Viridiplantae; phylum Streptophyta; class Magnoliopsida; order Fabales; family Fabaceae; genus Lathyrus; species Lathyrus sativus. The sequence goes on along the minus strand of OZ012738.1, from coordinate 239,504,600 downwards.
GCTCCCTCACTTGACTTTTTCCCATCTGAAGTCTTATGTTTCCCTTTATCACCAGAAGTCACATACGGTTTCCCTCCATATTTTCCTTTCTCTTTCTTCTCACTCAGCTGCTTGTAGTGAGTAGATCGAGCTCGGCTATCCTCATCATAAATTCTACTCTTGTCCACGAGTTCCGCAAACCGATGAATCTGCTGGTACCTAACTCCTTGCTTAATCTCTGGTATCAATCCATTCTTGAACTTGAGACTCTTCAACATCTCTGCGTCAGCATAATTGTAATGCGGATAAAACATCACTAAAGCCTCAAACGTTGCCGCATACTCAGCCACAAACACATTCCCTTGCTTCAGCTCAAGGAATTCCACCTCTTTCTTGCCTCGAACATCTTCAAGAAAATACTTCCTCAAAAATTTTTCCTTAAGCACATTGCAAGTTATTGTAATGCCAACACCTCCCAATCTCTAGCGAGTGTTATCCCACGAGTCCTCAGCTTCCTCTACTAGCATATATATACCAAACTGCACTTGTTAAGCATCAGTGCACGCCATAACCCAGAAAATCTTCTCAATCACTTTCAGCCAATTCTGCGCACCATCAGGATCATGAGTGTCCACAAACGTCGGCGGATTGTTCCTCTGGAACTTCCCCAAAGCACAAAACGCATCTGGAGGTCCACCATTCTGGGTCATCACTTGGGCGAGCGATTCGAGCGCATCAGCAATAGCACAATCATTTCTTCCAGCCATCCGTAGCCACCTACAAGGTTAGAAGAAAACAACTCATCCAACAGTGTTCTTACACTATTGACTGATAGGGGACTAACAACTGAGTAAATCTATCATGTTTATCAGAGTAAATATAATAAGGATTTAAGATGACGATATCTATGGATGTAACAACACCCGAACGGACCGACCTGCTCTGATACCACTAATGTAACACCTTTTTCTACCCCATAAATATAATGACAAATCTATCATGTTTATCAGAGTAAAATATTGAACACACTAAAATCATCTTAAAAGGGCGCACATCTCAATAATTCAAATATAGTCAATACTCCGTAAACAATGGGTTTTTTCAAAATTATTCAAAAGGCAGCGGAACTCAAAAAGGCAAAATCCAAAGTTTTCCTTGCGTAACAACATAATCAAAATAACAATAATCAATAAAACATGGATTAACTCAAAGACCCCAACCCACTGTTATACTATCAGAGCAAGGCCCTCTAAGTCAACCATAATGGCCAACGACCCAAAAACTTCATAAAATCCTCAAGGCATCCACGGCTAAACCTTGTCATCTGCACGTTACCCACGTGGAGCCAACATTCAAAAAGGAAGGGTGAGTAAAACGATTCATAATAATCAATATATTAAATAGCGTCATTTTCATATTCAACATCATCATAATGATCAAAGGCCACAACATTATAAGTTACACCAAATTGCCACATAAATGCAAATGCAACAAGACACATGCATGTGGTATCAATCAACAAAATTTTATGGACACTAGGCCATCACCCCTTCATAGATCAACAACAGTAGGATCGATTTTACACGAGAACCGATGCACAACAAAATACCTCATATCCGCACAATCAGACTGAAGCCACAGGAATCAAGGTCTTAAACCAATGTCTGGAATGCATATGAATGCATGATGCACACGTCAATATCATCTTCGTAATAAACTCATTAGGTGCATCATCATTCATCAAAAATAATCATATTATCATCAAAACTCATGGAATCAATGTCATAAATCATCACAGTTCCTCATAAGAATCATCATAAAATCATGTATTAATCTCAAAAGAATCATAGCCATACTCATGGTAATTCATCAAAGAAATCACAACATCAAAACATCAAGACATCACTGCACTATATCAGAATTCACGAAACTCTGCTACATTCTCTAGCAAGTTTGCAGTGCGAGTCTGGGGCGAATGTTCGTCCTGCAAAGCATTCTTCGTTGTGTGAACTCACGATTACAGCAAATCGCTGTTACGCACCAGCATCAAAACCTGTCCAAAAACCTCTATGATTTCCTTCCCCAATGCCCCAAAGACATCCCTATATCATTCCTAGGGTATTACGACGATAAAGGCACAAAACCTACAACTTGTTAGGCCAATCTCGTATCATATTTACACCTACAATTCCTATTAATCCTTACAAATACCCCACAATCATTAGAGTGCTCATAATGAATTACCTTATACGGTTAAAACCTTAACAACAGATTTTTGGCACGAAGGCCTAATTTCCCTTACTCTGAAATCAGCCTCAACCCTATCAGACCATCAGTTCAAACCTCTCAAACTCATTGAACTCACCATCAGAAAGGCAACAAAATTTCATTACTCATTACTCAAAACCCCTTAAACCCTTAAATCAGCATTAAACACATCAAATCACAAATTGAAAACAATGAAGGCAATACTCCTCATACCTTCATTGCCGACTCTAAGCTCTGGCAATACTCCTCACAAATTGAAAACAATGAAGGCAATACTCCTCTAAGGTCTTGGAAACCTCGCAAAACCTTGCCTCAATACTCTTCCTCAGAGCTCTTGCCTCTATTTCTTCCCTTTTCACTGTGTAACAAGAATGAATCCTATTTCTGTCAAAATTCCTTCCTGTTAAACCTAACTTTGGGCCTTAAATTGGGCTTTCCAATTTCACCCTCACTAACTCCTCTTCAAAAATCCACTTTGCCCTTAATTCACTTATATTTATTTAAATTAATAATAATACAAATATATTCATATTATATACTATTATTTTAATAAATAACTCAAAATCCATAATTCCCAATATTCACACCAACCACCGAAAATCACAAAAAATGTGAATATTCATATTTAAATAAATTAAATAAAATATTCCAAGAATTTAGGGTGTTACATGACGGCTACGAGTAGGGGTGCTTGAGTGCCTACTAGACAGTTTGCATCCTATGCTAGGGCTTATAAATACTAGGGAGGACCAATTTATTTGCATGCTCCTCCTATTATAGCTCAAGAATTCCTCAAAGTTTCAAGATTTTCTGCTCTCTAGACGCTCGTTCGCTGCCGCCGCCGCCGTCAGCTCTTTGCTCCGCCGTCCTACTCTAGATTCTTTGCATAAGTATTATATCATTCCTAAGGATTTGTGCTTTTTCGGCATGTTATTCATTTTTCGGGGGATTTCTTGAGTCTTTGATGAATTTTCCTGGACACTTTGGAGTTTCTGGCAAATTCTAGGAAGGATTATGAAGTTCCCGGCAACCTCATGAAGTTTTCGATGAAGATTCTTGGGACTTCATGAAGATTCTGGGAAAATGCATGAAGTTCGCAATGAAGGTCTCAGGGACCTCGTGAGTCATTAGCGTCTTTGCTGGATTTGATGTCGGGGAAACTTCCTCTCCGTGGACACGTGAGTGCCACGAGGAAGTCTCTAGTGGAGGAAACTTTCCATGTTTGACTCTGGTTGGAAATTAAGCGTTGAGGAACCTTTCTCCCGCAGGGGGAGGTTTCACGTTCTGTGTTGAAGAGAGTTTCCTCACGAGCACGCGCTTGTCGGTAAGGGCTTCGGTGAAGGACGTTTATGGAGCGTTTCCTCGCCGATTCTCTTTACCCTTTCACTTGATTTGCGGTGGAAGGGTAGACGTGATCTTAGCCGTTGAATTCACCATTTTCCTCTACTTTTCAGGTAAAATGGTCACGAAACCCGAGGATGTCATCATGGTCGATGACGAAGTCGAGCTTGATTTGGCTGATGAGGAAGTCGAGGCGGTGGAAGCCGACATACAGTTCGATTGGGTTGGGCAGGAGCCCTATAGCATCACTTCATGCTTCGCCTTCGCCAACTCGGATGCCTTTACAACCATTGAGGATCTCGCCGAAGGGGCCTCCACGAACTAGATGGTCTACAAACCTAGAGAGACACACTGGATATACTCATCGTTCAAAGGGATGCAGTTTCCGATGTACGAGTTCATGTTCCGGGATGCAGGCATTCGTCTGCCCTTTAGTGAATCCCAAAGTTGGGTGTTCCAATGGATAGTTTGGCGCCCTTGCAGCTTCACCCCAACATGATCGCGTTCGTGCGGGCATGCAAGCTTGTGTGCCAACATCTTTCCGTCGATGCCACGCTCCCCTTGTTTTTCCGCACATTTCACCTTCAGCGAAAATCCTTACGTGGACGACACAGTTGGGTATCTATGAAGCAGCCAAGGAAAATCCTTTAAGGACAGATACTTTGTCGTAAAGCTCATATCGCATTCATCCATCAATTCCTTGTTCGACTGTGTAATCAATTACGAGAATGGGGAACAAGTGGAGGCTTTAAAAGGAAAGTTCCCAATTGAGTGGCAGAGGGTCTACTTCAACAAGGGGACGAAAAACTACATCACCAAGCCCGATGAGCTAGACGTCAAGGATCGGCTCGCTTATGAAAAGATATTCGCATTCATCAATAATTTTACTCCTACCAAGTGTGTCAACAAGGACGAGAGTTTTATTCGCGATGAGCGCGGGGAAGTTCTCCTTGAGTCCTAGTTGATTAATACCATGGACCTCCTCAAGTGCGGGTCCGACAGGGAAGCATTGAGGCTCTTAGGTAGTGGGTGTTTCTAGTTTGTTTATGTGTACGCTTATTTTATCTTATCGTGCTAGCGTGTTCTTTTCTTTGTTGTAAGCTACATGTCAATCCTTCGGGAACGTGTGATGAAGCTCGTAGCAAACAAAGGCGCGAAGAAGGCTACCAAAGGCCGAGTTTCCTAGGTCCGGCAAATAGCTACGACCGACCAGTAGGTTAGAGGTTCTTCTTCCTCACCCTAGTGCAGCCAGTCCCCTCCCTCCTAAGAACATTCGTCTAAGAAGCAGCACACAGATGAACTCGGGCCCATGGACTTCCTAGAGGGTGTCGTCGGGGAGCAATTTCTGTTGCCCCTTGTCACCTCCATCAGGGGCTTTTCGACAGGGACAATTCCCTGATAGTGTGAACGGCGGAGTCCAAGGAGATCTTGGGTGTAATACCCTAATTTTTACCCATAAGATTCCACATATCTTTTACATTTCATTCCACAAACAAGATCACAAGCTTTGGTTCTCTTGCCTTCCTCTATGTGTTTTTTCTTGAGAGATTATAACGCCCCGATTCTGATTTCCCATTTTTGTTGAGTCTTTATTTTATTTGGGTGATTATTATTTTATTTGTGGAATTGGTGTGTTAATATGTTATGTTTGCATATTGTGTTATTTTATCGTTTTTGAGAGTTTTCGGGGAAATTAGGTTGGAGGGTATTTTAGATATTTCTTAATTAATGTTAAGTTAGAAATTTTATGTGAGAAAATGAATTATTAGATATTTTGAGAGAAAAAGTAATAGAAAAGAAATAGAATAAAAAGATATAAGAGAGAGAAAGGAGAGAAAAGAGTAATAGAAGAAAGAGAAGAGAAAGAAAGAAGAAAAGAGAGAAAGTTTGGAAAATCATCAAGAACACTTCTAGGAATCGATTTGATCAGGTAAGGTGTGAAATATTGTTATCTTATCATTGTGTATGATTATGTATGGTTTTGTTTGGACTGTTTTGGTTGTTTTCCCACATATTTCCATTTTAGGTCGAATTGGTAAAATCGATAGAAACCGATGTTTTCACGGTTAGAATTCGAAATAAATTACATAGTTTAGTCGAGGAATATTAGGTCGTGACTATTGAAACATGTTTGATTGAATTCGGGTAATTTCGTAACTTTTGATATTTGTGGATAATTGAGGGTCTGAGATTCGAGTGGAAATCAGACGTCGTAGAAATCGTGTTTAATGGTTCTAATTCACTGTTATATGTTAGGTGAGTATGAGTATGTGTTTTTTTCAAAGGAAAGGATTGAATCGGTCAGATTTTCGGGCAAAAATGCAAAATCCCGTTGCAACTCTTAGGCAAAATTCTGGTTTTTCGGAAAACTTTGAAAATTCATATCTTTTGATTTGTAAGTCGGTTTTAGTCCCTGTTCAAAGTGTTGGAAAGCTAAAGAGATGTTCTTTCTAGGAAAATGGTTTTGATGTCAGTGTATGATCTAATTATAGCAGAAAATTCAAAACGTGTCACTTTGTCAACTTTTACCGTCGTGAACGGGTGCGTTTGATGTGTTATCATATTGTATGCTTTCGATACATAACGTGTAGCTTGTGTGTTGTTATATGATATGTTGTAGGTAGCCGTATGGTGTGAATCCTAGATTGTGGAATATATTGTGAATGTATATAAATTGTATGTGATAGAATGAGATGAATGCATGAATATATTGTAAATATGTATGCATTTCAAGAGTGTCTTGAGTCATTTCATATGTGAAGCATAATGATGTATATTCTTGTGAGAATCCATTGTAACGTCGTGTGCCTATGTGAGGTGTGAGCGATGATTACAAACGATTGTGTACCTAGGTGAGGTGTGAGCAATCGGATTGTGTGCCTATGTGAGGTGTGAGCAATCCATAAATATTGTGTGCCTATGTGAGGTGTGAGCAATGGTTGAACATCGTAGGCCCAACGGGGAGTTACATTGGTAACGAGTGATGGTTTCAATAAGTTCCTAAGTGAACTTGAGATGATTGACTTTGTATCGTATTGCATTTGCATAGAGTCGTGAGTCGGTCTCTATGATTTGTTTTTATCATCTTTATAATTGTGCATTGATGAATAAACATAAATGTGTATGTTTATGTGGAATGATAAGTATTGTGAAAGTATGCATGATGAATATGCTTAGTTATATATATATATATATATATATATATATATATATATATATATATATATATATATATATATATATATATATATATATATATATATATATATATATATATATATATATATATATATATATATATATATATATATATATATATATATATATATATATATATATATATATATATATATATATATATATATATATATATATATATATATATATATATATATATATATATATATATATATATATATATATATATATATATATATATATATATATACATTGTGATGTATATGAGTGAGTTGTGATGAATTGTGGTGAGAATATAGAATATATGTATTTTTATGCTAAGATATATAATTATATACATTGTTGTTATGATAATATTTCTCACCCTTCTGCTGTTTTATGATGCTCTATGAGGCATCGCAGAGTAGGTATGCTGGTGATCTTTTTGTGAAGCGTGTCTTCATTCTTTTGGTTGGTCGGCTCTGATATGTAGCACCGGGTAGCTAGGATGTACATGATTCTTTTATGATACATTTGTATATGTATCTTGTTGATGAATGTTTATGTAAACATGACTTATGTTGTTGAATCATACTGGATGATATATATATATGTTTGACGTTATCAATGTTTAGATTTTCCGCTTTTATTCTAAATTTTAAGATGTGGGTGTAAGGACTAAGTTCCTCTATTGCAAAGTTACCCCACTGTTGCATATCTTTTGTTGAGTAGGTGTTGTATGTTTTAAATTCATGTGTAATGTGACGGGCCTCTTTTATACTATGTTTATAATTATACTCTGACGAAATTTTTAATATGTGTAAGTGCTCTTGATTGTCTGTATTTTATGGCAAAACTTTAGAGTGTGTATGTATGTCATACTAAATGATAGGACATACTTAAAGATGTGTGTGCAGGACAAGTTAACTATAAGTTAACTTAGTTAAGCTGAATGTCATACAGAATGTCATAACATTGAACGTATGACATCCAGCGGGCAAGGTGGTTTTCCTAGTATCTATAAACCAGGAAACAGAATAGGAGCTCAAGCTGGATATCAGGAGATTTTCTAGAAGCCCTAGGCGAACTAGAATATTCCTGAACTAAGTGGCAAGCGTGCAGATCAGGGAAAAAAGGTTTGTTATGGATAAAACCTAATTAATGCACCAAGGCCCAAAAGGACTAACAACTACTATAAAGATCAGAAGATGCAATCCTGAATAGCAGCACTTGACAACAGAAGAAGATAGAGTGCAAATTAGAGAGTCCTTGGAAGTGAAGAAGGCTAGTCTTCACGTGTGAATTTTGTCTAGGAATACTTGTAATCCAAGCAATTGTCTGGTGGATGATTTGCATTGGATAGGTAGATTCTAGGTCGTGTCTCACTCAAAGCTTTGAAGCAAGAGTGTGTGAGTTCCTTGATCAAAGTCGTGAAGCAAGATCAAGGTGTGTATAAAGTGTCTCTTCATATTGTTTTATGTAATTGTTTGATATCACTATTGTGTGATTGAGGGGGAGTGAGTGGGTATACTCAGGTCTAGAGTGTCTCTAGGTTGACGTGTCATTGGGTAGGGATTAACTGAGGAGTGTAAACTGGAGGTTTAACTCTGAATTGATTCTACTGATAGTGAATTTCCTCCCTGACTTGGTAACCCCCAGATGTAAGTGTTGTTGACACTGAACTGGGTAAACAATTTATGTGTTATTTACTGCTTTTATTATTGCTGAGTATTAGCTGTTAAGTAGCAGATGTTATAACTTTGGGAATAACATCCATTGTGTGCTTCCCAGAATTTTCAATTGGCATCAGAGCAGGCACCATGCTTGTTTAAATCTGGGTGAAATCTAAGGAAAAAAATTCTGGTACTATGGATAAAGATATAGGCTTCACTAATAGACCTCCAATTCTGGATGGATATAATTATGATTATTGGAAGCCTAGGATGATTGCATTCCTAAAATCCTTAGACAACAAGGCTTGGAGAGCTGCAAACTCTGGCTGGAAACATCCTATGAAGACTGACAGGGATGGAGTAGATGTGTTGATTCCTGAAGAGGTATGGAACAAAGAGCAAGAGGCCTTAGCTCTTGGAAACTCTAAGTCATTGAATGCTTTGTTCAATGGCATAGATAAAAACATATTCAGGATGGTACGCCACTATGAACTAGCAAAGGATGTTTTGGACACTCTCAGAATTACTCATGAAGGTACTTCCAAGGTCAAAATGTCAAGACTTCAAATGCTGACCACCAAATTTGAATGTCTAAGAATGAGGGAAGATGAGACCATTCATGAGTTTTACATGTATGTTCTTGAAATTGAAAACACCTCAAGAGCTCTGGGAGAAAAGATGACTGAAGAGAAGCTTGTAAGAAAGATTCTACGGTCACTACCTAAAAGGTTTGCTATGAAGGTTACAACCATTGAAGAAGCCCAAGACATATGCCACATGAAAGTGGATGAACTCATTGGCTCCCTTCAAACCTTTGAAATGGGAATGAGTGATCAGGTTGTGGAGAAAAAGAACAAAATCATAGCTCTTGTCTCAAACACTGCTTATTCAAATGGTGAAAAGGAGGAGAATCTGTCTGAAGCACTTGCCTTGCTTGGAAAACAGTTCAACAAACTGGTCAAAAGGATAGATGCTAGGTCTAAATCGTATACCAAAAGCATGTCTTCAGATAAAGAGAATTCTGAAGATAAAGTCACCCAAAGCAGAGGAGTACAGTGTCATGAGTGTGAGGGATATGGTCATATCAGAAAGGAATGTCCCACATACCTCAAAAAGAAGGGAAAAGGCTTCACAGTCACTTGGTTTGATGAAGATTCAGATAGTGGATCAGAAGAGGAATCAGCTAAACATGTCACTGCCTTTAATAGTGTGTGCATCCCTGATGATGATTCAAGTGATGAAGAGTTGTCTTTTGAGGAGCTTGCAGCCTCATACAAAAAGCTTCACATCAGAAGAACAGAACAGTTCAGCAAGGAGAGCAACAGAAGAAAATCATCAAGGAGTTAGAAGCTGAAAAGAGAGAGCATCTAGCCTCAATTGACACACTCAGAAGTGAAGTAAAGGAGTTGAAAAGAAAGAAGGATCAAACGGCAAAATCCATAAGGATGCTCAATTCTGGGACTGACACCCTAGAGGAAATCCTTCAGAATGGACAAACCTCAGGAGATAGATCTGGACTAGGATATATTGATAAATAAAATCCTGTGCTAAAACTCAAGAGATTACAACCTGAGATCCAGAAGCCAAAGAGGATGTCACAACCAATGGTAGATGTTACCACTGTGGAAAACTTGAATCAAGTCAAGAGTAGATTCCAAAGGTATAGATGTTACCACTGTGGAAAACTTGGTCATATCAAATCTGTGTGTTTCTGGCTGCATGGATTTCCTAGTCATCTTCATCAAGAACAGAGAGCCCATGTCAGAAGGCAGCATCAAGCAAGAACAAAGAAGGGTGCTCCTAACAGGAAAAGACATTGGGTTACCAAGAATATGGCCTTAGCAGCTCACACTGATCGAAGGATGACAACCCAAGAGGACTGGTACTTAGATAGTGGTTGTTCTAGACATATGAATGAAATTGAGGATCTCTTGACAAAACTCAACCCTCGTGCATCCAATCATGTAACCTTTGGTGATGGATCTAGAGGAAAAATCACAGGTGTTGGACAACTTGGCAGTCTTAAGGCCGAAAATTGAAGGATGTCTTGTTGGTTAAAGGACTGACTGTAAACCTAATAAGCATAAGTCAGCTATGTGATCAAGGTTTAAAAGACCACTTTTCAAAGAACAAGTGTGTGGTTGTCAATGAGGAAGGTGAGGAAGAAATGAGGGGATCTAGAGCCAAGAACAACTCTTATCTACGAGATCCTAGAAGTAACCTTAATGCCTTGGCCAATAAGGAAACTAAGGACCAACTATGGCTGGAGAAAGGAAAACAACCACTGAAGATGGATAGGACCAGGTCCAAAACATTAGCAGGTGGATCTTCAAAGTGTGCTTCAGAGAGAAGGACAGGATATAAGAAAATCCATGAGGGGAAGCTAGCCAAGAAGGAATACCCAAAGAATGGTCATCAGGGAAAGCTAGATATGTTATATTGGAATCTGATGGAGTCTATGGAAGCTACCAAGCATACAGGAAGTAATGTCACTCCAGATGTCATGACCTTGTTCTATGACATCAAGAGTACCATTTACACAAGTTCTGATGAGTTCAAGGGAGACATGCTAAGGGGTAACGTGTGTAAATGGAAAGAGGGTTGTGCTAAACCTTGTGAGTATGTAAGTGATGACATGGTTTCAAGAAGTGTCAAGAAGTCTCAATTTAGAAATTCCCTAAAGTTCAAGCCCTCCAGAAATGATGGCTTATAGCAATTAATAGTAAAGGGGAATTACATTTTGAATTTAAATCATTTAATGATAAATCAAAAAGGTAAGTTCCCTCCTATTGGGCAATCATACCCCATTTCCACTTATATAATACAATCCCTTTACTCTTGGTGCCATCACAAACTGTTCAGCTTCCTTACTGTTTCCAACAAGCACATAAAATCACCTCTTCCTCAAACGTCAACCCTAATTATGTCGCAGCATTCTAAACCATCCTAAGCCAAAACTTTGACCGACCACGATATTAAATAATACCCTAATGAAGCGTTGGAAATTGCTCCATTGCGCATGGTGACTATGGACGGAGTATTGATGAATGACCCTAGCAAACCCTATGCAAAGAGGCCAAATGACAGTGTCACAAGTCAAGCTCCTTCTTATGCTGCATCTGATGATCTCAACAACGCAGAAGCTAGACGAACTCATCTTTCCATTGCAAAAATAGTCGCCAACACACTCAACATACCCACGTCTTCTAGCTTGAAGGGGTCTGATCCCAAATTGCATGATCAAGCAAATGTCTCACCCAATGTTGCAACATCAAAGGACCCTACACCAAAAGGGAGGAACAAGGGTGAAAAGGATAAACAAATGGGTGAAAGCATGCAAGGCACCATAAATATTGAAATGGTAGACCTAGACAACAATTCTGACAATGATCTCATAGTCAAACTCATTCCAGGCATAGCCAAAAGGCTGATGACACAAAAAGGGAAAAAGGTAGCTGATCAAATTTCCTCCAAGAAGAAAAATGGTGAGAAGAGTACTGAGCAAGAAACGTCCAAAAGGAAGGCTGGAACAAAGAGGTCTAAGTCTGGACCCCCGAAAGGCTGGAGCAAAGGTGTCACAAAGAAAAAGAGGGCTGAATTTATTTATGTATCAGAATCAGACTCAGATGTTGCTATCACTGACATCCAGACCAACAAAAAGCCTTCCACAAGCAAACTGGATGAAAGCATTTCTGAAGTACCAATTGATAACATTTCTTTTCACTATCCATCAAGTGTTATCAGATGGAAATACGTGTATCACAAGAGGTTGGCCCTAGAAAGAGAGCTTGCTCAGAATGCTCTTGAAAATAAAGAAATCATGGCCCTAATCAGAGATGCTGGCTTGGTGAAAACTGTGTCTCAGTTCTCCCAATGCTATGAAACATTGGTGAAAGAATTCATAGTCAATCTATCAGGTGCATGTGCTGATAGTAAATCCAGTAAGATTGGCAAAGTATTTGTAAGAGGTGAATGTATCAACTTTACAACAACTATCATCAACAAGTACTTGGGGAGACCTAATGAAGGCCTGACTGAACTAAGAATATCAAACCATTAAGTATGTCAGGAAATAACTCCTAACAGGTCAAGAAGTGGCCTTCCAAAGGGAAGCTTGTAGCAAGCAAACTAAGTGTTAAATATGTTATGCTTCACAAAATTGGTGTTGCAAATTGGGTGCCCACCAATCATAAGACAACAGTGGAAACCATTCTTGGAAGGTTCATATATGTTGTAGGAACTAAGGCTAAGCTCAATTATGGAACATACATTTATGAACAAACCATGAAGCATGCTAGTAGCTACAGTATTAAGGGCCCTATTGCTTTTCCCTCTCTCATATGTGGAATCATCTGTGATCAACATCCCAACATCCTAAAGAAGAATGATGTTGCAAGCAAGAGAGAAACTGCATTGTCATTTCATCATAAGTTGTTTCAGGGAACTCATGTTCCTGATATTGTTATGACATCAGCTGAGACATCAAAGGGATCATCAAAACCAAGAAAAGTTGAAGTAATTACAATATTGAAGTAAACTTGCAAGGAACTGGATACTAGAAAGAAAAATCTTGAAAAATTAATCCGAACTCTTGAGCAAGATAAGGGATCTGAACTCACTGATGAAGAGAGAGATGGTAGTGGTTCAGCTGATAATGACCAGGAAGCAGCGAATGATAGTTCTAAGGAAGCCAGTGGTGAAGATGAGGACACAAGTAAGGACAGATCTAAGGAAAGCAGTACAAAAGACACTTCAGAGGAGAGGTCCAGCTCTGCTGAAGAGGAGGAAAAGTTAATGTTGGTGAAGCCTGACTCAGGCTGCTGTTCTGCTGAGCTGATGAAACTGTGTGTTGCTGGGCTGATATTACCTTAAGATCTGGTGTAAAGAATTTTATGACTTTATGTGTGTAATGCTCCTTATGAGCAGTCTGTTTACAGTATTGCTAATTGCATTTATGTTACAATATATAATCTATACTAAGTGTTAGTTGGATTTTATTTCATGGCTATAAAGGGGGAGAGATGCTTTGTGCATATGATATGAGACTTGCATGATTGCAGGTGTAACCATAGGTGCAGCTGATGAAATGTGTGATAACAGCTGATAGTGCTGGTAGTAATAAAGTGATATGCATGTCTAGCCTGGGTAGGAATGAATGTATGTTAGAACTAGGAGCAAACCTTGTGTGTGTACTTCAGGATGTTATCCTAAATGTCATAACATCCAGAGCAGACTGGATGAATATGTGCAGTGAATCTTGTGCAACTCTTCAGGGGGTAGCATAGGTGTGTGTGACTTCAAAAGGTCATTTTGAATGTCTGGGCATCCACGGGAAGGATGCTTGTATCTATGACTGCAGGGTGTGTGTTGCACCCTAAAATTTGACCAGCCGGGTCTCGTATCTGGCTCGATGTTTCGACGCATTACCGCATTCGCATCTGCATATCGCATACAGTGCATTTTGTAATTCGTTTTGGTTTTATCGGGATCGCAGCCCTCGTCTCGTGTCTCAGGTGTTTTTAATCAGTTCAGATAGGTAGAATCGTATTTTTGGGATATTTCGGTGCCCGTTTATTTTTTACCGGCTATTTTGGTGCGCTCTCGCGGTGTTATGTGTCGTTCGGTGCTTATTTTGTTCCTCAGGGAATTATTGTGATTTTTCTGGATTTTATTGGCCATTTTTAGGGTTTAAATAGATTTTTAATCATTTTAGGATAATATAGAATTTTATAGAATATTAATAGATTTTTCTTTTAGAATATTAATTGAATTTTTGAATATATTTTTAGATATAGAATATTAATAGGTTTTAATATTTTTACTAGTTTTTAGAATTTTAAATGAAATAAATAAATAGCATTTTCTTTTTAGAATATAATAGGGTTTAATTGAAATTAAATGTTTTTTTAGATATAAATAATATAGTTTTTTTCATAGAATTTAATATAGTTTTATTAGAGATTTATTAGAATTTTATTAGTGGGTTTATTAGAATCTTTTAGAGTATTATTAGTTTAGGAGTTAATTAGATTTAATAGAATAATTCTCCTTGCTAGGTTTAATTGAGTTTTAGAATTAATTAGGGTAGTATTCAGATTTGATTAGGTTAAATGGGCCTTGATTAATTAGTGTTAAGTTTTAATCTTTTTTATTTTTCAGTTCAGTTTTTTATTGGGCTTTATCCAATTTCGTTCAATGCAAAGCCCAGTTTCGTCCAGAAATCTCCAGCATTCTCCAGAAAGTTCCAGAAATAGCATTCAGTATAAATGCATCAGAGTGTACACGTGTAGCTTAAGAGAGGACCCCACGTTACTTCTCCACCACACGCCACGCATCACACAGCTTCCCTCTCACTCTGCCACGCCCACGCCACGTGGCGCACATGCACCGTCCTCCCCCACTATCACTGACACGCGTCTAACGCTGAGCCACCACCGGTTGCATGGCCGGCGGCCATGCAACCACCCCACCTTCCATCGCCGGCCTCCCTAACAAACTACCAACCGTCTCCGACCGCCGCTCTCCGCCGCGCAACCTCACCGAAAATTCATTTTTCCAGAAATCTTCACCGGTTCTTTGAATCTTCATCTTCCTCCAATCAACATCATCCACCATCATTTCCTGTTTCCGATTACAATCGTCATCATCTTGTTCAGCATCCAGAACGCATTCAAGATTCATCAATGATTGTCCAGATGCCTTTGAATCTTCATCCTCGATCCACCTTGCCCATCGGAGCTCTTCAGTTTTCCAGAATATCTCCAGAAGAACATCAATAGCTCTATGAGTCTTCATCCCCATGTTGTTCATCGCGATTATCGTCGTCAGATTTCCAGAAAGAGGATTTTCTTCAGATCTTCATCTCCAGAAGAACACCCAAGAACCTTCAAGATCTCCTCAAACAATCTTCATCAGCGAGTTGTGTTCATCAAAGGTTTCAACAGAGCGTGAAAGATCATTATCCACATCATCAATAATAAGAACATTTATCGTTTACCCATGCTTCATCTTTCTTCAGATTCAATAACGAACAACAAGAGTTCATCGGTTTCCAGAAAATCCAGATCTCCATCGCTAATCAAGAAGATGAGTTCAGATCTCCAGAGTTGGCATTACGTTCTTCACCTGACGTGAGCGATGCACATATATCCGTCTTCGTCGTGATTCTTCGTCAAAGAGTTTCAACAATCCTTCAAGATCCCCATCAAATAAACGAGACTCCACGATAACTTTCCAGATCTTCGCCTCCATCTTTTTCTTCAACAATGTCGTTTATTGGTTTGAGGATTAAAGCTAGGTGAGACTTGTGGTGGATCATTTAGGATTGCGGTTGTTCTAGGATTGCAGAGAGGAAAACGAAAAGTTTGAGAGGGAGGCGAGAGGGAGAGTTCAGAGGACGACCATGAACAGTGAGAGTGTGAATTAGGGTTAATGTGGGTTTGGGCCTCAGGGCCCAGAGTCTGTTGTTTCTCTTCCCCACACCTTCCTCCGTTTTTCCTGGTTGATGGAACTGGGCCTAAGCCCAACGCTTTACCATGCGCCCTCCCCACCCTTTTCCTCATACCTCCCACCAGTTTTTGCAGCAAACAACTGGGCTGGGCCCAGTTTGCAGTTTTTTGTTTTGCTTGTATAACCCCCAGCTGGGCTATGTCCCCCCCTGTCCTCTTTTCTTTATTTTTGTTTTATTGCATTTTGTTTAGTTTGTAGAAAGAAAAATATATAGAAAATATATTTTAGAAAAAAAAAGAGAAGAAAAGAAATATAAAAAAAGAGAATATTGGAGGAGAAAAATAGAAAAGTATTTTAAAAAAAGAAGAGAATAGTGAAAAAAAAAAGAGAAAATAAAAGGAAAGAAAAAAAAGAAATATGAAAAGATATATAGAAAGATATGAAAAAATATATGAAAGAATATAGTTGAAAAAAAGAAAAGAGGTGAAAAGAGAGATGTATGAAAAAGAGAAAAAATATTAGATGTAATATTTTTTAGAGTGTATTTTCTTCATAGGAGTTTATTTTCCTTTTAGGGATAGAATTAGAAGTCCACTTGTTAGGGGACTTTTTCCGTTCGATTTTTCAGGATAGGATAGGATAGTATTTCCTAGGAGATTTATTTTCAGTATTCAATCATTGTAATCATTTTTCAGAATGTTAATAAAACGAGATTTGAGCTGTGGTCCCGAAGTAGCCGAACTACAGCTGCTCTGATTTCTCGTACCAGACGAGAATATGTAGGCATAGGATGCGATATCCTAGCGAGCACACTAACGACTGACTTTTGTTCTCTCGCTGCTGTGCGATCGAGACTTTCCCGCTGACGATTAATTGTTACCCTTTTTCTCTCTTGCCCGAGTGCATTTGAGACCAAGCCATAGTTTTGCCCATAGGTTCCCGACCTTTGCAACCAATTGATTTTCTCACTGCTGTGTGAGAATACCTTGTTTAGCCTGAACTACGTCAGCTCTGATCTTCCATGCAGTGTGGAAGTACGTAGGCACAAGACGCGAGGTCTTGGCGAGCCAATTTTCCCTATAGTCCCGAACTACGTTGACTCTGACTTTCTCTCTTGAGAATACGTAGGCGTAGAGTGCGACGCTCTATCGAGTCAATTCCCTTCCGTTTAGATTTAGCAGCCGTAGATAGATTGTTTTTGCATCCTTTAGACAACCCAAGCAAGCGTGGATCCCGTCGAGTACGACGGACGTGAGGGGTGCTAATACCTTCCCCTTGCGTAACCGACTCCCGAACCCAGGTTTTGGTTGCGATGGCCATACCTTTTCTCGGTTTTTTTGCGAGGTTTACTTCGAGCGTTTCCTTTCCCTCTGTTGGGATAAATAACGCACGGTGGCGACTCTTCTGTCAGCCGGCGTCGATTTTCGCAGTAGCGACAGTGTGCAGGTGAAGTATTCCATGTATATAGTGCATCAGTTAAGGGGGAGTAACTCTGTATGTTACTCACTCAGCAAAGAGTGACATCTGGAGTGGTAACTATCAAATGATTAATAGAGTGAGTCATAACAGTGAGAGCTAACTGTAAGGACTCTGAGTGACTTGAGCTAAGAACTAACTACATGACAGGACACATCATAAGTCTTCTGCTGTGTGTAAACTTTGATTTATTAAACATGTTGTTTTAGCCAAAAATTTGCCAAAAGGGGAGTTTGTAAGTGCTCTTGATTGGCTGCATTTTATGGAAAAACTTTAGAGTGTGCATGTATGTCATACTAAATGATAGGACATACTTAATGATGTGTGTGCAGGGCAAGTTAACTATAAGTTAACTTAGTTAAGCCGAATACATACAGAATGTCATAACATTCAATGTATGACTTCCAGCGGGCAAGGTGGTTTTTCTGGTATCTATAAACCAGGAAACATAATAGGAGCTCAAGCTGGATATCAGGAGATTTTCTAGAAGTCCTAGGCAAACTAGAATATTCCTGAACTATGTTGCAAGCATGCAGATCATGGAAAATGGGTTTGTTATGGATAAAACCTAATTAATGCACCAAGGCCCAAAAGGACTAACAGTTGCTATAAAGATCAGAAGATGCAATCCTGAATAGAAGCACTTGACAACAGAAGAAGATAGAGTGCAAATTAGAGAGTCCTTGGAAGTGAAGAAGGCTAGTCTTCACGTGTGAATTCTGTCTAGGAATACTTGTAATTCAAGCAATTGTCTGGTGGATGATTTGCATTGGATAGGTAGATTCCAGGATGTGTCTCACTCAAAGCTTTGAAGCAAGAGTGTGTGAGTTCCTTGATCAAAGCTGTGAAGCATGAGTTTGTATGAAGTGTCTCTTCATATTGTCTTCTGTAGTTGTTTGATATTATTGTTGTGTGATTGAGGGGGAGTGAGTGGCTATACTCAGGTCTAGAGTGTCTCTAGGTTGGTGTTTCATTGGGTAGGATTAAGTGAGGAGTGTAAACTGGAGGTTTAACTCTGAATTGATTCTACTGATAGTGAATTTCCTCCTTTACTTGGTAGCCCCCAGATGTAAGTGTTGTTGACATTGAACTGAGTAAACAATTTATGTGTTATTTACTGCTTTTATTATTGCTGAGTATTAGCTGTTAAGTAGCAGATGTCACAGTGGATGTTATAAATTTGGGAATAACATCCATCGTGTGCTTGCCAAAATTTTCAATATGTGACTAAATGATTATATGATTATTTGGGGGTATAGATAAAAGGGTGTTATAGAGATCATCAGACCCTTTGTTTTCTTGTTTGTTTGATATTTGTTTATGTTTATGTTTACTAAACATTGATTAAAATCCAAAAAAAAAGTTTGTTTTTCCTCTACTAACTCTTTTTCACAAAAAGGTTGGAATCAAAAACATCAATCAACAGTCCCTTAGCTCGAATAATTTTCGTCTGAACAAAAGTCAAATTTGATCCTCAAACATCATTAAATGAGGACCCTAAATGTGGTATCTCTTGATATAAGAAAAAATTGTCTCCAGTAAAAGTCTTATGGTATTTTCCTACAATTATGAGATTTAGATGCATGTTTCATAGTGAAACAGATGCAAAACACTTAACTTGGAATGCAGATGAAAGAATTATAGATGGAAAGTTTCGACATCCGGAAGATTCACCACAATGGATGAAAATTGATAATGATTATCCTGATTTTGGAGAAAAAGCAAGAAACCTTCATTTCGCATTATCTACTGATGGAATGAACCCACATGGTCTGCAAAGTATCTCACATTCCACATGGCCTGTGATTATTATAATTTATAACCTACCTCCATGGCTATCTATGAAGCGTAAGTACATGATGTTACCTATGTTAATTTCTAGGCCTAAACAACCAGGGAATGACATAGACGTATACTTGACACCTTTAAACGAAGACTTAAAGATTTTGTGGGAGAACAGTGTGGAATTTTATGATGGATACGAGAAAGGACGTTTTAATTTGAGGGCGATGTCGTTTGGCACAATTAATGATTTTCCAACATACGTGTCGCAACTGCGAAAAAGGGGCCGGCAAATAGACAGAAGAGTCGCCACCGAACGTTATTTACCCCAAACAGAGGGAAAGGAAACGATCGAAGAAAACCTAAGAGAACGAGAAAGACAAGGTCATCGCAACCAAATCTTGGGTTTGGGAGTTGGTTACGCAAGGGGAAGGTATGAGCACCCCTCACGTCCATTGTACTCAACGGGATCCATGCTTGTTGTCTAATCTATGGGTGAAAGCTATCTAATGCTACTGCTAAACGGGAGTGAATGAAAAGAATAGACTCAATAGGACATCGCTGCCCTATGCCTACGTATTCCCTCGTGCAATAGGAAAGTCAGAGTCAACGTAGTTCGGGAAACTACGGGTGATGGGGGGAGGGTTGCTCACCAAGACATCACCACCTTGTGCCTACGTATCCTCATCTAGCATGAGAAATCAGAGAAAATGTAGTTCGCGAAACTGGACCACTGGTTGGTTAAGAGTTTTATGAGCAATGTTAAGTCTATGTTCTAGCAGTTAGGCACGACGCTTGTTTGCGGTAGAACAAAAATGTAGCATACTCTTTCTGAAAATGAGGTTTGAAAACAATCCTGAAGTATGAAAAGGTTTGATTTTGGTTTGTGTTTTTTAGAAGAAGTGAATTGAGTTAGTTTGAAACTCATGTTGCACTAAAGATTATGACATAAGAGTGAATGCGTCGCATATCGCCCAAAGGGCATACGCTAAACACTCTAGATAATGTGAAGAGAAACCTCCCCACTTATCATTCCTCATGTACTTAAAGCTCGTAACGTGCAACACTTTTTATCCTTTATTAGGTGTCTTGAAAGAGTTTTGAGATGAGAAGAGAAGACACAAGACTCTAAAGGGGACTAAGAAACCCTAATGTTATCATGCAAAGTGGTCCTAAAGTTGGGATAAAAGGGAACTACCTAATGTTATCATGCAAAGGATTGAAAGCCTAGTGTCTCTCCTACTCCCATATTAAACAGAGGGACTAGGAATCCTAAGGGATCATGTGAACAAGCACAAGTAAACACAATGCATAATCAATCACAAATGAAACAAAAGGGAAGACTTAAACAAGTTTATGCAAGATGAAAAGAAATATGCAATAGCAAACAAAATATGCAATCATGAAGCATACACAAATGGCACACACAAGTCAACAAAAGGGAAGACTTATACAAGTCAAGAAAGATGAGAGGAAATGAGAGAAGGAAGCTCCTACAATCAAATGCCATCAATCATTAGAAAAAGAAAGGTACTAAACAAAGAAGCACAATCAAAGAAGTGAGGGGAGAGGTAGAGTGGGGTAGAAACCACATCATGAACATCTCAATCCCACATTCACTCATGATCAAGTAAACAAAAACACTTAAACAACTCAAGAGAAGTGCAAGTGTTCATAACATCCTCAAAGTGAAACAAACATCACCAAAGCATCATGAACAAGCACATAACCACCAAGTTCAGAAGTGAACTTAAGTGAGGATCACAAAATTCAAAAGCAAGACATCAAGCAAACACAATAATGATCATACTCAAGTTGAATGACCAAAGTCCATACAATAATCTCACACTTCAAACTTATGTGGAAAGACATGATCAAATGAAACTCGTGGCACAAGGTACACATCCAAATGACCTACAATCAAGAATGGAAGCACCTCAAGCATGTTAACAAAAGCTAACATGGCTTAAGAGGTCCTCAAGGGATCACATGAGATCACATCCCAAAACTAGGTCAAGGATTGTATGCATACACATAGTTAAAATACTTTGTATTTGAGGCATCCACTAAAAATAGAAGCAAGCTCAAGTAAAATCTAAATAAAATACCAAACTCAAGTTGAATCAATCACAAATCATATTGCAAAAGGTCATGGCAAGAATCAACTCAAAGCACCACCAATTAGGTCAATCAAGACATGGTGTTCCAATTATCGAGCAAGCATTGAGGGACAAAGAAAAGCTAATGAAAAATGATTGAAAAATGATCATCAAGACCTCAAACCAGCCCTCAAAATAGCCTCAATCAAACACCTAAGTGTAAGAGGAAAATTGGTCAAAGGGGGTGTTTAATTGTGGTTAAAGATCAAACTTCAATTCCAAGTGACAACCATAAAACCTCTTCAATCATTAAATAAATTAAAAATTGCAAAAATAAATGAAAAATAAAATAAAAATATTGAAAAATATCCTAACATCCTAAAATGTCAGAAATGTATTTTTTTGGATTTTTGAAATGCACAAAACTATTTTTAAAATGACTTAAGTTGAAAATGCTAGAAAAAGAAAATAAAAGAAAAATAACACATGAAAGAGGGGTGTGCAAGTAATAATGGATTCAACTGATCCCTTTGGAAACACACGCATGGGCCAACAAAAGAGGGTTGTGGTTAGCAAAATTGTAAGGCCCAAAGCCAAGACTCAGACTCAATATAATGAAACGCACAGTTTCATTAAACTGAGTGGCATGCCAACCCAACTTTCAAACTCCACGCACGCAAGGTCAACGCCATGTCATGAGACACCTCAGCTCAAGCCTCATACGCCGGAGCCCTAGCTCCAATCGTCTTCTCAGGCAAGCTTCACCAGAGCTGGTCAAAGACCACAATAAAAATGGAAACCTCTTGTACCATTCCAAAGATAATTTCACGTAGAATAAGAATATGGTGTTAGATTTTGAAAAAGGTTATTGGAACTTAGAGAAAACATGCCACAAAAGTTTTAGATTCAAACTGAAAATCAATCAAACGAACATGAAAATGATCCAAACATGGCCTATACATGGTAGGGCTTCAGATGCACCAATTATGAACCTAAATGAGTGCCTAAAATGGGAGATTCAGTTCATGAAAGTTTACCTAACGAAGCTGCTCCGTTGGCTCTTCAATTGCTTACCAAGCTTCACTCTGATGCTACTAATCTCCTCCTTGTGTTTGTGTGATGATGAATTGAGCAAGAGCTTGAAGAAAAACCCAAGGAAAAATGTGATTAGAAGAGAGAGAGTTTTCTGAATTTTTTTGAATGAAGCTTTCTATTCTCACGCAGCTACCAACTTCTCAGGCATTAGGGTTCAATTATGGCTTATATATGATGGGTTAAAGGAGTTCATGCAGGCCCATGTTGAAAGATTAATTTGATTTCCAATTTTTCCAAAACAACTTCAAGTG
Source organism: Lathyrus sativus (assembly GCA_963859935.3). NCBI lineage: Eukaryota > Viridiplantae > Streptophyta > Magnoliopsida > Fabales > Fabaceae > Lathyrus > Lathyrus sativus. The sequence continues at coordinate 239,482,010 of OZ012738.1, read as the reverse complement.
AGGTGTACACGCAGGTATGGCATGAGGTGTTTCTCATTGGTCAGTAAATGGTACCATTAAGGGGTGTGGAAATGAATCATGGTGGTTTGGGTGATTGAAAATGTCTTGGTCATATGCTTTGAACCATTACCTCATATGGTGTGATATGTGAAAAATGGCTTGAAAAGTGAGCTCATGTTGGCTCAATTTTGGTAAAGGATCTCATGCATATGATATGAGGATGATGTAGTACTAAAAGATCAAAAACAAGAGCATTTGATGACTTTGAATGAAAGAAACTCATATTATGTCCAAAAATAAAGTTTTTTAAGCTCAACATGGCTCAATGGTCTCATAAATCCACAAATGCCATGGAAATTGAGTTCAAGATGATGTTAATGTCCTTTGACACAACTTTCATGTTTGTTTAAAATGGATTTGAGGTTATGAAGTGGACGAAATTGGTCATTGAAATGAAAGACCTAAAACTAGGTTTCCAAAAATATCATTGACTTGTGAAGACCATAACTTGAGCTCCACACATGAGAATGATGATTTTTGGGACTTTTTGGAAAGCTAAGACAATGAGGAACAACTCTAATGTTTGATAAAAAAAAAGAGGAAAAGCTTGGTTCCATGTGAAAAATGCCTTGGAAGTTAGCTAACTTCCAGTGCCTCTAAAATCTCTTCATCTGATGACACCAACTTGTTGATACCATACCTTGAGAAGTATAAATCCAATGGATGAGTTCTTGTACTCAAAAGTGAAATTCTGGTATGCAGATTTCAGATGTCCCAAGAACATTGATCTCTGCTTAAACAAGGATGTGGATATATCATGACCAATTTAAATTTCTTTAAATTGTGCCAATGTCATGACCCACGTCATGACCTCTGTTGTGACATCTGCAGGCTGACAGACCTATTTATCTAACCATTTAAATTGTGCAGAATTGTAAATGCGGAAAGATAAATAACACCAGTAATTGTTTACCCAGTTCAATGTCAACAACACCTACATCTGGGGGCTACCAAGCCAGGGAGGAAATTCACTATTAGCAGAATCAATTCAAAGTCAAACAACCAGTTTGCACTTCCCACTTAATCTCTACCCAATGCAATTTCAGCCTAGAGACACTCTAGTACCTGAGTATACCCACTCACACCCCCTCAATCACCACAGTGATATACAATTCACAAATACATAATAAATATGAAGAGACACTTCATACACACCTTGATCTTGCTTCACAGCTTTGATCAAGGAACTCACACACTCTTGCTTCACAGCTTTGAGTGAGACACAACCTATAATCTACCTATCCAATGCAATCATCCACCAGACAATTGCTTGGAGTACAAGTATTCCTAAACAGAATTCACACGTGAAGACTAGCCTTTTTCACTCACAAATATGTCTACCACAATGTATCAAAAGATACAAAGCGTGACTTACACACAAGGGACTCTCAAACCCTAGACCTCTATTTTACACTCAAGTTGTTCTTGATGTGAGTGCTTAATTTCTTCTGCTTCGGCTCCTCCTTTTATAGCAATGCACACTTGGCTTGGGCTGGTCACAAGTAACAAACATTAGTTTTAACAAAGTAAAACTAATTTCCACAATTCAAGGTGCTGTCCAATTAGGTCATGGCTTTTCATGATATGGTAAGCACTGCCTAGAATCTCTACTGATATATCTAGGGAACCCTAATAAGCCTCCTAAAATCTAGCCTCCTAAAATCTATCTCACGCATTACACCAGAAAACCAACATGCCTGTTGTGCACGTCAGCTACCTGATGTCATACGCTTGATGTTATGACACTCAGCATGACTTCCACTCTTCTGCATATTTTTCTTTACACCAGTCCTGGCTTCACCCAATCTTCTGCATAATAACATTAGAAACAAGTATATTAAAGTTTCATAAAAGGTCTCCAAGATCCTTTAATGAATACTAATACAATTTGTTCTTGTTCCTAATAAATCTCCTTGACATATTTACTGATGAGGTATTTTCAACATGGTCTCATCAATCCAAACCAATTCTGTCAATAGATATACACTAGCAGCTCCTTCTGTTATCATGCAGCGATGTCCTGCTTAACACATGATAGCACACCTTACTCACCACTTGTGAGGAACTTCATCCCAACTCAACCTGTTGTGGCTGCACACCTCATTCACCACCTGTGAGGAACTTCATCACAACTCAACCTGTTGTGGCTACTGCTAACACATAGCAGCAGTGATACTCAGTATGACATCCATGACATTAGTTATGTCACCAGCTCCTGCTAGCTCCTTCTGCATCCATGACATCCATAACAGCAGTTTTGTCACCAGCTCCTGCTAGCTCCTGCTGCATCAGTAGCAATGTCATGAGTCATCAGCCCCTGCTACACCACTACTCCTGTTGTTTCTCACACAAGACAGTAGTTCTGTCATGACAGCATATGGATGTCGTGATGGATGTCGCAACATTAAACATGGCATCCACATTAAAACACTCCACAACAGTTTTGTCACCACAGCAGATGGAGATGTTATAACATCCTGCTTAATCATCAGTGCATGATCATGTTTTACCAAAGTTTAGCCAATCATAGAGCCATGGAAAAATCTATATCATAGAACCATGAAAGTATCAAAAAGAAATCTTGAAATATGATGAACAAGTCTCATGTTTGATAGAAAATGAGACAAGACTTGTATCATGGTGGGAATTGTCCTTGAGGTTAGAGACTAAAATAGGGGATTTTACACTTGAACTCATCTAAAACCCTAATTTAGTAACTTCTTGAACTCTTGAATTTTCTTATCCTATATTCAACATGTCATTTAAGATGGTCTAGGATGACTTCCCATGGCTTCCAAGATCAAAACCCAAGCCTTGAGCCCTCTCAAGTCCACAGTTGACTTTTGTTGACCAGATGAAACCATAACTTCTTATCCATTGGCTGAGGTTCTGGCAGATGATTTATGTGATCATACACACTCCATAAAGAAATCTCAAGATGCACATTGAACCCTTGAACCATGTATCCTATAAGAAAATACCTCATGTACCTCCAATCATCCTCAAGATAGGAGGTGATGAACAAACACATACTCTCTCCTCTCAAGAAGCTTTGAGACCTATCCTGATGGCACTGAGGACTTGTTCACTTGAACACATGCCCTTGCCTGAGCCTTGAACATGAAAACTTTTCTCTTGAGTGAGGACAACAATCTTGATCCCTTGTCTAGAACCAATGTTATGCAAATGCTAAATGCTAAATGTTAAAGAAACAAAAGCCAAGTTAAAAGAAAAAGGTTGGGCAAATTTTGGGGTGCAACAACTGCCCCTATTTAAACGACTTAGACCTAAAGGTATGAAAAGCAACCGCTTTCAAACATTCAAGGTAAAAGGTGATTGAATACAAAAGAACCGAGAAATTTGCCAACTGCGGGATAGTAAATTATAGAATCCGTCCACCAAAGTGGATCACCCAGGAAAATATATCTTAAAATGAGAAACCAACTTCTAACCACAGGTTAGAAAGCCTCGACACACGGTCGAAACAACATAAAGCTACTAGGCAGAATAAGTTAGACAGCATCGACGTGAAGTCGGAAAAAACAATTGTTAAACAACAGGCTCGATGCTCAGTCGGAAAACAACTGCTAACACAAGTTAGACAGTCTTGACACAAAGTTGGAAAGAAACAAACATATGCTAACCAGCAGGCTCGACAATCAGTCAGAAAGGACAAACATCTACTAACCAGCAGGCTTGACACCAAGTCGGAAAAGACATTTGCTAAATAGCAGGCTCGACACTCGGTCGGAAAGAAACAAACATCTGCTAACCAGCAGGCTCAACACTCAGTAGGAAAGAAAAAAATATCTGTTAACCAGGAGGCCGACACTCGGTCGGAAAGAAGCAAACATCTGCTAACCAGCAGGCTCGACACTTGGTTGGAAAGAAACAAACTTCTGCTAACCAGCAAGCTCGACACTAGGTCAGAAAAGACATCTGCTAAACAGCAGGCTCAACACTCGGTCGGAAAGAAACAAAATTCTTCTAACCAGCAGGCTCAACACTAGGTCGGAAAAGGCATCTGGTAAACAGCAGGCTCGACACTCGGTCGGAAAACAACTGCTAACACAAGTTACACAACCTCAACCCGAAGTTGGACCAACTGTTAAACAACAGGCTCGACACTCAGTCGGAAAGAAACAAACATCTGCTAACCAGTTGGCTCGACGCTAAATCCGAAAACAACTGCTAACACAAGTTAGACAACCTCAACACAAAGTTGGCAATAGAATCAACCGATTCACAATTTGAAAGAGAATTTCACTGGGGAAAGAGAAACTCAAACAAGCAAACTCTGTTGGGGAGATGGAGATAAGATGAACACATCTATTAATGATTTTGCTGGGGTCTAGATACCACACAGGCTCATGAAATACACCGTTATCTGCTGGATAAACATTGGCAACGAAAGGTAACAACCTGGCATATGCTTCGTGTAACACCCCACTTTCCCGAATTAACATAAAATACGATTAATTCAAATAAACATCAGAGTTCTCCACTAAAGTGGGATATCACATCGCATAACTCGACATACTCTTCATTAGAGGGTTTTCAAAACAAAGCAGCAGAAAATATTCATTAGTTCATCAACCTCGGCCATCCGCCAATACATGAAAACATTCATTAATAAAATTCACCAACACATGATACATCACAGGAAAGTAAAACAAGTTCAATTAAATCAAAAGAAAACGCCCAAGTCCCGTGCTACATATCAAAGTATCCTAAGACTCGACTCGCACATCTCTGTCCAAGCTAGCTAAGTACCTGGATTATCTGTACTTCCGAAGAAGCACAGACCATAATAACAACAACAAAGGGGTGAGAAAAAATTATCAAAATTATCGGTAATACGGTACATGAAATAAAGGTATTAATCATATAATTCATCACCCAACATTCATCAAACACGACCTACTGTCCAATCATCAACACACCATTCGATAATGCAAGAATGCAACTCAACACCATGCATGCGGTACCGGCTCATTGGTTCATTCAATCGAACCTCGGATAGATCACTTACGCTCCTCCTGAGACATGATCTATCCCCACCATTCTCCACAAGGGAGTACGGATGGATCACTTACGCTCCTCCTAAGACATGATCCATCCCACCATTCTCCAAAAAGGAGTACGGGTGAATCACTTACGCTCCTCCTGAGACATGATTCAACCCCACCATTCTCCACAAGGGAGTACGGATGAATCACTTACACTCCTCCTGAGACATGATTCATCCCACCAAAACACCATGATATGCACGACACCAAATGCACAACACACAAACTCAAGCACACTAAGTGCACGCGATCTTCCTGATCACATCACCATACATCATATATACATATATATATATATATATATATATATATATATATATATATATATATATATATATATATATATATATATACACACACACCAAATCAATTATGTCAATTAAAATGAATAATAGGGAAATCACATTCGAACACCAAATATACGCTCCTCACCATTCACACCATTCCTATACTCAACATGGCCAAAAGGGATTCTACAAAACATCAACATTGGATGGGTCCACAAAAATAAAACAAGTTGCTGTCATGCTCGCTGGCCCACTCGCCTAGCGAGGCCTCATCGAACGCTCGCATCCTCACTCGCCTAGCGAACTTCCTAGTGAATGCAAGCTACTGGAAGTGTTCGCTACCCAACTCGCCTAGCGACTTCCTAGTGAATGCAAGCTACTAGCTCGCCTAGCGAAGTTGCTAGCGAGCGGCTGCGATTTCACAAAACCCTCACTATCCACAAATGTCATCTTGCCCAATTCCAAGCCCATCACCCTCTATTTATCTGCTATCCTATGATTACTGCAACTATTAAACACCATTCTAACCATTTGCCCCTTAGATTTCCTCTCCAGAACCAATTTCCTGTACATCACTAATACCTCAAATGGTACACAGAACCTCACCCAAAATTATAACAACAATGCATGCACCAAATTCATCAATATCATACACCAAATTCGCCAATATCAACAACAACAACAACAACAGGCATACCAACATGAAAATCATATTCATAAACTCCCTACGGGGTTAAGGAATCCCCTCTACCCAATTCATGCAAAAATACCAATCTTAACCCGTTCCTCCCCCCTTACCTCGATTAATTGCTTCTATTGTTGAAGAATCTGCAAGAATCTGACAACCATAGCCTTCTTTTCTTCCCTTGTTCTTTCTCTTCAAACTGTTTATCGTGTTCTCCTTCTCTTTTTCACCCAAAATCCCCTTTTATTACTTATTCCAATAATAATAATAATAATAATAATAATAATAATAATAATAATAATAATAATAATAATAATAATAATAATAATAATAATAATACAGTATTACTATTATTTATTAAATTATTATCATTATTCATTATATTATATTAATATTAACTCTATGGCTTATTAAAATAATCCTTATCAGTTAAGGGCACCAACCAACGCGCTTAGACACACTCCCCACACAAGGACACACCGAAAATACTAAATAATTAAAATGGGTGTACAACTCTCCCCCACTTTAATTATTTTCGTCCTCGAAAATTACCTGATGGAAACAATTCCAGATACGCATCCTGCTTTCCAATTCCCAAGTCACACTGCCTCCTGCAGCACCTCCCCAAGCCACTTTCACCAAGGATATCTCCTTCCCTCGGAGTTGTTTCTCGTTCAACAATTCGCACTAGAAGTGCCTCAGCAATCACACACAAGCTTTCACCAAATCCTCTACATACTGGATAGTTCTCTCTATTTGTCCATCTGTCCACGAACGCTAGACAGAGTTCAACTTCAATATGGCACTCAAAGCGTCTGCAACTCTCCCAAAATCTCATAGAAAACTCAGACCCCCATCTGACACCATATTCGACGGTATCTCCTACTACTTCACAACTTCTTTTCTATACATATTAGTTACCTCCAGCATAGAATGATTCATCCTCATTGGTAAGGAATGAGTTAATATTTTCGATCCATTCTTAACTACTTAAAACAAATCATATCCCTTCAAATTCTTCGGAAATCCCAACACAAAATCCATGGGAACACTATTCTATTCCACTCGGAAACATTCAACAGTTGCATCAGGCCCAACAGTCCCCGTTGTTCCAACTTCGAGTTTCCACAAGTCTAATCAGCATACACAACCTCAACCATCTCTCTCTCCACCTATGGCCACCAAAAAAATCTCCCATATTCGCTCACATCTCCATAGCACCTGGATGGGTACCTAATCCACCTTAATGTCCTTCTTCTAGGGTACTCGTATACAACCCAAAATACTGGAGCACAAACTCTATCACGACATCTCATGGCACCATCTCCATCAATCCGAAAATCAGCTCTTCGACTCAATTCATTAAATTCAATCAGTCTACTAGCTCAAATTAGAATTCCAACTCCTCGACTCTCATCAAGATTACACATAGTCAGCCTCAACATACAAAGCTTAACTCCATAAGAAGTCTCTTCACAGACCAAACACATATCTCGAATTTTCCTTAATCAGTGCTAACTCTTTTACCATCATCATCGGTATATACCCAAAAATTGTCCAACTCGATGCGTCAGCCACCATGTTGTCTCCCCCGAATGGAAATTCAACCCAAAACCATACTCCTCCAGAAGTCCTAATTATTTCCTCTGTCTCATCTCCAACTCTTTCAAATCAAACAAATACCTTAAGTTCTTAAGATCACCAATCATCTCACATCTCAACTAAACAATTAAGGTCTCCAAACTCTGGCACAAACACACGACAGTAATCAACTCTAAACCACTTGTCAGATAATTCCTCTTACGTACTTTAAGTTGCCTTAAAGCATAACTAAAACTCGCTGATGTTCCGCTTAACATATCTCCCAATCATATCAACAAAACATCACAAAACACAATAAATAGTTCTGTCGGATTCGGCAAAACCAACACACGAACTGTTCACAACTATCCCAAAATCCTTGAACTTTCTTCACCGAGCCACATCACTACTTCTTCTCCACACGAATAACTCAAGTTCCCGATGCTCAACATAATCCTCTATACTCTTCGAATATACCAAAGTATCATCGGTTAACACAACCATTGAAACGCTTATTTAAATATGGAAGATCCCATGCCAAACGGACACTCAATTTGTGAGCTATGGCGGAAACACGAATCGCACCTTCCGCACTTACTACCACATCCAAACACATTCCATCAATAAATACCTTAATCCCACGCCGCTACTTCGCCATCACCTATAGCATTGTAAAAACTTCCAACGCTTCGAACCGTGCGTCATTCCGGGTTACGGTTCTCCCGTTACGTCAAAAATACGACAATAACATTTTCACACTTGAAAAGCCATTCAACACACCTTCCACTCTTGAAATGTTTAAAGGTCTAATTATATCAATATCATATTCCACATTCTTACTTTCTTTAATATTCACCAGAAGTCACTATCCACCCTTAACATACTCGAACTAACAATCTGTTACCGTAGCACATCCACCAGACACGAGTCTCAAAACTACTCACTCAAATTAGTTCCTTGACTACCCAAAAAGACACACAATATGAAGCTCTCAATATCGGGCTAGTTTCTGCAACTACGTCAATCACAACTCCACTTCACGACCTGGCTGTATATCACTGTCTTGTCAAGATAACTTTCTAACGACCATACTTAATCGGCAACCCGCCAATTTCTCTACTTTCATCAACACTCAAAATTCCCCTCAAAATTAAACATCTTAACACTGTCCAGCGCCGACTCGCCAAAACAACTCTTAAGCATTTGGCTTAACTCCAAACAATTCACTGTACACACCATTTAAGCTCGCAAGACACATTTATTCCCTCCAACATGATCCCGTCAAACTATAATAGCGTTTAACAACACGCTGAGCCATCACTCCACACTTGAAGCATCTTGGAGAAGCACAACTTTCTCCCCCACTTATTTCAATCCCACCCCTGAGTCTCCCGTCTCTGGCGACTGTTGTCCCACCAAGCCTCAATTTCTCCTTCCAGTATGTGAGTACCAAACCTCACTTTATGCTCGTCACTATAACCCATTGTCCTGAAAACTTTCTCAATTACCTTCAGCCACTTCCGTGCAGCTTCAGGATCCAGAATTCCTCCTTCAAATGCCAGTGGCTTGTTATTCCGAAACTGTGCCAAATCGCTAAATTGCGCACCCGCAGCTTGGTTCTGATTAGGAACCACCCGCGCCATTTTTTACATAGCGGCAGTCAAAGCAGCATCATTCCTTCCTGCCATACTCCTCAACAATAACAACGTCAGGATAAAAGGTACACAACCTCTATCCTAAGGACATACTCAACTACTACACTGGCCGGACGGACCGACCTGCTCTGATACCAATTGTAACACCCCACTTTCCCGAATTAACATAAAATACGATTAATTCAAATAAACATCAGAGTTCTCCACTAAAGTGGGATATCACATTATCACATCGCATAACTCGACATACTCTTCATTAGAAGGTTTTCAAAACAAAGCAGCGGAAAATATTCATTAGTTCATCAACCTCAGCCATCCGCCAATACATGAAAACATTCATTAATAAAATTCACCAACACATGATACATCACAGGAAAGTAAAACAAGTTCAATTAAATCAAAATAAAACGCCCAAGTCCCGTGCTACGTATCAAAGCATCCTAAGACTCGACTCGCACACCTCTGTCCAAGCTACCTAAGTACCTGGATTATCTGTACTTCCGAAGAAGCACAGACCATAACAACAACAACAAAGGGGTGAGAAAAAATGATCAAAATTATCGATAATACGGTACATGAAATAAAGGTATTAATCATATAATTCATCACCCAACATTCATCAAACACGACCTACTGTCCAATCATCAACACACCATTCGATAATGCAAGAATGCAACTCAACACCATGCATGCGGTACCGGCTCGTTGGTTCATTCAATCAAACCTCGGATAGATCACTTACGCTCCTCCTGAGACATGATCTATCCCCACCATTCTCCACAAGGGAGTACGGATGGATCACTTACGCTCCTCCTAAGACATGATCCATCCCACTATTCTCCAAAAAGGAGTACGGGTGAATCACTTACGCTCCTCCTGAGACATGATTCAACCCCACCATTCTCCACAAGGGAGTACGGATGAATCACTTACACTCCTCCTGAGACATGATTCATCCCACCAAAACACCATGATATGCACGACACCAAATGCACAACACACAAACTCAAGCACACTAAGTGCACGCGATCTTCCTGATCACATCACCATACATCATATATATATATATATATATATATATATATATATATATATATATATATATATATATATATATATATATATATATATATATATATATATATATATATATATATATATATATATATATATATATATATATATATATATATATATATATATATATATATATATATATATATATATATATATATATATATATATATATATATATATATATATATATATATATATATATATATATATATATATATATATATATATATATATATATATATATATATATATATACACACCAAATCAATTATGTCAATTAAAATGAATAATAGGGAGATCACATTCGAACACCAAATATACGCTCCTCACCATTCACACCATTCCTATACTCAACATGGCCAAAAGGGATTCTACAAAACATCAACATTGGATGGGTCCACAAAAATAAAACAAGTTGCTGTCATGCTCGCTGGCCCACTCGCCTAGCGAGGCCTCATCGAACGCTCGCATCCTCACTCGCCTAGCGAACTTCCTAGTGAATGCTCGCTACTGGAAGTGTTCGCTACCCAACTCGCCTAGCGACTTCCTAGTGAATGCAAGCTACTAGCTCGCCTAGCGAAGTTGCTAGTGAGCGGCTGCGATTTCACAAAACCCTCACTATCCAGAAATGTCATCTTGCCCAATTCCAAGCCCATCACCCTCTATTTATCTGTTATCCTATGATTACTGCAACTATTAAACACCATTCTAACCATTTGCCCCTTAGATTTCCTCTCCAGAACCAATTTCCTGTACATCGCTAATACCTCAAATGGTACACAAAACCTCACCCAAAATCATAACAACAATGCATGCACCAAATTCATCAATATCATACACCAAATTCACCAATATCAACAACAACAACAGGCATACCAACATGAAAATCATATTCATAAACTCCCTACGGGGTTAAGGAATCCGCTATACCCAATTCATGCAAAAATACCAATCTTAACCCGTTCCTCCCCCCTTACCTCGATTAATTGCTTCTATTGTTGAAGAATCTGCAAGAATCTGACAGCCATAGCCTTCTTTTCTTCCCTTGTTCTTTCTCTTCAAACTGTTTATCGTGTTCTCCTTCTCTTTTTCACCCAAAATCCCCTTTTATTACTTATTCCAATAATAATAATAATAATAATAATAATAATAATAATAATAATAATAATAATAATAATAATAATAATAATAATAATAATAATAATAATAATAATAATAATAATAATAATACAGTATTACTATTATTTATTAAATTATTATCATTATTCATTATATTATATTAATATTAACTCTATGGCTTATTAAAATAATCCTTATCAGTTAAGGGCACCCACCAACGCGCTTAGACACACTCCCCACACAAGGACACACCGAAAATACTAAATAATTAAAATGGGTGTTACAACTCTCCCCCACTTTAATTATTTTCGTCCTCGAAAATTACCTGATGGAAACAATTCCAGATACGCATCCAGCTTTCCAATTCCCAAGTCACACTGCCTCCTGCAGCACCTCCCCAAGCCACTTTCACCAAGGATATCTCCTTCCCTCGGAGTTGTTTCTCGTTCAACAATTTGCACTAGAAGTGCCTCAGCAATCAAATTATCTCTCACTTGCACACCACCCAATTGAATCAAAGTACCTCCTCGGCTTAGACACATGAACACACCCTGCAATTGTCACAAATGATAGCGATAAAATCGTCTAACATGCTATTTTCCCCACGCTTCTACTGCGCCACTCTGATACAGATATACAAAACATAATGTGTGCTTCTGAGACTTCAAAGCTCGACCAACCCCAGTTACCAACATGATCCAACACACAAGCTTTCACCAAATCCTCTACATACTGGATAGTTCTCTCTATCTGTCCATCTGTCCACGGACGCTAGACAGAGTTCAACTTCAATATGGCACTCAAAGCGTCTGCAACTCTCCCAAAATCTCATAGAAAACTCAGACCCCCATCTGACACCATATTCGACGGTATCTCCTACTACTTCGCAACTTCTTCTCTATACATATTAGTTACCTCCAGCATAGAATGATTCATCCTCATTGGTAAGGAATGAGTTAATATTTTCGATCCATTCTTAACTACTTAAAACAAATCATATCCCTTCAAATTCTTCGGAAATCCCAACACAAAATCCATGGGAACACTATTCTATTCCACTCGGAAACATTCAACAGTTGCATCAGGTCCCACAGTCCCCGTTGTTCCAACTTCGACTTTCCACAAGTCTAATCAGCATACACAACCTCAACCATCTCTCTCTCTCCACCTATGGCCACCAAAACAATCTCCCATATTCGCTCACATCTCCATAGCACCTGGATGGGTACTCAATCCACCTTAATGTCCTTCTTCCAGGGTACTCGTATACAACCCAAAATACTGGAGCACAAACTCTATCACGACATCTCATGGCACCATTTCCATCAATCCGAAAATCAGCTCTTCGACTCAATTCATTAAATTCAATCAGTCTACTAGCTCAAATTAGAATTCCAACTCCTCGACTCTCATCAAGATTACCCATAGTCAGCCTCAACATACAAAGCTTAACTCCATAAGAAGTCTCTTCACAGACCAAACACATATCTCGAATTTTCCTTAATCAGTGCTAACTCTTTTACCATCATCATCGGTATATACCCAAAAATTGTCCAACTCGATGCGTCAGCCACCATGTTGTCTCTCCCGAATGGAAATTCAACCCAAAACCATACTCCTCCAGAAGTCCTAATTATTTCCTCTGTCTCATCTCCAACTCTTTCAAATCAAACAAATACCTTAAGTTCTTAAGATCACCAATCATCTCACATCTCAACTAAACAATTAAGGTCTCCAAACTCCGGCACAAACACACGACAGTAATCAACTCTAAACCACTTGTCAGATAATTCCTCTTACGTACTTTAAGTTGCCTTAAAGCATAACTAAAACTCGCTGATGTTCCGCTTAACATATCTCCCAATCATATCAACAAAACATCACAAAACACAATAAATAGTTCTGTCGGATTCGGCAAAACCAACACACGAATTGTTCACAACTATCCCAAACTCCTTGAACTTTCTTCACCGAGCCACATCACTACTTCTTCTCCACACGGATAACTCAAGTTCCCGATGCTCAACATAATCCTCTATACTCTTCGAATATACCAAAGTATCATCGGTTAACACAACCATTGAAACGCTTATTTAAATATGGAAGATCCCATGCCAAACGGACACTCAATTTGTGAGCTATGGCGGAAACACGAATCGCACCTTCCGCACTTACTACCACATCCAAACAAATTCCATCAATAAATACCTTAATCCCATGCCGCTACTTCGCCATCACCTATACCACTGTAAAAACTTCCAACGCTTCGAACCATGCGTCATTCCGGGTTACGGTTCTCCCGCTACGTCAAAAATACGACAATAACATTTTCACACTTGAAAAGCCATTCAACACACCTTCCACTCTTGAAATGTTTAAAGGTCTAATTATATCAATATCATATTCCACATTCTTACTTTCTTTAATATTCACCAGAAGTCACTATCCACCCTTAACATACTCGAACTAACAATCTGTTACCGTAGCACATCCACCAGACACGAGTCTCAAAACTACTCACTCAAATTAGTTCCTTGACCACCCAAAAAGACATACAATATGAAGCTCTCAATATCGGGCTAGTTTCTGCAACTAAGTCAATCACAACTCCACTTCACGTCCTGGCTATATATCACTGTCTTGTCAAGATAACTTTCTGACGACCATACTTAATCGGCAACCCGCCAATTTCTCTACTTTCATCAACACTCAAAATTCCCCTCAAAATTAAACATCTCAACACTGTCCAGCGCCGACTCGCCAAAACAACTCTTAAGCATTTGGCTTAACTCCAAACAATTCACTGTACATACCATCTAAGCTCGCAAGACACATTTATTCCCTCCAACATGATCCCGTCAAACTATAATAGCGTTTAACAACACGCTGAGCCATCACTCCACACTTTAAGCATCTTGGAGAAGCACAACTTTCTCCCCCACTTATTTCAATCCCACTCTCGAGTCTCCCGTCTCTGGCGACTGTTGTCCCACCAAGCCTCAGTTTCTCCTTCCAGTATGTGAGTACCAAACCTCACTTTATGCTCGTCACTATAACCCATTGTCCTGAAAACTTTCTCAATTACCTTCAGCCACTTCCGTGCAGCTTCAGGATCCAGAATTCCTCCTTCAAATGCCAGTGGCTTGTTATTCCGAAACTGTGCCAAATCGCTAAATTGCGCACCCGCAAATTGGTTCTGATTAGCAACCACCCGCGCCATTTCTTACATAGCGGTAGCCAAAGCAGCATCATTCCTTCCTGCCATACTCCTCAACAATAACAACATTAGGTTAAAAGGTACACAACCTCTATCCTAAGGACATACTTAACTACTACACTGGCCGGACGGACCGACCTGCTCTGATACCAATTGTAACACCCCACTTTCCCGAATTAACATAAAATATGATTAATTCAAATAAACATCAGATTTCTCGACTAAAGTGGGATATCACATCGCATAACTCGACACACTCTTCATTAGAAGGTTTTCAAAACAAAGGAGTGGAAACTATTCATTAGTTCATCAACCTCGGCCATCTGCCAATACATGAAAACATTCATTAATAAAATTCACCAACACATGTTACGTCATAGGAAAGTAAACCAAGTTCAATTAAATCAAAAGAAAACGTCCAAGTCTTGTGCTATGTATCAGAGCATCCTAAGACTCGACTCGCACACCTCTATCCAAGCTAGCTAAGTACCTGGATTATCTGTACTTTCGAAGAAGCACAGACCACAACAACAACAACAAAGGGGTGAGAAAAAATGATCAAAATTATTGGTAATACGGTACATGAAATAAAGGTAGTAATCATATAATTCATCACCCAACATTCATCAAACACGACTTACTGTCCAATCATCAATACATCATTCAATAATGCAAGAATACAACTCAACACCATACATGTGGTACCGGCTCATCGGTTCATTCAATCGAACCTCAGATAGATCACTTAGGCTCCTCCTGAGACATGACCTATCCCTACCATTCTCCACAAGGGAGTACGGATGGATCACTTACGCTCCTCCTGAGACATGATCCATCCCACCATTCTCCACAAAGGAGTACGGGTGAATCACTTACGCTCCTCCTGAAACATGATTCAACCCCACCATTTTCCACAAGGGTGTACGGATGAATCACTTACACTCCTCCTGAGACATGATTCATCCCACCAAAACACCATGATATGCACGACACCAAATGCACAACACACAAACTCAAGCATACTAAGTGCACACGATCCTCCTGATCACATCACCATACATCATATATACATATATATATATATATATACACCAAATCAATTATGTCAATTAAAATGAATAATAGGGAAATCACATTCGAACACCAAATATACGCTCCTCACCATTCACACAATTCCTATACTCAACATGGCCAAAAGCGATTCTACAAAACATCAACATTGGATGGGTCCACAAAAATAAAACAAGTTGTTGTCATGCTCACTGGCCCACTCGCCTAGCAAGGCCTCAGCGAATGCTCGCTGCCTCACTCGCCTAGCGAACTCGCTAGCGAAGGAAAACAGTGGCTACCGGAAGTGTTCGCTACCTAACATGCCTAGCGACTTCCTAGTGAATGCTCGCTACTAGCTCGCCTATAGAAGGTGCTAGCGAGCGTCTGCAGAGTTGATTTGCCCCTTAGATTTCCTCTGCAGAACCGATTTCCTGTACATCACTAATACCTCAGGAGGTACACAGAACCTCACCCAAAATCATAACAACAATGCATGCACCAAATTCATCAATATCATACACCAAATTCACCAATATCAACAACAACAACAGGCATACCAACATGCAAATCATATTCATATACTCCCTACGGGGTTAAGGAATCCCCTCTACCCTATTCATGCAAAAATACAAATCTTAACCCGTTCCTCCCCCCTTACCTCGATTAATTGCTTCTATTGTTGAAGAATCTCCAAGAATCTGACAGCCATAGCCTTCTTTTCTTCCCTTGTTCTGCTTCCTTGTTCTTTCTCTTCAAACTGTTTATCGTGTTCTCCTTCTCTTCTTCTCCCAAAATCCCCTTTTATTACTTATTCCAATAATAATAATAATAATAATAATAATATAAATACAATATTACTATTATTTATTAAATTATTATCATTATTCATTATATTATATTAATATTAAATCTATGGCTTATTAAAATAATTCTTATCAATTAAGGGCACCCACCAACGCGCTTAGACACACTCCCCACACAAGGACACACCAAACAGACTAAATAATTAAAATGGGTTTTACACTTCGTATGCATATGTTTGAATATGGCGTAATGCTCCATACGAAATGGAAATGTTATGCGTTTGGGAGGTTGCTATGCAAAATGAAAATGCAAAGGACCACCACCGCAAAAAGGTGCCGAAATAAACGGCAAATAAACTCGTGTTGTGGAAAACGCCATGAACGGCTTTCCAGAATAAAACACTCCTAGGGAAAATGCCCTGAATGGCCTTCCTGGAATAAAACTCTTCTGGGGAAAATTCCACTCTGCTGGGAATAAATCCACTATACTGGGGATTGAGAAGAATTTATTGGGAAGTTATCCCAAAATCTAGCTCTGAAGAGTTTATTGGGAAGTTATACCAATAACCGATGGATTCTGGTGCGGATGGCGACTTCATTGGGGAATACTCATTGAGGGAATCATCATCAACCTCTGCTTGGGGATTTGAGTCCATGACATAGACTTTGTTGGGAACTGCACTGAACTTGCTCTGCTACTAGGGAAAAATCCCAAAATCTACCTGCTGGGGATAAGTGCACACCACAATCTCAACCTGCTGGGGAGATACTTCAGATCTGATATCATCACCCTGTGGGGATAGAGACATGTCATTGTTGGTGAGATGCTCTTGAAATAATTCTCAACGGCGAGAGCCCTACAAATGAAAAATAAATAATGTGTCCTGTATGCAATAAAGGCTATTTCGATCATCGTCCATTACATCATTCAAATAAATCATTATTTCAATTTGATTAGGAAATCCTCAAGAGTTTATGTATGCAAAGTTTTATCAAAAACATCATGTGTCCTTTTGCAAACAAAACAGTAAAAAGCAAAAACAAGAATAAAAAGCTTTCTGTGGAAAATACTTCATTGATTGGAAATGGCGTGTAAATAGGAAAATTACATCGGAGGCAACTCTTGAAAAGAGAAAGTTGCGCAAGAAGTACAAATGAGAAAAATATATAAATTTCGGCAATATGGAAACAGACAACCACCATGTGTCGATTATACTATGACTCGCATGACTTTGTTGCTTCACCAATGCGTCGTCTTCTGAAGAGACTGACTTGTTAACCCTCGGGTCCTCCAAGAATCCAACTATGCTCAAGGGTCGGACCCTAACTTTTGCCTGAGTCGCCCTTGCGGGTTTTCGATCCACCGAGATACCCATTTTTGCCAAATTCTCCTTTTCAGGGTTTCAACTTCGCGAGTTTATTATTTTTTCTTTTATCCCTAACTTTTGCCCGAACATTTTCTTTTTATGGTTCGCCGAGATGCCCCATTTTTTTCTGGATTTTCTTTTTTCTGTCCAGCGGGTCTATTTTAAACATAGTATTTTTTGACTACGTCTGCGTTCATAAGGGTCATAAAATTTTCACCGTCCATCGTTGACAATAGTAAGGCTCCTCCAGAGAAGACTTCCCTCACCATGTATGCACCTTCGTAGTTGGAAGTCCATTTGCCCCTGTGATCTGTTTGTTGAAGGAGGATCCTCTTTAGCACTAAGTCACCTACCTGAAAATGTTGAGGCGCACTTTTTGATCGAAGGCCTTCTTCATTCTGCTCTGATATAGCCGACCGTGGGCGATAGCTGCCAATATCTTTTCGTCAATTGGACTAAGTTGATTCAACCTAGCCTTCACTCATTCTGCCTCATCAAGCTTTACATCAACCAACACCCTCATGGAAGGAATCTCGACCTCTAATGGTAGGACAACTTCCATACCATATGCCAGCGAGAAAGGAGTTGCCCCATTCGACATATGCATCGAAGTACGATAACCATGTAAAGCAAAGGGCAACATCTCGTGCCAATCCTTATAAGTTACCACCATCTTCTATACAATCTTCTTGATGTTCTTGTTGGCTGCCTCAACAGTACCATTCATCTTTGGACGGTACGGAGAAGAGTTATAGTGTTCAATCTTGAAACTCTGGCACAGTTCCTTCATCATCTTATTGTTCAAATTCAAACCATTATCAGTAATGATTCGTTCTAGTACTCCATAACGACAAATGATGTCCTTCTTGATAATGCGAGCCACTACCTGTCTGGTTACATTGGCAAAAGAAGCTGCTTCTACCCACTTGGTGAAATAATTGATTTCCACCAAGATAAAGTGATGTCCATTAGAAGCGTTCGACTCAATCTTTCCAATCATATCAATGCCGCACATAGCGAAGGGCCAAGGAGATGCCAAGACATTCAAAGGACTTGGCGACACATGCACTTTATCAGCTTAAATCTGGCATTTATGGCACTTTCTGGCGTACTTGAAATAATCAGATTCCATAGTCATCCAGTAGTAACCTGCTATCAACAATTTCCTAGACATTGCATGTTTGCCAGCATGTGTTTCGAAGGAACCTTCGTTGACTTCTTCCATTAGCAAACTTGTTTCATTTTCATCCACACACCGTAACAATACCAAGTCGAAGTTTCTTCTATAAAGCACATCGTCCTTGTTCAAGTAGAAGTTTCCTGCCAACCTTCTTAAGTCTTCTTATCCCGACTCGATGCCCCAGGAGGATACTCTTGATTCTTGAGAAAATTTCTGATATCGAAATACCAAGGCTTCCCATCTGATGCTTCTTCTACTGCAAGTATGAACTCCGGCCTATCGAGACGCATGATAGTGATCATCGGAGCTTCATTCCAACAATTCACTTTATACATCGATGATAAGGTTACCAAAGCATCTGCCATTTGGTTCTCGGCAGTCAGCACATGATGAAACTCCACTCTATCAAAGAAAGGCAGCAATCTCCTAGCATAAGTCATGTAAGGAACCAAATTGGGTTGACGGGTTTCCCACTCTCCTTTAATCTGGTTGACGACTAAAGCTGAATCACCATATACATCAAGGTTCTTGATTCTCAAATCAATGGCTTCCTCTATACCCATGATGCACGCTTCATATTCAGCTTCATTATTGGTGCAGGCAAACGTTAGCCGGGCGATAAACGATATGTGGGAACCGTGAGGAGTTGTAATGATTTCCCCAATTCTGTTGCCATACGAGTTAACAGCACCGTCGAAAACCATCTTCCACTGAGAGCCTATTTCGGGACCTTCGTCTGGTAGTGGCTCGTCACAAAATTTCATCTTCAAAAACATTATGCCCTCGTCAGGAAATTCAAATTTCATCTGTTAGTTCCATGATTGTCCATGGTTCTATGATTGGCTAAATTTTGGTAAAACAAGATCCTGCACTGATGTCAAGCTGAATGTTATGACATTCATCTGCTGTCATGACAGTACTGCTGTCATGTGTTTTAAACAGGATGTCATTACCAATGTCATGACATCGTTGTCTGGTGCAGCAGAAGCTAGCAGGAGCTGATGAGAGAACTATTGTCAAGTGTTTTAAACAGGATGCCATTACCAATGGCATGACATCATTGTCTGGTGCAGCAGGAGCTGATGACAGAACTACTGTCATGGATGTCATACTGAATGTCATGACATCGCTGTCTAGTACAGCAGGTGCTACTGTTTTATATCACTTGACATAAGTGGTTTTGGTTGATGAGATCCTGTTGGATATATCTCATCAAGAGTGTGCAGGTCAAAGATATTCATAACATGAAGATGCAGATTTAATTTGTATTCATAAAAAGGATCTTTGAGACTTTTTAGGAAACTATAATATGCTTGTGTCTACTGTTATGAAGAAGATTCTGCAGGAATGTTCAGCAGGGTGAGTTTGGTCAGCTAAGAACAAAGTTGTTGAATGTCATTACCAATGTTATGACATTAAACATATGACATCACGTAGCTGACATGCACAGCAGGCATGTTGGTTTTCTGTTATAATGCATGAGTAAGCTCAGGCTAGATTTCAGGACACTTATTAGGGTTCCCTAATTATCTCAAGCGAGATTCTAGGTAGTTCTGAGCGTATCATGAAACGCCTATGAACTATTTGAAAGCACCTTGAGTTGTGGAAATTAGTTTTACCTTGTTAAACCTAATGTTTGTTACTTGTGACCAGCCCAAGCCCAGTCTACATTGCTATAAAAAGAGGCACAAAAGCAAGGGAAATCAAGCACTCACAACAAGAAAAACTTGAGTGTAGAATTAAGGTCTAGGGCTTTGAGAGTCTTTTGTGTGTGACCTTGTAAGTCACCCTTTGTATCTTTGGATGCATTGTGGTAGACATGTTTAGGCTGTTATTAGTACAGTGCTAATTGTTCACTCAAAGCTTTTAAGCAAGAGTGTATGTGTGAGTGAAGAAGTTATGTTCTTCACGTGTGTTTAGTGTCTTAGGATGCTTGTGAGCCAAGCAATCATTTGTTGTATGATTGCATTGGACTAGTGTTTATGAACTGTTGTGTTTATTGTATCACTCAAAGCTTTTAAGCTAGAGTGTTGTGTCTCTTGATTTAAAGTTGTTAAGCTAAATCAAGATTTGTTTGAAGTGTGACTTCATGATTCTTTTGTAACCTTGAATTGGTTAATATCACTGCGGTTATTGAGGGGGAGTGAGTTGGTATACTCAGGTCTAGTGGTCTCTAGACTGAAGTGTCATTGGGTAGGTCTTAAGTGAAGAGTGCAAACGGGTTGTTTGACTATGAATTAATTCTACTAATAGTGAATTTCCTCCCTGGCTTTGTATCCCCCAGATGTAGGTGAGGTTGCACCGAACTGGGTAAATAATTCATTGTGTTATTTATCTTTCTGCATTTGCAACTCTGCACAATTTAAATGGTTAGATAAATAGTCTGTCATCCTGCTAATGTCACAACCGGCGCCATGACATTGGTCATGACACTAGTACAATTTAAAGTTATTTAAATTGGTCATGGTTTGTCCTCGTCCTTGTTGAGCAGAGATCAATGTTCTTGAGACATATGAGATCTGCATACCAGAATTTCAATTGGTATCAGAGCAGACATCCTGTATGTTCTGGATGAGATCTTGGGAGATACTTTCTAGTAGTTTAAACAAGGTGAAGCTGCAGCTGATATGCTGATTCTACCAAATAAGGAGTTTATGTAACTGCTACTGTGCCCTCTGATATAGGAGCTTCTATGATCTGCTGAATGGTTTGCCAAAGGAGGAGTGGCTACATCTGTATGATGTTCTATAAGATGTTCTATCATCTTGTTTAGGGCATGTTGAAGATGTTCTTCTTGTGGTTCCGCTGCATATTTTTCTGATGGAAGAACTCTGGAGGTCCGGTTATTCTTGAAGATATCAAAGCTCTAGTCATTCCATCGTCGGGAGCAATGGACTGAAGAGAGTTGGTTGATGTTATATGTTATTGTTGACCTCGTGATTGGAAGTTTGGTTTTATCCTGAACCTTTAAGGTAAAACAAGAGCTCTACTAGCAAGAGGAAGTCATAGGCAAGTTGAGTCAAGGGTGTCAGCCTTGATGTTTCAGCCTTGGGATTCCTGAAGTTGTGTGGATTTAAGATCAATTGCTATTTATGGACTACACACATATTTAGTTGGTTATCCATCAAGTTCAAGATTGTTGAAGAAAAGGACTTGTCATAGTGATTTAAGATTCATTTCTATTTGAGATATTTTCAAATATTTAATGGATTATCCTTAGTTGATGATCAAGGTGCCTCATCAGTTATTGAACAAGCATCAGGCCCCTGATCTGCTTTGTCTACTTCAAGGATCTGATGTTCAACCAGATTATGAGACATTCCATCAGCAGAGATTATGTAGAAGTGTGTTAGGATCTGTCTTTATTTTAGGAAGTTTCTTGGCAAGAAACTAAGACTAGAATGAAATACTGATGGAAGTAAAGATGAAGACATTCGTCTTAGATCAGTTTATTGGAGTGCAACAGGTGTGTTCTAGTCTCTATTAGAAGCTTCTGATATGTATCTAGAAAGTTTCCTGGCAAGAAACTTATCTAGAATATAATGCTGGTGATAGCACTGCTTAGGCCAGTCTGTTTCGGATCTAAGTACATACGAGCATATGACCTTGCTCATATTGGAGGTCAAGGATAAGTGGCAGTTATCTCTGACTTTCTGAATAAGTCTCTACTTAAGGAAAGCCGGATTCCTTCTATAAAGATCTCTTGTGACTAATCTTCTCTGAAAAATCAAACCTTGGCATGTTTGGTGTAACACCCATTTTAATTATTTAGTCTTTTTCGTGTTATTTTATTTCGGTGTGTCTTTATGTGGGGGTGTGTCTGACTGCGTTGGTGGGTGCCCTTAAGTATAGAGATCATTTAATAAACTATAGAATTAATATTAATACAATATAATTAATAATGATAACAATTTAATAATTAATAGTAATATTGTTATTCTATTGTTATTATTATTATTATTTGTATTATTATTAGATTAAGTGAAGAAAATGTAATGGAAGGCGGAGGATAGAAAATAACATAAGAGAAAGTGGATTGGAAAAGGAAATGGAAAGAAATAGAAAGAAGTAGAAAGAAATAGAAAGAAAGAGAAAGAAAGAGAAGGAACAAGGAAGAAGAGGAAAAGGGGAGGAAATTAGAGACGAAAGCTTGGATTCTTCGAGATCAGCCCTGAAGAATCAATTAATCGAGGTAAGGGTGTGAAACTTGTGATTTTGTCCCTGCATGTGAATATGTAAGGATTGTTTGGATGGTTTGGGTGATTTTGTGTAGTTTACCATTCTAGGTCGAAAATGATTTAATCGGTAGAATTGATGTTTTATTGGGTAAAATCTAGAACAAGTCGTGTAGTTTAGTCGTAGGATGTTAGGCTAAGACTACAGGGACTTGTTTGGTGAGAATCAGATGATTTATGAGCTTTTGATGATTTTTGGACAGTTGGGGTTTTTGAGTATCGCAGAACTTGCTAGGCGAGCAGCTAGCGAGTGCTTGCTAAGGCTTTGCTAAGCGGGTTGTGTGGGGATCACTTCCAGTAGCCATTGTCTGCCTTCGCTAGCGAGTTTGATAGGCGAGTGGGGCAAGGAGCGTTCGCTGAGGCCTCGCTAGGCGAGTGGGCCAGCGAGTATGACAACAACTTGTTTTATTTTTGTTGTTTCCATCCAAAGTTGATGTTTTCGATATATAACGTACAACTCATGTGTTGTATTATGATATGATGTGGGTAGTCGTATGACGTGAATCCTACATTGTGAATTGAGATGGTGTTTAATGGTGAATAGTGTATAATTGGTATGAAAATGTGAATTTTCCTAATATTGAATGTAATTAACATAGTTAATTGGTGAGTAATATATATGATGTATGGTGATGTGATCAGGAGGATCGTGTGCACTTAGTGTGCTTGAGTTTGTTTGTTATGCATTTGGTGTCGTGTATATCATTGTGTCTTGGTGGGATGAATCGTTGCTCAGGAGGAGTGTATGCGATTCACCCGTACTCCTTTGTGGAGAATGGTGGGATGGATCGTTGCTCAGGAGGAGTGTATGTGATCCATCTGTACTCCTTTGTGGAGAATGGTGGGATGAATCGTTGCTTAGGAGGAGTGTATGTGATTCATCCATACTCCTTTGTGGAGAATGGTGAGGATAGATCATTGCCAAGGAGGGGTGTATGTGATCTACCCTAGGTTCGATTGAATGAACCAATGAGTCGGTACCGTATGCATGGTGTTGAGTTGCATGTTTGTATTATTGTGTATTGTGTTTGATTTTTGGACAGTAGGTCGTGGTTGATGCATGTTGGGTGATATTTTATATAATTACTACTATTGATCATGTATCTTATTATTGATAGTTTTGATCGTGTTTTCTCACCCCTTTGTTAATGTGGTGGTCTGTGCTTCTTCGGAAGTATAGATAATCTAGGTACATAGCTTGCTTGAATAGTGGTGCGCAGGTCGAGTCTTAGGATGCTCTGATACGAAACACGGGACTTGTGTGTTTACTTTTAACTATGTTGAATTTTTTTTATTCTTGTGACGTATCATATTTTTGGTGAACCTTGTTAATGAATGATTTTTGGTAATTTGGCGGATGACCGAGAATGTTAAATTGATGATTACTTTCGCTGTTTTATTTTGAAGATCATCTAATGATGTTAAACTATTTGATGTGATATCCCACTTTTGAGGAGAAACTCTGATGTTTACTTGAAATAATCGTATTTTATTTTAATTATGGGAAGTGGGGTGTTACAATTGGTATCAGAGCAGGTCGGTCCGTCCGGCCAGTGTAGTAGTTGAGTCTATCATTAGGATAGAGATTGTGTACCTTTTAACCTAGTGTTGTTATGGTTGAGCAGTATGGCAGGAAGGAATGATGCTGCTTTGGCTGCAGCTATGCAAGCGATGGCGCAGGTGGTTGCTAATCAGAATCTATCTGCGGGTGCTCAGTTTAGCGATTTAGCTCAGTTTCGGAATAACAAGCCACTGACGTTTGAAGGAGGAATTTTGGATCCTGAAGCTGCACAGAAATGGCTGAAGGCAATTGAGAAAATTTTCAGGACGATGGGTTGTAGTGATGAGCAAAAAGTGAAGTTTGGTACTCATATGCTGGAAGGAGAGGCTGAGGCTTGGTGGGACAACAGTCGCCAAAGATTGGAGACTGCAGGAACTGTGATTACATGGGATGTGGTTCGAACGGGTTTTTTGGAAAAGTATTTTCCAGAAGATATACAAAGTGCTAAGGAGGTAGAGTTTCTGGAGCTGAAGCAGGGTAATCTGACTGTAGCAGAGTATGCTGTTAAATTTGAAGGGCTGGTACAGTATTGTCCTCATTAGAATACTGAAGCGGCAATGACCTCCAAGTGTTTGAAGTTTGAAAAAGGGCTGCGTCCGGAGATTAAGATGGGGATCGCTTGTCAGAAGATCAGGAATTATCCTGAGCTGGTATGCAGAAGCAGAATTTATGATAATGACAACCAGGCAAGGATTGCACACTATAAGGCTGTGAATGACCGTAAAGGTAAGCAGAGATTTGGTGGTTTTCCTTTTAGTGTTCCTGCTGATAAGGGAAAACATAAGGCTGCTGCTGATAAGAAGCCTGGAGAAGGGAAATCATCTGCTGATTTGAAATGTTTCTGGTGTGGTGGCGCGGGGCATCGTGCTAATGATTGTCCTAATGAGGTGAAGAAGTGTTTCAAGTGTGGTAAGCCAGACCATGTGATGGCAGATTGTAGGGCCACTATGCCTACCTATTATAATTATGGTCAGAAAGGTCATATCAGTACACATTGCAAGAAGCCGAAGAAGTCTCAAGCGCCTCAGGCCAGCGATAAAGTATTTATTGTGGTAGGAACTCAATCGGCCAACGAGGAGCGTTCTATCAAAGGTACTTGTTTCATCAATAATATTCCTTTGACTGCTATGATTGACACGGGTGCAACCCACTCGTTCCTTTTTGTTGATTGTGTGAAGAGATTAGGATTGGTGCCGTCTACTCTTGAACGACGGATGATTATCGAAACTCCCTCTATTGGTTCGGTGACTACTTCTCTAGTGTGTTTGAAGTTTCCCTTGACTATTTTCGGCAGAGACTTTGGGGTGGATCTTATTTTTCTACCACTTGGTAATTTGGATGTTATTCTGGGTATGAACTGGTTGGAGTTCAACCGAGTCTACATCGATTGTTTTCGGAAGGTGTTGTTGTTCCTTACTCCAGAAGAGGAAGCGTTTGCAAATTCCTTTTCCAATAAGGAATTGAGGACCTTGTTGGAGGACGAAGCTAAAATGTTTGCTTTATTTGCATCGTTATCTGTTGACAGCAGAACGTTAATGAAAGAGTTGGTAGTGGTAAATGAATTTCCCGAAGTGTTCCCTAATGATGTTACAGAATTACCTTCGACGAGAGAAGTTGAATTTAGCATTGATCTTGTTCCTGGTACAAGACCTATATCTATGGCTCCGTACAAGATGTCGGCAGTGGAATTGGCTGAATTAAAATCTCAGATTGGAGAATTATTGGATAGAAAGTTTATCAGACCGAGTGTGTCGCCGTGGGGAACTCCAATGCTGTTGGTAAAGCAGAAGGATGGTATTATGCGCCTGTGCATCGATTACCGTCAGTTGAATAAATTGACTATTAAGAATAAATATCCTCTTCCAAGGATTGATGATTTGATGGATCAGTTGGTGGGAGCTCGTGTATTTAGTAAAATTGACTTGAGGTCGGGTTACCATCAGATCAGAGTGAAAGAAGGTGATATTCTGAAGACGGCATTTAGAACTCATTATGGACATTACGAATATATTGTAATGCCTTTTGGAGTGTCTAATGCGCCAGGAGTGTTTATGGAGTATATGAACCGAATCTTCCATTTTTATTTGGATCAGTTTATTGTTGTGTTTATTGACGATATACTGATTTATTCTAAGTCTGATGAAGAGCATGTAGGACTTTTGAGAATTGCTTTGCAAGTGCTGAAAGATAATAAGTTGTTTGCTAAACTATCAAAGTGTGAGTTCTGGATGAAGACGGTGAGTTTCTTGGGGCATGTGATATCTGGTGACGGTGTAGTGGTGGACCCATCGAAAGTGAGTGCAGTGTTGCAGTGGGAACCGCCAAAGACAGCAACGGAAATTATAAGCTTTTTGGGTTTGGTAGGATATTACCAAAGGTTTATTGAGGGGTTTTCTAATTTGGCGTTGCCATTGACCCATTTGACGAGGAAGGATCAAGTTTTTGTGTGGGATGCTACTTGTGAAGAAAGCTTTGAAGAACTAAAAAAGAGATCGACTACAGCACTGGTGTTAATACTACCAAATCCGAGTGAACCTTTTCTGGTGTACTGTGATGTGTCTAAGATGGGATTAGGCGGAGTTCTTATGCAGAATGGTAAGGTAGTGGCGTATGCTTCACGGCAACTGAGGACGCATGAAAGGAATTACCCTACCCATGACCTTGAATTGGCTGCGGTAGTTTTCGCGTTAAAGATCTAGAGGAACTATTTGTATGGTTCGAGATTTGAGGTGTTCAGTGACCATAAAAGTCTGAAATATCTGTTCGATCAGAAAGAGCTAAATATGAGACAGAGAAGATGGTTGGCATTCTTGAAGGATTACGATTTCAGCTTGAGTTATCATCCAGGAAAGGCGAATGTAGTAGCCGATGCTTTGAGTAAAAAAACAATTCATATGTCGGCTTTGATGGTAAAAGAAATGGAACTAATTGAGCAGTTCAGAGATTTGAGCATGGTTTGTGAAATTACGTCAGGTGGTGTGATGTTGGGCAAGCTGCAAGTGAACAATGATTTCTTGGATATGATTAGAGAAAACCAAAAGTTAGATGTAAAGTTAGTGGATTTGATGTAGGGAGTAGGGAGTGACTCCGATAGTGATTTTAAGTTGGATAATACAGGTGTGTTGAGATTCAGAGGCAGGATTTGTGTTCCGGATAATGGCGAACTGAAGAAGTCAATTCTGAGTGAAGGACATCGTAATAGTCTGAGTAACCATCCAGGAGCTACGAAGATGGTCCGGTATGAAAAGAGATATAACTCGATTTGTTTACGCCTGTTTGACATGTCAGAAATCGAAGGTGGAACATCAGAGATCCTCTGGAATGATGCAACCGTTGGAAGTTTCAGTTTGGAAATTGGATTTTATAACCATGGATTTTGTTACGGGTTTGCCGAACACAGCGAGAGGATTTGATGCTATTTGGGTAATTGTGGATCGACTTACGAAGTCTGCACATTTTGTGCCGATCAATATCAATTTCCCGTTGGAGAAGCTAGCAGAGATTTACATTCGGGTAATTGTGAAGCTACATGGTGTCCCATCGAGTATCGTGTCGGATAGAGATCCGAGGTTTACTTCAGAATTTTTGAGGAGTTTATAAGACGCTTTGGGTACTAAGTTGAAGTTGAGTTCATCTTACCACCCGCAAACCGATGGTCAGTCAGAGAGGACTATTCAGTCGCTGGAGGGTTTGCTGAGAGCTTGTGTGTTGGAAAAGGGTGGTGCGTGGGATACTCATTTACTGTTGATTGAGTTCATGTACAATAATAGTTACCATTCTAGTATCGGAATGGCACCGTTTGAGGCTTTATATGGTAGAAGGTGCAGAACTCCCCTGTGTTGGTATGAGACACGTGAGAATATGGTATTGGGACCAGACATTGTGCAGCAAACTACTGAGACAATTCAGATGATTCGTGAGAAGATGAAAGCGTCTCAGAGTAGGCAGAAGAGTTATCATGATAACCGAAGAAAAGAACTAGAATTCAGTGAAAGTGATCATGTGTTCCTAAGAGTTAACCTAGTGACTGGTGTGGGTCGTGCATTGAAGTCCAAGAAGCTGGATCCTAAGTTTATTGGACCATAGCAGATTTTGCAGAGAATTGGTGTTGTAGCTTATAGAGTGGCGTTACCGCCTGAACTTTCAAATTTGCATGACGTGTTCCATGTGTCGCAACTTTGCAAGTATGTCTCGGATCCGTCTCATGTAATTCAGAGAGATGAAGTTCAAGTTCGGAAAAATCTTACGGTTGAGACGATGCCGTTGAGGATCGAAGATCGTAAAATGAAATGACTCCGAGGGAAGGAGATACCTTTGGTGAGAGTGGCTTGGGGAGGTGCTGCAGGAGGCAGTGTGACCACGGAATTGGAAAGCAGGATGCTGGAAGCGTATCCGGAATTGTTTCCATCAGGTAATTTTTTAGGACGGAAATAATTAAAGTGGGGAAGAGTTGTAACACCCATTTTAATTATTTAGTCTTTTTGGTGTTATTTTATTTAAGTGTGTCTTTATGTGGGGGTGTGTCTGAGTGCAATGGTGGGTGCCCTTAAGTATAGAGATCATTTAATAAACTATAGAATTTAATATTAATACAATATAATTAATAATGATAACAATTTAATAATTAATAGTAATATTGTTATTCTATTGTTATTATTATTATTTGTATTATTATTAGATTAAGTGAAGAAAATATAATGGAGGGGGGAGGATAGAAAATAACATAAGAGAAAGTGGATTGGAAAAGGAAATGGAAAGAAATAGAAAGAAGTAGAAAGAAATAGAAAGAAAGAGAAAGAAAGGGAAGGAAAGAGGAAGAAGAGGAAAAGAGGAGGAAATTAGAGAGGAAAGCTTGGATTCTTCGAGATCAGCCCTCAAAAATCAATTAATTGAGGTAAGGGTGTGAAACTTGTGATTCTGTCCATGCATGTGAATATGTAGGGATTGTTTTGTGTAGTTTACCATTTTAGGTAGAAAATGATTTAATTGGTAGAATTGATGTTTTATCGGGTAAAATCTGGAATAAGTCATGTAGTTTAGTCGTAGGATGTTAGGCTAAGACTACAGGGACTGGTTTGGTGAGAATCGGATGATTTATGAGCTTCTGATGATTTTTGGACAGTTGGGGTTTTTTAGTATCGCAGAACTCGCTAGGCGAGCAGCTAGGGAGTGAGGTAGCGAGGGCTCGCTAAGGCTTCGCTAAGCGGGTTGTGTGGCGAGTTGCATGTTTGTATTATTGTTGAGTTGCATGTTTGTATTATTGCATATTGTGTTTGATTTTTGGACAGTAGGTCGTGGTTGATGCATGTTGGGTAATATTTTATATAATTACTACTTTTGATCATGTATCTTATTACTGATAATTTTGATCATGTTTTCTCACCCCTTTGTTATTGTGGTGGTCTGTGCTTCTTCGGAAGTACAGATAATATAGGTACATAGCTAGCCTGGATAGTGGTGCGCAGGTCAAGTCTTACGATGCTCTGATACGTAACACGGGACTTGGGTGTTTACTTTTAACTATGTTGAATTTTTTTTATTCCTTTGACGTATCATATTTTTGGTGAACCTTGTTAATGAATGATTTATTGTAATTTGGTGGATGGCCGAGAATGTTAAATTGATGATTACTTCCGCTGTTTTATTTTGAAGACCATCTAATGATGTTGAACTATTTGATGTGATATCCCACTTTTGAGGAGAAACTTTGATGTTTACTTAAAATAATCGTATTTTATTTTAATTATGGGAAGTGGGGTGTTACATTTGGTTTCTCTAAAGAGGAGTGTTATGAAGCAATTGCACTTCAAAGGGATGTGTTGTGGTTCACTAAAGCAGAATATAGGTTGTCTACTCAACATCAAGTCTATGTACTCCTGTTCTAATAGAGTGATGAGGTTATTCTAAGTGGCAGAATAAAGGACTAAATTCACCACAGGATGTCTAAACAGATGTTGTGACATCAAGCAGAAACTACAGGTCCAAGCCTTGGTGTTTCCAAGATTCCTTGCTATGGAGCAAGTAGAATATGTAACTTGGAGATCAAGGTTGCTTGGCTGAAGACCTTGTAGAGCTCTGAAAGATGTTGAGTAATCAAAATGTGGCATTTGGTTATTTTAGTAGTGTGCTTAGAGAAAACTACTCTTGTGCAGAAGGGTAGTTATTTGAAGACCAAAGTAGGTTCTGCTTTTGTGAATATCTTGGAGCCTATGAAGGATGAGTGCCTTATTTATGGAGAGGTATGCAAAGTTTACTGTCTCTATGTTCTTGGGATTTCTCATTGGTGGAACTGTGCTCTCTAGTGATTGGATTACTATTCAGATAGTAAGTCCAAGTGGTTAGTGTATCAAAAACCATTATGATTGGTTTCTATGATTAGAATGTCCTAACTGATGTTAGAACATCTTTTTGATTGCTGAACTTGAAGTTCAGATTGTGGAAGATGATAGTCACTAGTTGGATCAGAAGTCATCTAAACTTATCATACGGGAGAATGATGAGGAAAGAATGTCTTGGACTATGAGGTGTCTATCTTATTTTCTGACTCAGGCTAAGGTCAGAATACCTGTGGAGAAGTGGTTTCTTCTACTGCAGAAAAAAGTGGAGTTATTTGGTACCTTCTCACTGTATGAGCATGCAGTTGGTCTTGAGATATAATGTGGTGATCTTGGAACAACTTTTATAGAAGATAGGGGTGTTTCTGTTTGATGGGTGTACTAGTTACCTATGGTTCAAGCAGTAAGTGAATGTGTTCAGCAGGTGTGTTGAACAAGGAGTGAGCTCTTGAAGACATGAAGATGAGTCTTATGTTTTCCATTCACGTGCTTCTGGAAATAGAGCACTAGTTATCCTTGATATGGGGAGGTATAATTCTATTTAGGATATGTTGCTGCAATAGTACAGTTATTTCTCAAGATTGTTTGTGGTTCCAAGCAGTTGGTGAGTGTATGCCTCTAGGAGGGTAGAATGTCATACCAGGTGTTGTGACATTGTGTTACTGTTCATGATGAACTTAACAGTGGTTCTGCTCATGGTTATGTCATTGGGTGTCAATGGATAAGTAAGGTATTTAGGTCTCTGTCCAAATGTTTTGTCTTGTATGACCGGTGAAGATAAATATCAAGATATCATTAGCCTTGATCTTGTGCATATGGAAGGAATTTCATCCTGACATCTTGGAAATTGCTCCAGCTTTTTCAAGATGAAATTGAGTAATCTTACAGATAGGGGGAGCAATGTTTATGCATGACAGGGGAAGATGTGTACCTGTCTGATGTGTAGCTGTTGATGTGGAGCCCGGTACAAAGGTTGTTGATTCTCAGGTGCAGCTTCAGACAAGACAAGAACTCAAGATTCAATGACTATGCTCATAGGGTAAATCTGTGTGGAGTTTTTGCAGAGGAGGTTGTTTCTCATCATGATGGATCATGGTGTAAAGTAGTCAGTGTGTTGTTCATATGCATAAGTTAGATAATTAAAACTTAGTTCTCTGATTTATGTTGAGTTCAGAAGAGGGGTTTAAATCCTTGCCAATGGGTTGGTGCTGAAGTGGTGCAGTCTTTATTAGAGGTCAAGCAACTTGTACAGTTTGTGTTATGAGCATATGTATGTACATTTACTCAAATTTTTGTCAAGTTTTGACTAAACAAAGGGGGAGTAAAGTGTAGTTATCTACTACTACTGCTAAGCAAAGTGCAGATTATGGAGTTGCTTGCTGAATGCAACTATTAAGGGGGAGCATGATTGTGTGTGAGGCGGGAAAAACTACTGTTGCTGCCCTGATAAGGTTGTTTGGTTGTTTTAGCCAAAATTTGCCAAAAGGGAAGATTGTTAGTTCCATGATTGTCCATGGTTCTATGATTGGCTAAATTTTGGTAAAACAAGATTCTGCAATGATGTCAAGCTTAATGTTGTGACATCCATCTGCTGTAATGACAATACTGCTGTCATGTGTTTTAAACCGGATGTCATTACCAATGTCATGACATCGTTGTCTGGTGCAGCAGGAGCTGATGACAGAACTGTTGTCATGTGTTTTAAACAGGATGTCATTACCAATGTCATGGCATCGCTGTCTGGTGCAGCAGGAGTTGATGACATAACTGTTGTTATGGATGTCATACTGAATGTCATGACATCGATGTCTGGTACAGCAGGTGCTGCTGTTTTATATCACTTGACAGAAGTGGTTTGGGTTTATGAGATCCTGTTGGATATATCTCATCAAGAGTGTGCAGGTCAAAGATATTCACAACATGAATATGCAGATTTAATTGGTATTCATTAAAAGGATCTTTGAGACTTTTTAGGAATCTATAATATGCTTGTGTCTACTGTTATGAAGAAGATTCTGCAGGAATGTTCAATAGGGTAAGTTTGGTCAGCTAAGAACAAAGTGTGTTGGATGTCATTACCAATGTTATGACATCAAACGTATGACATCAGGTAGCTGACATGTACAGCAGGCATGGTTGTTTTGTGTTATAATGCATGAGTAAGCTCAGGCTAGATTTCAGGAGACTTATTAGGGTTCCCTAGTTATCTCAGGCGAGATTCTAGGCAGTTTTGAGCGTATCATGAAACGCCTATGACCTATTTGAAAGCACCTTGAATTGTGGAAATTAGTTTTACCTTGTTAAACCTAATGTTTGTTACTTGTGACCAGCCCAAGCCCAGTCTGCATTGCTATAAAAGGAGGCGCAAAAGCAAGGGAAATCAAGCACTCACAACAAGAAAAACTTAAGTGTAGAATTAAGGTCCAGGGCCTTGAGAGTCTTTTGTGTGTGACCTTGTAAGTCACCCTTTGTATCTTTGGATGCATTGTGGTAGACATGTTTAGGTTGTTATTGGTACAATGTTAATTGTTCACTCAAAGCTTTTAAGCAAGAGTGTATGTGTGAGTGAAGAAGTTGTGTTCTTCACGTGTGTTTAGTGTCTTAGGATGCTCGTGAGCCAAGCAATCATCTGTTGTATGATTGCATTGGACTAATGTGTATGAAATGTTGTGTTCATATTGTCACTCAAAGCTTTTAAGCTAGAGTGTTGTGTCTCTTGATTTAAAGCTATTAAGCTAAATCAAGATTTGTTTGAAGTGTGACTTCATGATTCTTTTGGAACCTTGAATTGATTAATATCACTAGGGTGATTGAGGGGGAGTGAGTGGGTATACTCAGGTCTAGTGGTCTCTAGGCTGAAGTGTCATTAGGTAAGTCTTAAGTGAACAGTGCAAACGAGTTGTTTGACTCTGAATTAATTCTACTAATAGTGAATTTCCTCCCTGGCTTGGTAGCCCCCAGATGTAGGTGAGGTTGCACCGAACTGGGTAAACAATTCATTGTGTTATTTATCTTTCTGCATTTATAATTCTGCACAATTTAAATGGTTAGATAAATAGTCTGTCATCCTGCTGATGTCACAACAGACGCCATGACATTGGTCATGACATTGGTACAATTTAAAGTAATTTAAATTGGTCAAGGTTTGTCCTCGTCCTTGTTGTGTAGAGATTAATGTTCTTGTGACATATGAGATTTGCGTACCAGAATTTCATCATCGGTTGATAATCCTCAATCGGTTGCTCTACAAGATATTCTGACAAAACACTTCCCTTAGTGGCTTTTTGGGAAACATATTGAATATCGTATTCTATCAGAACCATCTTCCATCTAGCAATTCTTCCAGAAAGCGCTTGCTTTTCAAACACGTACTTGATTGGATCCATCTTCGAAATCAACATGGTTGTATGATTTAACATATATTGCCTTAGGCGCTTGGCTGCCCATGCAAATGCATAACATGTTTTTTCTAGCACTGAGTATCTGGACTCACATTTTGTGAACTTCTTACTCATGTAATAGATAGCATGCTCTTTTCTGCTCGTTTCGTCGTGTTGGCCGAGTACACAACCCATTGAGTTCTCAAGAACCGTCAAGTACATGATCAAAGGTCTCCCTGCCACTGGAGGCATCAGTATCAGAGGTTCCTGCAAGTATTCTTTTATTATTTCAAATGCCTTTTTGACAATTTTCATTCCAAACAACCGCTTGGTATTTCTTTAACAATTTGAATATTGGTTCACAGGTGGCTGTAAGGTGAGATATGAACCTTGCAATGTAGTTCAATCTCCCTAGAAAACCACGAACCTCTTTTTTCTGTTTTTGGCTCAGGCATTTCTTGTATTGCTTTTATCTTTCCAGGATCTACTTCGATTCCTCTTTCACTGAAAATGAACCCCAACAGCTTTCCTGACCTTACTCCGAAAGTGCACTTAATTGGATTCAACCTCAATCTGAATTTCCTCAACCTTTCAAACAACTTCAAAAGATTAACCAGATAATCTTCCTCTGTTTGTGACTTTGCGATCATCAACATAAACCTCGATCTCATGATGAATCATATCATGAAAGAGAATCACCATTGTCCGCTGGTAAGTTTCCCCTACATTCTTCAATCCAAAAGGCATAACTTTGTAGCAAAAAGTCCCCATGGCATGATAAACGTAGTTTTCTCCATGTCGTCTGGGGAATTTTTGATTTGGTTGTACCCAGAGAAACCATCCATGAAGGAAAACACAGAATGTTGAGCAGTATTATCAACTAACACATCAATGTGGCAGAGCGGGAAATCATCTTTCGGGCTCGCTCTGTTCAAATCTTGATAGTCGACGCACATCCTGACCTTTCCATCCTTTTTAGGCACCGGGACAATGTTAGCGACACACAGAGGATAGTTTATAACGGCAAGAAAACCAACATCCAATTGCTTTTGGACCTCTTCCTTAATCTTGACTGCCATGTCAGGCCTGGTTCTTCTCAGATTTTATTTTACAAATGGACATTCTTCTCGAAGAGGTATACGGTGTACCACTATTTTCGTATCTAACCATGGCATGTCTTCATACGACCAGGAAAAGACGTCTCTGTACTCATGGAGCATTTCGACCAGACTTTTCTTGATATCATTCTCCAACGCAACCCCAATTCTGGCCTTTTTTATGTCCTCTTCGATGCCCAGATTGTCAACTTCAATTTCTTCTTGATGAGGCAGAATGAATTTCTCTTCTTGTCTCAACAGTCTGGCAAGGTCTTCAGGCAAGTCATCTTTTTCCTCAGTCTCTTCTTCAGCTTGAAAAATTGGACTGTCAAAATCATACCGAGTCATAGCCAAATCTGAATCGGCGGCATCTGAGATGTGCAACCTGCATGATTGATGTTTTATGCTTAAAATTATATGCAAACAAGCACAAACACATTTCCATTTTATTGTCAAAAATAAAAAGAAAAATTGGGATCAAAATATTTGAATGCAAAAAAACGCCTTTCATTAATAATAAAAGAGAGTTCAAACATAAACAACAGGGCCCTTCAAAGGAAAGCCACTACGTCCTGGGCGGAACGTAGGACCACACATAATCAAAACAAAAAATTACTCCTTAAAAGGTAACTTGAACGACTTCTTCCACAGTCCAATTGCACAAACTTTGAACAGGGACACACGGTTGAATCCAAACATCCATATCGCAGTCACTATCTCCTTCGTCGTCTCCCACATCATTGATTCTGTCAAAAATAACCCCCCCACTGGTGAACTGCACCAGTCCTCTGTACCTCGGAGCACTCTGAGAAGATG
Organism: Lathyrus sativus; assembly: GCA_963859935.3. NCBI lineage: Eukaryota > Viridiplantae > Streptophyta > Magnoliopsida > Fabales > Fabaceae > Lathyrus > Lathyrus sativus. The sequence goes on along the minus strand of OZ012738.1, from coordinate 239,445,436 downwards.
ATGGGTTGTATCCCAAACCAAATTTGTCTTGCTTATTGGGAATGTTGAGGACTTGACCCCATCTTTGTGAATAACCAGACTCCATGACAACACGGGCTTCCCTGAATGAAGACATTAAAATATTTGGAGCTTTGTCCTCAACGGGAGGATTTTCCTTAATCTGCACTGCTTCGAACGCCTGACACAGTGTTTCATGGATCTCTCCATCCACTTCTACATATTTTAAGGATAACAGGTGACTAACAATGATGTCCTCCTCACCACACACCGTTACAATCTTCCCTTCAACCATATACTTTAGCTTTTGGTGCAATGTCAAAGTGACTGCCCCAGCATAATGTAGAAAACGGTGTTAAAGATTTTCGGGCCCACCTGAATTGGTAAAGTAACTTCACCAAACACTGATCTTCTAGTCCCATCAGACGCTCTCACTACAAGATCGTTGGGAGTACAAATCACACCCTGGGTGTCCAACTTCATCAAAGCTTTCTTGGGCAACACGTTAGGTGAAGACCCTGTATCAACCAGTACATATGACAGAATAACCCCCCTACACTCAATGGAGATATGTAGGGCATGATTATGATTTCTCCCAACGGGAGTCAGATCCAAATCTGTGAAGCCCAAACTGTTGCCAGTGTTAACACGGGCTACTACCCCTTTAAGCTTATTGACAGAAATCTCCTGCGGCATATAGGCATTATTCAGAATTCTCAACAAGGTGTTCCTATGTGCCTCGGAGCACAATAACAAAGATAAAATTGATATCTTAGAAGGAGTTTGATGTAAGTTATCTACAATTTTGTAGTCACTCTTGCAGATGAGTCGTATAAATTCCTCAACATCTTTGACTAAAGAGTCTTGCTCTCCCTGTTGCTGACTCTGTTTCGCTATAGTTTGTCCTTTTCCTTTATCAGTTCTTTCCATATTAACCTCCGATGGGGAGAACACTCTACCACTTCTAGTCAAACCTCCGGCTCCAACAACGTTATCAACAGATGATCCTCCAGATGACATCCCTACCAATTCTTGCTTGTAACCATTATAGAATACCTCTGCTCCATAGTTCCATGGGATGGCCTTAGTACTTTCGTAAGGTATTGGTCCGGGTGTAGTGATGATTACTGGTGTTGGCCTCGGAGGCACTGGAATATTGATTGTTCTGCATGGGATTGAAATCGTCGCGATTTCATTCCGCTCACTATCAACTTCTTTAACATTTCCTTCTCCTTCTGTTCTATTAAACCGCAAAATACCCTCATTCATCAAATCCTGAATATGGTTCCTCAGATCAACATAACCTTCCGGATGCACAACACATCCTTTACAACCCTCCAGACAACCAGGAAAAACACCCGCTTTCAACAATCTTCTCTTCACAAAACATAGCGGCGTTTTCAATTCTGCCACGTCAGTTATCAGATTCAACTTCTCTCCCTCAATAACGGTATTAGCTTCGGCTACCCCATGATTCAGCATTGGGTTTTGTTCATGTTCGGGGTCTCGTTGGTAATATTTATTGCTTTGTTGTCAAGCAGATCTTGCACCTTATGCTTAAAAGCTTTGCAATTGTCGATGTTGTGACCGGAGCACCAGAATGAAAATCGCACCTTGCATTCGCGTCATAACCCGGTGGAGGTGCGCCTGTAACCGGTGCTAAAGTCCTTTTCTAGATAAGTTGTAATTGTAGAAGATGTTGTAGTAGTTGAGTGTAAGGCATAGGAGGCGTGTCAAATTGCTTGTTGACCACCCTTCCTCTATCTTGAAATCGGCACGGTGCAATAGCTGGTTGCTGAGGCACTGCTGGAATAGTTATGCTAGCAATTTGTTGCTGCTGTTGAGGATGTTATTGTTGTTGACGTTATGCTCTATTTCTAGTTTTGTTCCTATAAGCTGTTACTGCATTTGAATCCCCTTCTCTTTTCTTTGAATTTCCAAACGTCTTCCTCACTCCTCCTGAGGTAGACCCTTCTCCGCCTTGTATTTTCCCCAACTTTATTTTGTTTTCTACCCTCTCACCTGTTATGATCAAATTAGAAAAACTCCCAGACATATTTCCAATCAACTTCTCATAATATATTCCAAGCAAGGTTGCCACAAACATATCAATAAGCTCTCCCTCCACCATCGGTGGTTGAACTCTTGCTGCTAATTCCCGCCACCTCTGCGCGTATTCTTTAAACCCCTCATTGTTTCGTTGAGACAGATTCTGCAACTGAACTCTGTTTGGTGCTAGGTCACTGTTATATTGATAGTGATGGACAAAAGCTTCCCCCAGATCCCTCCAACTTCTGATATGCGTCGGCTCTAGACCCATGTACCACTCTAGAGAAGGACCTGATAAGCTATCTTGGAAAAAAGTGCATCAACAACTTCTCATCGTCTGATTAGGAAAACATCTTCCGATAATAAGATCTGAGATGTACTCTGAGACAGGTTGTCCCTTTGTACTTATCGAAGTCTGGAACTTTGAATTTTGGGGGAATCTTAACCCCTGGTATAAACCCTAGATTGGACATGTCGGACCCCAAAGAGTTCTGGTTCTCGAGATTCGTCATCTTTTCCTCGATCATCTTAAACCTTTTGTCAGCATCTGTCTAAAGGCCTACACCTAAGTCTCCCATTGAGAAAACATCATCTTGCTCTTCTTCTTCCCATTTGGGACATGCAGTTCCATGTGCAACACCCGTTGCACCTGGTATATGAACTCCTGGTTGGTGACCTCCGCTCGGAGGAATAACAACAGTAGGAATCGCATTAGCCTAAGGAGTGTTACCATCAGTTGGGGGAGGAATGGAAGTAGTTCCTCCATGCAAGACCCCACTACCATCCACCATGGCAATCAGTAGCTGCACTAGAGTTCTGAGCTGTTCTTGCCTATTGGCAACTCCCTGCATCATATCCATAAACTGAGTTGTCCGATCCCTGAATTCTTGCAACTCTTGTTGTATCTGATCCATAACTCTTTGCTGATTCCCTATAGTGGAGTATCTATGAAACGTCTGGTCTTCTATCATAAAAACTGCTAGAAGAAAACCACACGGAGATAAGGTTAACGGTCCCAAGAACACCTGCCATGCAAAATGATAATGATAATGCAGAATGCAAGCATGCAAATATGATTCAAGGAAATTCTCCCCTTGATTCTAGTTCCACAAACAAAGAGTAGAGCAATAGATGGAATCACAAATTCTTCTCATAAATAAAATAAGGATAAGAGTCAGCGTACACACCATAACACCAAGGAATTCAACAGAAAATGATCATTCGACCCTATCCAACAAGTCTGGTGATGGTCTTAATACAAGATAATAACAAGAGAGAAGAAGAACAACAGAGAAAACTGCATCAAATAACTCTCCCTTCAGCCACGATAATGAGTTTGAAACTTGTTGCACCCCAAAATTTGCTCAACTTTTTCTTACCTGGTTTATGTTTTATTGCATTCACATTTGCATAGTTATATCATTTGCATATCATGATATCATTCATATAGCAGAGGATCAAGTGTGATTCTTATCAAGAGAAGCCTAGCAAGAGGTCTCATTCAAGATTGAGAAGTTATTAAAGTCATCAGGAGGTAATTTGAGTGCCTAAGGGTTTAGATGTTTGCATGTGGATTTTCTCCTAACTTAATGATCAATTGAAGACCATCAGAGGAATGTGAAGTTTTGAATATGAGAAGAGGATGTGTATGGAGCTCATAGAATGCCTAGAGGGCCATGGGAGAGCTCAATCAAGTCATGGTGTCAAAAGCAAAAGTCACAGTTGAGGTGCAAGCAACTAGGGTTTCATTTGGGTCAATACTAGGAAAACTGTGCAATTGAAGAGTATCAAAGCCTACTTTTAGGTCATGGAGTTCATGAATTGATATGAGAATACATTTGTGGTGTTGTGCCAAAATCAAGTCAAGAAAAGTCATGAGTGTGGGAAGTTTCTAAATTAGGGTTTCAGTGTAAAATCCCCTATTTAGGGCCTAACTTCAAGACCACATAAGTCAAGATGCAAGTTTCAAATGGATCTTTGGCCAACATGAAACTTGTAGATCATCTCAATAAATTTAATTTGAGTACTATAAGTCCTCAAGGGGATTTATAGAACTCAAGTTATGACCCAGACAAGTTACAAGTCCTCAGATGCCTCTGAAATTTGTCTGTGAAAATCATCTGACTTCCAAGCTATTTTTGACCTAGAAGGAGGTTTCAACTGAACTTTTGGCAAACATGAAAGTTGTTCCTCATGATCTTAGATTTCTAAATTGTACTAGAGGTCTTCCATCTGATTTGTAGAACTCAAGTTATGAGGTTTACAAATCAGGGGTATTTTGGGAAAGTGAGATTATAGGCCATTTTCAATTATAGGTCAAAATCTCCAACTTGCACTTGTCAAATGGATTTTTGTTCAACATGAAAGTTGTTCAAAAGGTGGTTTTTAGGCTAACCAATAAGTCATGATGGATTTATTGGGCTCATAGAAAGACTTGGTTTGAAATGGCTTGAAAAAGAAGATTTTCAAAGGATTCAAAGTTGGAAAATTCAAATAATTGGTTAAGTGACCAAAACATGTCAAATAAATATTCATTTTGATTGTAAATTTCATTTTAAACACAATGACATTGGTGGTATTTTGAGTTTAGGCCAATTTTCTTAAGTTACAATTTGGTTTCTTCATATGCAAGTTACACATCCAAAATACTCACCAAGGCATTTCAAACACTCCTTTTGACCTGAATTCATTCACAAGGCATTGTGCAAGTGATTAGAATCTTCTAGAGCAGGCTGGGATGGCCAATTCACGACTATCACATGAGAATTTTGAAGAGAAAAACAGAAAATTGGATTGGCTGGATTGGGCTTCAATTTAGTTTCTAAAGCCCATAGACATGTTCTATTTAAGTTCTTTGATGATTTCAGAATCATTTTGGTGCAATTTTCGTGGCTGAAGCAGAGATAGCAAGTTCATTTTCAAGGGAGCAATTGAAAATCGTGTTTTGAGTTCCAAGCTAGTTTAGTGCAAATTGAAGGTTGAAGAATCTTTCTCTTGCATGATTGGTCGTGTCTGGAGAGTTTTGAAGCAAGAAACAAGCTCTAGCTACCTCTGTTAGTGGATCTATACCAGGTTAGTAAACTTCAAAATTCCTCTTGATCTAGGGAGATGTAGCTCATGTTATGCTTGTGGTTAGGATTCAATAGAGACATAGGTCATTTCTGGATAGAAATTGGAACAATTAGAGACAATTTAGGTGGAAGTGATTTTTCTGTTTGGACACGATTTGGTTTGATCTTAAGGAATTAAGTGAAATTGGATAGATCAGAGTGATGCATGAAGCATGAGGAACATTTCTGTATGATTAGATTAGAGTTTGATGATGATCAATGTTGGAGTGTCATTTGAACTTTGAATCGGATTTGAAAACCTAGCTTGATCTAGAGAAAATGAGCATGATATTTGGAATCTATGTGAAATTCTGGAGAGATTGATGTAAGATTTGTTGATTTCTGATCACCTGAAACCACCATCTCACCGGAGAAGATGGTTGTTTCCACCGTGAGGTCCATCGGAGACTGTTCCCCTCGCCTGAGTTCCAAGGAAGAAGATGATAATCTAGCCATTGGATGAGTCTGAGAGCTTGACTTAGTATCTAGATCGTGTGGCTCATGTTTGATCTGAGATTTTGCCTCCAAGACAAAACGATGCGTTTCATTAATCCCAGTCAGCGTGTGACTGGGATGCCTGCGTGGACGCACCCATAGCCTTTGGATCTGCATACCTTGTCAACCAATCCAACGCTCATGTTATTTTCTTCAGTTTTATTATCTTTTATTCATTTTTGTTTTCTTTTTAATGCAAATTGATTCTAAAAATCACAATAAATCCATTTTTGATCTGAAAAATATTTTAAAAATATCTCCATACTCTTGATTGAATTTGTGATTTTCTGGGATCAATGAATTGAATTTTCATGCATTTTTCAATTTTATTTGGTTTTTCTCATTTTGTTTATTTCTTTAATTTTTGCATATTTGACTATCTGCCTTGTTGATTTTGGTGTGACCTCTTGGTATTGAATTTGGCTTTGATTTTTGGATATGTTATAGGTTAGATTTGCATGCTCCCTTAGGAGTTTTATTAGATTTTTAAGACAATCATAGGTTCTGCTTTAGGTGAGATGTTTAAAGACTTCTCAAACTTGTGGTTTACCTTGAAATGTTTCAACTTAGGATTTGTTTAGTGGACCTACAAGTTGAATTAGGCTGTAATATTTGAACCCTAGATTGTTAAAACATGCATGTTCCCCTAGGAAATTTATTATAATTTTAAAATTTAGTTTTCTATTTTAGGTAGATTTTGCAAGTTGGTTGTGTAGTTGGTGTTCCATCTTTGGTACCTTGCTTTGTTTGGTCTTGTTGGTGGCTTTTGGGCTTGGATTGCTTGGATTCCTTTTTGGAGGAGATTCTGGACATCTTGTAGATGATGTAGCTTGGCTTTGGAGCTTGGAGTGGTTTCTTCTTCCTCTTTTTAGGAGCTTTTTAGAAGCTTATAGGATTAGGGTTTTAGGAAGAGCCATTAGAACTAGTCTTTCTTCTTTCATCAAACATAGAATGCATTGTTGGCTTCTATTCCATCCCATGATGCAAATTCCTCTTAAGTAAGCTCCATCTCTCCTTTGGAGGGATGAGTGGCATGCCTTAATGAGTAGAACTTTTGAGGATGCACCTTCTTTTCATGTTGGTTCCTGATGAATTCCTTTGGTTTTCATAAGGTTTCCTAACATTGTAATTTGATCTCAATGATGATTTCTCTTCTTGTGGAGCTTGCTAGAGCTTGAAGATGAAGAATTGAAGAAGCTTGAAGATAGGAGCTAGCTTGAAGATGAAGTTTCTTTGCTGTAAACTTTGCTGTCAATTTCAACCTTGCTGATCAGAGCTGTTGTTGAAGGTTGAAGATGCTGTCTGTAGAAGATTGTTGCTGTTGCTTGGGTTGCTTCCTCTGTTTTTCTTTTGTTGTATTGTCGGTTTGCTTGTGTTTCTTACCTTTAGGTTTGAGGTGGAGCTTGTCTCCCCTTGCCTGTTTTTTTCTTAGGTTTGAGGTTGAGCCGGACTCCCTTGCCTCGCTTGTACTGTTGCATAGCATGCATTTTATTGTTTACTGTTTACTGCTTGCTTTCCTTTGCTGTTTTCCCCTAGGATCTCTGATTTCCTCTGTGGAAGAGGGAATTATGACATACATTAGGTTTTTAAACCATGCATGATAACTGTAGGTAGATTCCCCTTTCAACCATAGTTTTAGGGCGTCTTTCTCTTCTCATCTCAAAACAATTCAAAAACACAGTAATAAGGTTAATTGAAGTCGTACGTTACGAGCCTTAAGCTATCTGGGAAAAGGTTGGTGGAGGGTCTCTCTCCAGTAATCTGGATGTTAGTGTGGTACCCTTTGGGTGACATACGAAACGTTCACTCCTGGGTCATAGTCTCTAGTGGGACTGAGATTGCAAACATCCTAAAAAAAAGGTCTTTCGTAAAAAAACTCAAACAAACATTCAAACTCTGTTTTTGTCCTCTTGGACCCTTAATCTGGAAAACCCTTTCATAAGGAGATAAAAATCTGTCAGACAAACTTGTGTCTTCCGTAGCCCAAACTACGTTTGCTCTGATCTTTCATGCCGTATGAAAGTACGTAGGCACGAGACGCGACATCTCGGCGAGCAACCTTTCCCCCCTTAACCCATAGTTAGGCGAACTATGTTGACTCTGATTTCTCGTTCTAGACGGGAATACATAGGCATAAAGTGCGATACTTTGCCGAGTCATTTTCTTTTTTTTTAGACCAGACCTTTTAGAGTAGATAGATAAACACACCCTTAGATAGAAAACATGCGTGGATCCAGTCGAGTACGACGGACGTGAGGGGTGCTAATACCTTCCCCTTGCGTAACCGACTCCCGAATCCAGGATTTTGTTACGATGACCATTCCTTTCCCTCTTTGCGTTAGGTTTTCTCTGAGCGTTTCCTTTCCCTCTTTTGGGATAAATAACGCACGGTGGTGACTCTTCTGTCATAGTCGGCGCCGATTTTCGTAGTAGCGACAGCTGGAGAATCTGCTGGGGACTGTGATGGTTCCCTATGCGACTCTCGCCTTGGGTTTTCTTCCTAGCTGTCTGGGCCCGTCCCCAGCTGCTGGCGACTCTGGTGGGGACTCCAACGGTTCCCTATGCGAGTCAATCCTAGCGCTTGTTTTCCCGTCTGGGGTTTTGTATGTATTTATCTTTCTGTCTTTACTTTCAGTATTGTATATTATTGTTATTGTGTTGTGGGTAGAGGGTTAGTTTTAGAGATAAGCCGGACCTGGGCTTGAGTGCACATAGACTTAGAAGTAGAGAGTAGTGGTTAGCCTGCTTGGTTTGCTCGCACCAGCTAGCTACGAAATTTACGCTCAGACGAGATTCTCTTTGATGGCATCTTGCCTGGCCCTTTAGGCTCGACAGGTTGTTGGATTTGAGGGTTGTCGACTCTAGGAACCTATTATTTGGGATTCGGCTATGTGAGGCCTCTTCAAGGGATGATGATGCCACACCTTCTGGGTATCGTATCATCGCTCTTGAAAGTCTGTGACGCTGATGACCACATAGGATGCCGTACCTCGTCTGCGAGTTAAGTACATACCTGTGAGGGATAGGTGGGTCTTTTTGCACGAAAACTCTGGCCTCAGAATACCCGGTTTGTCTCTGTCAGTGAGAATTGGTTGTGAGGGTTCTTTTGTGGTTGGTTTGGTTTGAGGAGAAGATCTGATGTTTCTCAAGTTGCAGTACAGCACAACACAGTTCTTCATTATTGCACTTGATCCCCTATTTGCATATGCATTAGCATTTTCATGTTTGCATTTCATTAACGTGTATTTATGTTGCAGGTGTGTTTTTTCCCCTCAGATTCTAGTGTTCTTCTTGCCAGACATGGAGTCCTTGAAGAGAACAGTTGCTTACAGGTTGCCTTCTCCAGATATCAGTTCCTTATTGCAGTTGGTTGCTCTAGCAGATCAGAGAGTGAGGGCTGAGTTTAGAGAGTCTTATGGGAAATTGCTCAGTTTGTTGTACAGACCTTCTGTGTTTGAGATGACTGGATTGTATACCTTGATGCAGTTTTACGAGCCTCAGTTGAGATGCTTCTTGTTCCCTGATTTTATTTTGGCCCCTACTTTGGAGGAGTATTCTGATATGCTGGGAGTGCCTGTGTTAGATCAGATGCCTTTTGTTCACGAGGATACTGAGCCTGAGTTGGCTAAGCCGGCTGAGATTGTCAGTTTAGATGCTTCTGAGCTCCCCAGAGGTTTAGTCAAATTGAATGGATTTTATGGTTTTCATCTTTCTTGCTTGGTTGAGAAGGCTATACAGTGTGCGAAGGATGGATGTTGGATTGTCTTCAATGCTATCCTGGCTGTTTGCATTTATGGGATTGTATTGTTCCCTAACTTGCCTGATTTTGTTGACTCAGATGCTTTCTTTATTCTTGCCTCGAAGAATCCGGTGCCTACTCTCTTGGGTGACGTTTATCATTCTATTCATTATAAGAATGTGAAGCGTCGGGGAAAGAATGTTTCTTGCTGTGTACCTCTTCTATACAGGTGGTTTCAGGGAAATCTTCCTAAGAAGGGACCTTTTACTGATACTGCTTTACTTTAGATTGGTGTTCCAGATTGATGGGATTGTGTGCTGAGAACATTGTTTGGTTTGATTGGAACCTGCTTGGAGTGAATATTATATATAGTTGCAGTGGCTTTCCGAACATTCCTTTGATTGGACGGAAAGGTTGTATTAACTATAACCCTTCTCTGCTTGTGAGACAATTTGGCTATGCTTTGAGGGACTCTCCGGTTGAAGACGAGATACAAGAATCTCTATATTTCACGGGTTTATTAGATGGAGATGTTTTTGTCAGATTGAGGCATGCTTGGGGTAATATTCACAGAAGAGGAAAGACATTGCTTGGCAAGAGTGACAGTCGAGCTTATAATCCTTATCGGCTCTGGATCCATGAGAGAGTTAGGACTTCTTTGATGTCGTATCCTGCTGTAGAGCCTTTGTATCTTCCGGTGGTTGAGGAACCTACTTCAGTAGAAATTGAGAAGTATAATAAGCTGCTGGCTAAGAAGGAAGAATTGCAAAGAGAAAATGAAGAGTTAGAGAAAGAGATTTTTCAGCTTCGGCATGAGAAGAATGCGGCAACCTTCACTTTGAAGAAGCAGATTGAGATGATTAATAGGTTGGGTTCATATTTGACTGAAGAGACCAGCAGGAGAGAGAAGGTGGGAGTAGCTTTGAATGGTGTTAGTAGTGTGCTTGCTACTAAGAAAGAGCTTTTGAATAAGGCTTATTTTCGACTTTCCAAATGGGAATTTTTATGGAATGCCACGCTTACTAGCCGGAAGGAGCATGAAGATGAGTTGAAGCTTCAGATTTCCCAGTTAGAGGAGCAGCTCAGCGCTAAGGATGTGAAGATTGCTGAAGAGGCATCTCTTAGACGTGACGCTGAGTTTAGAGTGAGCAACATGGTCAAAGAAACGAGGGGTTGTAAATTGAAGGCTGGCTTCAAGAGATGCAGGTTGGATGAGTGTTTTGGCAAGGGGGCCTGTGTAGAGGACGCCAAAAAGCTGAGATCCACTGTTAGGCGACATGCATTACTAATACAGGAGCTGCTCTCCAGACCAGGTCATCCGGAGACGCTGAGGCAATTGGGAGATGTCCGGGCGCGCCATCCGTCTTGATTTATCTTTTCTTTTCTCTTGTAGTTTGTTATTCGTACTTGTATTTTTACCATCGCCAGGCTTGTTGGCCGAGGTCTTTTCAGTTGTATTCAGTTGTATCTTTTGTTTATGTATGAGGTTTCTGATTCTACGCTTTCTCACTTGGGACTACATTGTCGTTATGGTTTCTTCTCTAGAACTAGAATCGGGGGGGGGGGGGGGGGGGGGGAATTAACTTGTTGCATATTTACATGTGTGCATCTGCATATTCATATTGCATGGCAAGTACTTTTTTTTGAGCTCGAATCTTATCTCCTGCGTCTTTCAGGTTGTTTCAAGATTGACGAACAGAGAACTCACCGGTACGCTACAAGAAGCAACAGTAAGAAGATCATGGATCAGGTACATTCTGAGATGCAGGAGATCCGGGATAGGTTGGCCCAATTCATGCAGACTATGGAGGCTGTGGCCATGGGCCAAGAACATCTTCAAACTCTGGTGCAACCGCTGTTGGCGCGAGCGGCTGGTAATACTGAATACAACTCTGTTCATGTTGAGACCCCTCGCAGGGAGGAAGTGATACCAAATGCTGGTGAGACTGGTACTGGCAACGGCAACGGCAACACTATTAACAGAAATGCTGATAATGTTAATGGGAACATGGAAACCAACAGGAATGTTGGTATCAATACTGGTTTCGGTGACAACAATCAGGGTCTTGGCTTTGGCAATCGGGATGGCAATGATGGCTTTAATAATCAGGGCTTCGGCAACAGAGGGTTTGGTGATAACAATCGAGGTTGTGGTAATAATGGCTACGACAATGTTGGGTTTGTCAATGTGAATACCAATGGTGCTGGGATGGGTCCTTTCAATACTGGCTTTGGGACAACGGCTGCTAATCAAGAGCTTGGCAATCTGAGGTATGACCCCAGGTTCTTCCAAAGTGGTCATGATCATGGTCGTAATGCTGCTTATGACGGGTATGGTAATGAGGGTCCGTACTGGGAAAGAGATCGTCAGGAAGATGCCTTTTCTGGGCAAGGCATGGGTTTTGAGGGTCCCACTGATAATGATCGGAGGATTAAAATGCTGGAAGAGCAGATAAGAGGTATAGCCAATCAAAATTCTGCAGGTTTGGACATGGCTACCATGGGGTTGGTTGCTGGGCTGAGGGTGCCATTGAAGTTCAAAGCTCCCACTTTCGATAAATATAAAGGGGATACATGCCCACGGGTTCATGTGCGTTCATATTACCGGAGGATGTCTGCTTACTCGGATGATGAGAAGATGCTTATGCATTTTTTCCAAGATAGTTTGTCAGGACCATCGCTGGAATGGTACATGGGACTAGAGCCTGCACAGATCGGAAGTTGGAAAGAATTGGCTGATGCTTTCGTCAGACACTACCAATACAACAGTGACCTTGCGCCAAATAGGGTCCAGCTTCAAAGTCTTTCACAAAAGAATGGAGAAAGTTTCAAGGAATATGCCCAGCGTTGGCGCGATCTGGCGGCAAGGGTAAACCCACCTATGGTTGAAAGGGAATTGATTGATATTTTTGTTGGAACATTCTCTGGGATGTATTATGATAAATTGCTCAATTGCTGGATGGGTAGTTTCTCTGACATGATACTCATGGGAGAACGGATTGAAGATGGCATTAAAATTGGTAAGATTCAAGCCGGTGAATCGACCTCAGCGGGAGGTGCAAAAAAGGTTTTTGGTGGTAAAAGACAAGGAGACGCCAACGCAGTGTATGGTGGTCGAGGACGAGGTAGAAGTAGGAATCAGTATATTCAACAACAGGTTGCTAGTGTGACGATCCCTATACCTCAACAACGACAACAACCACAACAACATCAGCAGCAACAACAAAGGCATAATCCTGCTCAGAGAAGGATTCAGAATGGGAAGCCAAAGAGGGTATTTGATACACCTCCGTCAACGTATGCAGAACTGCTTCAAACACTGTTAAGTTTGAATCTGGTTGAGAAGAGAACGTTGGACCCGCCCACAGGAGCGCTTCCTTACGGGTATGATACTAGTAAGCAGTGTGAATTTCATTCTGGGGCACCCGGACATGATATCGAGAGTTGTCATGCTTTTAAACACAAAGTCCAAGATTTGATTGATAGTAAAGTCATTAACTTCAGTCAAGATGGTCCCAACATTGTACAGAAACCAATGCCGAATCATGGAGCGAATGCTATTTTGACAGAAGAGGATTTGGATTTGGTTATGGACGTAAATGATCTGAAGACGCCTTTAAGCTAAGTTAAAAGCATATTGTTGAAAGGAGGGGTCTTCCCCGGATGTGATGAATACTGTTTGGATTGTTGGAACAGGCCAGAGGGCTGTATTGATTTGAAGAAAGGTATTCAGGACATGATTGATGAGGGAACTTTACAATTTGACCGCACTACTGTTGAGGAGCCTGTTGAGGCAATACTTGAAAAGCAGGGTGAGGTCGCGACAATTACAATTCCAAGAAAGACTATTACGATATCAGTGCCCGCCAAGCGGCCAACTATCACGATAACGAAAGCAGGGCCCGTTCCTTATGAAAGTACGAAAGCCATTCCATGGAATTATGGGTTGGAAGCTTTTTGCAACGGGGAAAAGATTAAGGTGGATAGCCAGCCAGCAGGGGCAGTGGGTAATCTTGTGGGAGCGGGAGGCATGACCCGTAGTGGTAGAATCTTCACTTCACCTGAAATTGAGGCTGAGAGAATTGCCAAAGGCAAAGCCAAAGTGAATGAAGGAGGACCTTCCCAGTCAAAAGAGAAAGAAACATCGATCAAGGATGTAGAAGAGTTTATGAGTTTGATTCGCAAAAGTGACTATACGATAGTGGAGCACTTGCAGCAGACACACTCCAAAATTTCAATACTATCTTTGTTGCTTTGTTCCGAGGCCCATCGGAATGCCTTGTTGAAAATCTTGGACACATCTTTTGTACCTCAGGAAGTAACTGTTAATCAGCTGGAGGGGGTACTGGCGCATGTGAATGCCGGACACAGCATGGGATTTACTGATTTTGATTTGACGCCTAGAGGTCGGGACCATAATATGGCTTTGCACATTTCAGTGGAATGCCGAGGCACTGTAATGTCGCATGTTCTTGTAGACACCGGATCATCTTTGAATGTGTTGCCGAAGAAGGCTATGATGATGCTAGATGTCTGAGGAATCATATGCCTGCCAAGTGACTTGGTCGTGAGGGCTTTTGATGGGACCAGAAGGTCGGTGTTTGGGTCTATAACGTTGCCACTCTAGGTCGGGCCGGAAGTGTTCGACACTGTGTTCTACATCATGGATATACATCCAGCTTACAACTGTTTACTTGGGCGGGCATGGATACATTTTGGAGGGGATATGACGTCCACGCTGCATCAGAAGCTTAAATACATGGTTGGTGATAGTGTTATTACTATTTGCGGTGAGGAGGACATTCTGGTTAGTCATCTTTCGTCATTCAAGTACGTCGAAGTGGATGGGGAGATCCACGAGACGCCATGCCAAGCCTTTGAAGGGTTGAAAATCAAGGACAAGTCTCATGTTCCTAGCAAAGGGCCAGAGGTGGCCATGTTTTCGTACAAAGACGCTCAGGCAGTGGTTCAGGCTGGAGAAACCAAAAGATGGGGCCAAGTTTTTGAAATTCCTGTCAAGATGGAAAAGTTTGGGTTGGGGTATCGCCCGACGTCGTCATCTTCCGCATCAGGCGTGCCAAAGATCCAAGGACCAGTGGTGATCACTCCAGGTGGAGTCTGCTATGAAACGATTAATGTTGTTTCCGATGCTGAAGACGGAGATAGTGACTGCGATATGGACTCGTGGATCAAGCCCGGCGTGCCAGGACAGAGTCTGTGCAACTGGTCTATCCAGGAACTTGTCCAAGTGACTACAAAACAGTAATGATTTGTTTTCTCGATTATTGTATAATCCTGTGTCCTACCCGGGGCATAGTGATTCTGTTTTTAGGGCTACCTATTTATGTGTGTACTTTGTTTAATCATTAATAAAGGCGTTTTTCTCCTGCAAATTTTGTGATCCTTGTTTTTCTTGTTTTTGTTTTAACAATAAAATGACAACGTGGTTATGTGTTGTGTTTGCATTATTTGAAACATTTAACCATTCTCATTGAAGGATTCATATTTCAGATGACACTGATTACAAACTTCCTATGACTCGCTTCGACTTCGAGCACCTGATATTTCAAGCAGAAGAAGAGATTGTTGAGGATGATGACTTATCAAAAGAGCTGACTCGACTTTTGAAACAAGAAGAGAGAATCATTCTGCCTCATCAGGAGGAAATTTAAATTATCAACGTGGGGTCCGAAGAGGTTGTAAGGAATATCCGGATAGGGGCTGCACTGCAAAGTGATATCAAGCAAAGTTTGATCGAGATGCTGCGAGAGTACAGTGATATCTTTGCTTGGTCTTACGAAGACATGCCTGGGTTGGATACTGATATTGTGGTTCACCGTCTGCCATTGCGTGATGAATGTCCGTCGATTAAGCAAAAACTCAGAAGAACTCGACCAGATATGGCTGTGAAAATTAAGGAGGAAGTTCATAAACAATGGGATGCTGGTTTTTTGGCTGTCACAACTTATCCCTCATGGGTCGCCAATATAGTACCTGTACCAAAGAAAGATGGTAAGGTGCGGATGTGCGTGGACTATCGAGATTTGAATAAGGCGAGCCCAAAAGACGACTTTCCGCTTCCTCATATTGATGTGCTGGTCGACAACACCGCTCAATTCTCCGTGTTTTCCTTCATGGACGGCTTTTCGGGCTATAATCAGATAAAGATGGCGCCGGAGGATATGGAGAAAACAACTTTTATTACCCCGTGGGGAACGTTCTGCTACAAAGTGACGCCCTTTGGTTTGAAGAACGTCGGGGCAACATATCAGCGAGCTATGACGACACTCTTTCATGACATGATGCATAAAGAGATCGAAGTCTATGTTGACGATATGATTGCCAAATCCCAGACGGAGGAAGAGCATCTGGTCAATCTTCTGAAATTGTTCAAGAGGCTTAGGAAATTCAGGCTAAGGCTGAATCCTAACAAGTGCACCTTCGGGGTGAGATCTGGTAAGCTATTGGGGTTTATTGTGAGAGAAAAAGGAATTGAGGTTGATCCTGCTAAGATAAAAGCAATACAAGAAATGCCAACGCCGAAAACAAAAAAAGAGGTTCGTGGGTTTTTGGGGAGGTTGAACTACATTGCTCGGTTCATATCTCATCTAACGGCCACGTGCGAGCCATTATTCAAATTGTTGAAAAAAGATCAGGTTGTGACCTGGAATGAAGATTGTCAAAAGGCGTTTGAAAGAATAAAGGAATATTTGCAGGAACCTCCAATATTGATACCCCTAGTAGCCGGGAGACCATTGATTATGTATTTGACGGTTCTTGAGAAAAGCATGGGTTGTGTTCTCGGTCAACATGACGAGACTGGGCGTAAAGAGCATGTGATTTACTACTTGAGTAAAAAAGTTCACAGATTGTGAGTCTCGTTACTCAATGCTCAAAAAAACGTGTTGCGCGCTAGCCTGGGCTGCCAAACGTTTGAGGCAATATATGTTGAATCATACAACCATGCTAATTTCAAAGATGGATCCAATCAAATACTTGTTTGAAAAGCAAGCACTTTCCGGAAGGATTGCCCGATGGCATATGGTATTGACAGAATACGATATTCAGTATGTCTCTCAAAAGGCTATTAAAGGTAGTGTTTTGTCAGAGTACCTAGCTGAGCAGCCAATTGATGATTACCAGCCGATGAGGTTTGATTTTCTTGACGAGGATATCATGTACTTAAAAATGAAAGACTGTGAGGAGCCGTTGCCTGATGAAGGTCCAGAGCTGGGTTCCAAATGGCAATTGACGGTGCCGTCAATTCATACCGAAGTGGAATAGGGGCAATCATTACTACTCCACATGGGTCGCACATCCCATTCACTTCCAGATTGACCTTTCCGGTTACCAACAACGAGGCCGAATATGAAGCGTGCATTATGGGGCTCGAAGAAGCTATTGATCTGAGAATTAAAAATCTTGACGTGTACGGAGACTCTACTCTAGTTGCGAATCAAATCAAGGGAGAGTGGGAGACTCGTCAGCCCAATCTGATACCCTATATGAATTATGCAAGGAGGTTGTTACCTTTCTTTGACAAGGTGGAATTGCACCATGTACCACGAGCAGAAAATCAGATGGAAGATGCTCTCGCGACTTTGTCTTCAATGTATAAAGTTAACTTCTGGAATGAGGCTCCCAGGATAGTTATATCTCGCATTGATAGGCCCGCTTTCATATTCGCCATTGAGGAAGCTTCCGATGGTAAACTGTGGTATTATGATATCCAGAATTTCTTGAAGAACCAAGAGTATCCGGCTGGGGCATCCAGTCGTGATCAGAAGACTCTTAGGAGATTGGCTGGCAATTTCTATTTGAATCCGTACGGTGTCTTGTACAAGAGAAACCACGACCTGGTGTTGTTGCGATGTGTGGACGAGAAAGAGGCTAAGTTGCTCATGGAAGAAATCCACGAGGGTACATTTGGCACGCATGCCGACGGACATGCAATGACGAGAAAGTTATTACAAGCAGGGTATTACTGGCTGACTATGGAAACAGATTGTTTCAAGTTTGCAAAGAGGTGTCATAAATGCCAGATTTATGCGGACAAAATTCATGTGCCTCCGAGCCCTCTAAACATTATGTCATCACCTTGGCCTTTTTCCATGTGGGGAATTGATGTGATTGGAAAGATAGAGCCCACGGCATCCAACGGACATCGTTTTATCTTGGTAGCTATTAATTACTTCACCAAATGGGTTGAAGCGGCATCGTATGCTAATGTTACCAAGCAGGTGGTAGCCAGATTTATCCAGAAGGATATTATCTGCAGATATGAAATCCTGGAGAGGATTATCACTGACAACGGTTCGAATTTGAATAACAAGATGATAAAGGAATTGTGCCAGAATTTCAAGATTGAACATCACAACTCTTCTCCTTATCGGCCCAAGATGAATGGCGCTGTTGAAGCGGCCAATAAAAATATAAAGAAGATTGTTCAGAAGATGGTTGTGACCTATAAGGACTGGCATGAGATGTTGCCTTTTGCTTTGCACGTTTATCGTACGACGGTATGCACATCAACCGGGGCAACTCCTTTTTCATTGGTATATGGTATGGAGGTTGTCCTACCATTGGAGGTTGAGATTCCTTCTTTGAGGGTTTTGTGTGATGTCTAACTTGATGAGGCAGAATGGGTGACAGATAGACTGAATCAGCTCAGTTTAATGGATGAGAAGAGACTGGCTTCTCTAGCATATGGTTGGCTGTATCAGAGCCGAATGAAGAAAGCTTATGACAAGAAGGTGTGTCCTTGAAGCTTTTAGACGGGTGATCTTGTGCTGAAAAAGATTCTCCCACCACAATCAGATCACAGGGGCAAATGGACTCCCAACTATGAAGGTCCATATATCGTTAGAAAGGTCTTCTTTGGAGGAGCCTTACTGTTGTCCACCATGGATGGTGAGGATTTTACATCCCCTGTGAACTCGGACGCAGTTAAAAAATACTTTGCTTAAATAGACCCGCTGGACAGAAAAAAAAGAGTCCAAGCAAAAATGGGGCATCCTGGCGAACCATAAGAAAGGAATAAAAGGTTCGGGCAAAAGTTAGGGATAAAATTGAAAAAAATGTACACCCGCGAAGTTGAAAACCTGAAAAGGGCGACTTCGGCAAAAAAGGGTATCCCGGTGAATTGAAAACCCGCAAAGGGCGGTTCACGCAAAAGTTAGGGATTTGAAAAAGCAAATGACTGCGGTCCGAGTTTGATACTGCATTGCTTAGTGGTTTTGGAGTACCTGAGGGTCGTATATCCGAAACAATCTCTTCCGAAGATCGAGTATCGAGAAAGCGTCAGAGTCAGGCGAGTCATAGGAGGATCAGCTCATGGTGTTCGTCTGTACCACGTTGCTGACATGTATACAAATTTTCTTTGTGCTTCTGTATATTTGTATTTTGTTTGTGTGTAACTTCCTCTTTTCAGGAGTTGCATCTAGTGTACAAAATTTTGCCTATTTACAGGCCCGTTATCAATAAAGCATATTATTCAGTATTTGATGCTTGTTCTTTATTGTTTTGTTTGTGAAAAACGCCGATGTTTTTGATGAACTTGCATGTACATAAACTTGCTGGCCCTTGCCAATAATTGTTAAAACTTTGAATTGACTGAATGAATGTCACGTATACTAACCGGGATAGGTCTTGTTGTATAGATTTGTTTTGTCTCGTTTGTGTTTTGTAGGGTTCTCACCTTTGAAGCAAACGGTCAAGGAATTTGTGTTTCCCCAGCCAGAGTCCCGTGACCTAGTGATTGTATCACTTCTCAGCAGATGGAAGTCACATCTTATCCCATAGAGAGTTGAGATGGCAATTATCCCTATTGGATGTGGGTTGTCCTCCCCAGAAGAGTATTCCCCAGGAAAGCTGCCAAGAGAGTATCCTCAGTGGATTTTGATGTCCCCAACAGAAGGTGCATTCCCAGCAGTGAGTATGTACACACTCAATACCCAGCATGGGTAATTCCCGCAGGATATAACCAAGTCGTCTTTGGTTCAGAGGGATTATCCCCGTGCGGGACTATTTTCCTTCTTCCCAGTAGGTTGTTTTTCCTCCGACAGAATGAACATCATCATCAGAGTTCGTAATTTCAAGCTTGTGAGCCCTTCCTCGACAAGATGGTGATCCCCAGCGGAGTTGGTTGTACCTGTCCAGCATTTATTTTGCTGGAATATGTCTGTGGTACCCGGTTATCCCCAGAAGATTTGGTTTAGTCTTCAACATTTATTTTGCTGAAGCGCCTCTTGGCATCTTTGCATTTTGCATATATCATCATATTTGCATCTATCCAAATGCATTGCATTTCCATGCCGTATGGAGCATTACGTCATTGTCAAACATACGCATTCTGAAACATAAGCCAGATTGGTTACCTCTTTGTTTTCAGATGTTGTTCCATGTAGAGGAGTGAGATTCTTGCTCAGAAGGATTTCTAGATATTCAAATTCTCAGCGTGAGATAGGTGATGATAACGTTCGTCCCCTAACAGAGTTACTTAGTTAAGTTTCTCTTCGTCCCCAGCGGGGTTTTTTTTCTCAGGTTGCTGTTACGTCAGCGTTAAAAGATTTCATGGCTTTAAACTTTCGGAGTTGTCACTGGTGATTTCCCCGGTGAAATTCTTCCCCCACAGAGTTGCTTGGTTAAGTTTCTCGTATTCCCTAGCAAAGTATTCTTCAAACGGGTCCGTGTTGACGGAATTGTCACATGTGTTTGACAGAGATTGTTATCCGTGTTGACGGAGTTGTACCTGTGATTGACAGAGATTGTTATCCGTATTGACGGAATGGTTACCTGTGTTTGACAGAGATTGTTATCCGTGTTGACGGAATTGTACCTGTGTTGACAGAGTTTGTTATCCGTGTTGACGGAATTGTTGCCTGTGTTGACAGAGTTTGTTACCCGTGTTGACGGAGTTGTTACCTGTGATTGACAGAGATTGTTATCCGTGGTGACGGAATTGTTGCCTGTTATTGACAAAGATTGTTATCCGTGTTGACGGAATTGTTTCCCCGTGCTGACGGTGAGTGTTATCCGTGTTGACGGAATTGTTGCATGTGGTTGATAGAGAATTGTTACCTGTGATGGACAAAGTTGGTTATCCGTGTTGACGGAATCGTTACCCGTGCGGACGGTGATTGTTATCCGTGTTGACGGAATTTGTACCCGTGTTGACGGAATTATTACCCGTGATTGACGGAGTTGGCCCCAGTGAAGTCGCCAGTGGTTATTATCCGTGTTGACGGAGTCATTACCCGTGATTGACAGAGATCGTTATTCGTGTTGACGAATTTAGTCCAGTTGTGGACGGAGTTGTACCCATGGTGATGGAGTCTCGCCTCGTGTTGACGAAGTTTAGTCCAGTTGTGGACGGAGTTGTTCCTTGAAAAGTTAATTTGATGCATGTGGCGTCACACAGGGGGTTGATGTTGAAATCCAAAGTTTTATCAGATGATTGATCAGTTGTTGCCGTAACAACTGGGTTCAGCGTAACGGATGTTGTTCCCCGAGCAGTTTTTGCAGCTTATTTCTGTGGTTGGCAAATTTCTGGGTTTCTGGGTATTCAACCGTCTTCTACCTCGATTGTTTGAAGGTCGTTCGCTCTTCACCCAGTCAGGTCCAAGCCGCTTGAATAGGGGCAGCTGTTGCACCCCAAAATTTGCTCAGCTTTTTCTTACCTGGTTTATGTTTTATTGCATTAACATTTGCATAGTTATATCATTTGCATATCATGATATCATTCATATAGCAGGGGACCAAGTGTGATTCTTATCAAGAGAAGCCTAGCAAGAGGTCTAATTCAAGATTGAGAAGTTATCAAAGTCATCAGGAGGTAATTTGAGTGCCTAAGGGTTTAGATGTTTGCATGTGGATTTTCTCCTAACTTGAGGATCAATTGAAGACCATCAGAGGAATGTGAAGTGTTGAATATGAGAAGAGGATGTGTATGGAGCTCATAGAATTCCTATAGGGCCATGGGAGAGCTCAATCAAGTCATGGTGTCAAAAGCAAAAGCCACAGTTGAGGTGCAAGCAACTAGGGTTTCATCTAGGTCAATCCTATGACAATTGTGCAATTGAAGAGTATCAAAGCCTACTTTTAGGTCATGGAGTTCATGAATTGATATGAGAAGACATTTGTGGTGTTGTTCCAAAATCAAGTCAAGAAAAGTCAAGAGTGTGGGAAGTTGCTAAATTAGGGTTTCAGTGTAAAGTCCCCTGTTTAGGGCCTAACTTCAAGACCATATAAGTCAAGATGCAAGTTTCAAATGAATCTTTGGCCAACATGAAACTTGTAGAGCATATCAATACCTTTAATTTGAGTACTAGAAGTTCTCAAGGGGATTTATAGAACTCAAGTTATGACCCAGACAAGTTACAAGTCCTCAGATGCCTCTAAAATTTGTCTGTGAAAATCATCTGACTTCCAAGCTGTTTTTGACCTAGAAGGAGGTTTCACCTTGTCACTTTCGCGAAAATAAGGTGCCGGCAAAACAGAAGAGTCGCCACCTTTCGTTATTTATCCCTCGGAGCGGGAAAGGAAACGATCGGAAAAACCTGACGAAAAGGTATAAGACAAGGTCGTCGCAACCGTTGTCTGGGTTCGAGAGTCGGTTACGCAAGGGGAAGGTATTAGCACCCCTCACGTCTGTTGTACTCGACGGGATCCATGCTTTTTATGTTTACTGGATGGGTTGGTTTATCTATCTACCTATCAAGGCTGGCTGAAAAAGAAAAGAAAATGACTCGGCAAAGCATCGCGCTTTATGCCTACGTATTCTCATCAGAGAATGAGAAATCAGAGTCAACGTAGTTCGACCTACGGGTTACGGGGAAGGTGGCTCGCCAATACATCAGTATTGTGCCTACGTACTCTCAACAGATATGAGAGATTAGAGCTTACGTAGTTCGGGATAATACGGATTACGGGGATTCAGATTCATCTGTTTTATCGAGTAGGGTTAAACAGCAGTTCCAGCAGTTAGGGACAAAGCCTGTTTGCGTTGGCGCTGAAGTTTAACGACACTCTTTTCTTCAGAAAAGCTTTCCTTTGAATTATGGGCCCACGGGGCAAAAAGGTTTTGAAGTTTGTTTTCTGTCTTTTACGAAAGAAGTGTTTTTTATGGTGTTTGCAATCTCAATCGCACTAAAGACTATGACCTGAGAGTGAATGCGTCGCATGTCACCCAAAGGGTACCATACTAAACATCCAGACTGTTGAAAAGAAACTCTCCAACAATCCTTTCTCAGATAGCTTAAGGCTCGTAACGTACGAAAGAAATCATTCATGATTACTGTATCTTAAGCTGTTTTGAGATGAGAAGAGAACAGGCTCAACTAATGGGAGACTATCAAGTCCTACTGTTGTCATGCCAAGGATTCATCCTATAGTTGAAGTTTGAACAGGGAACTCCTAGAAGTTATCATGCATAGGTTTCAACCTAAGGTTCTATCATCACTTCCTTATCAAAGGAAATGAGAGTCCTAAGGGATCATGTCAATGATACACAGAAACAGACAAAGCATCAGCTTAAACAGTAAACAGTAAAATGCATGCAATGCAAGTGAGGGAGAAAATGTGTGTGGGGCAGCAGCCTCCACAAGCTCATCTCAACCTCAAGCCAGAATGAATAACAGTAATCATACTGAAGAGAAATAAAACATGCTATCAAGCAAAATACAGTAAACTGCAATCATACAGAAGAGAAATAAAACATGCTATCAAGCAAAATAAACCACATGGGCAAGGGAGCAGGGCTCTAGCGAATACCCGCAAGCAAAGCCATACAGTAACAGTACAAGCAGAGGGAGCAACTCAACCTCTAGTGCAATCATGCTCCTAGATCAAAACTAGTCTAGATATGGACTTATTCTAATGCATCAAGCAAGTCAAACAAGGCACATCAATACAGAAAAGAAAACAGACAAGAAAGAAAGCAGATCAACAACTCCTCTCTCTCAATCCAAGCCTCAGCTCTTCTGACAGCAACTCAGTCTTCAGACCTCCATCACTCTTGACAAATATCAATTTGCTTCCAGGGTTTCAACCCTTCCACATAAGTTTCAACTTATTCTCTCTTCTCTAAGTTTCAAAGTAAGTATCAACTTATCCTTTATTCTTCAAGCCTCAGCTCTTCAGTCAATCTCAACTGGATCCTCTTCATAAGTATCAACTTAGTCTTCAAGCTTCAGCTCTCTTTGCTTTACCAGTCTCAACTTGGCCTTCTCTTCCCACAAGCTTCAGCTTCTCAGAATAATCCTCAATCATCTGGAAATGTCAACTTCATCCTTCAATTCTTTCTCAATCCTCGGCTCTTCATTCAGTCTTTACTGGATTCTTCATTGGGTCTTCAAGTATCAACTTGTCTTTATGCTTTTCAAGCTTCAGCTACAATGGCAATGCTCAGGGAATCATCATACTATTCAATGGAGTCTTCATCTTCACACTCAAGCCCAACATCTCTCAAGATACTCAAACCAGGAGAAATCACTTAACTGGATAAGCTAGGATATTAAACCGCTTATTGACCACCAAGGGTGACCTATAAGGGTTTAACATCAAAAGAATGGTTCCCTCAAAAGTTCTACTTCCTAGGTACCATCACTTATCCCTCCAAAGGAGGGAGGTGAATACCATGGAAGGACTTTGAATCATGGGGAAGAATGGAGGTGAAGTATACCATCCATGTTTAAGAAAGGAATCAACTAAGTCTAAGCTCTTCCCAATCCCTAACCCTAAAACAACAACAAAACAAACAAGTCTTCAAGCTCTCAAGCTCCTTCTTCAATCCTCAAGTCTTCTACTATGCTCCTCCATGCTCCTCAAAGCAAGACCAAGCCCACCAAGCCAAGCAAAAACCCACAAAGCAAGGCAAAAAAAATACAAGCCCACAAGGGCAACACAAACAACAAGCAACTACAAAAATCAATTAAAAATAGTATACTATTATATTAAAATCTAATATAATTTCTAAGGGATCCTATATACCTACCCTTAATACCCTATATGTCCCCAACATCTAACTTGACCTAGAAACCCAAAATTCTAGTGTTATTGTGGACCTATGTTAAGGATTAACCTAAATCTACACAACCTAAAGTCATCTAATCAAAACTAATCAAAAATTAATCACAAAATTATGGAATAAATCCAGAGGGGAGCTAAAGTCCTAATCTAACTATCCTAAAAAGAATGGCCTAAACATTCAAAGGGAACTAGCTAAACAAAATTCTACAAATCTATGCATCAACATAAAAGGAATTAAAATGCTATTAAAAGAGAAAATACACAAAAAATATTAAAATACATGAAATGCAAATATTTTGATTTTATAATTTTCGGGACATTTACATGAAATAGGAGAAAAAACTCCCATGTAAAAATCATCATTTTTCTATTTAATATGATTTTTCAAAGATTAAAATAAAATGGAGAAAAAGAAATTAAAATAGGAAAACATTGGTGCAGATAGCAACTATATGCAGTTCAATTCATGACTTGGCTGGAAATGGGGGTGCAAACAACAAATGCGCTAGGCCCAATTTTTAATTAGAAAATCAATCCAAAAAATATAAAGAAAAAGAAAAGAACACGGTGCAAAGAGTAAAGAAATTCAGTTCAAAACATCAATGGGCCATGGATGGGGGTGTGGATATCAATTAAGCCCAATATCCCATTTAATGAAACGCTTCGTTTTGGGGCATCCTCAGATTTCCCTCTTCAAATGAAATTAAATCACAGCCTTTGGATCTCCACTCAGTCAATGAGTCCACGCAAGATCAAACGGCCAGCACGTCATCTTCTTCCTCCAGCTAGGGTTTGAATGAAGAAGCCATGGAAACAGAGCTTCATAGCTCAATCTTCACCACAATCGTATCACCTCAATTCTCAACCAAAATCCATGGTTCAAAACCCTAATTTGCTCTAAATTCCATGCTGATCACAACCATGGCCTTAAAATCAATTGAAATGCCCTCAATCTCTAAACCCGATCCAAGATCAAAAATATACTCAAACTTAAATTCTGACTATTCTTGAAATTGATTACCTCAGAATGATCACCACCTCACACTGGTTAAATCTTGCCATTAAACTCATGCTATACTTCACTATACATCGTGTTCTTGATCAAAACAAAAATGGTGTCACTAACTCAAACTTCACCAATTGATCTCAAACTTCCCAGAATCCATCTCCTACTTGTCTCTAACCATTCTAACCTAACAATTCTAAGTAATTATGCTTATATTATGGTGTAGAAGAAAAGTTACAAACCTGTCAAATCTTGATTATCAGATAGGTCAAACCTCCACTTCAACCTCTCAAACTCTTCAGAAACCTTCCTTGATTGATGATAAAGCTTCTGTTTCCAAAAGATTTGATCAAGAAAGCCTGAATCTCCAAACTCGATGGTGACTTGCAGCTCCCAAAATCCAAATGCCAACTCTTCAATTCTTCATGATCTTGCCCTCAATTTGGTATGCACACATTCAGTATGATCAATGGAAGGTGTTGGGATTGAAAGAAGCAATGGAAATGGTGTGGAAAGTAGAATTTGATTTCAACTTGCAATGGAAGAAATTGAAATGGCTATCTCACTCTCCTCTCTAATCTCTCACCAACCTTGCATCTGAGCAAGTTCTAAACACTATATAGGATGGTTCAGACCCATCCAGAACTTTCTGGAATCATCCAATGAGAATTTGGGATTCTCATGCCATGAGTTTTTGATTTCATCTCATCTCACATGCCATCTCATGCTATGCCTCTTGCAGCAACTTGTTCTGACCTGAAAATATCCTTAGATGAGATACATGATGTGTTAGGATACCTTACTAGCTTGTGTATTGAGTTTCCTTGTGTTTTGCATATGTACCTTAATATGCAAGCAACCATTTTCCAAAGCAAGTCCATGATCTAAACCTCAAATCAAAAAAGTGGATGAACCATTGTTTTTAAAATTCTTTTTAGAGTCAAAATGACCTATTACATGCCATGGTTTGGATGTGTAACTTGGAAGTTTCAATTTCCAACTTTGACTTATTTAACTTATGCCTCCATTTTAGGTCATTTTTACCATTTTGAGTTACAAACCTTTTCAACATCTCATGACCTTCTTAATAGCCTTAAAAAATCATTTTAAGCAAGTTTGATGTTGAAGATTTTTCCATTTGAAGCTTGGAAATAGGAGTTATGGCCTTATG
Organism: Lathyrus sativus; assembly: GCA_963859935.3. Taxonomy (NCBI): domain Eukaryota; kingdom Viridiplantae; phylum Streptophyta; class Magnoliopsida; order Fabales; family Fabaceae; genus Lathyrus; species Lathyrus sativus. The sequence goes on along the minus strand of OZ012738.1, from coordinate 239,418,842 downwards.
CTTGAAATGACCTATAATCTCCAAATGACCAAAATGCCCTTGACTTGTCAAAGCCATAACTTGAGTTCTACAAATCCTATCAAGTACTTCTAGTACTCTCTAGAAAGCTAAGAAGATAAGGAACAACATTCATGTTTACCAAAAGTTCATAGGAATCATCCTTCTCGGGAAAAAGTTGGATGCAAGTTGGGTGACTTTCAAGGCCCCAGATTCACATACCTCAGATGACCTGTAACTTGTCAAAGTCATAACTTGAGCTCTACAAATCCTATCAAGGACTTCTAGTACTCAAATTAAATCTAAGAACAAGCTCTACAACATTCATGTTGGGGGTAAGATTAGATGACAATCACATCTTGAGCTAAACTGCCTTGAAGATAGGGGTCAAACTAGGGGATTTTACACTCTCAAGCCTTAGAAACCCTAGCTTGAAACTTCTCAAACTCCTCAATCATGATGAGTTGATCTTGGAATCATCCTTATAGCATCTTAATGCATCTATCCATGACCACATGGCTCTTGGATTAGGTCTCAACCCTCCCCAAATCATCAGTTGACCTAGGGTTGACCTAGTCAAACCCTAATTATACCACTCATGGCTGAGGCTTCTTAAACTTGCACAATGATCTCTCTAGGCTTCATGATGGCTTTCAAGACATCTCATAAGCTCTCTCAAAGCTTCAAGTCCATCCTCATAGCTTCAGAATCATCTGAGGAGCTCCCACAACTCTCAAGTTAGGAGGCACACAACCTTGGTTTCAACCAATCTCTCTGAGGATCTCTGAACTTTTCTGACAAGGATATTAACCCTTGAACACTTGAATAGCCCTCTTGGCTAGCTTCACAGTCTTGTGGTGCTCTTGATTGGTAATCATACCTCTTGATCTACTGCACACATGTCAATGAAATGCAGGTGATAATGCTAATGTGAATGAGATGAACCACAAGCTAGGTAAAGAAATGTTGTTCAAATTTTGGGGTGCAACAGCTGCCCCTATTCAAATGGCTTGAACCTGACTGGGTGAGAAGAGAATGGCTCTCAGCCAATCAAGGTAAAATACGGTTGAATACCAACAAACCCGAAAATTTGCCAACTGCACAAGTACACGGTACTCTGATGGGAACAAATCTTCGAAAACTGAAATATTAGATGCACGGCAACTGGCTGGAGAATTGGCCACACGGTAACCGGTAATACATGGTCGATCATGCCGTCAGGCATCAAGATTCCTCGGGACTCATCAGGTCAACAAGTTGATCATGCCATCAGGCATTCAAAGAAATTTTTGGGCATCAGCCGGACTCCATCAGTAAGTCGGGAATAGAATTCTCGGTCAATCATGAGCCAGTTGGGGATATCCAAACTTCTGCCATCAGGCACTCCGCATCAGCTGAGAGAACTGCTTCGTCAATACGGTTGGACTTCAATCATCAAGTCTCCGAGGGAAGTTTCAACTTCGCTGTTCGGAAACCTGTTGGGGATGACGCATCTCCGTTAGGGATTCTGGAGAACTATCAAGTAACTCTGCTTCGGGGATCCAGGAATCATTCTGGATGAATAAACTCTGCTGAGGACTTCAAGAATCATCTTGGACAAATAACTCCGCCGGGGACTTCAAGAATCATCCTGAACCGATAACTCTGCTGGAGATTTCAGGAATCATCCTGAGCAAACACTCTGCCGGGGACTCTAAGCATCAACTTGAGCAACCAACTCTGGCGACTGCACTGGGGATTTTAAGAATCATCTTAAGCAAACGACCTTGATGGGGAATTCAAGAATCATCTTGAGCCGAAGACTTCGCTGGGGACTTTAAGAATCATCTTGAGCAAGCGACTCCGTTGGGGAGAATTCAAGAATCATCTTGAGCAATCAATTCTGCGGCGGAACACCTGCAAAACAAGAATGGTAACAACCTAGATCATGCTTATTATGCATATACTTCGGCAATGGCGCAATGCTCCACACGGTGGAAATGCTATGCGTTTATGATAAATGTTATGCAATCATGCAAAATTCTGCGATCCCGCCAGCAAAATAAATGCTGAAGGGAGAATTCTCCTGTCAAGGAGAAAGAAACACTCTGGTAGGGGGAAGAATCATCCTGCTGAGGAGAATAGGGTCACACCAATCTCAATCGGGCGCTGTGGGGAAGCGAACTTCAGTTGACTGCTGCAGGGGGACGAAGCTCTACGAGAACCTGAACCTGCTGAGGGAAAGCGGTGTCAATCGCGGGAATAAACTACACGGCCTTCGCGGCTAACCTTCCTGGAGATAACGGCTCCGGCGAGGAAATACAGCATCAGCTATTCAGCACTCCACTGGGGAAAACCAATCATGTCCTGAGCGGCTTCCAAGGACTCGGCTCTCTTGGGGATCTGCAACCTCGGCTGGGGAAGAAGGAATCATCCCGCTTACAGGGGAGAGTACGACTCTGTGGGGAACCTCGATTCCGTTGGAGACTTCAGTCTTGAACCATCAGTTGCTGCACACTTCGGTGAATGACTCAGCTGAGGAGATGACGTTCCTTCAGGATGCATCTGATCAGGGAGAGAATCTTCTCTGCCTGGGGAGACATATCAATGCTCACGACCTCGTGTTCAGACTCTGCAGGGAGAGGCTGCTGAACTTTGCTGGAGAAGGAGGAATCATCCTGCTTGGGGATGCGCACGGCGCACTGTCTGGAATATGCTACACCTGTAACAACACAAACAAACAGACAAGATACCCTTCTCAAAGGGACCTATCAAGGTTATTATCTCGTGACAATGTTCAAGTAATTCATTGTTTCAACAATCAGTGGCCTAGGCCAGTAAGTTTATGTATGTGCATTTTGTCAAAAACATCAGCGTTCTTTTTCGCAAACAAACAGATAAATGCTAAACAGACAAACAGAATTAGTATACATTTTATTGATAACAAACCCCTGAATGGGTAAAAATGTTTTACACAGATGCAAGCTCCTGGAATGAGGAAGCCGCGCAAAAAAATAAAACATAAATATACATCAGTATATAGAAATGTCGGCAACGAGGCGTGGACGAACACCATGAGTTGATCCCTCTATGACCCACTCGACTTCGATACTTCTCCGACGCTTCAGCTTCAGAAGAGATTGATTCAAATAAACGGCCCTCAGGTCTTCCAAACCACTAAACAATGAAAGTCCACACGCGGAACGCAATCATTTGCTTTTTCAAATCCCTAACTTTTGCGTGAACCGCCCTTTGAGGGTTTTCAGTTCACCGGGATACCCTTTTTTGACAAAGTCGCCCATCCGGGTTTTCGACTTTGCGGGTGTACATTTTTTCAATTTATATCCCTAATTTTTGCCCGAACCTTTTTCCTTTTTTATGGTTTGCCGGGATGCCCCATTTTTGCCTGGACTCTCTTTTTACTGTCCAGCGGGTCGCTTTCAAGCAAAGTATTTTTTAACTGCGTCCGCGTTCACCGGGGATGCAAAATATTCACCATCCATCGTGGATAACAACAAAGCTCCTCCCGAGAAGACCTTGCTGACGAAGTACGGACCTTCGTAATTGGGAGTCCACTTGCCCCGGTGATCGGAGTGTGGAGGAAGAATCTTCTTCAGGACGAGATCACCCGTCTGAAAGCTCCTAGGACGCACCTTTTTATCATAAGCTTTCTTCATTCGGCTTTGGTATAAACGACCATGCGCAATCGATGCTAACCTCTTCTCGTCCATCAGGTTGAGTTGGTTCAGTCGGTTCGTAATCCATTCTGCCTCGTCGAGTTTCACATCAACCAAAACTCGTAAAGAAGGGATCTCCACTTCTAACGGTAGGACAGCCTCCATGCCGTACACTAAGGAGAAATGAGTTTCCCTGGTTGACGTACATACCATCGTACGATAACCGTGCAGTGCAAATGGCAGCATCTCGTGCCAATCTTTGTAGGTCACAACCATCTTCTGAACAATCTTCTTTATGTTCTTATTGGCCGCTTCAACGGCGCCATTCATCTTCGGCCGGTAAGGAGATGAGTTGTGGTGTTCAATCTTGAAACTCTGGCACAACTCCTTCATCATCTTATTATTCAGATTCGAACCATTATCAGTAATGATCCGCTCGGGAATTCCGTAACGACAGATGATGTCCCTCTTTATGAATTTAGCCACCACCTGCTTGGTCACATTAGCATATGAGGCTGCCTCCACCCACTTGGTGAAGTAGTCGATAGCTACTAGAATAAAGCGATGACCGTTAGATGCAGTGGGCTCGATCTTGCCTATCATGTCGATGCTCCACATGGAGAACGGCCACGGGGAGGACATGACATTTAACGGGCACGGCGGCACATGAACTTTATCAGCATAAATCTGGCATTTATGACATCTCTTCGCGAATTTAAAGCAATCCGATTCCATCATCATCCAGTAGTATCCTGCTCTCAGGATTTTTCTCGTCATAGCATGCCCGCCGGCGTGCCTACCAAATGTGCCTTCATGGGCTTCTTCCATGAGCATACTCGCCTCTTTCTCATCTACACATCTGAGTAGCACGAGATCATGGTTTCTTTTGTACAAAACTCCATCAGGATTGAGATAAAAATTTCCAGACAGCCTCCTCAGAGTCTTCTTATCCTGGGTTGACGCACCCGCGAGATACTCCTTAGTCATAAGGAAAGTCTGGATGTCATGGAACCATGGCTTGCCGTCGGTGGCTTCCTCGATCGCAAAGACAAATGCAGGTCTATCAAGACGAGAAAGGACAATTCTTGGAGCTTCATTCCAAAAATTGACTTTATACATTGAAGCCAACGTGGCTAAGGCATCAGCCATCTGATTTTCTGCTCTGGGCACATGATGGAGTTCCACTCGATCAAAGAACGGAAGCAGCCTTCTGGCATAGTTCATGTACGACACCAAATTCGATTGACGAGTCTCCCACTCCCCTTTAATCTGGTTGATCACAAGCGTTGAGTCACCATATACGTTTAGGTTCTTGATTCTCAAATCAATTTCCTCTTCTAGACCCATGATGCATGCTTCGTACTCCGCTTCATTATTGGTAACTGGAAACGTCAGTCTCGCAATGAACGGGATGTGGGATCCGTGGGGAGTCGTGATGATCGCCCCAATGCCACTTCCATAAGAGTTAACCGCCCCGTCGAATATCAACTTCCACTGGGATTTCCTATCTGGCCCCTCGTCGGGCAACGGCTCATCGCAATCCTTCGCTTTAAGAAACATGATATCCTCATCAGGGAATTCAAATTTCATCGGCTGGTAATCCTCTATCGGCTGTTCGGCAAGGCAATCAGACAATACGCTTCCCTTGATGGCCTTCTGGGAAACGTACTGAATATCATATTTCGTCAACACGATTTGCCATCTGGCAATCCTGCCCGAAAGCACTTGCTTCTCGAAGACGTACTTGATCGGATCCATCTTCGAAATTAGCATGGTGGTGTGATTGAGCATATACTGTCGTAAACGTTTGGCAGCCCAGGCTAGTGCGCAACACGTCTTCTCCAGCATCGAGTAACGAGATTCACAGTCAGTGAACTTTTTACTCAAGTAGTAAATGGCATGCTCCTTTCTGCCTGTCTCGTCGTGCTGACCGAGAACACACCCCATACTATTCTCAAGAACTGTCAAGTACGTGATTAGTGGTCGTCCAGCCACTGGGGGTATCAAGATTGGAGGTTCCTGAAGATACTGCTTTATCTTGTCGAATTCCTTCTGGCAATCCTCATTCCAGATAATCGCCTGATCTTTCTTTAAAAGCTTGAACATCGGTTCACACGTGGCCATGAGCTGAGAAATAAACCTCGCAATGTAGTTTATTCTGCCCAAGAAACCACGAACTTCTTTTTCTGTTTTTGGCACTGGCATTTCTTGTATCGCTTTTATTTTTGCAGGATCAACCTCGATGCCTCTTTCGCTCAAGATAAACCCCAGTAACTTTCCGGACCGTACTCCGAAAGTGCATTTGTTAGGATTCAGCCTCAACCTGAACTTCCTAAGCCTCTCAAAAAGCTTCAGCAAATTGACCAGATGTCCCTCCTCCGTTTGGGACTTCGCAATCATGTCATCAACATAGACTTCAATCTCATGATGAATCATGTCATGAAACAAAGTGACCATTGCTCGTTGGTAAGTGGCCCATGCGTTCTTCAGACCGAAAGGCATTACCTTGTAGCAAAATGTTCCCCAAGGAGTGATAAACGTCGTTTTCTCCATGTCCTCCGGCGCCATCTTGATCTGGTTGTAACCGGAGAAGCCATCCATGAACGAAAACACGGAGAACTGGGCGATATTGTCGACCAACATATCAATATGAGGCAGCGGGAAATCATACTTAGGGCTCGCCCTATTCAAATCCCGATAATCGACGCACATGCGTACCTTACCGTCCTTCTTCGGTACAGGCACAATGTTGGCGACCCACAGAGGGTAAGTGGTGACCGCTAAGAAGCCAACTCTGGCGACTGCATTGGGGATTTTAAGAATCATCTTAAGCAAACGACCTTGCTGGGGAATTCAAGAATCATCTTGAGCCGAAGACTTCGCTGGGGACTTTAAGAATCATCTTGAGCAAGCGACTCCGTTGGGGAGAATTCAAGAATCATCTTGAGCAATCAATTCTGCGGCGGAACACCTGCAAAACAAGAACGGTAACAACCTAGATCATGCTTATTATGCATATACTTCGGCAATGGCGCAATGCTCCACACGGTGGAAATGCTATGCGTTTATGATAAATGTTATGCAATCATGCAAAATTCTGCGATCCCGCCAGCAAAATAAATGCTGAAGGGAGAATTCTCCTGTCAAGGAGAAAGAAACACTCTGGTAGGGGGAAGAATCATCCTGCTGAGGAGAATAGGGTCACGCCAATCTCAATCGGGCGCTGTGGGGAAGCGAACTTCAGTTGACTGCTGCAGGGGGACGAAGCTCTACGAGAACCTGAACCTGCTGAGGGAAAGCGATGTCAATCGCGGGAATAAACTACACGGCCTTCGCGGCTAACCTTCCTGGAGATAACGGCTCCGACGAGGAAATACAACATCAGCTATTCAGCACTCCACTGGGGAAAACCAATCATGTCCTGAGCGGCTTCCAAGGACTCGGCTCTCTTGGGGATCTGCAACCTCGGCTGGGGAAGAAGAAATCATCCCGCTTACAGGGGAGAGTACGACTCTGTGGGGAACCTCGATTCCGTTGGAGACTTCAGTCTTGAACCATCAGTTGCTGCACACTTCGGTGAATGACTCAGCTGAGGAGATGACGTTCCTTCAGGATGCATCTGATCAGGGAGAGAATCTTCTCTTCCTGGGGAGACATATCAATGCTCACGACCTCGTGTTCAGACTCTGCAGGGAGAGGCTGCTGAACTTTGCTGGAGAAGGAGGAATCATCCTGCTTGGGGATGCGCACGGCGCACTGTCTGGAATATGCTACACCTGTAACAACACAAACAAACAGACAAGATACCCTTCTCAAAGGGACCTATCAAGGTTATTATCTCGTGACAATGTTCAAGTAATTCATTGTTTCAACAATCAGTGGCCTAGGCCAGTAAGTTTATGTATGTGCATTTTGTCAAAAACATCAGCGTTCTTTTTCGCAAACAAACAGATAAATGCTAAACAGACAAACAGAATTAGTATACATTTTATTGATAACAAACCCCTGAATGGGTAAAAATGTTTTACACAGATGCAAGCTCCTGGAATGAGGAAGCCGCGCAAAAAAATAAAACATAAATATACATCAGTATATACAAATGTCGGCAACGAGGCGTGGACGAACACCATGAGTTGATCCCTCTATGACCCACTCGACTTCGATACTTCTCCGACGCTTCAGCTTCAGAAGAGATTGATTCAGATAAACGGCCCTCAGGTCTTCCAAACCACTAAACAATGAAAGTCCACACGCGGAACGCAGTCATTTGCTTTTTCAAATCCCTAACTTTTGCGTGAACCGCCTTTTGCGGGTTTTCAGTTCACCGGGATACCCTTTTTTGACAAAGTCGCCCATCCGGGTTTTCGACTTTGCGGGTGTACATTTTTTCAATTTATATCCCTAATTTTTGCCCGAAACTTTTTCCTTTTTTATGGTTTGCCGGGATGCCCCATTTTTGCCTGGACTCTCTTTTTACTGTCCAGCGGGTCGCTTTCAAGCAAAGTATTTTTTAACTGCGTCCGCGTTCACCGGGGATGCAAAATCTTCACCATCCATCGTGGATAACAACAAAGCTCCTCCCGAGAAGACCTTGCTGACGACGTACGGACCTTCGTAATTGGGAGTCCACTTGCCCCGGTGATCGGAGTGTGGAGGAAGAATCTTCTTCAGGACGAGATCACCCGTCTGAAAGCTCCTAGGATGCACCTTCTAATCATAAGCTTTCTTCATTCGGCTTTGGTATAAACGACCATGCGCAATCGATGCTAACCTCTTCTCGTCCATCAGGTTGAGTTGGTTCAGTCGGTTCGTAATCCATTCTGCCTCGTCGAGTTTCACATCTACCAAAACTCGTAAAGGAGGGATCTCCACTTCTAACGGTAGGACAGCCTCCATGCCGTACACTAAGGAGAAATGAGTTGCCCCGGTTGACATACGTACCATCGTACGATAACCGTGCAGTGCAAATGGCAGCATCTCGTGCCAATCTTTGTAGGTCACAACCATCTTCTGAACAATCTTCTTTATGTTCTTATTGGCCGCTTCAACGGCGTCATTCATCTTCGGCCGATAAGGAGATGAGTTGTGGTGTTCAATCTTGAAACTCTGGCACAGCTCCTTCATCATCTTGTTATTCATATTCGAACCATTATCAGTAATGATCCGCTCGGGAATTCCGTAACGACAGATGATGTCCCTCTTTATGAATTTAGCCACCACCTGCTTGGTCACATTAGCATATGAGGCTGCCTCCACCCACTTGGTGAAGTAGTCGATAGCTACTAGAATAAAGCGATGACCGTTAGATGCAGTGGGCTCGATCTTGCCTATCATGTCGATGCTCCACATGGAGAACGGCCACGGGGAGGACATGACATTTAACGGGCACGGCAGCACATGAACTTTATCAGCATAAATCTGGCATTTATGACATCTCTTCGCGAATTTAAAGCAATCTGATTCCATCGTCAGCCAGTAGTATCCTGCTCTCAGGATTTTTCTCGTCATAGCATGCCCGCCGGCGTGCCTACCAAATGTGCCTTCATGGGCTTCTTCCATGAGCATACTCGCCTCTTTCTCATCTACACATCTGAGTAGCACGAGATCATGGTTTCTTTTGTACAAAACTCCATCAGGATTGAGATAAAAATTTCCAGACAGCCTCCTCAGAGTCTTCTTATCCTGGGTTGACGCACCCGCGAGATACTCCTTAGTCATAAGGAAAGTCTGGATGTCATGGAACCATGGCTTGCCGTCGGTGGCTTCCTCGATCGCAAAGACAAATGCAGGTCTATCAAGACGAGAAAGGACAATTCTTGGAGCTTCATTCCAAAAATTGACTTTATACATTGAAGCCAACGTGGCTAAGGCATCAGCCATCTGATTTTCTGCTCTGGGCACATGATGGAGTTCCACTCGATCAAAGAACGGAAGCAGCCTTTTGGCATAGTTCATGTACGACACCAAATTCGATTGACGAGTCTCCCACTCCCCTTTAATCTGGTTGAACATAAGCGTTGAGTCACCATATACGTTTAGGTTCTTGATTCTCAAATCAATTTCCTCTTCTAGACCCATGATGCATGCTTCGTACTCCGCTTCATTATTGGTAACTGGAAACGTCAGTCTCGCAATGAACGGGATGTGGGATCCGTGGGGAGTCGTGATGATCGCCCCAATGCCACTTCCATAAGAGTTAACCGCCCCGTCGAATATCAACTTCCACTGGGATTTCCTATCTGGCCCCTCGTCGGGCAACGGCTCATCGCAATCCTTCGCTTTAAGAAACATGATATCCTCATCAGGGAATTCAAATTTCATCGGCTGGTAATCCTCTATCGGCTGTTCGGCAAGGCAATCAGACAATACGCTTCCCTTGATGGCCTTCTGGGAAACGTACTGAATATCATATTTCGTCAACACGATTTGCCATCTGGCAATCCTGCCCGAAAGCACTTGCTTCTCGAAGACGTACTTGATCGGATCCATCTTCGAAATTAGCATGGTGGTGTGATTGAGCATATACTGTCGTAAACGTTTGGCAGCCCAGGCTAGTGCGCAACACGTCTTCTCCAGCATCGAGTAACGAGATTCACAGCCAGTGAACTTTTTACTCAAGTAGTAAATGGCATGCTCCTTTCTGCCTGTCTCGTCGTGCTGACCGAGAACACACCCCATACTATTCTCAAGAACTGTCAAGTACGTGATTAGTGGTCGTCCAGCCACTAGGGGTATCAAGATTGGAGGTTCCTGAAGATACTGCTTTATCTTGTCGAATTCCTTCTGGCAATCCTCATTCCAGATAATCGCCTGATCTTTCTTTAAAAGCTTGAACATCGGTTCACACGTGGCCATGAGCTGAGAAATAAACCTCGCAATGTAGTTTATTCTGCCCAAGAAACCACGAACTTCTTTTTCTGTTTTTGGCACTGGCATTTCTTGTATCGCTTTTATTTTTGCAGGATCAACCTCGATGCCTCTTTCGCTCAAGATAAACCCCAGTAACTTTCCGGACCGTACTCCGAAAGTGCATTTGTTAGGATTCAGCCTCAACCTGAACTTCCTAAGCCTCTCAAAAAGCTTCAGCAAATTGACCAGATGTCCCTCCTCCGTTTGGGACTTCGCAATCATGTCATCAACATAGACTTCAATCTCATGATGAATCATGTCATGAAACAAAGTGACCATTGCTCGTTGGTAAGTGGCCCATGCGTTCTTCAGACCGAAAGGCATTACCTTGTAGCAAAATGTTCCCCAAGGAGTGATAAACGTCGTTTTCTCCATGTCCTCCGGCGCCATCTTGATCTGGTTGTAACCGGAGAAGCCATCCATGAACGAAAACACGGAGAACTGGGCGATATTGTCGACCAACATATCAATATGAGGCAGCGGGAAATCATCCTTAGGGCTCGCCCTATTCAAATCCCGATAATCGACGCACATGCGTACCTTACCGTCCTTCTTCGGTACAGGCACAATGTTGGCGACCCACGGAGGGTAAGTGGTGACCGCTAAGAAGCCAGCATCAAGCTGTTTCTGCACTTCTTCTTTGATCTTAACGGCCATATCTGGTCTCGTCCTCCTAAGCTTTTGCTTAACGGGAGGACAATCTTCTCGCAGCGGCAAGTGGTGGACCACGATGTCCGTGTCAAGTCCGGGCATATCTTCGTATGACCAAGCAAAGACGTCACTATACTCTCTTAGCATCTCGACCAATCTCTGCTTGACATCATTCTGCAGCGCAGCCCCTATCCTGATGTTTCTGACGAGTTCTTCAGAACCCAGATTCACAATCTCGATCTCCTCTTCATGAGGCAGAATAACTTTCTCCTCTTGTTTCAACAAGCGGGCCAACTCTTCAGGAAGGTCTTCGTCTTCATCAATCTCTTCTTCGGCTTGATAGATCGGGCAATCGAAGTCGAAGTGAGTCGTAGAAGGTCCAGAGTCGATGTCATCTGTCATGTGGATCCTGCAATAACAAGGGTTAAGTTTAAAACAAGGATGTGCAGGCTAGCACAAACCCCATTGCCATTTTCTTGTTTTTCAAAACAAATATAAAACAGGAATAACAGAGATCACAATATTTGAATACGAAGAAAACGCCTTTGATTTATTAACAAAATGCATGTACATAATCCAACAAGGCCCTGACAATAAAACCATTATGCTCCGGGTAAGACATAGGGTTGTACAATGATTGGAAAAAGTAAATCATTACTCTTCGCTTGTCATCTGGATGATATCCTTGACGGACCAATTGTTGAGGCCCTCGCCTGGCTTGCTTGGCTGGATCCAAGAGTCGAGGTCACAGTCGCTACCTCCGCTGTCTTCAGACACCGTGTTGATGCTTTCGAAAATCACTCCGCCACTGGTAAACTGGATCGGCCCCTTACCTCGCGACGCACTGCTAGAAGAAGAAGAAGCTTCAGCTCCAGGAGAATATCCCAACCCAAACTTATCTTGCTTGTTAGGTATCTCCAAAATTCGCCCCCAGCCTGGGGTAGATCCGGCTTGGACAACGGCCCGAGCTTCCTTGAATGAGGAGAGAGTCATCTCTGGCTTTTCGGTGACTACAGGAGCTACGTCTTTCACTTTGACGGCTTAGAACGCTTGGCATAGAGTCTCATGGATTTCGCCATCCATCTCCACATACTTGAAGGACGACAAATGGCTCACCATTATGTCTCCCTCGCCACACACGGTTACGACGCTACCCCTGACAGCATATTTGAGTTTCTGGTGTAACGTGGAGGTCACGGCACCAGCAGCATGGATCCACGGCCGGCCCAAGAGACAACTGTAGGCAGGCATGATGTCCATAATATAAAAGACCGCGTCGAACGTTTCCGGACCAACTTGGATTGGCAGGGTCACCTCCCCGAAAACATGGCGTTTAGTTCCGTCGAACGCCTTCACCACCAGATCACTGGGTGTGCAAATCACTCCACGAGTATCCAACTTCATTAATGCCTTCTTCGGAAGAATATTAAGTGACGAACCCGTGTCCACCAACACGTGTGACATAATTGTGCCCCTACACTCTATCGAGATGTGCAGGGCGCTATTGTGATTCCTCCCTTTTGGCGTCAGCTCCAGGTCTGTGAAACCTAGCCCATTTCCAGCATTTACGTGGGCTACGACCTCTTCTAGCTGATTCACCGATATTTCTTGCGGTACATATGCGGCGTTCAACACCTTCAGCAGCGCGTTGCGGTGTGCTTCAGAACACAGCAACAAGTTTAGAATGGAAATCTTCGAGGGCGTCTGATGGAGATGGTCTACAATCTTGTAGTCACTCTTTTTAATCAACCGCATAAACTCCTCGGCATCTTTAACAAGTAAGTCTTTTTCTACCCCACGCGGGACCTCTTCAACGACCTTACTTTTACCTTTATCAGCCGTATCAGCTCTGACTGCTTTCTCCGCCATGACCTCTGGTGGTGCAAACACTCTTCCGCTGCGAGTAATACCACTGATTCCCGCAAGGTTCTCCACAGTCGACCCAAACGGTTCCAACTCCAACTTTTGTCCGTTGCAGTAGACTTTAGCCCCATAATGCCACGGGACGGCGTTAGTGCTTTTGAAGGGTATCGGCCCAGCTTTGGTGATAGTAATCATAGGCGGCCTGGGCGCAGAAATAGTTATCGTCCGACGAGGGATGGTGATGCTGGCGACCTCATCAGCTTGCTTCAGCACTACCTCTCCTGATCCACATTCGGCCCTCCGGCTAAACTGTAAAATCCCTTCAGTCATCAGACTTTGAATTCCTTCTACCAACTGCTCACATCCATCAGAACATGTGGCACAGTCCATACATAGTTCTCCGCAACCTGGAAAGAACCCTCTTTTCAGCAACTTAGCTTTAACGAAGCTAAGCGGCGTCTTTAGATCTCTAACGTCAGTTAACAAATCCGAACTCTCGTCTTCGATAATGGCGTTCACACCACCTCCCCTATGATTCGGCATATGATTCTTCGTGACATTTGGCACATTATCAGAGAAGTTGATGATCTTGGCATCCACCATGTCCTGCACCTTATGCTTGAAGGCTTTGCAGTTCTCCACTGTGTGGCCTGGTGCCCCTGAGTGAAACTCACAAGTGGCATTTGCGTCGTACCCTGGCGGAGGTGCCCCTGTCAAGGGAGCCAGCGTTCTCTTTTGGATCAACTGTAGCTGAAGCAAAGTCTGCAAGAGTTACGCGTACGACATGGGCGGTGTCTCGAGGTGACGGTTCGACAAAGGTGCCCGATTCTGATACTTTCTGTATCCCTGTTGATTCGGTTGCTGCTGCTGCTGTGGAACTACCGGGATAGTATATACTGGCCACCTGCTGGTGAGGACCTTTACCCTTCCTTCGAGCGTTGGTCACAGCGTTCGCTTCTCCTTCTCGTCTTTTGCCACTATAAGGTTTCTTTCCGCCTCCAGCTGAGGACGAATCACCTTGAATTTTCCCGATCTTGATCCCATTTTCGACGTGCTCACCCGTGATAATGAGATCTGAGAATGTTCCAGACATACCGCTGACCAACTTCTCATAGTAAACCCCTGGGAGGGTGGCGACAAACATCTGCACGAGCTCGCGTTCAACCATCGGCGGCTGAACCCTGGCTGCCAACTCACGCCACCGCTAGGCGTATTCCTTAAACCCTGCATTGTTCCTCTGCGACAGATTCTGCAGCTGGACTCGGTTCGGGGCCAAGTCGCTATTGTATTGGTAGTGGTGCACAAATGCTTCAGCAAGATCCTTCCACGTGCGCACACTAGTAGGCTCCAGACTCATGTACCACTCAAGGGATGGCCCGGAAAGACTGTCTTGAAAGAAGTGCATCAGCAACTTCTCGTCATCAGAATGGGCAAACATTTTCCTGTAATACGATCTCAGGTGGACACGAGGGCAAGTGGTGCCCTTATACTTTTCAAAGTCAGGCACCTTGAACTTGGGAGGCACCTTGAAATCAGCAATTAATCCCAGCTTGGACATATCAACGCCCAAAGTATTCTGATTCTCGATATCTCTCATCTTATCTTCAAGTGCCTTGAATCTAAGCCATGCTTCAGCATTCAGCTCCCCTTCAGCACCTCTCTGAGAGAACACATCGTCCTGACGATCCTCTAGCCATGGCTGAGGCCCAAACAGATTCCCGACGCCTGCATTGTCGTTGCCCAGCCCGACATTGACATTAGCTCCCAGACTCCCATTACCGACGCCCGCCGTATTGAGTCCGATGTTGGCCATCACATTGTCGTTGGCACTGCCGTTGCCCCCGGCCACGGGAACACCATTCTGTGGAGTTTCAATTGGTGGAGGATCGTGGCCATGGAGTACGCTGTTGCTATCAACCCTTGAGATCAAAGGCTGAACCAAAGTTCTGAGCTGATCCTGGCCATTGGCGACCGCTTGCATGAGCTTCATGAAGCGATCCATTCTTTCGTGGAGTTCCTGAACATCAGTTTGCACTTGCTCCATGATCCTGGTCTGATTAGCTCTGGTCGGATAGCGGTGAATAGGTCTCTGATCAATCCTGGAACCACCTGGAACAACCTGAAACAACCTGTCAAATCTGTAAGACAAAAAAGGGTTAGGAAAAACAACAAAATGCTCGTTATGCAAATGCTTCATGCAAATGCAAACGTGTGTCTGTACGTTAGGGAGATTTATCCTGATCCTAGTGTCTGAGTGCCAGTGCTGATAATAAGAAGAAGTCTGAGTCCAATCATGGAAATAACAATCTCATATATAAAGAAAGCCCGTCAAGGTAGTACACAACATCAACGAGTACAAAATGAATCAACAGCGTGACCTCAGCCAACAAGTCTGGTGATGGTCAGCATACAACAATGATCAAAACAAAAGGAATACAAATAGTCAAGTACGGCCACGGGCGCGATACTCTTCTAACAACTCCTTCGTTTCTGGATGATCAGGCAGAGTGAGTAACCCTTCGACGAGTAATTCCCTCTGCACAATGGTGTACTGAAGTCCTTCGACCGAACCTTCCCATGCTCCTTCGCCGAAACAATCTTCTAACTTCCGTTTCTTGGACTCAAACGTCAGTTTGCGCTCCTTCAGGTTAGCGAGAGCCCTGTTGAGCTGGCCTTCGGCGGTGTATCTGCGAGCGGTTTCTTCATCAAACCTCTTCTCACTATCCTTCACCTGGGCTTCCAGCTTGGATATCTGTAGCATCAGCTTATCCTCCCGCTCTTTCCTGGTAGCCAGGGAAGCCTTCCAGTGCTGGTTGAACTTGGATATCCTCTGATATGCTTCGTCCAAGTGCTGCTTCTTCGTAGCCAGTACGTCGTTGACAGCTTTGAAGTCTTGACCCATGCGCTCACGCTCGGCCATCTGCTTAGTCAGGTCTGTACCTAGCTGGTTCACCAGCTCCGTCTGCCGCTTGAAGGAATGAACGGCTTCGTTCCTCTCGCTTCGGAGCTAAGCCAATTCTTTCTCCAGTTCCTCATTCGCCCGCTTCAATTCATCTCGCTCAGCTAACACCTGATTATGCTACTGAATGGGCACAGTAGTAGGCTCTTCAATCATTGGAGGGCTTTCTAGCTTGGCCTGAGGAAACGACATCCCTATAGCATCTGCTCTGGCTCTGATCCAAGTCACGTACGGAGGGTAGGCTTGATTGTTGCTTCTCCCCAGCAATGGCTTTCCCCTCTTACTGATACCATTCCAGGCGCGCTGGAGCTTAGATAACAGATCCCCTTCTAGAAGACCAGTGAGTTACAGAGATTCCTGTACCTCTTCATCCTTCGGCGGAGCTCTCAAAGCATACGCGAACTGTCGGACCAGCAAAGACGGATTGTAGTTTATACAGCCTTTCCTGCCTATCAAAGGCACGTTTGGAAACCCGCTGCAGCTGAAGATAATCTCGGTACCCAACCTATCTCTGTCGAACCAGTCAATATCCTCTGCAGATAAACTCATCAGACGCTCGGACCACTCAGCTGTGGCTGCAGACGAAACAAAAGGACCCCTCTTGGGCAGATGACTATCAAGCCATTTATAAAGAAAAGGCACACAGCATGAGACATTCTTGCCCCTTCTGTTCTCGTTTTTGTAGTGGATAGAATGGTAGACATCTCCTATCAAGGTAGGGATTGGATTCCCTGAAGCAAAGATATGAAATGCATCGAAGTCTACAAAATCGGGCATATTGGGGAACAGAATGATGCCATATATCCACAGAGCGAGGATGGCATTGAACGCGACCCAACATCCGTCTTTGGCGCACTGCTGAGCCTTTCCCACTAGAAACTGCAAGGAGAACCCGAGAACCTTGTTCCAACTAGACAATACCAACTCGGAGGCATCCAGATGAAGTGAAGGAGCTAAACCAGCCAGATCAGGCTCAGCGTCCATATGAACAAAAGGTATCTGCCTCTTGATAGGCACACCTAACAAATCAGCATATTCCTCTAGCGTGGGTGCAAGAACAAAATCCTGGAAAGTGAAACATCTCAACGGAGGGTCGTAGAACTGCAGCAGAGCATGCAACCCATTCAACTCGAACGCAGAAGGTTTACGAACCAAACTGAGCAACTTGCCGTAAGACTTTCTGAACTCATCCCTCACAGAATCATCTGCTAAAGCAATCAAACCGGTCAGCCGAACCACATCAGGGGCAGGGAACTTGTAAGCCACGGTCTTCCTCAGAGAACCCATAACAATACAATAGGAGGCAAGAAATCCTGGATCGGGGAAAACGGTACATGCAACACAGACACACGTTAATGAAATGCAAATGAGTATGCAAGATAATGTAAAATGCAATCATGCAGCAGGAGATCAAGGCAACTGTGTTGTGGAGATTCTGTATCAACAAAACCATAATCCTGCTCTATCAAGAACAACCACTGCATCTGATAATAAGAAAACCCTGGTATCGGACCACACATCTGCTCTGTCAAGAACAACCATCTGATAGGGCCATATACATAAGACCATAATTCTGCTCTGTCAAGAACAAACGTCTGATAATAAAGACCTCTGATACAGGACCCCAAAACTGCTCTGTCAAGAACAAACATACATCCGCTGATGAGATCTTCAGACCCCAATCATAAATCTTCTCTGTCAAGAACAAACAACTGATGACCAAAACTCTGCTCTATCAAGAACAAACATCTGATAATAAACTCTGCTCTATCAAGAACAAACATCTGATAATGAGATCCTCAGACCCCAATCATAAACCTGTTCTGTCAAGAACGAATACACATCTGATGATAAGATCCTCTAATCAAAACCTACTCTATCAAGAACAAATACTCATCTGATGATAAGATCCTCTGATCAAAACCTGCTCTATCAAGAACAAATACACATCTGATGATAAGATCCTTTGATCCAAACTTCCTCTATCAAGAACAATCATATATCTGATGATGAGAACCTCCGGTACCAACAAAACTGATTCGCTGTCAAGAAAACCAGGTAATCTGAAGGTCAAAGTTTCCTGCAATAAACCCAACCCTGCTCACAGGTATGGACCTAAACTGACTCAAGTTCGGCATCCTATGCGTTCATCAGCGTCACAGACATTCAAGAGGGGTGATACGATACCCGGAAGGTGTGGCATCACCAGCTCATGAAGCGGCCTCACTCGGCTGAATCACAAATGATCGGCCCCCAGAGTCGACAATCCTTCAAACCAGCAACCGTCTCAGCCCAAAGGGTTGAAAGAGAAGCCAACCGGGAGAACCTCGTCTGAGCGTAGATTTCATGAGACACTAGTGCCTGTAAAGCAAGCACGCGCCCACTAATTTCCACAACTAATTCTATGTTCACTCAAGCCTGGGTCTGGCTTCTCACTCATCAGAATTCCCCTCCCACAACAGCACAGATAATCATATCATACTGAAAATAAAGTGCGGGAAATAAAATGCGGTAAATAAACACAACCCAGCAAGTAATCATACAAGCGCTAGGATTGACTCGCGTGGGGAACCGGAGAACCAGAGATTCTGGGTTCGGTCCCCAGCAGAGTCGCCAGTTGTCGCTTTCGCGAAAATAAGGTGCCGGCAAAACAGAAGAGTCACCACCTTTCATTATTTATCCCTCGGAGCGGGAAAGGAAACGATCGGAAAAACCTGACGAAAAGGTATAAGACAAGGTCGTCGCAACCGTTGTCTGGGTTCGGGAGTCGGTTACGCAAGGGGAAGGTATTAGCACCCCTCACGTCCGTCGTACTCGACGGGATCCACGCTTGTTATGTTTACTGGACGAGTTGGTTTATCTATCTACCTATCAAGGCTGGCTTAAAAAGAAAAGAAAATGACTCGGCAAAGCATCGCACTTTATGCCTACGTATTCTCATCAGAGAATGAGAAATCAGAGTCAACGTAGTTCGACATACGGATTACGGGGAAGGTGGCTCGCCAATACATCAGTATTGTGCCTACGTACTCTCAACAGATATGAGAGATCAGAGCTTACGTAGTTCGGGATAATACGGATTATGGGGACTCAGATTCATCTGTTTTATCGAGTAGGGTTAAACAGCAGTTCCAGCAGTTAGGGACAAAGCCTGTTTGCATTGGCGCTGAAGTTTAACGACACTCTTTTCTTCAAAAAAGCTTTCCTTTGAATTATGGGCCCACGGGGCAAAAAGGTTTTGAAGTTTGTTTTCTGTCTTTTACGAAAGAAGTGTTTTTTATGGTGTTTGCAATCTCAATCGCACTAAAGACTATGACCTGAGAGTGAATGCGTCGCATGTCACCCAAAGGGTACCATACTAAACATCCAGACTGTTGAAAAGAAACTCTCCAACAATCCTTTCTCAGATAGCTTAAGGATCGTAACGTACGAAAGAAATCATTCATGATTACTGTATCTTAAGCTGTTTTGAGATGAGAAGAGAACAGGCTCAACTAATGGGAGACTATCAAGTCCTACTGTTGTCATGCCAAGGATTCATCCTATAGTTGAAGTTTGAACAGGGAACGCCTAGAAGTTATCATGCATAGGTTTCAACCTAAGGTTCTATCATCACTTCCTTATCAAAGGAAATGAGAGTCCTAAGGGATCATGTCAATGATACAAAGAAATAGACAAAGCATCAGCTTAAACAGTAAACAGTAAAATGCATGCAATGCAAGTGAGGGAGGAAATGTGTGTGGGGCAGCAGCCTCCACAAGCTCATCTCAACCTCAAGCCAGAATGAATAACAGTAATCATACTGAAGAGAAATAAAACATGCTATCAAGCAAAATACAGTAAACTGCAATCATACAGAAGAGACATAAAACATGCTATCAAGCAAAATAAACCACATGGGCAAGGGAGTAGGGCTCTACCGAATACCCGCAAGCAAAGCCATACCATAACAGTACAAGCAGAGGGAGCAACTCAACCTCTAGTGCAATCATGCTCCTAGATCAAAACTAGTCTAGATATGGACTTATTCTAATGCATCAAGCAAGTCAAACAAGGCACATCAATACAGAAAAGAAAACAGACAAGAAAGAAAGCAGATCAACAACTCCTTTCTCTCAATCCAAGCCTCAACTCTTGTGACAGCAACTCAGTCTTCAGACCTCCATCACTCTTGACAAATATCAATTTGCTTCCAGGGTTTCAACCCTTCCACATAAGTTTCAACTTATTCTCTCTTCTCTAAGCTTCAAAGTAAGTATCAACTTATCCTTTATTCTTCAAGCCTCAGCTCTTCAGTCAATCTCAATTGGATCCTCTTCATAAGTATCAACTTAGTCTTCAAGCTTCAGCTCTCTTTGCTTTACCAGTCTCAACTTGGTCTTCTCTTCCCACAAGCTTCAGCTTCTCATAATAATCCTCAATCATCTGGAAATGTCAACTTCATCCTTCAATTCTTTCTCAAGCCTTAGCTCTTCATTCAGTCTTTACTGGATTCTTCATTGGGTCTTCAAGTATCAACTTGTTTTTATGCTTTTCAAGCTTCAGCTACAATGGCAATGCTCAGGGAATCATCATACTATTCAATGGAGTCTTCATCTTCACACTCAAGCCCAACATCTCTCAAGATACTCAAACCCGGAGAAATCACTTAACTGGATAAGCTAGGATATTAAACTGCTTATTGACCACCAAGGGTGACCTATAAGGGTTTAACATCAAAAGAATGGTTCCCTCAAAAGTTCTACTTCCTAGGTACCATCACTTATCCCTCCAAAGGAGGGAGGTGAATACCATGGAAGGACTTTGAATCATGGGGAAGAATGGAGGTGAAGTATACCATCCATGTTTAAGAAAGGAATCAACTAAGTCTAAGCTCTTCCTAATCCCTAACCCTAAAACAACAACAAAACAAACAAGTCTTCAAGCTCTCAAGCTCCTTCTTCAATCCTCAAGTCTTCTACTATGCTCCTCCATGCTCCTCAAAGCAATACCAAGCCCACCAAGCCAAGCAAAAACCCACAAAGCAAGGCAAACAAAATACAAGCCCACAAGGGCAACACAAACAACAAGCAACTACAAAAATCAATTAAAAATAGTATACTATTATATTAAAATCTAATATAATTTCTAGGGGATCCTATATACCTACCCTTAATACCCTATATGTCCCCAACATCTAACTTGACCTAGAAACCCAAAATTCTAGTGTTATTGTGGACCTATGTTAAGGATTAACCTAAATCTACACAACCTAAAGTCATCTAATCAAAACTAATCAAAAATTAATCACAAAATTATGGAATAAATCCAGAGGGGAGCTAAAGTCCTAATATAACTATCCTAAAAAGAATGGCCTAAAAATTCAAAGGGAACTAGCTAAACAAAATTCTACAAATCTATGCATCAACATAAAAGGAATTAAAATGCTATTAAAAGAGAAAATACACAAAAAATATTAAAATGCATGAAATGCAAATATTTTGATTTTATAATTTTCTGGACATTTACATGAAATAGGAGAAAAAACTCCCATGTAAAAATCATCATTTTTCTATTTAATATGATTTTTCAAAGATTAAAATAAAATGGAGAAAAAGAAATTAAAATAGGAAAACATTGGTGCAGATAGCAACTATATGCAGTTCAATTCATGACTTGGCTGGAAATGGGGGTGAAAACAACAAATGCGCTAGGCCCAATTTTTAATCAGAAAATCAATTCAAAAAATATAAAGAAAAAGAAAAGAACACGGTGCAAAGAGTAAAGAAATTCAGTTCAAAACATCAATGGGCCATGGATGGGGGTGTGGATATCAATTAAGCCCAATATCCCATTTAATGAAACGCTTCATTCTGGGGCATCCTCAGATTTCCCTGTTCAAATGAAATTAAATCACAGCCTTTGGATCTCCACTCAGTCAATGAGTCCACGCATGATCAAACGACCAGCACGTCATCTTCTTCCTCCAACTAGGGTTTGAATGAAGAAGCCATGGAAACAGAGCTTCATAGCTCAATCTTCACCACAATCGTATCACCTCAATTCTCAACCAAAATCCATGGTTCAAAACCCTAATTTGCTCTAAATTCCATGCTGATCACAACCATGGCCTTAAAATCAATTGAAATGCCCTCAATCTCTAAACCCGATCCAAGATCAAAAATATACTCAAACTTCAATTCTCACTATTCTTGAAATTGATTACCTCATAATGATCACCACCTCACACTGGTTAAATCTTTCCATTAAACTCATGTTATACTTCACTATACATCGTGTTCTTGATCAAAACAAAAATGGTGTCACTAACTCAAACTTCACCAATTGATCTCAAACTTCCCAGAATCCATCTGCTACTTGTCTCTAACCATTCTAACCTAACAATTCTAACTAATTATGCTTAAATTATGGTGTAGAAGAAAAGTTACAAACCTGTCAAATCTTGATTATCAGATAGGTCAAACCTCCACTTCAACCTCTCAAACTCTTTAGAAACCTTCCTTGATTGATGATAAAGCTTCTGTTTGCAAAAGATTTGATCAAGAAAGCCTGAATCTCCAAACTCGATGGTGACTTCCAGCTCCCAAAATCCAAATGCCAACTCTTCAATTCTTCATGATCTTTCCTTCAATTTGGTATGCACACATTCAGTATGATCAATGGAAGGTGTTGGGATTGAAAGAAGCAATGGAAATGGTGTGGAAAGTAGAATTTGATTTCAACTTGCAATGGAAGAAATTGAAATGGCTATCTCACTCTCCTCTCTAATCTCTCACCAACCTTGCATCTGAGCAAGTTCTAAACACTATATAGGATGGTTCAGACCCATCCAGAACTTTCTGGAATCATCCAATGAGAATTTGGGATTCTCATGCCATGAGTTTTTGGTTTCATCTCATCTCACATGCCATCTCATGCTATGCCTCTTGCAGCAACTTGTTCTGACCTGAAAATCTCCTTAGATGAGATACATGATGTGTTAGGATACCTTACTAGCTTGTGTATTGAGTTTCCTTGTGTTTTGCATATGTACCTTAATATGCAAGCAACCATTTTCCAAAGCAAGTCCATGATCTAAACCTCAAATCAAAAAAGTGGTTGAACCATTGTTTTTAAAATTCTTTTTAGAGTCAAAATGACCTATTACATGCCATGGTTTGGATGTGTAACTTGGAAGTTTCAATTTCCAACTTTGACTTATTTAACTTATGCCTCCATTTTAGGTCATTTTTACCATTTTGAGTTACAAACCTTTTCAACATCTCATGACCTTCTTACTAGCCTTAATACATCATTTTAAGCAAGTTTTATGTTAAAGAGTTTTCCATTTGAAGCTTGGAAATAGGAGTTATGGCCTTATGCTTGAAATGACCTATAATCTCCAAATGACCAAAATGCCCTTGACTTGTCAAAGCCATAACTTGAGTTCTAAAAATTCTATCAAGGAATTCTAGTACTCTCTAGAAAGCTAAGAAGGTAAGGAACAACATTCATGTTGACCAAAAGTTCATAGGAATCGTCCTTCTTGGGCAAAAGTTGGATGCAAGTTGGATGACTTTCAAGGCCCCAGATTCACATACCTCAGATGACCTGTAACTTGTCAAAGTCATAACTTGAGCTCTACAAATCCTATCAAGGACTTCTAGTACTCAAATTAAAGCTAAGAACAAGCTCTACAACATTCATGTTGGGGGTAAGATGAGATGACAATCACATCTTGAGCTAAACTGCCTTGAAGATAGGGGTCAAACTAGGGGATTTTACACTGTCAAGCCTTAGAAACCCTAGCTTGAAACTTCTCAAACTCCTCAATCATGATGAGTTGATCTTGGAATCATCCTTATAGCATCTCAATGCATCTATCCATGACCAGATGGCTCTTGGATTAGGTCTCAACCCTCCCCAAATCATCAGTTGACCTAGGGTTGACCCAGTCAAACCCTAATTATACCACTCATGGCTGAGGCTTCTTAAACTTGCACAATGACCTCTCTAGGCTTCATGATGGCTTTCAAGACATCTCATAAGCTCTCTCAAAGCTTAAAGTCCATCCTCATATCTTCAGAATCATCTGAGGAGCTCCCACAACTCTCAAGTTAGGAGGCACACAACCTTGGTTTCAACCAATCTCTTTGAGGATCTCTGAACTTTTCTGACAAGGATATTAACCCTTGAATACTTGAATAGCCCTCTTGGCTAGCTTCACAGTCTTGTGGTGCTCTTGATTGGTAATAATACCTCTTGATCTACTGCACACATGTCAATGAAATGCAGGTGATAATGCTAATGTGAATGAGATGAACCACAAGCTAGGTAAAGAAATGTTGGTCAAATTTTGGGGTGCAACAGCTGCCCCTATTCAAACGGCTTGAACCTGACTGGGTGAGAAGCGAATGGCTCTCAGCCAATCAAGGTAAAATATGGTTGAATACCAACAAACCCGAAAATTTGCCAACTGCGCAAGTACACGGTACTCTGATGGGAACAAATCTTCGAAAACTGAAATATTAGTTGCACGACAACTGGCTGGAGATTTGTTGATTTCTGATCACCTGAAACCACCATCTCATCAGAGAAGATGGTTGTTTCCACCGTGAGGTCCACCAGAGACTGTTCCCCTCGCCTGAGTTCTAAGGAAGAAGGTGATGATCTAGCCATGGGATGAGTCTGAGAGCTTGACTTAGTATCTAGATCGTGTGGCTCATGTTTGATCTGAGATTTTGCCTCCAAGCCAAAACGATGCGTTTCATTAATCCCAGACAGCGTGTGACTGGGATGCCTGCATGGACACGTCCATAGCCTTTGGATCTGCATACCTTGTCAACCAATCCAACGCTCATGTTACTTTCTTCAGTTTTATTTTCTTTTATTCATTTTTGTTTTATTTTTAATGCAAATTGATTCTAAAAATCACAATAAATCCATTTTTGATCTGAAAAATATTTTAAAAATATCTCCATACTCCTGATTGAATTTGTGATTTTATGGGATCAATGAATTGCATTTTCATGCATTTTTCAATTTTATTTGATTTTTCTTATTTTGTTTATTTCTTTAATTTTTGCATATTTGACTATCTGCCTTGTTGATTTTGGTGTGACCTCTTGGTATTGAATTTGGCTTTTATTTTTGGATATGTTATAGGTTAGATGTGCATGCTCCCTTAGGATTTTTATTAGATTTTTAAGACAATCATAGGTTATGTTTTAGGTGAGATGTTTAGAGCCTTCCCAAACTTGTGGTTTACCTTGACATGTTTCAACTTAGGATTTGTTTAGTGGACCTAGAAGTTGAATTAGGCTGTAATATTTGAACCCTAGATTGTTAAATCATGCATGTTCCCCTAGGAAATTTATTAGAATTTTAAAATTTAGTTTTCTATTTTAGGTAGATTTTGCAAATTGGTTGTGTAGTTGGTGTTCCATCTTTGGTACCTTGCTTTGTTTGGTCTTGTTGGTGGCTTTTGGGCTTGGATTGCTTGGATTCCTTTTTGGAGGAGCTTATGGACATCTTGTAGCTGATGTAGCTTGGCTTGTGGAGCTTGGAGTGGTTTCTTCTTCCTCTTTTTAGGAGCTTTTTAGAAGCTTATAGGAATAGGGTTTTAGGAAGAGCCATTAGAACTAGTCTTTCTTCTTTCATTAAACATAGAATGCATTGTTGGCTTCTATTCCATCCCATGATGCAAATTCCTATTAAGGAAGCTCCATATCTCCTTTGGAGGGATGAGTGGCATGCCTTAATGAGTAGAACTTTTGAGGATGCACCTTCTTTTCATGTTGGTTCCTGATGAATTCCTTTGGTTTTCATAAGGTTCCCTAACATTGTAATTTGATCTCAATGATGATTTCTCTTCTTGTGGAGCTTGCTAGAGCTTGATGATGAAGAATTGAAGAAGCTTGAAGATAGGAGCTAGCTTGAAGATGAAGTTTCTTTGCTGTCAACTTTGCTGTCAATTTCAACCTTGCTGATCAGAGCTGCTGTTGAAGGTTGAAGATGCTGTCTGTAGAAGACTGTTGTTGTTGCTTGGGTTGCTTCCTCTATTTTTCTTTTGTTGTATTGTCTGTTTGCTTGTGTTGCTTACCTTTAGGTTTGAGGTGGAGCTTGTCTCCCCTTGCCTGTTGTTTTCTTAGGTTTGAGGTTGAGCCGGACTCCCTTGCCTCACTTGTACTGTTGCATAGCATGCATTTTACTGTTTACTGTTTACTGCTTGCTTTCCTTTGTTGTTTTCCCCTAGGATCTCTGATTTCCTCTGTGCAAGAGGGAATTATGACAGACATTAGGTTTTTAAACCATGCATGATAACTGTAGGTAGATTCCCCTTTCAACCATAGTTTTAGGGCGTCTTTCTCTTCTCATCTCAAAACAATTCAAAAACACAGTAATAAGGTTAATTGAAGTCGTATGTTATGAGCCTTAAGCTATCTGGGAAAAGGTTGGTGGAGGGTCTCTCTCCAGTAATCTGGATGTTAGTGTGGTACCCTTTGGGTGACATACGAAACGTTCACTCCTGGGTCATAGTCTCTAGTGCGACTGAGATTGCAAACATCCTAAAAAACAGTTCTTTCGTAAAAACACTCAAACAAACATTCAAACTCTGTTTTTGTCCTCTTGGACCCTTAATCTAGAAAACCCTTTCATAAGGAGATAAAAAACTGTCAGACAAAGTTGTGTCTTTCGTAGCCCGAAGTACGTTTGCTCTGATCTTTCATGCCGTATGAAAGTACGTAGGCATGAGACGCGACATCTCGGCGAGCAACCTTTCCCCCCTTAACCCGTAGTTAGGCGAACTACGTTGACTATGATTTCTCGTTCCAGACGGAAATACGTAGCCATAAAGTGCGATACTTTGCCGAGTCATTTTCTTTTTTTTTTAGACCATACCTTTTAGTGTAGATAGATAAACACACCCTTAGATAGAAAACAAGCATGGATCTCGTCGAGTACGACGGACGTGAGGGGTGCTAATACCTTCCCCTTGCGTAACCGACTCCCGAATCCAGGATTTAGTTGCGATGACCATTCCTTTCCCTCTTTGTGTTAGGTTTTCTCTGAGCGTTTCCTTTCCCTCTTTTGGGATAAATAACGCACGGTGGCGACTCTTCTGTCATAGCCGACGCCGATTTTCACAGTAGCGACAAAACTCCTCTAACAACTCCTTTGTATCTGGATGTTCAGGCCTCACAACCAACGCCTGAATGAGCAACTCCCTTCTGCTGATAACATCCTTCAAATCTTGAGCATAATCCTCCCAAGCATCTTCTCCGAAAGCATCTTCGAGTCTTGGTTTCTTCAGTTCTGCTCTTATCTTACATTCCTCCAGCGCTGACAAAGTTTCTCGTAACTTGCGATCACTTTCATACTGACGAGATGACTCCAACGACGCTTTTTCATCCTTGATCCAGAGTTGTGTCTCCAGCCTATCAATCTGCTTATGGAGTTCATCCTTTCTTCCTTTGCTGGCGGTCAAAGCAACGTTCCATTGATCACTGAATTTGGATATCCCTAGGCGTGCCTTTTCTAGCTCTTTCTTCTTGTCTTTAAGAACATTACCGGTACTCTTCAAATCTTGACCAAATCGTTCTCGCACGCGAATCTCTTCAGTAAAGTCTTTTCCCATCTTGTTCAAGGTTTCTGTTTTCATTTTAGCCAAGTAGGTTGCTTCATTCTTTTCGCTCTTCAACTGACTAACCTCCTTTTTCAGCTCTTCATTCTCTTTGTGTAACTCTTATTTCTCGACCCACAGCATATTATACCTCTGAATATCAATTGTCGTAAGTTCTTCAATCACCAAAGGGTACAAAGGTTCTCTAACAGGGAATGGTAACGTCATTTTTTCCACCCTCTCCTGAATCGAATCCACATAGGGTCCATAGGCTCTGCAGTCACTCTTACCCAAAGAAAACTTTCCTTTATGGTGGATTATTCCCCAAGCCTTTTATAATCTGGCTAAAGTATCACAATCAGCCGCTCCTGTGAAATACAAAGATTCCTGTATTTCCTCCTCTTTTGGGGGTTCTCTCAAAGCGTAACCAAATTTCCTGACAGCAAGAGCGGGGTTGTAGTTGGTACCACCCTTCCTTCCTATCAGAGGTACATTAGGAAAATTTCCACAGATATAGATAATCTGCTTACTGAGCAGATCTCTATTAAACCAAAAAATGTTCTCAGACATCAAACCCATGAGTCTCTCTGACCAATCTAATGTGTCTGACATATCAACAAAAGCTCCAGCCCGAGGAAGATGTTCCATAAACCATATGTAGAGAAGTGGTGCACAACAAGAGACATTCTTTCCCCTCCTATTCTCATTCTTGTAATGTACTGAATGGTATACGTCTCCCAAAAGAGTAGGCACAGGATTCTTGGAAGCGGAAATATGAAAGGCATCCATATCAACGATGTCTGGTATGTTAGGAAACAGAACAATTCCATATATGCATAAGGCCAGAATAGTGTTGAAAACCACCCAACCACCCTCCTCAGCAAAATGATGAGCCTTGCCCACCAAGAATGACAACGGAAAACCAGGAACTCCATTTCTCCAAACTACTTTACCCTCTAACTCAGATTTGTTCAGTTGAAGAGCATTGGCCAACTTGGTTAAGCCAGGTTCTTCTTCAGAGTGAAAGAAAGGCATCTTCTCTAAGACTGGGACTCCTATCAACAGAGCAAACTCTTCTAAAGTAGGCACTAAGACATATTCATGAAAAGTGAAGCAACGCAACTAAGGGTCGTAGAACTGCAACAAAGTGTGAATGACTCCTGGTTCGTATCTTGAGATTTTACGAACAAAACTCAAAATATTCCCATAATCCTTCTTTAAGTGCTCCATAACACCATGATCAACCATAGAAATGAGACCAAATAGAGGTCCTAACTCCAGCATCGGGAACTTGTAGGTGATATAGCCCTCTTCAAACCAGGCTCCATGTTGACGGTGGATCAGATTACTAGAATCAAAGGGAAAATGAACACTTGAAATCATAAATACATGCAAATGTTAAAATGCATATGAAAATGCAGATGCAAACAAGGGATCAAGACTGTTGTGTTGCTGACTGAAGTATAGAAACCCATAATATCAAAGATCAAAGGTCTACACTGACGAGAAAACCAGAAAACTGGGTTGGTTGAAGGTCATATTTCCTGCATAACCCTCCCCACTCACAGGTAGGACCTAATCTCTGATAAGGTACGACATCCTATGCAGGTCGTCAATGTCACAGACTCTCGAGAAACGATGATTCGTTCGCCATTTCTGGTTTTGCATCATGGTCAAACGAGGAGGCCTCACTCAACTGACTTCCCAATGATTGGTCTCCAGAGTCTTTAGTTTTTAGATCCAATATCCTTTCGACTGTTTGAGACGTACTGGACAGGATGTCTTTAAAGAAAATCTCGTCTGAACGCGAATTTCATGAGGACTATTCCATTCCAAACATGCAAGCCCTCACTACTTTCCACACTAATGCTATATATGTACTCGAGCCTGGGTATTGGGCTTATCTCTCGATGGAATACCCCACCCAACAACACAACAACAGTATGATAATAACAATAAAGTGCAGAAAATAAAATGCAAAATGCAACAATGTACGGATACAACACATATGCACACAAATATACACACCCATAAACATAAAACAGACAAGCGCTAGGATTGACTCGTATAGGGAACCAGCGGTCCCCAGCAGATTCGTCAGCTGTCGCAACTACGAAAAAGGGGCCGACAAACAGACAGAAGAATCACCATCGAACGTTATTTATCCTAAAGAGAGGGAAACGAAACGATCGAAGAAAACCTGGAGAACGGAAAAGCCCGAAGGAAAACATGTTTGAGATGTGTGAGGTGTTTTTGAGTTTTAAAAAAAATATTTAGAGATGAGTTAAAGTATTTTTCGATTTTTTGAGAAAAGAGACTTTAGTTTTAAGAAAAATACTCGATGAAAGATCGAGATTTGAAAATTGCGTGATGGCGATTGCAAAAGGCAACCGACTTATGAGGAAAGAGACCATTTGACATTGGGTCAAGGATTTGAGAAAAATTTAGGTTGATTCCTAGTCCCTAAGGGTGCTCCTAGTAAACAAAACCACAACCAAAGAAAAAAGAGAAAGTGTGTGTATGAGGTTGACGGCGATGCTAAAAAGTAGTCGACTTAGAAGTTTAGGTATCGCTTGATTAGATCAAGAATTAGTTTTAAAACAATTTAGGTGTGAACGGGAATTAGGTGTGTAACACCCATTTTAATTATTTAGTCTTTCTGGTGTTATTTTATTTCGGCGTGTCTTTTGTGGAGATTATTTAATAAACTATGGACTTTAATATTAATATGATATAATTAATAATGATAATAATTTGATAATTAATAGTAATGTTATTATTATTATTATTATTATTATTATTATTATTATTATTATTATTATTATTATTATTATTATTTGTATTATTATTGAGGATTAAGTGAATAAATAAGGAGTAAGTAACTTAAGAGGGGTATTAGGGAGTTTTTGGAAAGAAGAGGAGAGAACATGATCAAGTGGGAGAAATATTGAGAAGGAAGAACAAGAGGAAGAAGAAGAAGGATAAGGCTGTCGGATTCTTGGGGGTTCTTCATCAATCGAAGCAATTAATCGAGGTAAGGGGGGAGAAACTAATTGGGATTGGTAATTGCATGCATTGGGTAGAGGGGATTCCTTAACCCCATAAGGATTTGATGAATATGATGAGTTTGTTGTTGTGTTTCTGATCATTGCTGTCATGGTGAACTTCTTGCATGTGGTCGTATAGGTATTGTTTGGATAGTTTGGGTGTTTTGTGAAGTTTACCATTTTGGGTCGAAAATGAATTGATCGGTAGAATTGATGTTTTATCGGGTAAAATCGGGAATAAGTCATGTAGTTTAGTCGTAGACTGTTAGGCTAAGACTACAGGGACTGGTTTGGTGAGAATCAGATGATTTTTGAGCTTCTGATGAATTTCTGGACAGTGAAGGTTTTATGAAATCGCAGACGTTCGCCAGCACCTTCGCTAGGTGGGCTAGTAGCGAGCATTCGCTAGGAATTCGCTAGGCGAGTTGGGTAGCGAATACTTCCAGTAGCCACTGTCTGCCTTCGCTAGCAGGTCCGCTAGGTGAGTGAGGTAACGAGCTTTCGCTGAGGCCTCGCTAGGCGAGTGGGTCAGCGAGCATGACAGCAAATTGTGATTTTGTACTGTTTTGATTTGTTCTTTCGTTCCATAGGGCCCCTTTTGGCCATGGTAAGTATAGGAATGGTGTGAATGGTGAAGAGCGTATATTTGGTGTTTGATTGTGATTTCCCTATTATTCATTTTAATTGACATAATTGATTGATATGTATATATATATATATGTATACATGATGTATGGTGATGTGATCAGGAGGATCGTGTGCACTTAGTGTGCTTGAGTTTGTGTGCTGTGCATTTAGTGTTGTGCATATCATAGTTTTATGGTGGGGTTGAATCATGTCTTAGGAGGAGCGTAAGTGATTCACCCGTACTCCCTTGTGGAGAATGGTGAGGTTGAATCATGTCTCAGGAGGAGCTTAAGTGATTCACCCGTACTCCCTTGTGGAGAATAGTGGGGATAGATCATGTCTCAGGAGGAGCGTAAGTGATCTATCCGGGGTTCGATTGAATGAACCAATGAGTCGGTACTGCATGCATGGTGTTGAGTTGTATTCTTGCATTATTGTATGTTGTGTTGATGTTGGACAGTAGGTCGTGTTTGATGTTGGTGGGGTGATGATTTGGTTATTTACTGCCTTTTATTCATGTATCTTATTACTGATAATTTTGATCATGTGTTCTCACCCCTTTGTTTTTGTTATGGTGTGTGCTTCTTCGGAAGTACAGATAATCCAGGTACATAGCTAGCTTGGATAGTGGTGTGCGAGTCGAGTCTTAGGATGCTCTGATACGTTGCACGGAACTTAGGAGTTTATTTTTTTATGATAAATTTGTTGTATTCCTATGACGTATCATATTTTTGGTGAACCCTCTTAATGAATGTTTTATGTAAATTGGCAGATGGCCGAGAATGATGTACTAATGATGATTTCCGCTGTTTATTTTGAAAACCATCCAATGAAGTGTTTTGTTGAGTTTTATGATGTGATATCCCACTACTGAAGGGAAACTCTGATATTTATTTGATTTAATCATATTTTATTTTAATTTGGGAAACTGGGGTGTTACAGTTGGTATCAGAGCAGGTCGGTCCGTCCGGCCAATGTAGTAGTTGAGTCTGTCCGTAGGATAGAGATTGTGTACCTTTTAACCTAGTGTTGTAATGGTTAAGTAGTATGGCAGGAAGGAATGATGCCGCTTTGGCTGCAGCTATGCAAGCGATGGTGCAGGAGGTTAATAATCATAACCAAGTTGCGGGTGCGCAATTCATAGATTTGGCACAGTTTTAGAGTAACAAGCCACCGACGTTTGAAGGGGGAATTTTGGATCCTGAAGCTGCACAAAAATGGTTGAAGGCAATTGAGAAACTTTTCAGGATGATGGATTGTAATGATGAGTAAAAAGTGAGGTTTGGTACTCACATGCTGGAAGGAGAAGCAGAGGCTTGGTGGGACAACAGTCGCTAGAGATTGGAGACTGCAGGAACTGCGATTACTTGGGATGTGGTTCTAACTGGTTTTCTGGAAAAGTATTTTCCGGAAGTTATACGAAGTGCTAAGGAGATAGAGTTTCTAAAGCTGAAGCAGGGTAATCTGACTGTAGCAGAGTATGCTGCTAAATTTGAAGGGCTGGTACAGTATTGTCCTCATTACAATACTGAAGCCGCGATGACCTCCAAGTGTTTGAAGTTTGAAAACAGGCTGCGTCCGGAGATTAAGATGGGGATCGCTTGTCAGAAGATCAGGAATTATCCTGAGCTGGTAAGCAGAAGCAGAATTTATGATACTGACAACGGGGCCAGGATTGCACACTATAAGGCTGTGAATGACCGTAAGGGTAAACAGAGATTTGGTGGTACTCCTTACAGTGTTCCTGCTAATAAAGGAAAACATAAGGCTGCTGCTGATAAGAAGCCCAGAGAAGGGAGGGAGTCTGCTGGTGTGAAATGTTTCCGATGTGATGGCATGGGGCATCGTGCTAGTGATTGTCCTAATGAGGTGAAGAAGTGTTTCAATTGTGGTAAGCCAGGCCATGTGGTAGCTGATTTCCAGGCGACTATGCCTACCTGTTATAGCTATGGTGAGAAAGGTCATATCAGTACACATTGCGAGAAGCCGAAGAAGTCTCAAGCGTCCCAGACCAATGGTAAAGTGTTTGCGGTGGTAAGGACTCAAGTTGCCAGTGAGGAGCGTTCTATCAAAGGTACTTGTTTTATCAATAATATTCCTTTGACTTCTATGATTGATACGGGTGCAACCCACTCGTTCATTTTTGTTGATTGTGTGAAGAGATTAGGATTGGTGTCGTTTACTCTTGAGCAACAGGTGACTATTGAAACTCCCTCTATTGGTTCAGTGAATACTTCTTTGGTGTGTTTGAAGTGTCCACTAACTATTTTCGGTAGGGATTTTGGAGTGGATCTGATTTGTCTGCCACTTGGTAAGCTGGATGTTATTCTGGATATTAACTGGTTGGAGTTCAACCGAGTCTACATCGATTGTTTTCGGAAGGTGTTGTTGTTCCTTAGTCCAGAAGAGGAAGAATTGGCGGATTCCTTGTCTAATAAGGAATTGAGGACCTTGTTAGAGGACGAAGCTACAATGTTTGCTTTATTTGCATCATTACCTGTTGACAGCAAAACGTCAATGAAAGAGTTGGCGGTGGTGAATGAATTTCCCGAAGTGTTCCCTGATGATATTATAGAATTAACTCCGATAAGAGAAGTTGAATTTAACATTGATTTTGTTACTGGTACGAGACCTATATCTATGGCGCCGTACAGGATGTCGGCAGTGGAATTGGCTGAACTGAAATCTCAGATTAGAGAATTGTTTGATAGAAAGTTTATCAGACCGAGTGTGTCGCCGTGGGGAGCTCCAGCGCTGTTGGTAAAGAAGAAGGATGGTAGTATGCGCCTGTGCATCGATTATCGACAGCTAAATAAAGTGACCATTAAGAATAAATATCCTCTTCCAAGGATTGATGATTTGATGGATCAGTTGGTGGGAGCTCGTGTGTTCAGTAAAATTGACTTGAGGTCGGGTTACCATCAGATCAGGGTGAAAGAAGGAGATATTCAGGAGACGGCATTTAGAACTCGTTATGGACATTATGAATATACAGTAATGCCTTTTGGGGTGTCTAATGCGCCAGGAGTGTTTATGGAGTATATGAACCGAATATTCCATTCTTATCTGGATCAGTTTATTGTTGTGTTTATTGATGATATACTGATTTATTCTAAGTCTGATGAAGAGCATGCAGGACATTTGAGAATTACTTTGCAAGTGCTGAAAGATAATAAGATGTTTACTAAACTATCAAAGTGTGAGTTCTGGATGAAGACTGTGAGTTTCTTGGGGCATGTGATATCTGGTGACGGTGTAGCGGTGGACCCATCGAAAGTGAGTGTCGTGTTGCAGTGGGAACTGCCGAAGACAGCAACGGAGATTAGAAGCTTTTTGGGTTTGGCAGGTTATTACCGAAGGTTTATTGAGGGGTTTTCTAGTTTGGCGTTGCCGTTGACTCAGTTGACGAGGTAAGATCAAGTTTTTGTATGGGATGCTGCTTGTGAAGAAAGCTTTGAGGAACTGAAAAAGAGATTGACTATGGCACCGGTGTTAATATTTCCAAATCCGAGTGAACCTTTTATGGTGTACTGTGATGCATCTAAAATGGGATTAGGCGGGGTTCTTATGCAGAATGGTAAGGTGGTGGCATATGCTTCGCGGCATATGAGGGTGCATGAAAGGAATTACCCTACCCATGACCTTGAATTGGCGGTGGTGGTTTTCGTGTTAAAGATCTGGAGGCACTATTTGTATGGTTCGAGATTTGAGGTGTTTAGTGACCATAAGAGTCTGAAATATCTGTTTGATCAGAAGAAGCTAAATATGAGACAGAGAAGATGGTTGGAATTCTTGAGGGATTATAATTTTAGTTTGAGTTATCATCCAGGAAAGGAGAATGTAGTAGCCGATGCTTTGAGCAGAAAAACAATTCATATGTCGGCTTTGATGGTAAGAGAAATGTAGCTAATTAAGCAGTTCAGAGATTTGAACATGGTTTGTGAAATTACGGCAGGTGGTGTGATGTTGGGAAAGTTGCAAGTGAACAACGATTTCTTGGATATGATTAGGGAGAACCAAAAGTTAGATGTGAAGTTAGTGGATTTGATGCCTGGAGTAGGAAGTGACTCCGACAGTGATTTTAAGTTGGATAGTACAGGAGTGTTGAGATTCAGAGGCAGGATTTGTGTGCCGGATAATGATGAACTGAAAAATTCAATTCTGAGTGAAGGACATTGTAGTAGTTTTAGTATTCATCCGGGATCTACGAAGATGTACCACGATTTAAGGAAGTTATTTTGGTTGTCCGGTATGAAAAGGGATATAGCTGAATTTGTTTACGCCTGTTTGGTATGTCAGAAGTTGAAAGTGGAACATCAGAGACCCTCTGGAATGATGCAATCGTTGGATGTTCCGGTTTGGAAATGGGATTGTATAACTATGGATTTTGTTACAGGTTTTCCGAACACAACGAGAGGATTTTCTTCTATTTGGGTAATTGTGGATCGACTTACAAAGTCTGCACATTTTGTGCTGATCAATATCAGTTTTCTGTTGGAGAAGCTAGCATAGATTTGCATTCGGGTAATTGTGAAGCTACATGGTGTTACGTCGAGTATCATGTCGGATAGAGATCCGAGGTTTACTTCAGAATTTTGGAGGAGTTTACAGGATGCTTTGGGTACTAAGTTGAAGCTCAGTTCAGCTTACCATCCGCAAACCGATGGTCAGTCAGAGAGGACTATTCAGTCGCTGGAGGATTTGCTAAGAGCTTGTGTGTTGGAAAAGGGTGGTGCGTGGGATACTCATTTACCATTGATCGAGTTCACAAACAACAACAATTACCATTCGAGTATCGGGATGGAACAGTTAGAGGCTTTATATGGTCGAAGATGCAGAAATCCTCTGTGTTGGTACGAGATAGGTGAGAATGTAGTATTGGGACCAGAAATTATGCAGCAGACTACTGAGACAATTCAGATGATTCGTGAGAAAATTAAAGCGTCTCAGAGTAGGCAGAAAAGTTATCATGATAACCGAAGAAAAGAGCTGGAATTCAGTGAAGGTGATCACGTGTTCCTAAGAGTTAACCCAGTGACTAGTGTGGGTCGTGCGTTGAAGTCCAAGAAGCTGGATCCTAAGTTTATTGGACCGTATCAGATTTTGCAGAGAATTGGTGTTGTAGCTTATAGGGTGGCGTTGCCGCCTGAACTGTCGAATTTATATGACGTGTTTCATGTGTCACAACTTTGAAAGTATGTCTCGGACCCATATCATGTGATTCAGAGAGATGAAGTTCAAGTCAGGGAGAATCTTAGCGTTGAGACGATGTCGTTGAGGATCGAGGACCGTAAGATGAAACAACTCCGAGGGAAGGAGATATCTTTGGAGAAAGTGGCTTGGGGAGGTGCTGCATGAGGCAGTGTGACCTGGGAATTGTAAAGGAGGATGCAGGAAGCGTATCCGGAATTGTTTCCATCAAGTAATTTTCGAGGACGAAAATAATTAAAGTGGGTGAGATTTGTAACGCCCATTTTAATTATTTAGTCTTTCTGGTGTTATTTTATTTCGGCGTGTCTTTTGTGGAGATTATTTAATAAACTATGGACTTTAATATTAATATAATATAATTAATAATGATAATAATTTGATTATTAATAGTAATGTTATTATTATTATTATTATTATTTGTATTATTATTGAGGATTAAATGAATAAATAAGGAGTAAGTAACTTAAGAGGGGTATTAGGGAGTTTTTGGAAAGAAGAGGAGAGAACACGATCAAGTGGGAGAAAGATTGAAAAGGAAGAACAAGAGGAAGAGGAAGAAGGCTAAGGTTGTCGGATTCTTGGGGGTTCTTCATCAATCGAAGCAATTAATCGAGGTAAGGGGGAGAAACTAATCGGGATTGGTAATTGCATGAATTGGGTAGAGGGGATTCCTTAACCCTGTAGGGATTTGATGAATATGATTAGTATGTTGATGTATTTTTTATCATTGATGTCATGGTGAACTTCTTGCATGTGGTTGTATAGGGATTGTTTGGATAGTTTGGTTGTTTTGTGAAGTTTATCATTTTGGGTTGAAAATGAATTGATCAGTAGAATTGATGTTTTATTGGGTAAAATCGGGAATAAGTTGTGTAGTTTAGTCGTAGACTGTTAGGCTAAGACTACAGGGACTGGCTTGGTGAGAATCAGATGATTTCTGAGCTTCTGATGAATTTCTGGATAGTGAAGGTTTTGTGAAATCGCAGACGTTCACCAGCACCTTCGCTAAGCGAGCTAGTAGCGAGCATTCACTAGGAATTCGCTAGGCGAGTTAGGTAGAGAATACTTCCAGTAGTCACTGTCTGCCTTCGCTAGCAGGTTCACAAGGCGAGTGAGGCAGTGAGCTTTCGCTGACGCCTCGCTAGGCGAGTGGGCCAGCGAGCATGACATCAAATTGTGATTTTATACTGTTTTGATTTGTTCTTTCATTCCGTAGGGCCCCTTTTGGCCATGGTAAATATAGGAATGGGGTGAATTGTGAATAGCGTATATTTGGTGTTCGATTGTGATTTCCCTATTATTCATTTTAATTAACATAATTGATTGGTGTGTATATATATATATGTATACATGATGTATGGTGATGTGATCAGGA
The DNA here is from genome assembly GCA_963859935.3 of Lathyrus sativus. Classification (NCBI taxonomy): domain Eukaryota; kingdom Viridiplantae; phylum Streptophyta; class Magnoliopsida; order Fabales; family Fabaceae; genus Lathyrus; species Lathyrus sativus. Next base: position 239,380,945 of record OZ012738.1, on the reverse strand, counting down.
GGATCGTGTGCACTTAGTGTTCTTGAGTTTGTGTGTTCTGCATTTGGTGTTGTGCATATCATAGTGTTATGGTGCGGTTGAATCATGTCTCAGGAGGAGCGTAAGTGATTCACCCGTACTCTCTTGTGGAGAATGGTGGGGTTGAATCATGTCTCAGGAGGAGCGTAAGTGATTCACCCGTACTCCCTTGTCGAGAATGGTGGAGATAGATCATGTCTCAGGAGCAGCGTAAGTGATTTATCCGAAGTTCGATTGAATGAACCAATGAGTCGGTACCACATGCATGGTGTTGAGTTGAATTCTTGCATTATTGTATATTGTGTTGATGTTGGACAGTAGGTCGTGTTTGATGTTGGTAGGGTGATGATTTGGTTATTTACTGCCTTTTATTCATGTATCTTATTACCGATAATTTTGATCATGCGTTCTCACCCCTTTGTTGTTGTTGTGGTCTGTGTTTCTTCGGAAGTACATATAATTCAGGTACATAGCTAGCTTGGATAGTGGTGTGCGAGTCGAGTCTTAGGATACTCTGATACGTAGCACGGGACTTGTGAGTTTATTTTATGATAAATTTGTTGTATTCCTGTGACGTATCATATTTTGGGTGAACCCTCTTAATGAATGTTTTATGTAAATTGGCGGATGGCCGAGAATGATGTACTAATGATGATTTCCGCTATTTATTTTGAAAACCATCCAATGAAGTGTTTTGTTGAGTTTTATGATGTGATATCCCACTATTGAAGGGAAACTCTGATATTTATTTGATTTAATCATATTTTATTTTAATTTGGGAAAGTGGGGTGTTACGCATACACAATATTAACATTATACATCCAATAAATCAAAATGTAAATTAAAACAAAAAGTGCACAGATTAAAATCATGACGCAAATACACAAATCAAAGTCACGTATGCGAAGACGCACAAAGACTATCACGAGAAATTAGGTCCGATAATAACATTAAAGACGTTGAATCATTGAAAAATAATATGAGTTGAAATAGAAAATTGCTACTGTATTACCGGTCATTGCTAATCGAATCAAGAAACAACAAGGTAATAAAAGATCACAAATTGCAAACCGAGATGCTTATTGGTAAGCACAAAAAGTGGATTGTCACTATGCTAAACCGTCAATAAGTGCATGGAAAAAAGTGTAAAATCGAGGTACAACAATAAATATAGAATCTCTCATAAACCAATAAAAATCACCCATCAACATGCTACATATAACGTGATAATCGCAATCTGGATCCAAATCGTGCGGATCTAAATTTATAAAATAGAAAATGCATAGAAAAATAAATTTAACATGCAAAAAAAATCAACAATGTTGCTAACAAAAAAAATGCGATCATTGCAACCGGATTGAAGCAACACAAATGTCATGCATCATGCACACTTATATGCAAACAACGTATCGACATGATTCGATCCAAACAACATAATCCAAACCAAAATATGAATGCAACAACCCGCATAGATTATATTACTTTTATCATCCAGCAGTGTTACAATTTTTTACATCAGATCCACGTAATTGAAATAAAAAACAATGCCACAGACTATTCAACAATACTCCGCTTTGATACAGAATTGAACCAAACTAAACAAAAAAAACAAAAAAAAAACAACATTTAATATATATATATATATATATATATATTTATATATATATATATATATATATATATATATATATATATATATATATATATATATATATATATATATATATATATATATATATATATATATATATATATATATATATATATATATATATATATATATATATATATATATATATATATATATATATATATATATATATATATATATATATATATATATATATATATATATATATATATATATATATATATATATATATATATATATATATATATATATATATATATATATATATATATATATATATATATATATATATATATATATATATATATATATATATATATATATATATATATATATGACATAAAAAAAGAAAAGAAAAGAAAAGAATTAATCTAAACATGTGTAGTAGTTGCCAGAAACAATATATATGTTGATGGATATAAATCTCGATGCAAGTCGCATGCATATCATGTACGTCATTAGTAAAATGTTTGCATCATATATAATTAGTAAAAATTCATGCAGCATGATGGAACTATTAAAAAACATTAGAAAGAAAAACCAAGTATCACAAACAATCACCACGGTACCAGTTTATATACTGTTAGTAAAATTTCGATTGCTTTACTCTTAAACAATCACCACTGTACCGGTCTATGTACGATTAGTAAAATTTTGATTACTTTACTCTTTAATAGAATGAAAGGTAAGCGACGATGCTCTGAGTTTTTCGCCGTCCCCCCTCCCCACTTCATCACCAACACTCATATATATATATATATATATATATATATATATGTATATATATATATATATATAGTTAAGTCTAAATTGTCAATAATGTCTCTAATATATATTTTAAAGTCCAAATTAAATAATATTTAATCCAAAATAAAATTAAATATTTAAAATAAAATACTAATTATGTTATTTATTTATACTAAACATTTATACGAAAAATATAAAAATAAACTGACCCCATATAAATGAAGGTGTTCAAAAAAAACCGAGCACACCAAAATGATCAGCACGAAATAAACGACTCAGAAAAATACAATGTTTGGTCACATTTAAAATAAATTTGGACCCGTTAAAATGCTTAAACTGATCAAAATGCTACGAAAAATGGTCGAAAAATTAAAACCAACATTTCAAGTTAAAATATGCGAAACATAGATTAATATAATTGACGTCTACGAGCTTATTTTTGAAAATTTTCATTCATTGATTTTACGCACAGTTGAGATTCAGTTTGACCAGTCTGTCTATAAATTCGAGAAATTATTTCGGGTGACATTTTAGGTGCTATGTGAGATGAAATGCATGCATATAATGCAATGTGAAAATAAAGTCACATAATGGTACATGTAGTTGTTCATCTTGTGAAAGAGACACAACTGTGTGGACCAACTTATATGAGATGGATGTACCCTATTGAGTGTTATATGAAAATATTAAAAGAGTATGTGAAAAACCGAAGTCGACCAGAGGGATGTATTGCTGAACGATACATTATTGAAGAAGCGATTGAGTTTTGTACTGAATATTTGTCAAATGTTCAATTCATTGGACTCCCCAAATCTCATGTTGTCGAAAAAAAAGAAGGAAAACAATTAATTAGAAATAAAATTGTGACAATATCAGGGGCTGAACGGGAACAAGTGAATTTGTATGTCCTGCACAATGACAACGAGGTTGATTTGTATGTTGAAATGCACAAGGATGAAATCCGAGGTTTAAATCCAAATAGAAATGAAAACTGGATAGTACGAGAGCACAATCAAAGTTTTATACCATGGTTCAAGGATCATATTTATTTAAAGTTTTATTAAGATCTCACTTAAATAATAGAAAGGTTGAGATGTTTAGCATATGGTCCAAGTTTGCATGTGTTTTCTTATAGTGCATACGCAATTAATAGATACACATTTTATACCAAAGAACAAGATGATAAAAGTACTATGCAAAATAGTGGTGTTAGTGTGGTAGCTGAAGTAATGCACATTTCAAATGTGAAGGACTTAAACCCCAAATATGAAATTATGTCATATTTTAGGGTTATCGAGCGCATTTGGGTGTTTGATTATGAGAAGTTTCAGATTCCTATCTTTGGTTGCAAGTGGGTTCAAAATAATAGTGACATACGAATGGATAAGTCGGGATTTTTGAAAGTGGATCTTAATAGGGTGGGTTACAAAGATGAACCTTTTATTCTAGCCACACAAGCTAAACAAGTGTTCTATGTCACTGGTTCGACAAGTACGAAATGGTCTATAATGCTTTTATCTAACAAAGTAATTGTTGATAACATTGGAGACCAATGTGATATTAATGTTGAGAATGAATCGTATATTTTAAATGATCAAAATGAGAATATTATAGAAAATGAATCACATATTAGTAATGATCATAATAAGGGAATTTGGACCAATCTATCCGTCTGTGTTGTTAAGAGACGAGTAAACCATATTCCAACCAAGAAAAGAAAGAGATGTTAGTGGAAAAGGTACTAGTAAAATTATATATTCTGTAATTCAATAAAATTATATATTTTTCATTCAATAAAATTATATATTTGTCATTTTATATACTCAATGGATTATGGATTATGGATGTTGATATTTGTCATTTCATTTTTATGTTTTTCTTTATTATAGGTTAAATGGCTAGCAACGAGGAAAATGCACATGATACTTCTAAAAATGATAGAAACAAATCAGTACATGATGTGGAAGGATATATTAAATGAGGAATAACGATTATGAAGGGAATAATTTGTGCAAGAGATAAAGGTATAAATTATGACGTACATTGGAATGAAACAGACCAATTAGTTAAGTCTAACGGTGCAATGTTGACAAGTTACATTGGAGCACTTGTTCATTCACAAATTCCAATCACTTGTGATAATTGGAGAACTCTATCGTTGAAACTCGCTAAAGAAAAAATATGGAGTGAGATACATGTATGATATGCGATATTATTTGTTTTTGTTGATGATTATGTCTTTATATTACTTATACTAACACACTTTATGCATGTTAATTTGTTGACAGAGGTCTTTTAACATTGGTGACGACCAAAAAAATATTGTCTTAAATTGGCCGGAAAAAGACTCAGAGGGTTTCGAGCATTTTTAACAGACAAGTTTCTTAAGGATTCTCATGGAAATTTTGTTGAATCAGAACGTCCAAAACAGTATGCAGATTTGATTTCACTTGAAGAATGGGAAGTTTTTATTGTCAAACAAAGAACCCAAGAGTTCCATGTAATTTTAACTTATCATGAATATTGTATAATATTTATACTTGTTCGACATGTGTTCTAATATGACTTAAACTTGTTTTTCCAGGCTGTGAGTGATATAAATTGCCAACGAGCATCAAAACATGTGTATCCATACAAAAAAAGGCGTTTGGGATATGCACGCTTACAACAAAGAATAGTAAGTATATACAAATGCTTTACATTGATATAGTTAAAAGAGGAGAAAAGTGAAGAAACATCAATTCTGGAACATGTACGTTATAATTAATCTTATTATTTGTCTTAATGTTTAGTTAGAAGAGGAGAAAAGTGAAGAAACATCTCTTCTGCAACATGTTTTGTGGAAGGATGCTCGTGTGGGAAAGGATGGACTTGTTCAGGAAGATGTTCAACAAGTTTTTGAGCAATGTGTAAGTATAACATTATTTCTTTAATAAAATCAAAAGTTCTTTAACATATAATATTTATGCTTTTTAATCCCCGTAAATATTTTTCTATATACATATGAATTTTAGGAGAATCTATCTCAGTCTTTAACTCTACCTGAAGACCATGATTGCAGGAGCGTACCAAGTCGCGTATTAAATGTTCCTGAGTGTTCTGGTCATGTGAGGGGTAAGGGATTTGTGGCCACTCAAACAACATTGTATAAGCATCCAAAGAGTAAAATTCCTAGCAATAAACAAGTGATAGAATCGTTGAAAGAATTAAAAGCTCAAATTCGTGAATTGCAAAAGGATAAAGAAAGATATATGTCAGAAAGGCGCGATTCAAAATTTAAAGAAACTAGTGACAAAGATAGTATCAATTTTAATTTTCAACAGAATATTCCCTTGGTAATTATATATATTACCTTAAAATTAGTTTAGCATAATTTTTTTAATTGACATATATACACATTAATCATATTTATTATTGGTTTAGGGCATTTCACCTTGTCAACTCTATTTATCGGCACCGACTTATCACATAGTTGGCAAGGCAAAAATGCATAACACTTTGGGAGACTTACTTCACCATAAACCGCTTCCTACTAGATTTTTGAAAATATCGATTGATATTGCTTTAGAGGGGGATGCGTTATTACCTATACGAGACGATGTTTCAGATACAACATTGGTGGGAAACACAATAGGATCCTATGTTGCATGGCCGTCAAACCTCATTTTCATAGATGATGAGGTATATTGAACACCATTATGAACTTTTTAGTATTAAAATGTTTTACGAGCCATGCATGTATGTTATTCTTACATTTACGTGTCTTTTATATACATGGTAATCTTAAACTCCTAGAAAATCCAAATCAAAAGATAAGGAAACATCAATTACCGGGACGGCTGCATCAAAAAAATAGGTACATTGATATATAAGCATAGAAAGTTTCAATTATATCCTCTGAATTCAAAAGCTTCATGATATTATACATTAATTACCTAAATTATATGATTTTTAGATTCATGCTCAAGAGTTGCAACAAGTCAACAAGAATATCATGCTTGAATTTAGCAATGTGTCCAAAGAAAAGGATCTTGCGAAGACCGAGCCTAATAAATCATATGTTCCTTGGTTTTGGTTGTGCCTTGAAACATATGTAGGAACAACAGATGTGATGGAAGGTGGTATTCGGGAATTACATATGGAGGAAGGTATTTTATGTTTTGCTTATACCGAAACAATTGCTAAAGAGGGTTTGGGTCAGATTTTTTAACATTCTGAATTAGGCATCGGTGTTATGAATTCATACATCGGGTACTCTGATCAATTTTATTTAAATAATTGACCAATTTATTTACTCATTTCAATGAATATTCTAATGTTGATTATGTTTTTATTTAAGATTCTTGTATGAAAAATAGATGTTGTCGCGTCAATTGAAAGAAAGATTCTCAATCTTATCTTCCAGTTGTATCAACGCACGGTTAATCGATCAAAGTCCAAACGTAGTCCAAAATCACTTAGTCGATGCATTTATGGCCAATAAAGATACATAAAAGTTGTATTTTTTGCCACATAATACTGGCCATGGGTTAGATTTCATTCTAATTTCATTTGTTATAATTGTTCATTTTTCTGCTTAAAGTTGACAACTCTATTGGAGAGAGGGGACTTACTAACTGAGAAAAAGTATGACCAAAGTGAGTGGAACATGTCAAGTGATGCGTATGAATATGAATCATGAATTCAAATATGCATGATGTATGAATGAATGCTATGTTTATGCTGACAAAACAGATACGAGACAATAACTAGTGGTTAAAATAAACAAAATCGGGTACTCGACCCATCTTGCATAGATGGAAGCAACTCTGGAGATTTTGAATGCAACACTCTACTAGGGAAAGAGACCAAATCTTATCGTGATTTCGTATTTCGAGGTTTGATCGTCCTTAGTGCAATTATTGATATTCTTTCTTGTGTTCATAAATCAAAGGAATTTGTCGTCTTTATTTTGAAAGCAAAAGTAAAATACATTTTTTTTCAAGAATGAATATCAATAAATAAAAAATGTTATTTAGCAAGGGAGAGTAAAATAAGAATTGCAATCAAATAGGTGCAAGGCTCAATTTTTCATTGATAGAATGGTAATTAGCCAAACGCGTGATTTCATGGAGTATTACAAAGTTAGGAAATGATAATTTAAAGGGAAATGGCTAGCTTTGATACCCTGGATCTTCCATGTAAGGCTTCCATTGTAAGACGATGGCGGAGATCTAGAAGGGGGGTTGAATAAATCACTTGTTAAAAACAGTGCCGACGCTACTAATATTTGGTTTTAAAAAGTTTGTAGGCGGAAGCGGCCAAGGAACTATATTCTTCTAAAACAAATCTTTACCGAAAAAACCGGATATACGCAAAGCCTATGGAATCCGATAAAAACGAGATTAAGAATCACTAATTTTAACACACATCAACCAGAATTTATTCAATATGAGGTTGGACTATTTCCAATTGCTTGAAAAATATAACCAAATTGAAAAGATAGCACAAGCGTTTGTTTTTCACACAATTAGTCAAACACTTGGTGTGCAAGGCACCACAAGTGAATTCCAATACGTGACTGAAGTGCTTAAGTGTTCAATTACAATCAAGGATTGTAATAGGCTTCTAAAAATGGTTCAGTACTACTCACATCAGAATTTTGATTAACTATATTGTTTGGACACAAACTCTGAAATTAAGTAATTGAAAAATAAAGAGAGAGAACCAATTTGTTGAGGCAATTCCCCGTCGTCCTCGCTCGGGGTACGTCTTCCCCCAATTCTAAAAATAGAATTGAGACATGTATAAATATAAACTATTTGTAAATGTTTACAAGAGAAGCAATAGAATTTAAACGATCAAACTCAACTATTGATGCAGAGCTTATTCCTTCTCTTCCCTTGATTCAAGCTGAATCAAGTCTTTCGAACGCGATGAATAAACCTCCGATTACGAAACACCGTTTGAACAACCCCACGGTCTTTAAATCTTGCCCGACTGATTTCAATCACCAACGCTTCGAACCCAAATCTTCCTCTCACAATCCTTCGGTTACCACTACTAAACCAACAAAATAACCCGTTCTTCGGTTACCTTCGCTCGGCTAAATCTGTGATGGACCGATTCGTGCAAAAAGCCCCAAAATCAAAGAAGATTCTTGGAGGACAAAATCCTAACAATTTTATTCAAGAAAAACCCACTGATTTCTCAATCCAAACCCGATTACACCTATTCTATGTTTGGACGTTATCACCTCTAAAATGCAGAAGGCACAACAAAAATGATTATGTGTAGTTGTTGAGAAAATGCAAGAAAGAGGATGAAGATGATGAGAACAAAATCAATGTCTATTTTCACATTTCTTGTTATTTGAAGAATAAGCTAACTCACTATATATACAAGTCAAAAACAATTAACCAACATAACAACCACAAAGACAGTTTCACATAACAGAAATTTAACCAAAAACGCGTGTGCGGTCGATCGTTACGTAAGGAAGGGTCGACCTGGGCTCACCTGAATTTTAGACAATGTAGAAAATAATACCTTGCATCGACCGGAACAAGTCATGCATCGATGCAAAGCATGCAAAATTAGACAGATAGAAATGGACAGAGCATGAGTCAATCGGAGGGTCGACGTGAGCACTCCTGAGAGTAGACCATGCAAAATACTTTTTGTATGAGTCGATTGGAGGGTCGACGTGAGCACTTCTGAGAGTAGACCATGCAAAATACCTTCTGTATGAGTCGACCAGAACAAACTTTGTGTCGACTCAAAGACACAAAAATATGCAAAAATGCATATTTTCAAGTATTATGCTACTTTTGAAATACTCCACCATATAGTAAGCTAGACAGACATGACCAAACCTATGTGGAGCATATATTGAACAATTTCTATATGTATCAAACAAAGTTTTTGACCGATGTTAGACTCAAGAGGAATACGACATGCATATGTGATACAATGATACTGACCAAAGTACATTTTTCTACCTATCTATGTTTTGACATCATTAAAACAAGTGTAGCTAACAATGAGGTTTGCCCTCACATACTCCCCCTTTTTGATGGTGGCAAAACGGTAGAAAATTGTTGTACAATGCATTATATCATCCTCCCCATTACTCGATGCCTTTGTCTGTACACAATCTGCATGTTTAATAAGTCTTACAAGTGATGTTTCTGCTTGATATTCTTCCCCCCGTTTGACAACATCAAAAAGAAAGAAGATAGATGTTAATGTATTGCATATTATAAAAGAGATAAGAAAATTCAAACCGTTTACAATAGGTTAAACATCAATACACATTCATATATAATGCAGTTAATGAAAGCAAATAAATGGATAAATAGAACGAAACTCAAGAGAACAACAATAATCATTTTGTTTCATAACCAACAACAAAAATGTCTTCATAAAGCAAGTAAATACATGAGGAATTCTACAATAGATGTTAAAAAACACATGATGAAATAAGATGCATAATGAAATGTTCAAGATATCCTCAGGGTCTCCTCCCCCTAAAGTGATGGCCTCGTCCTCGAAAGGGATATTCTAGAAGTAGAGGCAGTTGCGTATTAGCTCGTTCCGTATACTCCGAAACCGCTGGATTTAGAGTGTTGAAGTTGTTGTTAAGAGCCCAATGTTGACTTGCTGCAGTTTCGACTATCCCATCTATCCAACCCATCACAGCTGATGTAAAAGAATTGAAGTTTTCCGTGTGAGCTTGAAATTGGTTCTGCAATAGCGAGAACCTCTCATCCTGGGCAATCATGAAGGTACGTTGTTCAAGAGGCATGCTCCTCATCATATCGAGGAGTTCGTCGATGTTTTATTAGGGACGCGGAGGAGATGAAGACACATAACTCCAATCTGGGGTGTCTTGATGATCCCAATTTGAAGTTTGTGGCACGTAATTGGCACCTGATGTCCAGCCAGTGTGTTTCCAGGTATCCCACCCTTAGTAGTCATCATGCACCAAGTAGGGTGATTGGTTTAGCCACCCACTATCATATCGATGATCAGTCCCTATGGGATGTCCACCTACTTCTTCTTCTTATGCTTCCTCTATGTGTTCATCACTCTCATCAGATTCTTCCAACCGAGAGGTAGTAGCCTTAACAATGAATCGATAATGACTTTCTCTTAGATCCCAGATATAGCCCATCATAGTAAGATTCTTTTGATAGAACTCTTGATCAGAGGTCAAGGATGTGTAGGGAATACCTTGAACAGTGATGTTGGCATTGTTGAGAATCAATTGGATAAAGAACCCTATTGACAGAGTTGTTCCTCTACTGGAATCATTTAGAGAATAGATTCGACTAGCAACGTAATGAGGTCAACTGATCTTAATATTTTTCTTAAGTATGTAAACCAACACCTTTCTTTAGATGCAGAATGTACAACACAATCCATTGTAGGATTCTATTAACCAGTTTTAGTTTGCTTGTCGTGACTGTTTTCGGAAAGAGGTCGCTTGCTACGATGTCGTCACCATAGGGTTTCTTCAGCATGGAGTTTAAGGCTTCTTTGAAGTCATAACCTGCCATAATACCAAGTCATTTACACAAACCTTGGCATTTCCCAGCTTTGTAGTAAACTCAAACCCTTGAAATTTACCCTGAATACCTGTGTAGAAGACTCTCACTAAGTCTTTATTGTATTTGATGTCACACTCCAAAATATTGTTAAAATCTTGCGCATCCAAAACATCAATTACCTCTGGAATATGCATTCTCTCAGCAACCTTTCTATAGTAAGCATGTTTTTTGATGATAGATTTTTTGCTAAAGTTCTTCTCATAAATTTATGAATATTCAGGAAGTAACAAAGAGACAACATTTACCGGTAAAGTTGCTCTTGACGGATTGACGTGAGTAGATGGTGCTCTAGTGGTTCTTCTTGTAGACATTTTGATTTTCTATGTGGAGATGAAGAATTTGTAGATGCAGAATTTTACTCTTGGAGATAGAAAGGAGAAAGTAGTTTTACCCTTTTTATGGAGAAACTAGGTTTTGAAGAGAGCTTTGGGAAGAGGAAAGGTAGAGAGATAACCTTGAATATGTGCAATGATCAATGCAAATGCTAATGATGATGTAGTTTGAATACACAACATGAGATTAAATGCATTAAGAGATGAAAGAATTTGAATAGTTAATCAAAAAATTATCATAATCATCGCATGACGCGTCCACCAGAAGAGGTCATGCGTCGATGCACACTGTGTTAAAATATATACTGAGAAATTCTTAGGTTTTGCATTGACCATAGGTTCGACCTGAGCAGACCCGCTTTACAAACATGAAAAATTATACTTTTGTGAGTCGACCGGAACCCTATGTAGGTCGACTCATACAGTTAAAAATAACAAAAATCATTAATTTTGTTCAACAAGCATCCAAAGAGACATAAATAAACACCCTATCCATATTTCAAACATGCAAAGGGATGAAATACACTTAATCATGGAATAAACATCAATAATAACACACAATTTGATACATTACTTTATATAAGTGAGGTATGTGCGAGAGTTTCCAAATAAGGAAAGATACTACCTCAACTCCAATTGATAGCTAATGCCCTCACATATGGCTCTACACTTCTTCATTTGTTAGATAAAATATGAACAAAGCACACACACATACACACACACACACACACACACACACATATAAAGCATGCGAAAGTAACTTGCTAAACACGATACGAGATGTAGAGAACACCGAGTTCCCTACAGATGTTAAAGAAAGACTTTGTAGCGAGTGGTTTTGTAAAGATATCTGCAAGTTTATTTTTAGTATCAACATGCTCAAATAGCATGTCGCCCTTCTCCACATGATCCCTAAGGAAGTGGTGGTGTATTTCGATATGCTTGGTGCATGAATGTAATATGGGATTCTTGGTTAGGTTAATGGCACTAGTGTTATCACAAAAAATCGAAACACAATCAAGTTTTAGGTTGAAGTCGAGCAATTATTGCTTAAGCCATAAGACTTGGGTGCAAAAACTACCGGCCACAACGTATTCCCCTTCGGCTGTTGACAAAGCAACGAAAACCTGCTTTTTACTATGCCAACTCACCAAAGAATTTGAAAATAGATGACACATGCCACTCATGCTTTTCCTATCCGATTTGCAACCAGTAAAATTGGAATCAGAAAATCCAACAAGGAGCAATCATTTCCCTTATAATACCAAAGCCCATACTTTGGAGTACCAGAGAGGTATCTGAGTATGCGTTTTAATGATTTTAAGAGAGATTATTTGGGACATGATTGATTCCTTGCACACATACAGACACTAAACATAATGTCGGGTCTAGAAATAGTAAGATAGAGGAGAGATCCAATCATACCTTGATACTTTTTCACCTCTACATCCTTACCATTTTCGTCTCGGTTAAGGTTCGCACATGTAGGCATTGAAGTGTCAACAACCTTCGAGTTTGCCATGTCAAAATGCTTGAGAAGCTCAAGGAAGTATTTTGTCTGGCTCACAAATGTACCTTCTTTCAGTTGTTTGATTTGAAATCTGAGGAAATGGTTAAGCTCCCCCATCATGCTCATCTCGAATTCTGCATGCATTAATATAGAAAGCTCCCTTACCAGATTCATGTTAGTTAATCCATAAATAATATCATCAACATATATTTGTACCAAGATTAAGTGTTTTCCTTGACATTTAATGAAAAGATTGTGTCAACCTTTCCTCTTGAGTACCCTTGGTAAAGAAGAAATTTGCTGAGAGGGTCATACTAGGCCCTAGGGGCTTGTTTGAGTCCATACAAAGCATTTTTTAATTTGTATACATAATCAGGATACTCATGGGATTAAAACCCAGGAGGTTGGGCAACATAAACCTCTTCATTTATATATCCATTGAGGAACACACTATTTACATCCATTTGAAATAGTTTAACATCTTTCACACAAGTGAAGGCAAGCAGAAGGTGTATAGCCTCGAGTTGGGCAACCGACACATAAGTTTTCTCATAGTCTATTCCTTCCTCTTGGTTATACCCCTGCGTGACCAAACACACCTTATTGCGAGTTATAACTCTGTTTTTGTCTAGTTTATTCCTAAACAACCATCGGGTGCCAATTACTCGATGAACTCACGGAGGAGGGACAAGTTCCCAAACCTCATTTCTTTTAAACTGATTAAGTTTCTCTTGAATTGATATGAACCAATGTTCATCGAGTAATGCCTCTTTTGGGTTTTCAAGTTCTACTTGAGAAGCAAAAGTGATGTGATAACACATATTACTTAGCTTTTATCGAGTTGTCACTCCCTTTGATATATCACCGAGAATATTGTTGATGAGATGGTCTTTAGAAGACTTACATGCTGGAGGAAGACCATCGGTGTTGGACAGATGAACTTCCTATCGGTATGCGAAAAATGACACAGAGTTGCCACTGGATTTTATTTATCCCAAGAAGGGAAAGGGAAATAATGATAAAACCTTTAGGAAAAAAGCATGGTCATCACAACCAAGTTTTAGGGTTCAGGAGTCGGTTATGTGAGAGGAAGGTACTAGCATCCCTCACATCCATCGTATTTAGCTTCTAAGTTGTTTATCTTGAATGGTTGTTTTAATCTATGAGTTTTCTTGCTTAAAAGAAAAGAGGGGTTGGTTTTTTATTAGAGTGCTTGACAAGGATTGGGGCCCTTGTGCCTACGTATATTCACTTGTAAGAAGTGAAGAATCAAAGCATTCATAGTTCACGGGACTACAATGAAAAATGGGATGTTTGGGTGGACGATGCTTAACAAGCGTGTTCTAGCAGTTAGGTGTATTGCAGCTCACTCGTGAAGTCTTATGCATTACCTGTTTGTGGTAGAACGGACGTAACATGTGCTTTTTGAGTGATGAGGAATAGAGGACTAGAGGTGGAAAAGAAAGAAGAGTGATCGCTAGGATTATTGCAATCCTATGCCTATCTATTCTCAACAGGTGTGAGAAATCAGAGCAGCCGTAGTTCGGCCACTTGAGAAATGGAAAGTTTGTGTGGTTGATTTTATACCTTGAAAAAGGATTTTCGGATTGATGTCCTAAGGAAAAAAGGAAGTTTGATAAGTTGATGTTATTTTTACGGTTTTGAAAGAAGGTTGTTCTTAATTAGGATCGCACTAAAGAGTATGGGTAAAAGTGAATATTTTGAACTACCAAATCAAGCGCCTTGTGTTCAAAAAATTCGGAATGAGAGTAGGAGCGATTCCATTCTCATTCCTTTCCCACCACTTAAGACTCACAGCGTGTAATCCTAATCGTATCTTTATTGTGTTTTTTCATTTTTTGAGAAAAGTACCACTTCATGTTGGATCAAGCGTTTTATTGCTTACTAAAAATGGTTTGAGGTGATGCGAACAAGGTTGATGGCGATGCACAAGGCAATCGACTTACAAGGTCAAAAATGGCTCGATAAGAATCGAGAGTTCATTTTGAAAAGGGTTTTGGCAACACAAGTTGGAATGACATTACTAATATAAACATACAATGAAATAAGAGACAACATCAAGTTAATTGGTTTGAGGAGACAAGTTAAATTTCACAAAGTTGTTCCTTCAAATTATTAATTTAAACTAAGCATGGATATTTAATTGATTAATATTTTAATCAATAAATATAAATAATAAACTATTTTCACAAAGTTGTTCCTTCATTTTTTTAATCTTTTCACCTAAAAGAATTTGAAACACCAAAAAAAACCTTAAGGAAAACAAGAAAATAGCAAAAATAAAGCATAAAAGCAAAAAAACAAAAAGCTGAAAAAAGGGCAAGAAGTTAGCTATGTGAACTTCATGTCGAATTTGCCCAAAAAAACATCAATAAGTTCGTTGCGCGAACTTCCTAGCAATTCTGCCCAGATACACACTATTCACAAACAGAGGCAAAAGGGGCCAAAGTTAGCCGTGCGAACTTGCCAGCGAATCTGCCTAGAAAAAACATCAACAAGTTCGTTGTGTGAACTTCATGTCTAATTTTCCCAGAATATGCATTATTCACAGAAACAGATGCGAAAGGTGCCAAAGTTCGCTGTGCGAACTTGCCAGCGAACATGACAACACTTTGAGTGTTTTTTAAGTGTTTTCATCTCTCTCTCTACAAAACTCACTCTTGTTTTTTCTACAATACCTAATCACTCTTGAACCCTCATTACAAACATATGTATCCACAAATACTATCCTAATTAACAACCATGATAAAGTGCGCAACAACAATGCAAGCATACAAATGTATATAGAATGAAATATAAAGAGAGTAAGGTTCAAAGAAATAGATACCCAAGAGTTGTTACTCTCCTTCTAATCACCACTGTTGTTTTGTTGGATGTATTTTCTTCTTTGACCCTCTTTGCTTCTACCTCTCTTTTTCTGTTTTCTCTTTCTAAAACCCTCTTGTTCTCAATGTAACTTTTCTCTCTTATTTTTCTGGTTTTCCCCCTCCTTCTTGTTCTCAATATGGGTCTCTCTTTCTCTCCTATTGGGCTCCCACTTATAGTCAAAGCAATAGGGTTCTCACTTGTTTCAAAACTTCATATTTTTCATTGAGAAATGCCTCTTACCACTTTCTTGATGTCACTCTCTTTCTTTCCATTTTCATGTGTGCTGCTTTTCTGCACTTGCTGCTGCACTTGCCTGGGCCTGTTTTTCTGCTGCACTTTGTATTGTTCTCAAATCCTGAACCCATTTGTTTGCTTGTGCTTGGACTGCCCTTGTGGTCCATGTTTCTACCTTTGACAAAATTTTGAAATTCTGATATTTGATATGTAGATGCATCATCGAGAGTTCATACCTTTGGTTTTGTGACATGAATTGTTTGGTTATGAGATAATTTGTCATTTCTTGCTTGGGGCATGCATGGGATTGTTTTTGGACTAACTTGAAAATGTCTTGAAACTGCCCATGAATAAGCATAAATGGTCTTGATTTTGAAATGTTCTAATATTGAATTGAACCTTAATTATTTTCCTTGGATGTTTGCGGGCTTCTTTGATTGTGAATTATGTGAAGGCTTAATGTATCACATGGAGATTTGATGAGGCATGAAGGATACCATAGCATGAAGTTGATTAGAAACTTTAATTAATATTAGAAATAGCTTAATTTTCTATGCATTGCTTAGAGTTGAAAAATTTGTAACAAATGTGACATTCTTGCAATGTCATGAAATTTCCCTTTGTAATATTCTTGAATTTAATCTTGAATTCATGAATCTTGAATTTGGAATGATGAATCTCCCTTACGCCATTGAATTTGAAATGGATGAAGTCTTGAATTATGAACTTGCTATCTTGACTCATGTCTTGCAAATTTGAATTCCACTTGAACATAGAATTTGAAACAAAGTTGGATGAAGAAATCTTGAATTAGGTCTTGCACTTCATGTTCATTAGGAATATTGATCTTGAATATCCTAATATTTTTCAAGTAACTTCTCCTTAAAGAAATCTACATGAGTAGACTTTCAAACATGAATCAAACCTGAGATGATGAACCTTTATTCAAAGCATCCCATGATAGACAACTTCTCTTATTTGACTCAGACGAAAGAACATTGAACTAATCTATTCCTTACCTTGTAAACCACATGGTCGATATGCACCAACGATGTATGATATGATGATTGTAGGATATGAGAGGCTAAGGTGAAAATGAGGGTGAGACAGCTGCCCCTATTTAAATATCTTCGTCTAGAGAGTATGAAAAAGGCTATTCTTCATACAATCATAGTGAGAGATAGTTAAATACCAAGAAGACCTGAATTGACCCTGAATGCATATTGTCGCTACGCAAAAAATGACACATAGTCGCCACCAGATTTTATTTATCCCAAGGAGGGAAAGGGAAATAACGATAAAACCTTTAGGGAAAGAACATGGTCATCGCAACCAAGTCTTAGGATTCAGGAGTTGGTTATGCGAGGGGAAGGTATTAGCACCTCCTCACATCCATCGTACTCGATGAGAACCTTCTAGGTTGTTTAGCTTGGATGGGTGTTTTAATCTAAAAGTTTGCTTGCTTAAAAGAAAATAGGGGTTGTTTTTTTATTAGAGTGCTCGCCAAGGATTGTGGCCCTTGTGCCTATGTATCCTCACTTAAAAGAAGTAAAGAATCAGAGCTCTGTAGTTCAAAGGCTTGTGAAATGATTGTATATTGGTTGATTTTATACCTTGAAAAAGGGTTTTTAGATTGATTCCCTGAGGCAAAAAGAAGTTTGATGAGTTGATATTATTTTTAGGTTTTTTGAGAAGAAATTTTTTTTATTAGGATCACACTAGAGACTTTGGATAGAGATGAATGTTTCGAATAACCAAGACAAGTGCCTTGTATTCAAAACATTCGGAATGAGTGTAGGAGGGTTCCATTCTCATTCCTTCTCCACCACTTTAAAGTTCATGGCGTATAACCTGAATCGTATCTTTATTGTTTTTTTGGATTTTTTATGATAAAAAATACCACTTGATGTTGGATCAAGGGTTTTATTGCTTATAAAAGTATTTGAAGTGATGCGAACAAGGTCGATGGCGACGCACAAGGCAATCGACTTACAAGGGTAAAAATGGCTCGATAAAACCGAGAGTTTATTTTTGAAAATAGTTTTTGGAACCAAGAGTCAAAAATGACCGTAATAATATTCACACACAATGGTCGTACAATCACATCGAGTTTGTCGGCTTGAAAAAAAACAAGTCACAAAAAACAAAAACTAAGGGAAGTTCGCTGTGTGAACCTGCCCAGAAAACAACAAGAAGTTCGTTGTGCGAACTTCCTAGCAAACATGCACTATTCACAAACAGAAGCAAAAGGCACTGAAGTTCGTTGTGCAAACCTTGCAGCGAAACTGCCCAGAAAAACAACAAGAAGTTCGTTGTGCGAACTTCCCAACAAACATGCACTATTCACAAACAGAGTCAAAAGGTGCCAAATTTGGCAGTGCGAAGGTGCCAGCGAATAACTCGCTAGCTAAAAACAAAGGAAAACCGGCTGTCTAGTGGCACTTTGAGTACCATAAAAACATATTAGCTAGGCGAAGAGGATGTTCGCAGTGCGAATATGACAGTAAAAATGAGTATTTTCAACTCATTTCACTATGAAAACTACACTATGTTTTTTATTTCTTTCTTTGTTTTTTACAGTAGTTCTTGGTCACTCTTAAGACCTTACTACACTATGTAAAACACAAATATCACTTAAAAAAGAGAAAATAAAAACATGAAAAAAATATGTAAAAGATAAGAGTTTGAAAGAAAAGATACCCAAAAGCTACTATTCTCCTTCTAATCACCAATGGATTTTGTTGGATGTGCTCTATGATTCACTTCCTTCTTCTAGTTTCCTATCACTCTCTTGTTCTCTCAATGGTTTTTCTTTCTTTTTTCTCAATCTCTTTTTCTGTTTTTTCTTCTTCTTCTCTTGCTCTCCAATCCCTCTCCTTTGTTTGCTGCTGCTCCCTCTCGTTATAGTCAAACCATAGGGTTTATTTGCTGCAGAATCTTTTCATTGGGATATGCTTCTCATCCCTTTCTTGATGCCAAACCCAATTCTTTCCATTTCCATGAATCCTACTTTACTGTATTTTTGCCGCTAAACTTGCCTAGCCTGTCTTTTTTCTGCTACATTTGTCTTGTTTCCAAATCTGAACCCATTTGTTTGCTTGTGCTTGGATTGCCCTTGTGGTCCAAGTTTCTACCTTGGACAACATTTTAAAATTCTGATATTTGATATGTAGATGCATCACCATGAGTTCATTCCCTTGGTTTTGGGACATGAATTATTTGGTTATGAGGCAATTTGTCACTTCTTGCTTGGGACTGTTTTAGATTACATTAAATATGCCCATGATTAAGCATGCATAGTCTTGATCTTGAAATGTTCCAATGTTAAGTTGAATCTTAATTATTTTTCTTGGATGTTTGTAGGCATAATGAGGAACATGTGGACTTGATGGGGCACGAAGGGTACCATAGCATGAAGTTAATTAGAAACTTGAATTAAGATTAGAAATAACTTAATTTTCTAAGCATTACTTAGAGTTGGAAACTTTGTAACAAATATGACATTCTTGCAATATCATGAAATTTCCCTTTGTAATATTCTTGAATCTAATCTTCAATTCATGAATCTTGAATTTGGAATGATGGATCTCCCTTATGCCATTGAATTTGAAATAAATGAAGTCTTGAATTATGAACTTGTGATCTTGACTTATGTCTTACAAATTTAAATTCCACTTGAACATAGAATTTGAAACAAAGTTGGATGAAGAAATCTTGAATTAGGCCTTGCACTTCATGTTCATTAGGAATATTGATCTTGAATATCCTAATATTTTTTGAGTAACTTCTCCTTGAAGGAATCTACATGAGTAGACTTTCCAACTTGAACCAAACCTTAGATGATGAACCTTTTCTTCCATGCAGCCCATGATATGCATTTTCTCTTATTTGAAATGGAAAACAAAGGACCGGCCCAATCCTTACCTTGTGAACCCACATGCTCGATTTGCATTAGAATGATGTATGATATGGTGAACATAGTATATGAAAGGCTAAAGGTGAAAATGAGGGTGTGACACAAATGACATGTTATGTTATGTACAAAAGAAAACCATGTAATGCTAGCATGCAATAAACTCTAACATGATGAAAATGATGGGATGATACATGCAAAATACAGACAAAGAGAGAAAACACACGGGGATAAAGTCAACACAACAAGTAGCAAACTCACTAGGGATGACAAAACACTAGGAAAAAGAAACAACTGGGGAAATCTTAAGTTATTGATCACCAGGTTCAGGCATGACCGGTCGACACTGTAGGATAATAGATAAAGAAGGATCCTTAAAGCCTTAGGGTCAAGCGAACAAAATGCTGGAGTTTTCAAACACGAAAGAACATCCAAGCTTCTATAAATTCCTTAAACTAAAAAGATCAATCGTGATCTTCAAGAAACATTAGGAAAGATACTGGGTAATTAAACTCTTCTGTGTGCCAAAATAATTTGGACTTCACGGGGAAACACCTTTATATAAGCTTCTCAAAAGAGATTGTCACTTATCGTTTAAGAAGGATAAGCTTCTCAAAAGAGATTTCCACTTATCGTTGAAAATGGATAAGCATATCGAAAGAGATTGCCACATATCGTTGAAGAAGAATAAGCTTCTCTAAAGAAATTGCCACTTATCGTTGAAAATGGATAAGTTTCTCGAAAGAGATTGCCACTTATTGTTGAAAATGGAAAAGCTTCTCGAAAGAGATTGCAACTTATCGTAGAAAATATATAGGCTTCTCGAATGAGATTGCCACTTATCGTTGAAAATGGATAAGCTTCTTGATAGAGATTTCCGCTTATCGTTGAAGAAGGATAAGCTTCTCTGAAAAAGGATAAGCTTTTCTGAAGAAATTTCCACTTATGGTTGAAAATGGATAAGCTTCTCGAAAGAGATTGCCACTTATTGTTGCAAATGGAAAAGCTTCTCGAAAGAGATTGCCACATATCGTTTAAGAAGGATAAGCTTCTCTGAAGAAATTGCCACTTATCTTTGAAAATGGATAAGCTTCTCGAAAGATATTGCCACTTATCGTTGAAGAAGGATAAGCTTCTCTAAAGAGATTGCCACTTATCGTTGAAGAAGGATAAGCTTCTCTGAATAGATTTCCAGTTATGGTTTAAAATGGATAGGCTTCTCGAAAGAGATTGACTCTTATCGTTGAATAAGGATAAGCGTCTCTAAATAGATTGCCACTTATCGTTGAAAATGGATACGTTTCTCGATAGAGATAGCCACTTAGCGTTGAAAATGGATAAGCTTCTCGAAAGAGATTGCCACTTATCGTTGAAAATGGGTAAGCTTCTCTAAAGAGATTGCCACTTATCATTGAAGAAGGATAAGCTTCTCTGAAGAGATTTCCAGTTATGGTTTAAAATGGATAGGCTTCTCGAAAGAGATTGACTCTTATCGTTGAATAAGGATAAGCGTCTCTAAAAAGATTGCCACTTATCGTTGAAAATGGATACGTTTCTCGATAGAGATAGCCACATAGCGTTGAAAATGGATAAGCTTCTCGAAAGAGATTGCCACTTATCGTTGAAAATGGATAAGCTTCTCGAAATAGATTTCCACTTATCGTTGAAAATGGATAAGCTTCTCGTAAGAGATTTCCGCTTATCGTTGAAGAATGATAAGCTTCTCTGAAGAGATTTCCACTTATAGTTGAAAATGGATAAGTTTGTCGAAAGAGATTGTCACCTATCGTTGAAAACGGATAAGCTTTTCGAAAGAGATTGCCATTTAACATTGAAAAAGGATAAGTTTCTCGAACGAGATTCCCACTTATCATTGAAAATGGATAAGTTTCTTGAAAGAGATTGCCAGTTATCGTTTAAGAAGGATTAGATTCCCTGAAGAGATTACCACTTATCATTCAACAAGGATAAGCTTCTTTGAAGAGATTTCCACTTATCATTCAACAAGGATAAGCTTCTTTGAAGAGATTTCCACTTATCGTTGAAGAAGGATAAGCTTCTATGAAGAGATTGCCACTTATCATTGAAAATGGATAAGCTTCTTGAAAGATATTGCCACTTATAATTAAAGAAGAATAAACTTCTCTGAAGAGATATCCACTTATCGTTGAAAATGGATAAGCTTCTCGATAGAGATTTCCAATTATCTTTGAAGAAGGATAAGCTTCTATGAAAAGGTTGCCACTTATCATTGAAAACGGGTAAGCTTCTCAAAAGATATTGCCACTTATCGTTGAAAAAGGATAAGCTTTTCTCAAGAGATTGCCACTAATCGTTGAAGAAGGATAAGCTTCTCTGAAGAGATTTCCACTTATCATTCAAAATAGATAAGCATCTCGTAAGAGATTGTCACTTGTCGTTGAAAACGGATAATCTTTTCAAAAAAGATTGCCACTTCTCGTTGAAAATGGATAAGCTTTTCGAAAGAGATTGCCACCTATCGATGAAAATGGATAAGATTCTCGAAAGAGATTGCCATTTTCGTTGAAGAAGGATACGCTTCTCTGAAGAAATTGCCCATTATCGTAGCGGAAGGATAAGCTTCTCTGAAGAGATTGCCACTTATCATTGAAAATGGATAAGCTTCTCGAAAGAGATTGCCACTTATGTTGAAGAAGGATAAGCTTCTCCGAAGATATTGCCACTTATCGTTGAAAAGGGATAAGCTTCTCGAAAGAGATTTCCACTTATCGCTGAAGAAGGATAAGCTTCTCGAAAGAGATTACCACTTCTTGTTGAAGAATGATAATCTTCTCTTAAGAGATTGCCATTTATCGTTTAAAATGGATAAGCTTCTCGAAAGGGATTTCCACTTATGGTTGAAGAAGCATAAGCTTCTCTGAAGAGATTGCCACATATCGTTGAAAATGGATAAGCTTCTCGAAATAGATTGCCAATTATCGTTAAAAATGGATAAGCTTCTCGAAAGAGATTGCCACTTATTGTTGGAAATGGATAAGCTTCTCGAAAGAGATTGCCACTTATTGTTGAAAATGGATAAGCTTCTTGAAAGAGATGTTCGCTTATCGTTGAAGAAGGATAAGCTTCTCTTAAGATGTTTCCACTTATAGTTGAAAATGGATAAGCTTGTCAAAAGAGATTGTCACTTATCGTTGAAAATGGATAAGCTTCTCGAAAGAGATTGCCACTTATTGCTAAAAATGGATAAGCTTCTTGAAAGAGAATGCCACTTATCGTTGAAGAAGGATAAGCTTCTCTGAAGAGATTTCCACTTATCGTAGAAAATGGATAAGCTTCTCGAAATAGATTGTCAATTATTGTTGAAAATGAATAAGCTTCTCGAAAGAGATTGTCAATTATCGTTAAAAAAGGATAAGCTTCTCGAAAGAGATGGACACTTATCGTTGAAAATGGATAAGCTTTTCGAAAGAGATTGCCACTTATCATTCAAGAAGGATAAGCTTCTCTGAAGAGATTACCACTTATCGTTGAAAATGGATAACCTTCTCGAAAGAGATTACCACTTATCATTGAAGAAGGATAAGCTTCTTTGAAGAGATATCCACTTATCGTTGAAATGGATAAGCTTGTCGAAAGAGTTTGTCACTTATCGTTGAACATGGATAAGCTTTTCGAAAGAGATTGCCAGTTAAAGTTTAAAAAGGATAAGCTTCTCGAAAGAGATTGCCACTTATTGTTGAAAATGGATAAGTTTCTAGAAAGAGATTTCCACTTATCGTTCAAGAAGTATTAACTTCCCTGAAGAGATTACCACTTATCGTTGAAAATTGATAAGCTTCTCCAAAGAGATTTCCACTTATCATTCCAGAAGGATAAGCTTCTCTATAGAGATTTCCACTTATCGTTGAAGAATTATAAGCTTCTCCGAAGAGATTTCCACTTATCGTTGAAAAAGGATAAACTTCTTGAATGAGACTTCCACTTATCGTTGAAGAAGGATAAGCTTCTTGAAAGAGATTACCACTTCTCGTTGAAGAATGATAAGCTTCTCTGAAGAGATTGCCATTTATCATTTAAATGGACAAGTTTCTCGAAAGAGATTGTCATTTATCGTTTAAAATGGATAAGCTTCTCGAAAGGGATTTCCACTTATTGTTGAAGAAGCATAAGCTTCTCTGAAGAGATTGCCACATATCGTTGAAAATGGATACGCTTCTCGAAATAGATTGCCACTTATCATTAAAAATAGATAAGCTTCTCAAAAGAGATTGCCACTTATCGTTGGAAATGGATAAGCTTCTCGAAAGAGATTGCCACTTATCGTTGAAAATGGATAAGCTTCTTGAAAGATATGTCCGCTTATCGTTGAAGAAGGATAAGCTTCTCTTAAGAGGTTTCCACTTATAGTTGAAAATGGATAAGCTTGTCAAAAGAGATTGTCACTTATCGTTTAAAATGGATAAGCTTCTCGAAATAGATTGCCACTTATTGCTAAAAATGGATAAGATTCTTGAAAGAGAATGCCACTTATCGTTGAAGAAGGATAAGCTTCTCTGAAGAGATTTCCACTTATCGTAGAAAATGGATAAGCTTCTCGAAAGAGATTGTCACTTATTGTTGAGAATGAATAAGCTTCTCGAAAGAGATTGCCAATTATCGTTAAAAAAGGATAAGCTTCTCGAAAGAGATGGACCCTTATCGTTGAAAATGGATAAGCTATTCGAAAGAGATTGCCACTTATCATGCTAGAAGGATAAGCTTCTCTGAAGAGATTACGACTTATCGTTGAAAATGGATAAGCTTCTCGAAAGAGATTGCCACTTATCATTGAAGAAGGATAAGTTTCTCTGAATAGATATCCACTTATCGTTGAAATGGATAAGCTTGTCGAAAAAGTTTGTCACTTATCGTTGAACATGGATAAGCTTTTCGAAAGAGATTGCCACTTAAAGTTTAAAAAGGATAAGCTTCTCGAAAGAGATTGCCACTTATCCTTGAAAATGGATAAGTTTCTCGAAAGAGATTGCCACTTATCGTTCAAGAAGTATTAACTGCCCTGAAGAGATTACCACTTATCGTTGAAAATTGATAAGCTTCTCCAAAGAGATTTCCACTTATCATTCCAGAAGGATAAGCTTCTCTGAATAGATTTCAACTTATCATTGAAGAAGGATATGTTTCTCGAAAGAGATTGCCACTTATCGTTGAAAAAGGATAAGCTTCTTTGCTGAGATTTCCACTTATCGTTGAAGAAGGATAAGCTTCTCGTAAGAGATTACCACTTCTCATTGAAGAATGATAAGCTTCTCTTAAGAGATTTCCATTTATCATTTAAATGGATACGTTTCTCGAAAGAGATTGTCATTTATCATTTAAAATGGATAAGCTTATCGAAATGGATTTCCACTTATCGTTGAAGAAGCATAAGATTCTCTGACGAGATTGCCACATATCGTTGAAAATGGATAAGCTTCTCGAAACAGTTTTCCACTTATCATTAAAAATGGATAAGCTTCTCGAAAGAGATTGCCACTTATCGTTGGAAATGGATAAGCTTCTCGAAAGAGATTGCCACTTATCGTTGAATATGGATAAGCTTCTTGAAAGAGATGTTCGCTTATCGTTGAAGAAGGATAAGCTTCTCTTAAGAGGTTTCCACTTATAGTTGAAAATGGATAAGCTTTTCAAAAGAGATTGTCACTTATCGTTGAAAATGGATAAGCTTCTCGAAAGAGATTGCCACTTATTGCTAAAAATGGATAAGCTTCTTGAAAGAGAATGCCACTTATCGTTGAAGAAGGATAAGCTTCTCTGAAGAGATTTCCACTTATCGTAGAAAATGGATAAGCTTCTCGAAAGAGATTGTCACTTATTGTTGAAAATGAATAAGCTTCTCGAAAGAGATTGCCAATTATCGTTAAAAAAGGATAAGCTTCTCGAAAGAGATGGACCCTTATCGTTGAAAATGGATAAGCTTTTCGAAAGAGATTGCCACTTATCATGCAAGAAGGATAAGCTTCTCTGAAGAGATTACGACTTATCGTTGAAAATGGATAAGCTTCTCGAAAGAGATTGCCACTTATCATTGAAAAAGGATAAGTTTCTCTGAAGAGATATCCACTTATCGTTGAAATGGATAAGCTTGTCGAAAGAGTTTGTCACTTATCGTTGAACATGGATAAGCTTTTTGAAAGAGATTGCCACTTAAAGTTTAAAAAGGATAAGCTTCTCGAAAGAGATTGCCACTTATCCTTGAAAATGGATAAGTTTCTCGAAAAAGATTGCCACTTATCATTCAAGAAGTATTAACTGCCCTGAAGAGATTACCACTTATCGTTGAAAATTGATAAGCTTCTCCAAAGAGATTTCCACTTATCATTCCAGAAGGATAAGCTTCTCTGAAGAGATTTCAACTTATCGTTGAAGAAGGATAAGTTTCTCAAAAGAGATTGCCACTTATCGTTGAAAAAGGATAAGCTTCTTTGCTGAGATTTCCACTTATCGTTGAAGAAGGATAAGCTTCTCGTAAGAGATTACCACTTCTCATTGAAGAATGATAAGCTTCTCTTAAGAGATTGCCATATATCATTTAAATGGATACGTTTCTCGAAAGAGATTGTCATTTATCATTTAAAATGGATAAGCTTATCGAAATGGATTTCCACTTATCGTTGAAGAGGCATAAGATTCTCTGACGAGATTGCCACATATCGTTGAAAATGGATAAGCTTCTCGAAATAGTTTGCCACTTATCATTAAAAATGGATAAGCTTCTCGTAAGAGATTGCCACTTATCGTTGGAAATGGATAAGCTTCTCGAAAGAGATTGCCACTTATCGTTGAATATGGATAAGCTTCTTGAAAGAGATGTTCGCTTATCGTTGAAGAAGGATAAGCTTCTCTTAAGAGGTTTCCACTTATAGTTGAAAATGGATAAGCTTGTCAAAAGAGATTGTCACTTATCGTTTAAAATGGATAAGCTTCTCGAAAGAGATTGCCACTTATTGCTAAAAATGGATAAGCTTCTTGAAAGAGAATTCCACTTATCGTTGAAGAAGGATAAGCTTCTCTGAAGAGATTTCCACTTATCGTAGAAAATGGATAAGATTCTCGAAAGAGATTGTCACTTATTGTTGAAAATGAATAAGCTTCTCGAAAGAGATTGCCAATTATGGTTAAAAAAAGGATAAGCTTCTCGAAAGAGATGGACACTTATCGTTGAAAATGGATAAGCTTTTCGAAAGAGATAGCCACTTATCATTCAAGAAGGATAAGCTTCTCTGAAGAGATTGCCACTTATCGTTGAAAATGGATAAGCTTCTCGAAAGAGATTGCCACTTATCATTGAAGAAGGATAAGCTTCTCTGAAGAGATATCCACTTATCGTTAAAAAGGATAAGCTTGTCGAAAGAGATTGTCACTTATTGTTGAACATGGATAAGCTTTTCGAAAGAGATTGCCACTTAAAGTTTAAAAAGGATAAGCTTCTCGAAAGAGATTGCCACTTATCGTTGAAAATGGATAAGTTTCTCGAAAGAGATTGCCACTTATCATTCAAGAAGTATTAACTTCCCTGAAGAGATTACCACTTATCGTTGAAAATTGATAAGCTTCTCCAAAGAGATTTCTACTTATCATTCCAGAAGGATAAGCTTCTCTGAAGAGATTTCCACATATCGTTGAAGAAGGATAAGCTTCTCCGAAGAGATTGCCACTTATCGTTGAAAAAGTATAAGCTTCTTGAATGAGATTTCCACTTATCGTTGAAAAAGGATAAGCTTCTCGAAAGAGATTACCACTTCTCGTTGAAGAATGATAAGCTTCTCCGAAGAGATTGCCATTTATCGTTTAAATGGATAAGTTTCTTGAAAGAGATTGTCATTTATCGTTTAAAATGATAAGCTTCTCGAAAGGGATTTCCACTTATCGTTGAAGAAGCATAAGCTTGTCTGAAGAGATTGCCACATATCGTTGAAAATGGATAAGCTTCTCGAAATATTTTGCCACTTATCATTAAAAATGGATAAGCTTCTCGAAAGAGATTGCCACTTATCGTTAGAAATGGATAAGCTTCTCGAAAGAGATTGCCACTTATCTTTGAAAATGGATAAGCTTCTTAAAAGAGATGTCCGCTTATCGTTGAAGAAGGATAAGCTTCTCTTAAGAGGTTTCCACTTATAGTTGAAAATGGATAAGCTTGTCAAAAGAGATTGTCACTTATCGTTGAAAATGGATAAGCTTCTCGAAAGAGATTACCACTTATTGCTAAAAATGGATAAGCTTCTTGAAATAGAATGCCACTTATCGTTGAAGAAGGATAAGCTTCTCTGAAGAGATTTCAACTTATCGTAGAAAATGGATAAGCTTCTCGAAAGAGATTGTCACTTATTGTTGAAAATGAATAAGCTTCTCGAAAGAGATTTCCAATTATCGTTAAAAAAGGATAAGCTTCTCGAAAGAGATGGACACTTATCATTGAAAATGGATAAGCTTTTCGAAAGAGATTGCCACTTATCATTCAAGAAGGATAAGCTTCTCCGAAGAGATTGCCACTTATCGTTGAAAAAGGATAAATTTCTTGAATGAGATATCCACTTATCGTTGAAGAAGGATAAGCTTCTCGAAAGAGATTACCACTTCTCGTTGAAGAATGATAAGCTTCTCTGAAGAGGTTGCCATTTATCGTTTAAATGGATAAGTTTCTCGAAAGAGATTGTCATTTATCGTTTAAAATGGATAAGCTTCTCGAAAGGGATTTCCACATATTGTTGAAGAAGCATAAGCTTCTCTGAAGAGATTGCCACATATCGTTGAAAATGGATAAGCTTCTCGAAATAGATTGCCACTTATCGTTAAAAATGGATAAGCTTCTCGAAAGAGATTTCCACTTATCGTTGGAAATGGATAATATTCTTAAAAGAGATTGCCACTTATCGTTTAAAATGGATAAGCTTCTTGAAAGAGATGTCCGCTTATCGTTGAAGAAGGATATGATTCTCTTAAGAGGTTTCCGCTTATAGTTGAAAATGGATAAGCTTGTCAAAAGAGATTGTCACTTATCATTGAAAATGGATAAGCTTCTCGAAAGAGGTTGCCACTTATTGCTAAAAATGGATAAGCTTCTTGAAAGAGAATGCCACTTATCGTTGAAGAAGGATAAGCTTCTCTGAAGAGATTTCCACTTATCGTAGAAAATGGATAAGCTTCTCGAAAGAGATTGTCACTTATTGTTGAAAATGAATAAGCTTCTCGAAAGAGATTGCTAATTATCGTTAAAAAAGGATAAGCTTCTTGAAAGAGATGGACACTTATCGTTGAAAATGGATAAGCTTTTCGAAAGAGATTGCCACTTATCATTCAAGAAGGATAAGCTTCTCTGAAGAGATTGCCACATATCGTTGAAAATGGATAAGCTTCTCGAAAGAGATTGCCACTTATCAATGAAGAAGGATAAGCTTCTCTGAAGAGATATCCACTTATCGTTGAAATGGATAAGCTTGTCGAAAAAGATTGTCACTTATTGTTGAACATGGATAAGCTTTTCGAAAGAGATTTCCACTTAAAGTTTAAAAAGGATAATCTTCTCGAAAGAGAGTGCCACTTATCGTTGAAAATGGATAAGTTTCTCGAAAGAGATTGCCACTTATCGTTCAAGAAGTATTAACTTCCCTGAAGAGATTACCACTTATCGTTGAAAATTGATAAGCTTCTCCAAAGAGATTTCCACTTATCATTCCAGAAGGATAAGCTTCTCTATAGAGATTTCCACTTATCGTTAAAGAAGGATAAGCTTCTCCGAAGAGATTGCCACTTATCGTTGAAAAAGGATAAACTTCTTGAATTAGATTTTCACTTATCGTTGAAGAAGGATAAGCTTCTCGAAAGAGATTACCACTTCTCGTTAAAGAATGATAAGCTTCTCTGAAGAGGTTGCCATTTATCGTTTAAATGGATAAGTTTCTCAAAAGAGATTGTTATTTATCGTTTAAAATGGATAAGCTTCTCGAAAAGGATTTCCACTTATCGTTGAAGAAGCATAAGCTTCTCTGAAGAGATTGCCACATATCGTTGAAAATGGATAAGCTTCTCGAAATAGATTGCCACTTATCGTTAAAAATGGATAAGCTTCTCGAAAGTGATTTCCACTTATCGTTGGAAATGGATAATATTCTTGAAAGAGATTGCCACTTATCATTGAAAATGGATAAGCTTCTTGAAAGAGATGTCCGCTTATCGTTGAAGAAGGATAAGCTTCTCTTAAGAGGTTTCCGCTTATAGTTGAAAATGGATAAGCTTGTCAAAAGAGATTGTCACTTATCGTTGAAAATGGATAAGCTTCTCGAAAGAGGTTGCCACTTATTGCTAAAAATGGATAAGCTTCTTGAAAGAGAATGCCACTTATCGTTGAAGAAGGATAAGCTTCTCTGAAGAGATTTCCACTTATCATAGAAAATGGATAAGCTTCTCGAAAGAGATTGTCACTTACTGTTGAAAATGAATAAGCTTCTCGAAATATATTGCTAATTATCGTTAAAAAAGGATAAGCTTCTCGAAAGAGATGGACACTTATCGTTGAATATGGATAAGCTTTTTGAAAGAGATTGCCACTTATCATTCAAGAAGGATAAGCTTCTATGAAGAGATTGCCACATATCGTTGAAAATGGATAAGCTTCTCGAAAGAGATTGCCACTTATCATTGAAGAAGGATAAGCTTCTCTGAAGAGATATCCACTTATCGTTGAAATGGATAAGCTTGTCGAAAGAGATTGTCACTTATTGTTGAACATGGATAAGCTTTTCGAAAGAGATTACCACTTAAAGTTTAAAAAGGATAAGCTTCTCGAAAGAGAGTGCCACTTATCTTTGAAAATGGATAAGTTTCTCGAAAGAGATTGCCACTTATCGTTCAAGAAGTATTAACTTCCCTGAAGAGATTACCACTTATCGTTGAAAATTGATAAGCTTCTCCAAAGAGATTTCCACTTATCATTCCAGAAGGATAAGCTTCTTTATAGAGATTTCCACTTATCGTTAAAGAAGGATAAGCTTCTCTGAAGAGATTGCCACTTATCGTTGAAAAAGGATAAACTTCTTGAATGAGATTTCCACTTATCGTTGAAGAAGGATAAGCTTCTCGAAAGAGATTACCACTTCTCATTAAAGAATGATAAGCTTCTCTGAAGAGGTTGCCATTTATCGTTTAAATGGATAAGTTTCTAAAAAGAGATTGTTATTTATCGTTTAAAATGGATAAGCTTCTCGAAAAGGATTTCCACTTATCGTTGAAGAAGCATAAGCTTCTCGGAAGAGATTGCCACATATCGTTGAAAATGGATAAGCTTATCGAAATAGATTGCCACTTATCGTTAAAAATGGATAAGCTTCTTGAAAGAGATTTCCAGTTATCGTTGGAAATGGATAATCTTCTCGAAAGAGATTGCCACTTATCATTGAAAATGGATAAGCTTCTTGAAAGAGATGTCCGCTTATCGTTGAAGAAGGATAAGCTTCTCTTAAGAGGTTTCCGCTTATAGTTGAAAATGGATAAGCTTTTCAAAAGAGATTGTCACTTATCGTTGAAAATGGATAAGCTTCTCGAAATAGATTGCCACTTATTGCAAAAAATGGATAAGCTTCTTGAAAGAGAATGCCACTTATCGTTGAAGAAGGATAAGCTTCTCTGAAGAGATTTCAACTTATCGTAGAAAATGGATAAGCTTCTCGAAAGAGATTGTCACTTATTGTTGAAAATGAATAAGCTTCTCGAAAGAGATTGCCAATTATCGTTAAAAAAGGATAAGCTTCTCGAAAGAGATGGACACTTATCGTTGAAAATGGATAAGCTTTTCGAAAGAGATTGACACTTATCATTCAAGAAGGATAAGCTTCTCCGAAGAGATTGCCACTTATCGTTGAAAAAGGATAAACTTCTTGAATGAGATTTCCACTTATCGTTGAAGAAGGATAAGCTTCTCGAAAGAGATTACCACTTCTCGTTGAAGAATGATAAGCTTCTCTGAAGAGGTTGCCATTTATCGTTTAAATGGATACGTTTCTCGAAAGAGATTGTCATTTATCGTTTAAAATGGATAAGCTTCTCGAAAGGGATTTCCACATATTGTTGAAGAAGCATAAGCTTCTCTGAAGAGATTGCCACATATCGTTGAAAATGGATAAGCTTCTCGAAATAGATTGCCACTTATCGTTAAAAATGGATAAGCTTCTCGAAAGAGATTGCCACTTATCGTTGGAAATGGATAATATTCTTGAAAGAGATTGCCACGTATCGTTGAAAATGGATAAGCTTCTTGAAAGAGATGTCCGCTTATCGTTGAAGAAGGATAAACTTCTCTTAAGAGGTTTCCGCTTATAGTTGAAAATGGATAAGCTTGTCAAAAGAGATTGTCACTTATAGTTGAAAATGGATAAGCTTGCCTCGCCCTGACGGCGGCCACCAAAAGCCTTCCTATTACTGCCAGATGCAGTTGATTCCTCAGCCTGGAATTTTCCTTGCTTAATGTTACGTTCAATCATTTCTCCCATCAGAATTAAGTCGGAGAAACTGGCCAGAGATGTATGAAACAACATGTCATGAAACAAGCCTATGAATGTGCCGACGAACATGTCATTCATTTCCTTGTCTTCTAAAGGAGGGCGGACCCTGGCAGCCATATCGCGCCACCTTTGCGCGTACTCTTTAAAGCTCTCACCCTTCTTCTGAGACAGCCCTGTCAATTGGACCCGATTGGGCGCCAAGTCGCTGTTATACTTATAGTGAGCTACAAATGCCTCTGCTAGCTGTTTCCATGTCTTGATATTAGTTGGCTCCAATCCCATATACCACTCTAGGGAGGGGCCTGACAAACTATCTTGAAAGAAATGCATTAGCATTCTCTCATCAGTTGAGTACGCAAACATCTTTCTGTAATAAGCCTGCACGTGCACTTTCAGACAGGTGTCCCCTTTATACTTATCAAACGTAGGAGCTTTGAATTTGATTGGCACCCTCAAGCCAGGTACCAAGCCCATTGTTGTCATGTCTAAGCCCACAGCACTTTGGTTCAGGACCCCCCTCATCTGCTCTTCTAGCATTCTGATCTTCTGGGAGTTATCCATCGGCCCTTCAAAGCCTCCGCCGGAGAAAGCGTCCTCCTGCTGATCTTCTTGCCACATACCGTTCCCAGCTCCATACCCATCATATTCATTATTGCGGCCAGCTCTAATCTGATTCATCACCGGGCCTCGGCCTCTGTTGTCGTATCCTTGAACACCTCCAGCAGGCCCAAAAGCCATTAACCCAGCGCCGTTTCCATTTCCGAAACCTCCGTAACCCTGATTGGCCATACCGTAACCATCTTGCCCAAAGCCTTGAGCATTGAAACCATACTTCCCAGCGTTATCGAATCCCTGATCGTTGAACCCGAATCCAGCATTGCCGAAGCCATTGCCTCCCATATTATCACCCAAGTTGACATCACCAAGCCCAACGTTATGGACAGCAGTCTCGTTCCCAACTCCGACGTTACCGTTCCCAGCAGCGGTAGCGTTGTTGACATTAGCAGCAGGTATATTGACTACAGGTGGAGCCACTGGCGTGGGAGTGCCATCTCCCTGAACAGTATCGACTCACACAGACTGATGATCCTCGTTACCGTGACCGGCGTTTCTGACCAACAGAGGCTGCACCATGGCTTGCAAATTCTCCTGACCTTTTGCAATAGCTTCCATGGTATGCATAAAGAGAGCTAGCTTCTCGCGCACATCTTGCATCTCGTTCTGCATTTGATCCATGATTCTTCGACAGTTGGTGCGAGTGGAATAGCGGTGCGGGTGCTGATCTGCAATCCTGGAAAGTACCTGATACAGAGCAGGAAATAAGACACCATCCAAAGATTACGTGTAATGCAATATGAATATGATTGCAATGCAATGTGTGTCTGTGCGTTAGGGAAATTCATTCCCCGATTCTAGTGTGAAGGTGCCGGTGCAATGACAGTGCTAGCGATACAAAGATCAGAGTTGAATCACAGAAAGCCTCATATATTGCAGAGAAACCAATAAGCCCGGAATACAATACTACTGAGAGTACAATAAGAAGGCATGACCTCAACCAACAATCCTGGTGATGGTCAGCACTATGCAAATAAAGCATACAAGTTACTACATGAAATGATCAAACACTCCCATAAGTCTGGTACTCTTCTATTAACTTCTTGGTCTCCGGATGACTTGGTCGAGCAAGCAGTCCTTCAACAAGTTGGTTTCTTCTCTTGAGAACGCGTCGCACGTCTTCGGCAGTTTCCTCCCATGCCCCTTCTCCGAAGCGATCCTCTAGTTTACGCTTCTGAGACACAGCTTCATCTCTGCCTTTGATGGCCTTGTTCAGTGCATTCTGGAGACTATACCGGGTCATCACTTCTTCTTCACACTTCTTGATGTTAGACTTCAACTGCTCTTCGAGGTCGGAAATTTGCTGCTTCAACTTATCCTCCCTCTTCTTATTGTTGGTGAGCGTAGCATTCCAAGTCTTATTGCAAGAAGAGATCTCTCGGTGTGCTGCGTCGAGCGCTTTCTTTTTGGATTCGAGCATGTCATGGGAGCTTCTGAACTCTTGCCCCAGGCGTTCGCGCTTCTTCCTCTCCTCAGTCAACTCAGCCCCTAGTCTGTTCATTAGCTCAATCTGCTGTTGGAAAGCATGCACGGCCTTGTTTTTCTCACTGCGTATCTGGGCTAGCTCCTGCTCTAACCCTTCGTTGATCTTCATCAAGGCTTCTTTTTCTTTCACAACTTGCTCGTAGGCTTCCCTAGAAACAGTAGTTGGCTCTGCTACCGGAATAGGAACAAGGGCTGGTGCATCTGGAAATGGCACCCGCAACCGACTTGCTCTCTCCTGGATCCAAACTCTGTAAGGTGCATAAGCCTGACAGTCATTCTTCCCTAACAGCGGCTTCCCTCTCCGGTTAATACACATCCAGGCATGTTGCAGCTTGGCTAATAACTCCCCCTTCAAATCTCTGGTGAAGTACAGAGATTCCTGTACTTCCTCCTCCTCGGGTGGGTTCTTCAGCGCATATCCGAATTGGCGAATGAACAGAGAAGGGTTGTAATTGATATACCCTTTTCTCCCTATCAACGGAACATTGGGGTACCCAGAACAACTGAAGATAAGCTCAGATCCCAACAGATCTCTATCAAACCACTCGACGTCTTCGGAAGATAAACTCATCAGGCGCTCCGGCCAGCCAACTGGGACTATAGTCCTTATGACAGATCTTCTCTTAGGAAGGTGGCTCTCAAACCACATACCCAACAATGGTACACAGAAGTGAACATTCTTTCCTCTTCCTTTCTCATTCTTGTAATGCAGTGAGTGGTAGAAATCTCCGAGCAAGGTAGGTACAGGATTACCAGCGGCAAACAAGTAGAAGGCGTCGAAGTCCACAAAATCCGGTACATTGGGAAACAATATTATGCCATAAATGCACAGCGCCAACACGGCATTGAAGGCAATCCAGCACTCGCTCTTAGCGTACTCCTGAGCTTTACCGATCAAGAACTGGAGTGAGAAGCCTGGAACTCCACGGGAAACAGTAGTCAACAATTCAGAAGCATCCATGTGCAAAGCTTTGGCCAAGTCCTCTAGCTTGGGCTTAGCGCCAGAATGAATGAATGGAACCTGGTTCTGCACGGGTAGCTCAGTAAACTCCACATACTCTTCGATGGTAGGCCCCAGAATAAAATCAGCAAACGTAAAACATCTCAATGCGGGATCATAGAATTGCATCAAGGTGTACAGCCTGTTCATCTCATCAGCAGTGGGCTTGTAGACTAATCTCAGTAATCTCCCATGACTCATTCTGAAGCTTCTCCTAACCTCCTCATCAGCAAGAGATATCAGACCGAGCAGAGGAGTAATATCAGGTGTAGGCAGCTTATACGCAACTGTTTTCCTCAAACCAACCATAATCAATACTCAGAAGTCTGGGCACTAGAACCGGGGGATATGCAAATGCACCTGCAACACAGACACACGTTAATGGGATGCAATGATAATGGGTATGCAAGCAATGCAATGCAAGTAACATGCAACAGGGACCAAATGCCATAGCTGAATAGCCTGAACCATATCAAGAAGTCTCAGATAGACTCTTTAGAAGTCCTCAAACTCTGGTCTCAGATAGACCTAAATCAAAGCTCCAACAATGGTCTCTGACAGACCTCTAGCATAACCCTGATTGGTCTCTGGCAGACCTCATATCATATCTTCAACTGGTCTCTGACAGACCTCAGAACTCTCCAACTGGTCTCTCACAGACCTCAGAACTCTCCATAAATACCCGGGATCTCTGATCAAGAAATAACCGGTAGTCTGAAGGTCTAGTTACCTGCATAACCCCAAACCCTCTCACAGGTGGATGTCCTAGTAACTGACAAAGGTATGGCATCCTATGCGGTCGTCAGCGTCACAGACTTTCAAGACTGACGATACGATTCCCAGAAGGAGTGGCATCATCAAGTCTTGAAGAGGCCTCACTTAGCTGACTTCCAAATGATCGGTCCCCAGAGTCGACAATTCAACTAACCAGCAACCCACGCCAACCAAAGGAAGGGGCAGGAGGCCAACCAGAGGAACCTCGTCTGAGTGTAGATTTCGCGGGACACCAAGGCAAGCAAAGCAAGCGGGCGCCAACTAATCTCTACTCTAATTCTAGGTGCACTAAAGCCCAGGTCCGGCTTATCTCTCAATATCAGAACACCCGTCACACCCCAAAATACAGCAATAATAATCAATATATATAATGCTGAAAATAAAGGTCAGAAATATAAATCCATACAAAATCCTCGACGGGAAAACAAGCGTTAGGATTGACTCACTTAAGGGACGTTGGATCCCAAATGCATAAGGACCATCGCAGTCCTTAGCAGCCAGGGGACGTTGGGTCCCCAGCAGAGTCGCCAGCTGTCGCTACTGCGAAAATCGGCGCCGGCTGAACAGAAGAGTCGCCACCGTGCGTTATTTATCCCACAGGAGGGAAAGGAAACGCTCAGAGTAAACCTCGCACAACACGGGAAAAGGTATGGTCATCGCAACCAAAACCTAGGTTCGGGAGTCGGTTACGCAAGGGGAGGGTATTAGCACCCCTCACGTCCATCGTACTCGATGGGATCCACGCTTGCTTTCGAGTATGGATTGTTATTCTATCTACGCTAAAGGTCAGGGTTAAAAAGAAAATAAAATGACTCGGCAAAGTATCGCACTTTATGCCTACGTATTCCCGTCTGGAACGAGAAATCAGAGTCAACGTAGTTCGCCTACCTACGGGAAAGGAGGGGAAGGTTGCTCGCTAGGATATCGCATCCTATGCCTACGTACTTTCATACAGCACGAAAGATCAGAGCAAACGTAGTTCGG
This sequence comes from Lathyrus sativus, assembly GCA_963859935.3. Taxonomy (NCBI): domain Eukaryota; kingdom Viridiplantae; phylum Streptophyta; class Magnoliopsida; order Fabales; family Fabaceae; genus Lathyrus; species Lathyrus sativus. Next base: position 239,343,663 of record OZ012738.1, on the reverse strand, counting down.
GCCACGTACGACACAAGTCTGTCTTGGTTGATTTTATTCCTTCTGAAAAAGGTTTTTCTGATTAACAGTCCCAGCGGACAAAAATGACGTTTTGAGGAGTTCATGTTCTTTTACGGAAGAAGTGTCTTTTATTGTGTTTGAAATCTTATTGTATTTTCTGTTTGTTTTGAGGAAGAAGAGACAGAACTCTAACCTACGGTTGCAAAGGGAATCAAACTAACCTACTGTTATCATGCATGGGTTAAGACCTAGTGTCTATCATGCTCCTCTCTTGCACAGAGAGAAACAGAGATCCTAAGGGAATAGACGGAAACAGAAAAAATATCAGATATATACAGTAAAGCGGTAAAATGCATGGATGCAGCAATACAAGCGAGGCAAGGGAGCCCACTCAACCTCGAACCTAGAAAACAATAGGCAAAAGTGAACAGTATTCACTTTCAACCCAACAGGGTAAACAGCAAACAATACAGTCCAGAAAACCAATCAATACATCAGAAATGAAATACAGCAAAAATAAACAACAACAGCAGCTCTGCATCAACACCTATCTTCAAGCTTCAGTAAGCATCAATCTCCATCTCCACAGCCTTCAAGCAAGGTCTTTGTCATCAATCTTCAGTCTGCAATGGCTTTTCTTCAAGTCCTAACCTCCAAGCTGAGGGATCAATCACAAGAGTGAATTGGGTGTTAAGCAATTAGTTGACTACCAAGGGTGGCAAACCAACTGCTACTAACACATAAGATATTTTCTCTCAAGAGTTCTATCCCTTAGACAGTAGCACCAAGCCTTCCAAAGGAAGGGGGTGAGTGTCTTAGAGAGACTCTGTATCACAGAGAAGAATGGAGGCAGTCAAGGCCTTCCATGTTTGAGAATCAAGTTGACTACTCTAGAGCTCTGCCTAACTCCTAAATCCTACAAACTCCTCAACAGCTGCTAGCAGAAATCTCCTCTTCAACTCTGGAAGTTGGTCTTCAAGCTCTGGATCTCCAATGGCTTCATCATCACAAGTCTTCAGCTCTCCCAATCCCCAAGCAATCCCAATACCCATACAGACAAACAATAATCCCCAGAGGGCACACCACTCCAATCAATCAAATATAGACAGTAATATACTAATAGCAGTAGGGGAATCCTAGTGATTTCTAAGGGATCTAATAACTACCCATAATCCCTATAGTCCCATATCTAAAATATTCAATCTCTAAGTCCTAAGGGAAATGAACTAATTCACCTAAGTCATCACTTAAACCCTAATTTTGTTCATGTTGTTCACACCTAAACTAATCACCTAAAATTAATTTCTAAAAATGTGAACTAAATTTTATGCACAAGCTAATCTTATCTACTAATCATCCTAAAAAGAATGGGTGAAAAATATTAAAGCAACTATTAGAACAAAAATTATCAAATTCATGCACTAAACAAAATATTATTTACACCTAATTAAAAGAAAAATATGCCAAAAATAAGAAAATGAAATGAATTATTAATTTTTTTGTATGAGAATCTTCTTGACAAAATTAAGAAAATAATGCAAAAAGAACCAATGGAAAATATGCATTTTAGGATTTGTTATGAATTTTAAAAGATTTAATGTTTTTTTTGAAAATAAAATGAAATGAATTAATAAGAAAGGGGTGCAAAAAGAAATTAAAAGCAGTTAAAACAAGGAACGGGCCAGGCAGTGGGGGCGTAAAAAGCAATTGGCACTAGGCCCAGCACGCTTCAGAAACAAACAAAAAATAAAAAAAGTAAAAACGGTGTAACTAGCAAATATTTCAATTCATTATTGGTTGGGCTTGGTTTGAGGGGTGTCAAAAGCAGCGAATGTCTAAGCCCAGTCAGCAAACTTAAATGAAACGGGGCGTTTCATCATTTAAACTTCCCTCCGTTTTCGTTCTTTAATCGTGGCCGTTGGTTTCCAATCCCAGTCAAAAGTCAAAAGGCCATCGTGTGGCTCCCAGATCGTCTTCAACCTCAGAAACCCTAGGGTTTCTGAAACTTCACCACCATGCTCGAATTTCTCCTCCTCTGTTCTCCTTCATACTTCCATGGATTCACACGACTCCAAGAGCAAAGTTGCTCTACAAACGTCCCTCTACACAGCCATGACAATAACTTCTCCTAAAACTCGCTAAATCAACCAACTCGATAGGAATAACAGTTGTAGACCACCATTTTCATCTGTGATCAAACCTCTCAATTCTCCATAATTCTTACCCTAAACTGATCTATACTCCTGCTGATTAATCTGAGCCATTTATTCAAGATTTTCGTGCATTGAATCATGAGTTATAAACCTTAACAGTTCATGCACACCATTAACAACCTTCATGAAAACTCTCCAAACTCACCAAACTCAGTCATCTATCCTACCTTAACAATTCTATGCTATCAAATCCTAATAACTCTAACTAAAGCATGCAATTCGAATAGAAATCCAACCTGGTGCAATTGGTGAAAACAGGTACCAAATCCTCTTGATCCAAGGCTTGAAGTGAGTGGAAAATTATCCAAGAACTTGATGATGACTTCTGTATGCAACAAATATGACTCCAAAGCTTTGAATCTCTCAATTCCAAAATTTGTGCTTCTTGAATGGTGAACTTGCACAGCTCGAATCCACCTCAATTCTACCAAATGATTGTAGGAATTCTGATCTAGGGATGATGATGATGAATACCAGATCAAGAATGGGGAAAATTGATGAGAATTTGGAAGAGTTTGAATTGATTTTGCAAGTGGGAGAAAATGTATGAAACTTGTGGTTTTGAGTAAATGAGATCACCAACCCTGGCATGGAGTTACTCATATCAATATATAGGTGAGGTTAGAAACTCCTAGAAGCTTGGAGAAGCTTCCCATGTATGATTTCCCTTGGATTTGGTTTATGTATCTTCCATTACAAGTAACCATGAATAACTCTTAAAATTTGAACTAACCTCAAAATTCCACTTTAGCCAATGTTCTCAAAATGATCTTTCCATTCAAAATAACCTATAATTTCACCTCATTTGGCCAAAATATGAAAAATCTCATTTTTTAGGTCATTTTTATTCATTAAATCCAACAATTTTGAAACCTTGTGCTATGAATCTTTCCAATCTTTCATGGTCACTTTTGTAGACTCAAAATGTCATTTGGAACAAGTTTGATGTTGTAAAGTTTTCCATTTGAAGCTTCCTTGTATGAGTTTTGGGCATAGGCTTGAAATGACCTGTAGTTCTCAAATGACCAAAATACCCTTTGCTTGCCAAGACCATAAGTAGAGTTCCACAAATCATATGAAGGCATACTATACCATTATAGAAATCTAAGACAATGAGGAACAACTCCTATGTTGACCAGAAATTCATTTGAAACCTCCTTGAGGGGTAAAAATTGCTTGGAAGTCAAGTCACTTTCACAGACAAAATTTCAGATACCTCAGATGACCTGTAACTTGCAAGGACCATAACTTGAGTTCTATAAATCTCCTTGATGTATTCCACCACTCAAATTAAAGGTCTTGAGATTCTCTACAAGTTTCATGTTTGCCAAGGATTCATTTGAAGCTTGCATTTTGACTTATCTTGCTTGGAAATTTGACCTAAACTAGGGGATTTTACACAAAAACCCTAATTTAGAAACTCCTCTTCTCCTTGATTTGTCTTGAATTCTTCTTGGCATACCACCATATCCTCTTCTACATGTCAAATGATGAACCCCACATCTCTCCAATAGCCCTTAATGCCTTTCAATCAGTCAATTGACCTAGAGTTGACCCAGGGTTGACCCAGATGAAACCCTAGTTGACTGTCTTCAACTGCAATACTTATGATCACACCAAGGACTTGCCTCCTTCTCCAAATGACTTTCTAAGTCTCCCTATGATGTCTCCATACTCTGCATGCTCAATTCACAGCCCACAACTTACTTTGTTGATCCTCAGATACCCTTAGTTAGGAGATAGACTCAATGCTTGATCCATTGACTTCTTTAGCTTTCCAATTCTTTCTGATGACTTGAATGAGATTGAATTAGAATGACAACCTCTTGATAGGCTCATAGAGATGAGAATAATGATTGGTCTCCTGTTGGATGACTTGCTATGCTTATGCTATGCAGATGGTTAGGCTATGTACATGACTCTATATGCAAATGCTAATGATATTGAAACATAAACCAAGTGCATAAGGTTGAGCAAATTTTAGGGTGCAACAGCTGCCCCTATTCAAGCGACTTGGACCCGACTGGGTGAAGCGCCCGGAGCCTTCAGACATTCGCGGTACGAGACGGTTGAATACTAAGAACCCGGAAATTTGCCAACCGCAGAAATAAACTGCGCCACTGCTTGGGGAACGACATTCATCGGCTGAATCTGACTGTTACAGCAACCCACTGATCTCGTGCTGGGGATTATTTTCATCAGCCTGAAAAATATTTTATCATCGCAGAGATAGAATTTTGTCCATGTCAGGACGCCTGTGTCGTCAACACAAAGAAATCTCAACCAAACTTGTCCACGTTAGGAATAACATCGTCCATGTTAGGAATCAATCTTTCCACGTTAGGAATAACCACCTTTCCACGTAAGGAATAACCGTTCCACGTTAGGAATAACACCGTCCACGTTAGGACTCACCTTTCCCCGTTAGGAATGAACTTCTTCTTCGTCAAACTCTTCCACGTAAGGAATACGTCTTCTTTTGAATCTGTCCACGTCAGGACTAAACCCCTTCCACGTCAGGAGCACACTCTTTCTTTCCACGTCAGGAATACAAGCCTCTTTCCACGTAAGGAATCACATTTCGATTTGAGTCTGTCCACGTAAGGACCCCAATCTTTCCACGTAAGGAATATAATCTCAATCTGTCCACGTTAGGACTCCAACTTGATATGTCCACGTAAGGACTCAATCTTTCCACGTTAGGAGTCAAACTTTGATCTGTCCACGTAAGGACTAAACTTTTCCACGTAAGGAAACAACTTAACTTTCCACGTAAGGAATCAGCTTCTTTTCCACGTAAGGAACCACCTCTTTTCCACGTAAGGAATAACTTTCGTTCCACGTAAGGAATCACAATCTTTCCACGTAAGGAAAAATTTCTTTTTTTTTTCCACGTAAGGAATACATCATCCACGTTAGGACCCACCTTTCCACGTTAGGCATCACCACCTTTTCCACGTAAGGAAACCAACTTGATCTGAATTTGTCCACGTCAGGACTAAACTTTCCACATAAGGAAGCATAACCTCGATCTGTCCACGTCAGGACTCCAACTTGATATGTCCATGTAGGGACTCAATCTTTCCACGTAAGGAATCACATCTTTCCACGTCAGGAATGCTATCTTTCCACGTAAGGAATAAATCTGATATGTCCACGTAAGGACTCAATCTTTCCACGTCAGGAATCACCTCTTGATATGTCCACGTAAGGACTCTCATGTTGACTTGCTGAAGAATTGTCCACGTCAGGACTCATGCACCTTCGACCCGCTGGGGGGATAACTTGTCCACGTCAGGACTTGCGCGTCTTCGACTTGCTGGGGAAATAAGACTTTGTCCACGTCAGGACTCATACTTTGCCAACAACACGAAGAAGGATAAATTTGTCCACGTCAGGACTCTCGCATCTTGCCATCACGAAGAACTATAAACTTGTCCACGTCAGGACGCATATTTCACCATTGCGAATAAAGCTATCTGCTGGAAGTGAATGGTCCACGTCAGGACACCAACACGAAGCGTAACCAATCTTGTCCACGTTAGGACTTCACACTCAATCAATACCGAGAACTCGAATCTGTCCACGTTAGGACTAACACATATCGTCAACCTGAGGAAATGTCCACGTCAGGACTCCACCTTCCGACAATTCTGAGAAATCGAACCTGTCCACGTTAGGACTAGCACATATCCTATCAATCCGGGGAAATAAATTTGTCTACGTTAGGACACCCATTTCTCTAGCACGAAGAAATCCCGTCTATCGGAATAAATTGTCCACGTCAGGACTTATTGCCCCATCGATCCCAACTCACAAACTTCTTAGCACTAACGTGATAGCGACTTTGAGGCGGACTCTACTGGGGATATTTGGAAACCAAACTTCCGGACACCTGTTCTGATAACCGGCGGTAGCCTCTAAAATTCTGGTTCATGAAACCTGTTAATGCTGACGTAACAACAACTTTGAAGGAAACAATCCGCTGGTCGGACCAGAGAAACTTCAACAAGAAACCCTGGCGGGGAAATAAGTAACTCTGCTTGGGGACAAAGAGAAACTTATCCTGCTGACTCTGTGGGGAGTAGTGCCAAAGCTGACACTTCGTTGAATGTCTCATGCCGAGACTTCGAATGTTTATTGATTCACCTGAGCGAGGGCTCTCTCTACCTGCAAGAGAAACAATACTTGAAACAAAAGGTTAGCCAACCTGGTTTATGTTTCACAATGCAGGCGTTTGTCAATGATGCAATGTTCCATTTGACATGGAAATGCTACGCTTTTTCATTTGGTGGATGCAAGTATGACACTATATGCCAATGCAAATGCGGACTTGAACTGCTGAGATACAGGAACTACTTCAGCAAAATAAATACTGAAAACAATGCCAACTCCGCTGGGGATAGCCAGATGCTACAGATTTATTCCAGCAAAATAAATGTTGGAAGAGTGAAGTCGACTCAGCTAGGAAATTGGGAACTTAGACCAAACACCTCGTTGAAGTAACACCCTGCTGGGGAATATCACTCTGCTGGAGAATAGCAGATGCACCTGGTATGATCGAACTTCTACTGGAGAGTGACCTGATATCACACGGTATTCTGGCAAAATAAATGCCAAGACACACAACCAACTATGCCGGGGAGAGTCTTAATATTCAGATTCCACTGGGAAGAATGAAAACACTTGCTGAAAAGAGAACTCCACTGGGGATGGGATGATCCTCTTGGGGAAAATCAACTGACTCCACTGGGGGAGAGTAAATGACCCTGCGGGGAAAGGAGAACTTGTCTGAATACAGCTCACAAATATTAATCTTCTGTGGCTAAACCACTCTGCTTGAGATGCACTGTCTGAATACAGCCTTATAATCTTGGAATCTCCAATTCTGCTAAGGATAAACGACTTTGCTGGAGCATGTCCTTTGGGTAAGCTACGACTAGCTAGGGAATGTGATCCTTCTTTAGGAAGAACATGCATGACCTGCGTGGGGATCAAGTCTTTCGTTATCGCAATCTTTTGATCGTCTTCCTCGTACGGCTATGAAACCTGCAACAACACAAATAAGACAGGACAAGCCTATGCAACCAAAATCTATTCAGGTTAGAGACATCATTTTCAGTCAATTCAAAGCTTTAGCAATTGTTGGCAAGGGCCAGCGATGTTATACACATGCTAGTTTCAGTAAACTTAGGCGTTTTATCATGCACAAAACAGTAAAGAACCAGCATCAAGTACTGAATAACATATTTTATTGATTGGGCCCCTGAATGGGCGGAGTTTTTGTACACGGGATGTAACTCCTGAAAAGAGGAAGCTACGCAAAGCAAATACACAAGTATGCACAAGAAGCATAAATATTTTGACAAATTAAATTTTTGTACACATGTCGGCAACGGGATACAGACGAACACCACAAACTGATCCTCTTATGACTCGCCCGACTCTAATGCTTTCCCGGTATTCACACTTCCGAAGAGGTTGTATCTGATAATCGACCCCTCAGGTATTCTCCCGCATTGATGCTCACTGCAGTATCAAATTCGGACCGCAGTCATTTGCTTTTCAAATCCCTAACTTTTGCGTGAACCGCCCTTTACAGGTTTTCAGTTCACCGGGATACCCCTTTTTGCCGAAGCCGCCCAGTGTAGGTTTTCAACTTCGCGGGTGTACATTTTTTCAATTTTATCCCTAACTTTTGCCAGAACCTTTCATTCTGTTTTTGGTTCGCCAGGATGCCCCATTTTTGCCTGGACTCTCTCTTTTTTTTTTGTCCAGCGGGTCTATTTTAAGCAAAGTATTTTTTAACTGCGTCCGAATTCACAGGTGACGTAAAGTCTTCACCGTCCATAGTGGATAACAATAACGCCCCTCCTGAAAAGACTTTCCTGACAACGTATGGCCCTTCGTAGTTGGGGGTCCACTTGCCCCTGTGATCTGCCTGCGGTGGGAGAATCCTTTTCAGCACAAGGTCGCCCGTCTGAAAGCTCCGAGGATGTATCTTCTTATCATACGCTTTCTTCATTCGGCTCTGGTACAAACGACCGTATGCTAGAGAAGCTAGCCTCTTCTCATCCATCAAACTCAATTGGTTCAACCTGTCTTTCACCCATTCTGCCTCGTCCAGCTGAACGTCTCGCAATACCCTCAGAGAAGGGATCTCAACTTCCAATGGTAATACCGCTTCCATTCCGTATACTAACGAGAACGGGGTTGCCCCGGTTGATGTGCGTACCGTCGTACGATAACCGTGCAAAGCGAAAGGTAGCATCTCGTGCCAATCCTTATAGGTCACCACCATTTTCTGAACGATCTTCTTGATATTCTTATTGGACGCCTCGACAACGCCATTCATCTTGGGTCGGTAAGGGGAGGAGTTGTGATGCTCTATCTTGAAATTCTGATAGAGCTCCTTCATCATTTTGTTGTTCAGGTTTGAACCGTTGTCCGTGATTATCCGCTCGGGGATCCCATATTGGCAAATGATATCTCTCTTGATGAATCTAGCCACCACTTGCTTCGTTACATTTGCATACGACGCCGCTTCCACCCACTTGGTGAAATAATCAATCGCTACTAGAATGAACCTGTGCCCGTTAGAAGCTGTCGGCTCGATCTTTCCAATCATATCGATTCCTCACATCGAGAATGGCCATGGCGATGACATCACATTTAGAGGACTCGGAGGCACATGGATCTTATCAGCATAGATTTGGCACTTGTGGCACTTCCTCGCAAACTTGAAACAGTCAGTTTCCATAGTCAGCCAAAAATAACCTGCCCGCAGCAGCTTTCTCGTCATAGCATGCCCACCAGCATGCGTACCAAAGGTACCTTCGTGTATTTCCTCCATGAGCAGCTTCGCCTCTTTTTCATTTACACAACGCAACAACACCAGATCGTGGTTTCTTCTGTATAAGACACCATCCGGATTCAAATAGAAGTTACCCGCTAATCTCCTGAGAGTCTTCTGATCTTGACTGGATGCCCCAGCCGGATACTCTTTATTCTTCAGGAAATTAAGGATGTCAGAATACCACGGTTTGTCGTCGGATGCTTCATCAATAGAGAACACGAAGGCGGGTCTGTCAAGCCGAGAGATGACAATTCTGGGAGCCTCGTTCCAGAAATTGACTTTGTACATGGAAGACAAAGTGGCGAGAGCGTCAGCCATTTGATTCTCTGCCCGCGGTACGTGATGCAATTCAACCTTGTCGAAGAAAGGCAACAATCTCCTTGCATAGTTCATGTAATGTATCAAGTTGGGCTGACGCATCTCCCATTCTCCTTTTATTTGATTCACCACCAGAGCTGAGTCTCCGTATACGTCTAAATTCTTGATTCGCAAATCAATGGCTTCTTCAAGCCCCATTATACAAGCTTCGTATTCGGCCTCATTGTTGGTAACTGTAAAGGTCAATCGGGCAGTAAACGGGATGTGCGACCCGTGTGGCGTAGTGATGATTGCCCCTATTCCGCTACCGTAAGCATTCACAGCTCCGTCAAATATCATCTTCCATTTGGAACCCAACTCTGGTCCTTCATCTGGCAACGGCTCTTCACAATCTTTCATCTTTAGGTACATGATATCCTCGTCAGGAAAATTAAACCTCATCGATTGGTAATCTTCAATAGGCTGCTCCGCCAGATACTCAGACAGCACACTCCCCTTGATAGCCTTTTGCGAGACATATTGGATGTCATATTCAGTCAAGACCATCTGCCAACGGGCAATTCTCCCTGACAACGCTTGCTTTTCGAATACATATTTGATAGGATCCATCTTCGAGATGAGCATGGTTGTATGATTCAGCATGTATTGCCTCAAACGCTTGGCGGCCCAGGCTAGCGCGCAACAAGTTTTCTCAAGCATTGAGTATTGAGATTCACAATTTGTAAATTTCTTACTCAAGTAATAAATTGCATGCTCTTTTCTTCCTGTCTCGTCGTGCTGACCGAGAACACAACCCATGCTTCCCTCAAGAACTGTCAAATACATAATCAAGGGTCTCCCTGCCACTGGGGGTATCAAAATAGGAGGCTCCTGCAAATACTGCTTTATCTTATCGAACGCCTTTTGACAATTTTCGTTCCACATTACAGCTTGATCTTTCTTCAACAGCTTGAATAATGGTTCACACGTAGCAGTTAGGTGAGATATGAACCGGGCGATGTAGTTCAACCTCCCTAGAAACCCGCGCACCTCTTTCTCTGTTTTAGGCGTCGACATTTCTTGAATTGCTTTTATTTTAGCAGGATCGACCTCTATTCCTCTTTCGCTTACGATAAACCCCAGCAGCTTACCCGATCTCACCCCAAAGGTGCATTTGTTAGGGTTCAGTCTCAGCCTGAACTTCCTAAGCCTTTTAAATAACTTCAGCAGATTCACCAGATGCTCTTCCTCCGTCTGGGATTTGGCAATCATATCGTCAACATAAACTTCAATCTCTTTATGCATCATATCATGAAAAAGAGTCGTCATCGCACGCTGATATGTTGCCCCAGCATTTTTCAAACCAAAGGGCATCACTTTGTAGAAAAATGTTCCCCAAGGCGTTATGAAAGTGGTCTTCTCCATATCCTCTGGCGCCATTTTAATCTGATTATAGCCTGAAAAGCCATCCATGAAGGAGAATACGGAGTATTGAGCAGTATTATCAACTAGCACATCGATATGAGGAAGTGGAAAATCGTCTTTTGGGCTTGCTTTATTCAAATCCCTATAATCCACGCACATTCGAACCTTGCCATCTTTCTTTGGCACTGGTACGATGTTGGCAACCCATGAGGGATATTTTGTCACAGCCAGGAAACCAGCGTCCCACTGTTTTTGAACTTCCTCTTTGATCTTTACCGCCATGTCTGGTCTAGTTCTGCGAAGCTTTTGTTTGACCGGCGGGCATTCTTCTTTCAATGGCAGACGGTGCACAACCATATCTGTATCAAGCCCTGGCATATCTTCATACGACCAAGCGAATACATCACTATACTCTCTGAGCATTTCAACCAGTCCTCGCTTGATATCGCTCTGCAGTGTGGCTCCGATACGAATATTCTTTTCAACCCCTTCCGACCCCAAGTTGATAATTTCGATGACCTCTTCGTGAGGCAGAATGGCTCTTTCCTCTTGCCTCACCAACCAAGACAGTTCTTCAGGAACGTCACTATCTTCGACAACCTCTTCTTCGGCCTGAAATACCGGGTGCTCAAAGTCGGGACGAGTCATAGGTGGTTCAAGGATGTCATCTGAAAATGTTATCCTGCAAAAGGAACGGTTAAGTGCTTCAAAATGCGTATAAAACGAATAACCACGTTGCCATTTTTATTGAAAAATACAAAACAAGAAAGACAGAGATTACAGTATTTGCACATGAAAAAACGCCATTTATTTAATGATTAACACGCAATGTTCATAACAACACAGCCCTACGCAAATCACGATGCCCTGGGCAAGACATCAGATTATTCAACAATTAATAAAGCAAAGCATTACTGTTTAAGAGTCACAGGAACAAGCTCCTGAATAGACCAGTTGCACAGTCCCTGTCCTGGCGTGCTTGGCTGAATCCAGGCATCCATATCACAGTCACTGTCTCCTTCGTCAAACTCCGAAGCAGCGTTGACGGTTTCGTGACATACTCCACTGGCAGAGATGGTTATTGGCCCTCTGAAACGGGGTGCCCCCACAGCAGGTGTTGACGACGACGGTTGGTATCCCAGCCCGAACCGGTCCATCTTTACAGGAATATCCAGCACTTTGCCCCAACCCTTTGCTTCTCCTGCCTCCACCAGAGCTTGAGCTTCTTTGTACGACGAGACGACTATCTCTGACACTTTGCTCGGCCCGAGACCTTTGTCCTTGATACGCAACCCTTCGAATGCCTGGCAGGGTGTTTCGTGGATCTCTCCGTCGACCTCCACATATTTAAATGACGACAGATGGCTGACCAGGATGTCTTCTTCTCCGCATACGATGACCACGCTGTCTCCGACCATATATTTCAACTTCTGGTGCAGGGTAGACGTGACTGCCCCAGCCCCATGAATCCAGGGTCTTCCGAGCAAGCAGCTATATGCAGGCTGTATATCCATGATATAAAATTCAGTGGCGAACACCTCCGGCCCCACCTGTAGAGGAAATGTTATCGATCCAAAGACTGTTCTTCGCGTGCCATCAAACGCTCTGACTACCAAGTCACTGGGCGTGCACAGGATTCCTCTGACATCTAGCTTCATCATCGCTTTCTTGGGTATCACATTCAAAGACGATCCGGTGTCGACCAATACATGCGATATTACTGATCCTCTACATTCGACAGATATGTGCAGCGCCATATTATGATCTCTCCCTTTCGGGGTCAAATCGAAGTCAGTAAAACCCAGGCTGTGGCCGGCATTCACATGTGCCAGCACTCCTTCCAGCTGATTCACAGAGACGTCTTGGGGTACAAAAGAAGTATCCAGGACTTTCAACAAAGCATTTCTGTGAGCTTCAGAACATAAGAGCAACGACAGGATAGATATCTTGGAGGGCGTCTGTTGCAGATGTTCCACAATCTTATAATCACTTTTCCGAATCAAGCGCATGAACTCTTCTACGTCTTTCGATGCCGCTTCTTTTTCGCTTGCTTGCACTGGGACATTCTCAACCATCTTCCCTTTTCCTTTTGCTAGTCTTTCGGCCTCCACTTCAGGTGATATAAAGATCCTACCACTCCTTGTCATACCTCCTGAACCAACAACGTTGTCTACAGTCTCGGCTGGCTGCTTATTAACATCAATCTTTATCCCGTCACAATACACCTCCAACCCATATGACCATGGGACTGCTTTTGTGTTCTCGTACGGGATCGGTCCGGCCTTAGTTATGGTGATCGGTGGTCGCTGGACCGGTGCTGCAATAGTGATTGTCTTCCGAGGAATCGTTATAGTGGCCACATCACTCTGATCATCTGCTACTCCCCCTGCAGGCTCTCCAGTTGCTGCTCGGTCAAACTGCAATGTGCCTCCATCAATTAAAGCCTGGATGCCTTTCTTCAAATCATCACACCCCCCAGCTAGGGTCCAGCATTCTAAGCAATATTCGTCACATCCTGGATAAACACCCCCTTGCAACAATTTGCTTTTTATCTCGCTCAGCGGCGTCTTTAAATCATCAACATCCATAATCAGATTTAACCCTTCCTCAGTCAGAATGGCGTTTGCCCCATGATTAGGCATGGGTTTCTGCACTATATTCGGACCTGCCGTTCCGAAATTGATAGTCTTATTGTCCAAAAGATCCTGCACAACGTGCTTAAAAGCATGGCAACCCTCTATATCGTGGCCCGGAGCCCCAGAATGAAACTCACAGTGCCTGCTTGCATCATAACCATACGGAGGAGTTCCCGTTATAGGTGCCAGAGTTCTCTTCTCTACCAGGTTCAAACCCAACAATGTCTGCAACAAATCTGCATAGGTTGAGGGAGGCTTCTCAAACACTCTTCTTGGTTTGCCACCCTGGAATCTTCCCTGAGCCTACTGTGCCCCCTGCTGAAGCGGCTGCTGCTGCTGCTGTTGCTGTTGCTGTTGTTGTTGCATTGGCTGCTGCTGAAACGGTTGTTGTTGATATGGAATAGTAACACTCGCCACCTGCTGCGGCTGATGATATTGGTTTCGACCCCTGCCTCGGCCTCGGCCTTGGCCTCCAAACACTGCGCTTGCCTCGCCCTGACGGCGGCCACCAAAAGCCTTCCTATTACTGCCAGATGCAGTTGATTCCTCAGCCTGGAATTTTCCTTGCTTAATGTTACGTTCAATCTTTTCTCCCATCAGAATTAAGTCGGAGAAACTGGCCAGAGATGTATGAAACAACATGTCATGAAACAAGCCTGTGAATGTGCCGACGAACATGTCATTCATTTCCTTGTCTTCTAAAGGAGGGCGGACCCTGGCAGCCATATCGCGCCACCTTTGCGCGTACTCTTTAAAGCTCCCACCCTTCTTCTGAGACAGCCCTGTCAATTGGACCCGATTGGGCGCCAAGTCGCTGTTATACTTATAGTGAGCTACAAATGCCTCTGCTAGCTGTTTCCATGTCTTGATATTAGTTGGCTCCAATCCCATATACCACTCTAGGGAGGGGCCTGACAAACTATCTTGAAAGAAATGCATTAGCATTCTCTCATCAGTTGAGTACGCAGACATCTTTCTGTAATAAGCCCGCACGTGCACTTTCGGACAGGTGTCCCCTTTATACTTATCAAACGTAGGAGCTTTGAATTTGATTGGCACCCTCAAGCCAGGTACCAAGCCCATTGTTGTCATGTCTAAGCCCACAACACTTTGGTTCAGGACCCTCCTCATCTGCTCTTCTAGCATTCTGATCTTCTGGGAGTTATCCATCGGCCCTTCAAAGCCTCCGCCGGAGAAAGCGTCCTCTTGCTGATCTTCTTGCCACATACCGTTCCCAGCTCCATACCCATCATATTCATTATTGCGGCCAGCTCTAATCTGATTCATCACCGGGCCTCGGCCTCTGTTGCCGTATCCCTGAACACCTCCAGCAGGCCCAAAAGCCATTAACCCAGCGCCGTTTCCATTTCCGAAACCTCCGTAACCCTGATTGGCCATACCGTAACCATCTTGCCCAAAGCCTTGAGCATTGAAACCATACTTCCCAGCGTTATCGAATCCCTGATCGTTGAACCCGAATCCAGCATTGCCGAAGCCATTGCCTCCCATATTATCACCCAAGTTGACATCACCAAGCCCAACATTATGGACAGCAGTCTCGTTCCCAACTCCGACGTTACCGTTCCCAGCAGTGGTAGTGTTGTTGACATTAGCAGCAGGTATATTGACTACAGGTGGAGCCACTGGCGTGGGAGTGCCATCTCCCTGAACAGTATCGACTCGCACAGACTGATGATCCTCGTTACCGTGACCGGCGTTTCTGACCAACAGAGGCTGCACCATGGCTTGCAAATTCTCCTGACCTTTTGCAATAGCTTCCATGGTCTGCATAAAGAGAGCTAGATTCTCGCGCACATCTTGCATCTCGTTCTGCATTTGATCCATGATTCTTCGACAGTTGGTGCGAGTGGAATAGCGGTGCGGGTGCTGATCTGCAATCCTGGAAAGTACCTGATACAGAGCAGGAAATAAGACACCATCCAAAGATTACATGTAATGCAATATGAATATGACTGCAATGCAATGTGCGTTTGTGCGTTAGGGAAATTCATTCCCCGATTCTAGTGTGAAGGTGCCGGTGCAATGACAGTGCTAGCGATACAAAGATCAGAGTTGAATCACAGAAAGCCTCATATATTGCAGAGAAACCAATAAGCCCGGAATACAATACTACTGAGAGTACAATAAGAAGGCATGACCTCAACCAACAATCCTGGTGATGGTCAGCACTATGCAAATAAAGCATACAAGTTACTACATGAAATGATCAAACACTCCCATAAGTCTGGTACTCTTCTATTAACTTCTTGGTCTCCGGATGACTTGGTCGAGCAAGCAGTCCTTCAACAAGTTGGTTTCTTCTCTTGAGAACGCGTCGCACGTCTTCGGCAGTTTCCTCCCATGCCCCTTCTCCGAAGCGATCCTCTAGTTTACGCTTCTGAGACACAGCTTCATCTCTGCCTTTGATGGCCTTGTTCAGTGCATTCTGGAGACTATACCGGGTCATCACTTCTTCTTCACACTTCTTGATGTTAGACTTCAACTGCTCTTCGAGGTCGGAAATTTGCTGCTTCAACTTATCCTCCCTCTTCTTATTGTTGGTGAGCGTAGCATTCCAAGTCTTATTGCAAGAAGAGATCTCTCGGTGTGCTGCGTCGAGCGCTTTCTTTTTGGATTCGAGCATGTCATGGGAGCTTCTGAACTCTTGCCCCAGGCGTTCGCGCTTCTTCCTCTCCTCAGTCAACTCAGCCCCTAGTCTGTTCATTAGCTCAATCTGCTGTTGGAAAGCATGCACGGCCTTGTTTTTCTCACTGCGTATCTGGGCTAGCTCCTGCTCTAACCCTTCGTTGATCTTCATCAAGGCTTCTGTTTCTTTCACAACTTGCTCGTAGGCTTCCCTAGAAACAGTAGTTGGCTCTGCTACCGGAATAGGAACAAGGGCTGGTGCATCTGGAAATGGCACCCGCAACCGACTTGCTCTCTCCTGGATCCAAACTCTATAAGGTGCATAAGCCTGACAGTCATTCTTCCCTAACAGCGGCTTCCCTCTCCGGTTAATACACATCCAGGCATGTTGCAGCTTGGCTAATAACTCCCCCTTCAAATCTCCGGTGATGTACATAGATTCCTGTAATTCCTCCTCCTCGGGTGGGTTCTTCAGCGCATATCCGAATTGGCGAATGAACAGAGAAGGGTTGTAATTGATACACCCTTTTCTCCCTATCAACGGAACATTGGGGTACCCAGAACAACTGAAGATAAGCTCAGATCCCAACAGATCTCTATCAAACCACTCGACGTCTTCGGAAGATAACCTCATCAGGCGCTCCGGCCAGCCAACTGGGACTGTAGTCCTTATGACAGATCTTCTCTTAGGAAGGTGGCTCTCAAACCACATACCAAACAATGGTACACAGAAGTGAACATTCTTTCCTCTTCCTTTCTCATTCTTGTAATGCAGTGAGTGGTAGAAATCTCCGAGCAAGGTAGGTACAGGATTACCAGCGGCAAACAAGTAGAAGGCGTCGAAGTCCACAAAATCCGGTACATTGGGAAACAATATTATGCCATAAATGCACAGCGCCAACACGGCATTGAAGGCAATCCAACACTCGCTCTTAGCGTACTCCTGAGCTTTACCGATCAAGAACTGGAGTGAGAAGCCTGGAACTCCACGGGAAACAGTAGTCAACAATTCAGAAGCATCCATGTGCAAAGCTTTGGCCAAGTCCTCTAGCTTGGGCTTAGCGCCAGAATGAATGAATGGAACCTGGTTCTGCACGGGTAGCTCAGTAAACTCCACATACTCTTCGATGGTAGGCCCCAGAATAAAATTAGCAAACGTAAAACATCTCAATGCGGGATCATCGAATTGCATCAAGGTGTACAGCCCATTCATCTCATCAGCAGTGGGCTTGTAGACTAATCTCAGTAATCTCCCATGACTCATTCTGAAGCTTCTCCTAACCTCCTCATCAGCAAGAGATATCAGACCGAGCAGAGGAGTAATATCAGGTGTAGGCAGCTTATACGCAACTGTTTTCCTTAAACCAGCCATAATCAATACTCAGAAGTCTGGGCACTAGAACCGGGGGATATGCAAATGCACCTGCAGCACAAACACACGTTAATGGGATGCAATGATAATGGGTATGCAAGCAATGCAATGCAAGTAACATGCAACAGGGACCAAATGCCATAGCTGAATAGCCTGAACCATATCAAGAAGTCTCAGATAGACTCTTTAGAAGTCCTCAAACTCTGGTCTCAGATAGACCTAAATCAAAGCTCCAACAATGGTCTCTGACAGACCTCTAGCATAACCCTGATTGGTCTCTGGCAGACCTCATATCATATCTTCAACTGGTCTCTGACAGACCTCAGAACTCTCCAACTGGTCTCTGACAGACCTCAGAACTCTCCATAAATACCCGGGATCTCTGATCAAGAAATAACCGGTAGTCTGAAGGTCTAGTTACCTGCATAACCCCAAACCCTCTCACAGGTGGATGTCCTAGTAACTGACAAAGGTATGGCATCCTATGCGGTCGTCAGCGTCACAGACTTTCAAGACTGACGATACGATTCCCAGAAGGAGTGGCATCATCAAGTCTTGAAGAGGCCTCACTTAGCTGACTTCCAAATGATCGGTCCCCAGAGTCGACAATTCAACTAACCAGCAACCCACGCCAACCAAAGGAAGGGGCAGGAGGCCAACCAGAGGAACCTCGTCTGAGTGTAGATTTCGCGGGACACCAAGGCAAGCAAAGCAAGCGGGCGCCAACTAATCTCTACTCTAATTCTAGGTGCACTAAAGCCCAGGTCCGGCTTATCTCTCAATATCAGAACACCCGTCACACCCCAAAATACAGCAATAATAATCAATATATATAATGCTGAAAATAAAGGTCAGAAATATAAATCCATACAAAATCCTCGACGGGAAAACAAGCGTTAGGATTGACTCTCTTAAGGGACGTTGGATCCCAAATGCATAAGGACCATCGCAGTCCTTAGCAGCCAGGGGACGTTGGGTCCCCAGCAGAGTCGCCAGCTGTCGCTACTGCGAAAATCGGCGCCGGCTGAACAGAAGAGTCGCCACCGTGCGTTATTTATCCCACAGGAGGGAAAGGAAACGCTCAGAGTAAACCTCGCACAACACGGGAAAAGGTATGGTCATCGCAACCAAAACCTGGGTTCGGGAGTCGGTTACGCAAGGGGAAGGTATTAGCACCCCTCACGTCCATCGTACTCGATGGGATCCACGCTTGCTTTCGGGTATGGATTGTTATTCTATCTACGCTAAAGGTCAGGGTTAAAAAGAAAATAAAATGACTCGGCAAAGTATCGCACTTTATGCCTACGTATTCCCGTCTGGAACGAGAAATCAGAGTCAACGTAGTTCGCCTACCTACGGGAAAGGAGGGGAAGGTTGCTCGCTAGGATATCGCATCCTATGCCTACGTACTTTCATACAGCACGAAAGATCAGAGCAAACGTAGTTCGGGCCACGTACGACACAAGTCTGTCTTGGTTGATTTTATTCCTTCTGAAAAAGGTTTTTCTGATTAACAGTCCCAGCGGACAAAAATGACGTTTTGAGGAGTTCACGTTCTTTTACGGAAGAAGTTGTCGCTACTGCGAAAATCGGCGCCGGCTGAACAGAAGAGTCGCCACCGTGCGTTATTTATCCCACGGGAGGGAAAGGAAACGCTCAGAGTAAACCTCGCACAACACGGGAAAGGTATGGTCATCGCAACCAAAACCTGGATTCGGGAGTCGGTTACGCAAGGGGAAGGTATTAGCACCCCTCACGTCCATCGTACTCGATGGGATCCACGCTTGTTTTCGGGTATGGATTGTTATTCTATCTAAACTATAGGTCAAGGGTTAAAAAGAAAATAAAATGAAAATAAAAATGACTCGGCAAAGTATCGCACTTTATGCCTACGTATTCCCGTCTGGAACGAGAAATCAGAGTCAACGTAGTTCGCCTACCTACGGGAAAGGAGGGGAAGGTTGCTCGCTAGGATATCGCATCCTATGCCTACGTACTTCCACACAGCATGAAAGATCAGAGCAAACGTAGTTCGGGCCATGTACGACACAGGCTTGTCTTGGTTGATTTTATTCCTTCTGAAAAGGTTTTTCTGATTAACAGTCCAAGAGGACAAAAATGACGTCTTGATGAGTTCACGTTCTTTTACGGAAGAAGTGTCTTTTATTGTATTTGAAATCTTTATGTGTTTTTTCTGTTTGTTTTGAGAAAGAAAGAGACAGAACTCTAGCCTACGGTTGCGAAGGGAAACAAGCTATCCTAATGTTATCATGCATGGGTTGAGACCTAGTGTCTATCATGCTCCTCTCTTGCACAGAGAGAAACAGAGATCCTACGGGATAGGCAGAAACAGAAACAATATCAGATATATACAGTAAAACAGTAAAATGCATGGATGCAACAGTACAAGCGAGGCAAGGGAGTCCCACTCAACCTCGAACCTGGAAAACAATAGGCGAAAGTGAACAGGATTCACTTTCAACCCAACAGGGTAAACAACAAACAATACAGTCAGGAAAACCAATCAATACATCAAGAAATGAAATACAGCAAAAATAAACAGCCTCAGCAGCTCTGGATCAACATCTGGCTCCAAGCAATCTCCAATCATTCACAAGCTTCAACAAGCATCAATCTCCATCTTCATGGCCTTCAGACAAGGGCTTTGATCATCAGTCTTCCATCTGCAATGGCTTTTCTTCATGCTCAAACCTCCAGGATGAGGAATCAGTCACAAGAGTGAATTGAGTGTTAAGCAATCAGCTGACTACCAAAGGTGGTGAACAGACTGCTTCTAACACAAGAGACATTTTCTCTCAAGAGTTCTATCTCATAGACACTGTCACCAAGCCTTCCAAAGGAAGGGGGTGAGTGTCTTAGAGAGACTCTGAATCACAGAGAAGAATGGATGCAGACAAGGCAATCCATGTTTGAGAAACAATCATTCTAATCTAGAGCTCTGCCTAGCTCCTAAACTCTAGTCTCCTCAGCAACTGATAGCAAGAAGCTCCTCCTCAACTCTGACAGTTGATCTTCAGCATTTGAATCTTCAATGGCTTCATCTCCACAATTCTTCAGCTTCCCCAGGGCCCCAGACAAACCCAATACCCATACAAACAATCAATAAACCCCAGAGGGCACACCACACCAAACAACAGATATACAGACAGTAATAATAGCAGTAGGGGAATCCTAACTTTTCTAAGGGATCTAATAACTACCCATAGCCCCTATAGTCCCATAACTAATCTATTCAAACCCTAAGTCCTAAGGGAAATGAAATCAAAATCCTAAGTTGTCACCTAAAAACCCTAGTTTTGTACATGATATTCAAGCATCTATTAATCACCTAAAATTAGCCTCTAAAAATGGGAACTAAAATATTTCTATAAGCCTAATATCTCATCTAAACAATATGAAAAGAATGATCAAAAAAAATCAAAGCATGTGAGAGAACAAAAATCATGAAAATCATGCATGAAATGAATCTATTTAATATGACATTTATTTAGAAAATATGAAAAAAATATGAAATAAAACTAAAAATGAAAATTTATTTTCCTATAATATTCTAGACATTTTAATGAAAACATGGTAAAAAGAATGGATTAAAAAGCATTTTTTATGAATTATTTATGAATTTTCAAAGATTAGTAAAAATTAAAATGAAATAAGAAATAAAATGAATTAAAATGAGGGAGGGGGGTTAGAATAGTAGGCGCGCTCAGTTCATTATTGTATGGGCCAGACAGGGTAGGGTGTTGTTAGCAAAATGGATAAGGCCCAGCATCAATCAGAATTATTGAAATAAAAGAAAAACCAGCAGGGGGTGAAAATAGCATCAGAAACACGTTGCAATTGGTTTGGGCTTGGTTGCTGGGGGTGGGGATAACAAAAGAGACTCAGGCCCGCCCGTTTCAATTAATGAAACGGTGCGTTTAGAGCCAAAGTTCTTCCCTCCAAACGCTCAGATTAAATGACAACCATTGGATCGCGCTTACAGTCAAAAGTCCAACTCCAAACGAAGGGCCACGATTTCTTCTTCTTCAATTGGCCTGAAACTTAGGGTTTCTCTTCACCATGGCAGCCATGCACGACCTACATTCCACCTCTTCGTTCTCCTCATACACGCCACTAATCCACATGCCATAAACATGAAATCTGCTCCAAATCTCTCCCTCTACAAGCTTAGGGCATCAATTCGCTTTGAAATTCGCCACATCAACAAATTCGATTGGATCCACACTCGGCCTCCATTGAAATGCACTGATATGCATCATCACCAATCTTCCCCAAACTTAGCCTAAATTAAACTACACCTAATGGAGATCAACACATGCTATCAAGCCACAATTATAACACACTAATCTAAGAGATATGAACACTAACAGATTATGGCACCTGTCACTAACCATCACCAAATCTCTCCAAATTCATCTAACTTAATCTCCTAACCACCTAGATCAATTCTACACTAACAAAATCATGCCTAACTAACTGGATCAAGCAGTTTGAATGAAAACTTACCTTGTGCAAAATCTTGCAAACAGCTATGGAGACTGATGATTTGAGGCTTTTGAGACCTGGATCTTGATCAATCCTTGATGTATGTGATTCTGTATGCAAGCTTTGGATGAGATTTGGCCAGAATTATGCTATCCACTTGCAACTTCAATCTTGATGCTCTTGAAAAAAGTGCTCGAAAATGAATGATTCACACCAAAACTTTGCTTCAATTATGCTCTATGATGATGATGGAGTCAGATTGAGTTGATTTTGATGAAAGTTGGTGAAGGTTTTGAGAGAATTGTAATGAAACTCTTATGAAAAAGTATGAGAAATTTTGTGGAATTCTTGGTGCAAATGAGGCCAACCCTTGCCAAATTCTCCTTTCATGAATATATAGACCCCAAATGAACATTCTAGATCCATCTTGCACATTCCCTTGTTTTCAAACTTTGGCTCATTTTTGATTATGTTTCTTAAATGATAAGCAACCATGGATAACTTCATTTTTTCCTTCTAAACTCAAAAAAGTGTGTGAACCATTGTTCTTAGAATTGTTTTTCCATTCAAAATCATATATTGGAAGTCTCCATTTGGGCTTGTAAATCTCCCAAACCATTTTCCACTTTGAAATTATTCACTTTATAAGCCTTTTTAGTTCATATTTTGACCTATCATGCAACTCCATGCTATGAGCTTCTCCAATAACTTGTGACCTTCTTTCTAGACTTAAAATCCCATTTGGAGCAAGTTTGATGTTGTAGGTTTTTCCATTTGAGGCCTCCTTGTATGAGTTTTGGGTATAGGTTAAAATGACCTGTAATTCACAAATGCCCAAAATACCCTTTGCTTGTCAAGACCATAAGTTGAGTTCTCCACATCATATGAAGGCATGCCATACCATTCTAGAAAGCTAAGACAATGAGGAACAATTCTTATGTTGACCAAGAATTCATTTGAAATCTCCTTGAGGGGAAAAACTAGCTTGGAAGTCAAGTCACTTTCACAGACAAAAATTCAGACACCTCAGATGACCTGTAACTTGTAAGGACCATAACTTGAGTTCTATAAATCTCCTTGAGGTCTTCCACCACTCAAATTAAAGGTCTTGAGATCCTCTACAAGTTTCATGTTGGCCAAGAAGCCATTTGAAGCTAGCATTTTGACTTATCTTGCTTGGAAATTTGACCTAAACTAGGGGATTTTACAGAGAAACCCTAATTTAGTAACTCCTCTTCTCCTTGATTTCTCTTGAATTCTCCTTGTCATATCTCCATATCCTTCTTCATATATCAAATGTTGATCCCCACATCTCTCCAATAGACTTGAATGCCCTCTTAAGTCAGTCAATTGACCTAGGGTTGACCTAGGGTTGACCCAGATGAAACCCTAGTTGACTGTCTTCCACTATAGCTCTTGTGCTCTCATCAATGACTTGTTTTCTTCTCCAAATGACTTTATAAGTCTCTCAAGATGTCTAGATGCTCTCCATGCTTTCATTTCACAACTCATAACCCTCTTGTTGATCCTCATATACCCTCAGCTAGGAGATGGACTCAAGACTTGATCTGCTGAACTCTTTGCTTTCAAATTCTTTCCTGATGACTTGAATGAGGTTGAATTATGATGATAACCTCTTGCTAGGCCTCTAGAGATGGAAGTAATGATTGGTCCCCTGTTGAATGACTTGCTATGCTTATGCTATGCAGATGGTTAGTCTATGTACATGACTCTAAGTGCTAATGATAATGATGATGAAACATAAATCCAAGGAATAAGGTTGAGCAAATTTTAGGGTGCAACAGCTGCCCCTATTCAAGCGACTTGGACCCGATTGGATGAAGAGCCCGGAGCCTTCAGACATTCGCGGTACGAGACGGTTGAATACTAGTGAAACCAGAAATTTGCCAACCGCAGAAATAAACTGCGCTCCTGCTTGAGGAATAACATTCGTCCGCTGAATCTGACTGTTACGATAACCCACTGATCTTGCGCGACCGTGCTGGGGATTGTCTCCATCATTCTGAAGAGGATTCTGTCATAACAGATTGCTTGCTTGTCCACGTTAGGACTCTGTCTGTCGTCGATACGAAGAAATCTCAACTAAAACCTGTCCACGTTAGGACTCCACTTACTGTCAACCCAGGAAAATCTCGGCAACTCCGCTGGGGATAATTCACCTGCATTTCCGTAAACTGAATTGTCCACGTTAGGAATAACACTCTTCCACGTTAGGAGTAACACCAGTCCACGTTAGGAATCACATCGTCCACGTTAGGAGTAACGCTTTTATCTTTCCACGTTAGGAAGCAATCTTCTTTCCACGTAAAGAGAACTACATCAATCTGTCCACGTAAGGACTCCAATGCCATTTGACATGTCTGCGTCAGGACTCCGATCTTTCCACGTAAGGAATTCCACTTTGGTGCTGAATCTGTCCACGTAAGGACTCAACTTCTCGAATCTGTCCACGTCAGGACCCCAATTTCTCCGCGTAAGGAATAAACTTCTTCTTCCACGTTAGGAATATCTTGATATGATCTGTCCGCGTGATGACTCAATCTTTCCACGTAAGGAATAAACTCATCTTTCCCCGTAAGGAAACCATTTTTCTTCCACATAAGGAATGCTCTTGATATGTCCACGTAAGGACTCTGATCTTTCCACGTCAGGAATCAATTCTTTCTCACTTTGTCCGCGTCAGGACTCATTTTTCCACGTAAGGAATGCCATCTTAACCTGTCCACGTTAGGACTCTCTTTTTCCACGTTAGGAATACTGTTATTTCCACGTTAGGAATCACTTCTGATACGTCCGTGTATGGACTCCCTCTTTTCCGCGTTAGGAATAATAATCTCTTTGATCTGTCCGCGTTAGGACACTGATCTCGTCTTGATTTATCCACGTTAGGACTCAGGCATCTTCGACTCACTGAGGAAATAAGACTTGTCCACGTAAGGACTCACACGTCTTCGACTTGCTGGGGAAATACCCGCGTCAGGACTTACACCTTGTCAACAACACGAAGAAGGATAAATTTGTCCACGTCAGGATTCTTGTATCTTGTCATCACAAAGAACTATAAACTTGTCCACGTCAGGACGCACATTTCACCATTACGAATAAAGATATCTGCTGCAAACACATGATCCACGTCAGGACACCAACACTAAGAGTAACCAATCTTTTGTCAACGTCATGACCTCCCTTTCTCCAAATTTCAAGAGACCGAATCTATCCACGTCAGGATTAACACACCTTACCAATCCGGTAAAACAAACCCGTCCACGTTAGGACGCCCACTTCTGAAGGAACCCCGTCATTCTAGGAGTAAATGGTCCACGTCAGGACTTAATTCTTCAATGATCCTTTCCCACAAACTTCTTAGCACTGACGTGACAGCGACTTCAAGATGAACTCTACTGGAGATGTCTGAAAACCAACTATCGGACACCTGCTTCGAAATTCTGATTCATGCGACTCGTTGATGACAAACGAACTCTGCTTGGGGATAAGAAGACACTTATCCTGGCCACTCTGGTTGGGGAAAATAAGATACATTTGCATAAATGACTCTGCTAGAGGCAAAGAGAGTTTTATCACGATAACTCTGTGGGGGAATACCGCCGAAACTGACATTGTCATTGAATATCTCCTGCCGAGATCTTGACTGTTTAGTAATTTATTTGAGCAAGAGCTCTCTCCACCTGAACTACTAGAGTACAGAAACTGCTTCAGCAAAATAAATGCTGGAAGGGTAACGCCGACTCGCCGGGGATAGCCTGATGCTACAAAATTATTCCGGCAAAATAAATGCTGGTAGGATGAAGTCGACCCTGCTGGGAAGTCGGGAACTCAAACCACACGTCTTGTTGAAGTAACCCCCTGCTGGGGAATATAACTCTGCTGGGGAATAGCAGATGCGCCTGGTACGATTGAGCTTCTGCTGGAGAGTGAACTACTATCACACGGTATCTTTGACAAAATAAGTGACAGGACCCACCATCAACCCTGCTGGGGAGAGTCTTGATCTTCGGATTCCACTGGAAGGAAAGAACACTTGCTGAAAAGAGAACTCCGCTGGGGATGGCTGGATTCTCTTGGGGAAAATTAACTGACTCCGCCGGGGGAGAATGCATGACCCTGCGGGGGGAGATGAACCTGTCTGAATACAGCCTTACGATCCCGGAATCACCAAACTCTGCTGAGGACGAGTAACTTCTCTGGAGCACGTCCTTTGGATAAGCTACGGCTAGCTGGGGAATTCTATCCTTCTTCAGGAAGAACATGCATGACCTGCGTGGGGATCAAGCCTTTCACTATTGCAATCTTTTGATCACCTTCCTCGTACGGTTATGAAACCTGCAACAACACAAACAAGACACGACAAGCCTATGCAATCCAAATCGATTCAGGTTAGTGACGTTACACTCAGTTAATTCAAAGCTCTAACAATTGTCGGCAAGGGCCAGTAATGTTATACTCATGCTAGCTTCAATAAACTTAGGCGTTTTATCATGCGCAAAACAGTAAAGAACAGGCATCAAGTACTGAATAACACATTTTCATTGATTGGGCCCCTGAATGGGCGGAGTTTTTTGTACACGGGATGTAACTCCTGAAAAGAGGAAGCTACGCCAAGCCAATATACAAGTATGCAAGTATTCACAAGAAGCATAAATATTGACAAATTAAATTTTGTACACATGTCGGCAACTGGATGCAGATGAACACCACGAACTGATCCTCCCATGACTCGTCCGACTCTAATGCTTTCCCGGTATCCGTCTTCTGAAGAGGTTGTATCCGATAACTAATTCCTCAAATATATTCTCCCGCACTGATGCTCATTGAATACCAAATTCGGACCGCAGTCATTTGCTTTTCTCATCCCTAACTTTTGCGTGAACCGCCCTTTACGGGTTTTCAGTTCACCGGGATACCCTTTTTTGCCGAAGCCGCCCAGTGTAGGTTTTCAACTTCGCGGGTGTACATTTTTTCAATTTTATCCCTAACTTTTGCCCGAACCTTTCATTCTGTTTTTGGTTCGCCAGGATGCCCCATTTTTGCCTGGACTCTCTTTTTTTTGCCCAGCGGGTCTATTTTAAGCAAAGTATTTTTTAACTGCGTCCGAATTCACAGGTGATGCAAAGTCTTCTCCGTCCATGGTGGACAACAATAAAGCTCCTCCTGAAAAGACCTTCTTGACAACGTATGGCCCTTCGTAGTTGGGGGTCCACTTGCCCCTGTGATCTGCTTGCGGCGGGAGAATCCTTTTTAGCACAAGGTCGCCCGTCTGAAAGCTCCGCGGAAGTATCTTCTTGTCGTACGCTTTCTTCATTCGTCTCTGATACAAACGACCGTATGCCAGAGAAGCTAGCCTCTTCTCATCCATCAAACTCAATTGGTTCAATCTGTTCGTTACCCATTCTGCCTCGTCCAGCTGAACGTCTCGCAATACCCTCAGAGAAGGGATCTCAACTTCCAATGGTAATACCGCTTCCATTCCGTATACCAACGAGAACGGAGTTGCCCCGGTTGATGTGCGTACCGTCGTACGATAACCGTGCAAAGCGAAAGGTAGCATTTCATGCCAATCCTTATAAGTCACCACCATTTTCTGGACGATCTTCTTTATATTCTTATTGGCCGCTTCGACAGCGCCATTCATCTTGGGTCGGTAAGGGGAGGAGTTGTGATGTTCGATCTTGAAATTCTGACAGAGCTCCTTCATCATTTTGTTGTTCAGATTAGAACCATTATCCGTGATTATCCGCTCGGGAATTCCGTATCGGCAAATGATATCTCTCTTGATGAATCTAGCCACCACTTGCTTCGTTACATTTGCGTAAGACGCCGCTTCCACCCACTTGGTGAAATAATCGATTGCTACTAGTATGAACCGATGCCCGTTAGAAGCCGTCGGCTCGATCTTTCCAATCATATCGATTCCCCACATTGAGAATGGCCATGGAGATGACATCACATTTAGAGGACTCGGAGGCACATGTATTTTGTCAGCATATATTTGGCACTTGTGGCACTTTCTTGCAAATTTGAAACAATCAGTTTCCATCGTCAGCCAAAAGTAACCTGCCCTCAGCAGCTTTCTCGTCATAGCATGCCCACCAGCATGCGTACCAAAGGTACCTTCGTGAATTTCCTCCATGAGAAGCTTTGCCTCCTTCTCGTCCACACAACGCAACAACACCAAGTCGTGGTTCCTTCTGTATAAGACGCCATCCGGGTTCAAATAGAAATTACCCGCTAATTTCCTGAGAGTCTTCTGATCTTGACTGGATGCCCCAGCCGGATACTCTTTATTCTTCAGGAAATTAAGGATATCAAAATACCACGGTTTGCCATCAGACGCTCCCTCAATAGCAAATACATAAGCTGGCCTGTCTAACCGAGAGATAGTGATCTGGGGAGCTTCGTTCCAGAAATTGACCTTGTACATGGAAGACAAGGTGGCAAGGGCGTCAGCCATTTGATTTTCTGCCCGCGGCACGTGATGCAATTCAACTTTGTCGAAGAAAGGCAACAATCTCCTTGCATAATTCATGTAATGTATCAAATTAGGCTGCCGTGTCTCCCATTCCCCTTTGATTTGATTCACCACCAGAGCTGAGTCTCCGTATACGTCTAAATGTTTGATTCGCAAATCAATGGCTTCTTCAAGCCCCATTATACAAGCTTCGTATTCGGCCTCATTGTTGGTAACAGCAAAGGTCAATCGGGCAGTAAACGGGATGTGCGACCCGTGCGGCGTAGTGATAATTGCCCCTATTCCGCTACCGTAAGCATTCACAGCTCCGTCAAATATCATCTGCCATTTGGACCCCGGCTCTGGTCCTTCGTCTGGCAACGGCTCTTCGCAATCCTTCATCTTGAGATACATGATATCCTCGTCAGGAAAGTCAAATCTCATCGATTGATACTCTTCAATAGGCTGCTCCGCCAGATATTCAGACAACACACTCCCCTTTATTGCCTTTTGCGAGACGTATTGAATATCGTATTCAGTCAAGATCATCTGCCACCGGGCAATTCTACCTGACAACGCCTGCTTTTCGAATATATATTTGATTGGATCCATCTTCGAGATGAGCATGGTTGTATGATTCAGCATGTACTGCCTCAAACGCTTGGCGGCCCAGGCTAGCGCGCAACAAGTTTTCTCCAGCATTGAGTATCGAGATTCACAGTCCGTAAATTTCTTACTCAAATAGTAAATTGCATGCTCTTTTCTCCCTGTCTCGTCGTGTTGACCGAGAACACAACCCATGCTTCCCTCAAGAACCGTCAAATACATTATCAAGGGTCTCCCTGCCACTGGGGGTATCAAAATAGGAGGCTCCTGCAGATACTTCTTTATTTTGTCGAACGCCTTTTGACAATTATCGTTCCACGTTACAGCTTGATCTTTCTTTAGCAACTTGAATAATGGTTCGCACGTAGCAGTCAGGTGAGATATGAACCGAGCAATGTAGTTCAATCTCCCCAAAAACCCGCGCACCTCTTTCTCTGTTTTAGGCGTCGGCATTTCTTGGATCGCTTTTATTTTAGTAGGATCGACCTCTATTCCTCTTTCGCTTACTATGAACCCCCAGGAGCTTACCCGATCTCACCCCGAAGGTGCATTTGTTAGGGTTCAGCCTCAGCCTGAACTTCCTAAGCCTTTTAAACAACTTCAACAGATTCACCAGATGCTCTTCCTCTGTCTGGGATTTGGCAATCATATCGTCAACATAAACTTCAATCTCTTTATGCATCATGTCATGAAAGAGAGTTGTCATCGCACGCTGATATGTTGCCCCAGCATTTTTCAAACCAAAGGGCATCACTTTATAGCAAAATGTTCCCCAAGGCGTTATGAAAGTAGTCTTCTCCATATCCTCTGGCGCCATTTTAATTTGATTATAGCCTGAAAAGCCATCCATGAAGGAGAATACGGAGTACTGAGCAGTATTATCAACTAACACATCAATATGAGGAAGTGGAAAATCGTCTTTTGGGCTTGCTTTATTCAAATCTCGATAATCCACGCACATTCGAACCTTGCCATCTTTCTTTGGCACTGGTACGATGTTGGCAACCCATGAGGGATACTTCGTCACAGCCAGGAAACCAGCGTCCCACTGTTTCTGAACCTCCTCTTTGATCTTCATTGCCATATCTGGGCGAGTTCTGCGAAGTTTTTGCTTGACAGGCGGGCAGTCTTCTTTCAGTGGCAGACGATGCACAACCATATCTGTATCGAGCCCCGGCATATCTTGATACGACCAAGCGAATACATCATTATACTCTCGGAGCATTTCAACCAGTTTTCGCTTGATATCACTCTGCAGTGCGGCTCCGATACGAATATTTTTCTCAACCCCTTCCGACCCCAGATTGATAATCTCGATAACCTCGTCGTGAGGCAGAATGGCCCTTTCCTCTTGCTTCACCAACCAAGACAGTTCTTCAGGAACGTCGCTATCTTCGACAACCTCTTCTTCGGTCTGGAATACCGGGTGCTCGAAGTCGGGACGAGTCATAGGTGGTTCAAAGATGTCATCTGAAAACGTTATCCTGCAAAAGACAGGGTTAAGTGCTTCAAAATGCGTATAAAGCGGATAACCACGTTGCCATTTTATTGAAAAATACAAAACAAGAAAGACAGGGATTACAGTATTTGCACATGAAAAACGCCATTTATTTAATGATTAACAAAGCAATGTTTATAACAACGCAGCCCTAAGCAAATCCTGATGCCCCGGGCAAGACATCATATTATTCAACAATTAATAAAGCAAAGCATTACTGTTTAAAAGTCACAGGAACAAGCTCCTGAATAGACCAGTTGCACAGTCCTTGTCCTGGCGTGCTTGGCTGAATCCAGGCATCCATATCACAGTCGCTGTCCCCTTCATCGGATTCTGAAGCAGCATTGACAGATTCATGGCATACTCCACTGGCAGAGATGGTGATTGACTTTCTGAAATGAGGGGCCCCCACAGAAGGAGTTGATGACGACGGTCGGTACCCCAGTCCGAACCGGTCCATTTTCACAGGAATGTCCAATACTTTGCCCCAGCCCGTGGCTTCTCCTGCCTTCACTAGCGCTTGAGCCTCTTTATACGAAGAAACAGCTATCTCCGGCACTTTGCTTGGCCCTGGACCCTTGTCCTTAATGCGCAAACCTTCGAATGCCTGGCATGGCGTCTCGTGGATCTCCCCGTCGACTTCCACATATTTGAACGAAGAAAGATGGCTGACCAGGATGTCTTCTTCTCCGCACACGGTGACTACACTGTCTCCGACCATATACTTTAACTTCTGATGCAGGGTTGACGTAACTGCCCCTGCCCCGTGAATCCAAGGTCTTCCCAGCAAGCAGCTGTACGCAGGCTGTATATCCATGATATAAAACTCCGTTGCAAACACTTCCGGACCCACTTGCAGAGGCAATGTGATTGATCCGAAGACTGTTCTCCGCGTGCCGTCAAACGCTCTGACTACCAAATCACTTGGTGTGCATAAAATCCCTCGAACATCCAGCTTCATCATAGCCTTCTTAGGCAGCACGTTCAAAGACGACCCGGTGTCAACCAATACGTGCGACATTGTCGACCCTCTGCACTCAACAGATACATGTAGTGCCATATTATGATCCCTTCCTTTCAGAGTCAAGTCGAAATCAGTAAAGCCCAGACTGTGGCCCGCATTTACATGTGCCAATACTCCTTCTAGCTGGTTCACGGAGACATCCTGTGGTACAAAAGAAGTGTCCAGGACTTTCAGCAAAGCATTTCGGTGAGCCTCTGAACACAACAGCAATGACAGAATGGATATTTTGGATGGCGTTTGCTGCAGATGCTCCACAATTTTATAATCACTTTTCCGAATTAAGCGCATGAATTCTTCGACATCCTTAGATGCTGCTTCTCTTTCATTTGCTTGAACCGGAACATTCTCCACCGCTTTCCCTTTTCCTTTCGCCATCCTTTCGGCTTCCACCTCAGGAGATATAAAGATCCTGCCGCTCCTCGTCATGCCTCCTGAGCCCACAACATTATCCACAATCTCCGCTGACTGCTTGTTAACGTCGATTTTAATCCCGTCACAATACACCTCTAGCCCATATGACCATGGGACCGCTTTCGTGTTCTCATACGGGATTGGCCCGGCTTTAGTTATAGTAATCGGTGGTCGCTGAGCTGGTGCTGAAATAGTGATCGTCTTCCTAGGAATTGTCACTGTAGCAACATCACTCCGATTATCCGCTACTGCCCCTGCCGGCTCATCAGTTGCTGTTCTATCAAACTGCAATATACCATCATCAATTAAGGCCTGGATGCCTTTCTTCAAATCCTCACCCCCCCCAGACAGGGCCCAACAATCTAAGCAGTACTCATTACAACCCGGGTAAACACCTCCCTGCAACAGTCGGCTTTTGATCTCGCTCAGTGGCGTCTTTAAGTCCTCAACATTCATAATCAGATTCAGACCTTCCTCAGTCAGCACGGCATTCGCCCCATGATTAGGCATGGGTTTCTGGACTATATTCGCACCGGTCGTTCCGAAGTTGATAGACTTGTTGTCCAAGAGATCCTGCACAACGTGCTTAAAAGCATGACAACCTTCTATATCATGGCCCGGGGCCCCAGAATGAAACTCGCAGCGCCTATTTGCATCATAGCCGAACGGGGGAGTTCCCGTTATTGGTGCCAAGGTTCTTTTCTCCACCAGATTCAATCCCAACAAGGTCTGCAATAGATCAGCATAGTTAGAGGGAGGCTTCTCGAACACCCTTCTCGGCTTACCACCCTGGAATTTTCTCTGAGCTTGCTGTGCCCCCTGCTGAGGCTGCTGCTGCTGTGGCATTGGTTGCTGCTGAACCTGTTGTTGTTGCTGGATTGGCTGCTGTTGATACGGGATGGTGACACTCGACACTTGCTGCTGCTGACGATATTGATTTCTTCCCCTGCCTCGGCCTCGGCCTCGGCCTCCAAATACCGCGCTAGCTTCGCCCTGACGGCGCCCACCATAAGCTTTCCTATTACTGCCAGATGCAGTTGATTCATCGACTTGGAACTTTCCTTGCTTAATGTTCCGCTCAATCTTTTCACCCATCAGAATCAGATCTGAAAAACTAGCCAGAGACGTATGAAACAGCATATCATGAAACAGCCCGGTGAATGTGCCAACAAACATGTCGTTCATTTCTTTATCTTCCACAGGAGGACGGACCCTGGCAGCCATATCGCGCCACCTTTGCGCGTATTCTTTAAAACTCTCCCCCTTCTTCTGCGAAAGCCCGGCCAACTGGACCCGATTGGGTGCCAGGTCACTGTTATATTTGTAATGGGCTACGAACGCCTCCGCTAATTGCTTCCAAGTCTTAATATCAGTGGGCTCCAACCCCATGTACCACTCTAAGGAAGGACCCGATAGACTATCCTGAAAGAAATGCATGAGCATTCTTTCGTCAGTGGAGTATGCAGACATCTTTCTGTAATAAGCTCTTACATGCACTTTCGGGCATGTATCTCCTTTGTACTTATCGAACGCAGGCGCTTTGAACTTGATTGGCACCCTCAGCCCAGGTACCAAGCCCATAGTTGCCATGTCCAGACCCACAGCACTCTGGTTTAGGACTCCTTTCATTTGCTCTTCCAGCATTCTAATCTTTTGAGAATCATCCATCGGCCCTTCAAAACCTCCTCCAGAGAAGGCGTCCTCCTGTTGATCCTCTTGCCACATACCGTTTCCAGCCCCGTATCCATCATACGCATTACGTCCAGCTCTGACCTGATTCATCCCCGGAACTCGACCTCTGTTGCCATACCCTTGAACACCTCCAGCAGGACCACCAGCCATAAAACCAGCACCGTTTCCGTTTCCAAAACCTCCGTAGCCCTGATTGACCATACCATAACCATCTTGCCCAAAGCCTTGAGCATTAAAGCCATACTTGCCAGTATTGTCGAATCCCTGATCGTTGAATCCGAACCCAGCGTTGACAAAGCCATTGCCTCCGAGATTATCTCCCACATTGACATCACCCAGCCCAGCGTTATGGACAGCAGTTTCATTTCCAACTCCGACGTTACCATTCACAGCAGCGGTAGCGTTGTTGATGTTAGCAGCATTCACATGGACGACAGGCGGAGCCACTGGCGTGGGAGTGCCGTCTCCATGAGCAGTATCAACCCGGACAGACTGATGATCTTCGTTACCATGACCAGCGTTGCGAGCCAACAGAGGCTGGACCATGGCCTGCAAATTCTCTTGCCCTTTTGCTATAGCCTCCATGGTCTGCATGAAGAGGGCGAGCTTCTCGCGTACATCCTGCATCTCATTCTGAATCTGGTCCATGACTTTCCGACAGTTGGATCGTGTAGAATAGCGGTGTGGATGTTGATCTGGAATCCTGTTAAGTACCTGATACAGAGCAAGAGATAAGACACCATTCATATATTACCTGTTATGCAAGATGAATATGAATGCAATGCAATGTGTCTGTGCATTGGGGAAGTTCATTCCCCCAGTTCTAGTGCGAGGGTGCCGGTGCAGTGACAGCGTTGACAATAAGAATATCGGAGCTGGATCATAGAAAGCCTCGTATATAACAGAGAGAATCAATAAGCCCAGGGTACAATATCACTGAGAGTACAAAGATGGCATAACCTCAACCAACAATCCTGGTGATGGTCAGCACTATGCAAATAAAGCATACAAATAATGGAATGATCAGATCCTCCCAAAGGTCTGGTACTCCTCTATCAACTTCTTGGTCTCCGGATGGCTTGGTCGATCAAGCAGCCCTTCAACAAGCTGGTTTCTCTTCTTAAGGACACGGCGTACGTCTTCAGCAGTTTCTTCCCATGCTGCTTCTCCGAAGCAATCTTCTAACTTTCGCTTCTGGGACACTGCTTCATCTCTGGATTTGATTGCCTTGTTCAGTGCATGCTGGACACTATACCGGTTCATCACTTCCTCCTCACACTTCTTGATGCTAGACTTCAACTTCTCTTCGAGGTCGGAAATTTGCTGCTTTAGCTTATCTTCCCTCTTCTTGTTGTTGGTGAGAGTAGCGTTCCAAGTCTTGTTGCAAGAAGATATCTCTCGGTGTGCTGCGTCAAGCGCCTTCTTTTTGGCTTCCAGCATGTCATGGGAACTTCTGAACTCTTGCCCCAGACGTTCACGCTTCTTCTTCTCCTCGGTCAACTCAGCTCCTAACCTGTTTACCAGCTCAATCTGTTGTTGGAAAGCATATACGGCCTTGTTCTTCTCACTGCGTGCCTGGGCTAGCTCTTGCTCTAACCCTTCATTAATCTTCATTAAGGCTTCTTTCTCCCTCACAACCTGTTCATATGCTTCTCTAGAAACAGTAGTCGGCTCTTCTACCGGAATAGGATCAAGAATTGGTGCCTCTGGAAACGGCATCTTCAACTGACTAGCCCTCTCCTGAATCCAAGCTCTATAAGGTGCATAGGCCTGGCAGTCATTCTTTCCCAACAACGGCTTCCCTTTGCGGTTAATACGCGTCCAAGCATGTCGCAACTTGGCTAATAACTCCCCCTTCACGTCACCGGTGAAGTACAGAGATTCCTGTACTTCTTCCTCCTGAGGTGGATTCTTCAGCGCATATCCGAACTGGCGAATGAATAGAGAAGGGTTGTAATTGATACACCCTTTTCTTCCTATCAACGGTACATTAGGGTACCCAGCACAGCTAAAGATGAGCTCAGATCCCAACAGGTCTCTATCAAACCACTCCATATCTTCCGACGATAGCCTCATCAAGCATTCTGGCCAACCAACTGGAATTGTAGTCTCTGCAGCAGATCCTCTCTTAGGAAGGTGACTCTCAAACCACATACTCAATAAGGGTACACAAAGATGAACATTCTTCCCTCTTCCCTTCTCATTCTTGTAATGCAGCGAGTGGTAGAGATCTCCGAGCAAGGTAGGTACAGGATTACCAGCGGCGAACAAGTAGAAAGCATCGAAGTCCACAAAATCCGGTATATTGGGGAATAGTACTATGCCATAAATGCACAAGGCCAACACAGCATTGAAAGCGACCCAGCACCCATTCTTGGCGTACTCTTGGGCTTTACCAACTAAGAACTGAAATGAGAAGCCTGGAACTCCACGGGAAACAGTAGTCACAAGTTCAGAAGCATCAACATGCAAGGCTTTTGCCAATTCCTCCGGCTTAGGTTTGGCATCATAATGAATGAATGGAACCTGGTTCTGCACGGGCAGCTCAACATACTCAGCGTATTCCTCCAAGGTTGGTCCCATAATAAAATCAGAGAACGTGAAACACCTCAAAGCAGGGTCGTAGAATTGCATCAAAGCATACAGCCCATCTAACTCTACCTCTGTAGGTTTGCACACCAATCTCAATAATCTACCATAGCTCATCCGGAAACTCCTACGAACACCCTCATCAGCAAGAGAGATCAACCCAAGTAAAGGAACAATATCAGGCGTAGGCAATTTGTAAGCAACCGTTCTCCGTAGGCTAGTCATGATCAAATACTCAGAAGTCTGGGCACTAGAACTAGGGAAATGCAAATGCACCTGCAGCACAGACACACGTTAGTAAAATGCAAATGGTAATGGATATGCAGGGATGCAATGCAAGTAACATTCAACAGGGACCAAAGCTGCAGCTGAATAGCCTAAACCCAATCAAGAAAGGTCTCAGATAGACCGTCCAGAAGTCACCAAACCCTGGTCTCAGATAGACCTAAAATAGGACTCCGATATTGGTCTCTGATAGACCTCAAACCATAACTCACTGGTCTCTGATAGACCTCAAATCACATCCATAATTGGTCTCTGACAGACCTCAAAACACCTCTCAAATGGTCTCTGACAGACCCCAGAATACATCTCCAAATGGTCTCTGACAGACCTCAGAATAAATCTCCACATGGTCTCTGGCAGACCTCAGAATAAATCTCCACATGGTCTCTGACAGACCTCAGAATAAATCTCCATAAATAACCAAGATCTCTGATCAAGAAACCGGTGGTCTGAAGGTCTAGTTACCTGCATAACCCTGAATCCCCTCACAGGTGGGTGGCCCTATAACTGGCACAAGGTACGGCATCCTATGCGGTCGTCGGCGTCACAGACTTTCAGGGTTGATGATACGATTCCCAGAAGGAGTGGCATCATCAATTCCTGAAGAGGCCTCACTCAGCCAACTTCCAAATGATCGGTCCCCAGAGTCGACAATCCAACTAACCAGCAACCCACGCCAACCAAAGGAAGGGGCAGGAGGCCAACCAGAGGAACCTCGTCTGAGTGTAGATTTCATGGGACACCAAAGCAAGCAAAGCAAGCGGGCGCCTACTAATTTCTACTCTAATTCTAGGTGCACTCAAGCCCAGGTCCGGCTTATCTCTCAATATCAGAACACCCGTCACACCCCAGATACAGCAATAATAAACAGTATATATAAAGCTGGAAAATACAGGGTTAGAAATATACAATAACTCCATACAAAATCCTCGACGGGAAAACAAGCGTTAGGATTGACTCTCTCAAGGGACGTTGGATCCCAAATGCGTAAGAACCATCGCAGTCCTTAGCAGCCAGGGGACGTTGGATCCCCAGCAGAGTCGCCAGCTGTCGCTACTGCGAAAATCGGCGCCGGCTGAACAGAAGAGTCGCCACCGTGCGTTATTTATCCCACGGGAGGGAAAGGAAACGCTCAGAGTAAACCTCGCACAACACGGGAAAGGTATGGTCATCGCAACCAAAACCTGGATTCGGGAGTCGGTTACGCAAGGGGAAGGTATTAGCACCCCTCACGTCCATCGTACTCGATGGGATCCACGCTTGTTTTCGGGTATGGATTGTTATTCTATCTAAACTATAGGTCAAGGGTTAAAAAGAAAATAAAATGAAAATAAAAATGACTCGGCAAAGTATCGCACTTTATGCCTACGTATTCCCGTCTGGAACGAGAAATCAGAGTCAACGTAGTTCGCCTACCTACGGGAAAGGAGGGGAAGGTTGCTCGCTAGGATATCGCATCCTATGCCTACGTACTTCCACACAGCATGAAAGATCAGAGCAAACGTAGTTCGGGCCATGTACGACACAGGCTTGTCTTGGTTGATTTTATTCCTTCTGAAAAGGTTTTTCTGATTAACAGTCCAAGAGGACAAAAATGACGTCTTGATGAGTTCACGTTCTTTTACGGAAGAAGTGTCTTTTATTGTATTTGAAATCTTTATGTGTTTTTTCTGTTTGTTTTGAGAAAGAAAGAGACAGAACTCTAGCCTACGGTTGCGAAGGGAAACAAGCTATCCTAATGTTATCATGCATGGGTTGAGACCTAGTGTCTATCATGCTCCTCTCTTGCACAGAGAGAAACAGAGATCCTACGGGATAGGCAGAAACAGAAACAATATCAGATATATACAGTAAAACAGTAAAATGCATGGATGCAACAGTACAAGCGAGGCAAGGGAGTCCCACTCAACCTCGAACCTGGAAAACAATAGGCGAAAGTGAACAGGATTCACTTTCAACCCAACAGGGTAAACAACAAACAATACAGTCAGGAAAACCAATCAATACATCAAGAAATGAAATACAGCAAAAATAAACAGCCTCAGCAGCTCTGGATCAACATCTGGCTCCAAGCAATCTCCAATCATTCACAAGCTTCAACAAGCATCAATCTCCATCTTCATGGCCTTCAGACAAGGGCTTTGATCATCAGTCTTCCATCTGCAATGGCTTTTCTTCATGCTCAAACCTCCAGGATGAGGAATCAGTCACAAGAGTGAATTGAGTGTTAAGCAATCAGCTGACTACCAAAGGTGGTGAACAGACTGCTTCTAACACAAGAGACATTTTCTCTCAAGAGTTCTATCTCATAGACACTGTCACCAAGCCTTCCAAAGGAAGGGGGTGAGTGTCTTAGAGAGACTCTGAATCACAGAGAAGAATGGATGCAGACAAGGCAATCCATGTTTGAGAAACAATCATTCTAATCTAGAGCTCTGCCTAGCTCCTAAACTCTAGTCTCCTCAGCAACTGATAGCAAGAAGCTCCTCCTCAACTCTGACAGTTGATCTTCAGCATTTGAATCTTCAATGGCTTCATCTCCACAATTCTTCAGCTTCCCCAGGGCCCCAGACAAACCCAATACCCATACAAACAATCAATAAACCCCAGAGGGCACACCACACCAAACAACAGATATACAGACAGTAATAATAGCAGTAGGGGAATCCTAACTTTTCTAAGGGATCTAATAACTACCCATAGCCCCTATAGTCCCATAACTAATCTATTCAAACCCTAAGTCCTAAGGGAAATGAAATCAAAATCCTAAGTTGTCACCTAAAAACCCTAGTTTTGTACATGATATTCAAGCATCTATTAATCACCTAAAATTAGCCTCTAAAAATGGGAACTAAAATATTTCTATAAGCCTAATATCTCATCTAAACAATATGAAAAGAATGATCAAAAAAAATCAAAGCATGTGAGAGAACAAAAATCATGAAAATCATGCATGAAATGAATCTATTTAATATGACATTTATTTAGAAAATATGAAAAAAATATGAAATAAAACTAAAAATGAAAATTTATTTTCCTATAATATTCTAGACATTTTAATGAAAACATGGTAAAAAGAATGGATTAAAAAGCATTTTTTATGAATTATTTATGAATTTTCAAAGATTAGTAAAAATTAAAATGAAATAAGAAATAAAATGAATTAAAATGAGGGAGGGGGGTTAGAATAGTAGGCGCGCTCAGTTCATTATTGTATGGGCCAGACAGGGTAGGGTGTTGTTAGCAAAATGGATAAGGCCCAGCATCAATCAGAATTATTGAAATAAAAGAAAAACCAGCAGGGGGTGAAAATAGCATCAGAAACACGTTGCAATTGGTTTGGGCTTGGTTGCTGGGGGTGGGGATAACAAAAGAGACTCAGGCCCGCCCGTTTCAATTAATGAAACGGTGCGTTTAGAGCCAAAGTTCTTCCCTCCAAACGCTCAGATTAAATGACAACCATTGGATCGCGCTTACAGTCAAAAGTCCAACTCCAAACGAAGGGCCACGATTTCATCTTCTTCAATTGGCCTGAAACTTAGGGTTTCTCTTCACCATGGCAGCCATGCACGACCTACATTCCACCTCTTCGTTCTCCTCATACACGCCACTAATCCACATGCCATAAACATGAAATCTGCTCCAAATCTCTCCCTCTACAAGCTTAGGGCATCAATTCGCTTTGAAATTCGCCACATCAACAAATTCGATTGGATCCACACTCGGCCTCCATTGAAATGCACTGATATGCATCATCACCAATCTTCCCCAAACTTAGCCTAAATTAAACTACACCTAATGGAGATCAACACATGCTATCAAGCCACAATTATAACACACTAATCTAAGAGATATGAACACTAACAGATTATGGCACCTGTCACTAACCATCACCAAATCTCTCCAAATTCATCTAACTTAATCTCCTAACCACCTAGATCAATTCTACACTAACAAAATCATGCCTAACTAACTGGATCAAGCAGTTTGAATGAAAACTTACCTTGTGCAAAATCTTGCAAACAGCTATGGAGATTGATGATTTGAGGCTTTTGAGACCTGGATCTTGATCAATCCTTGATGTATGTGATTCTGTATGCAAGCTTTGGATGAGATTTGGCCAGAATTATGCTATCCACTTGCAACTTCAATCTTGATGCTCTTGAAAAAAGTGCTCGAAAATGAATGATTCACACCAAAACTTTGCTTCAATTATGCTCTATGATGATGATGGAGTCAGATTGAGTTGATTTTGATGAAAGTTGGTGAAGGTTTTGAGAGAATTGTAATGAAACTCTTATGAAAAAGTATGAGAAATTTTGTGGAATTCTTGGTGCAAATGAGGCCAACCCTTGCCAAATTCTCCTTTCATGAATATATAGACCCCAAATGAACATTCTAGATCCATCTTGCACATTCCCTTGTTTTCAAACTTTGGCTCATTTTTGATTATGTTTCTTAAATGATAAGCAACCATGGATAACTTCATTTTTTCCTTCTAAACTCAAAAAAGTGTGTGAACCATTGTTCTTAGAATTGTTTTTCCATTCAAAATCATATATTGGAAGTCTCCATTTGGGCTTGTAAATCTCCCAAACCATTTTCCACTTTGAAATTATTCACTTTATAAGCCTTTTTAGTTCATATTTTGACCTATCATGCAACTCCATGCTATGAGCTTCTCCAATAACTTGTGACCTTCTTTCTAGACTTAAAATCCCATTTGGAGCAAGTTTGATGTTGTAGGTTTTTCCATTTGAGGCCTCCTTGTATGAGTTTTGGGTATAGGTTAAAATGACCTGTAATTCACAAATGCCCAAAATACCCTTTGCTTGTCAAGACCATAAGTTGAGTTCTCCACATCATATGAAGGCATGCCATACCATTCTAGAAAGCTAAGACAATGAGGAACAATTCTTATGTTGACCAAGAATTCATTTGAAATCTCCTTGAGG
Source organism: Lathyrus sativus (assembly GCA_963859935.3). Classification (NCBI taxonomy): domain Eukaryota; kingdom Viridiplantae; phylum Streptophyta; class Magnoliopsida; order Fabales; family Fabaceae; genus Lathyrus; species Lathyrus sativus. The sequence goes on along the minus strand of OZ012738.1, from coordinate 239,302,165 downwards.
GGCAAAACTAGCTTGGAAGTCAAGTCACTTTCACAGACAAAAATTCAGACACCTCAGATGACCTGTAACTTGTAAGGACCATAACTTGAGTTCTATAAATCTCCTTGAGGTCTTCCACCACTCAAATTAAAGGTCTTGAGATCCTCTACAAGTTTCATGTTGGCCAAGAAGCCATTTGAAGCTAGCATTTTGACTTATCTTGCTTGGAAATTTGACCTAAACTAGGGGATTTTACAGAGAAACCCTAATTTAGTAACTCCTCTTCTCCTTGATTTCTCTTGAATTCTCCTTGTCATATCTCCATATCCTTCTTCATATATCAAATGTTGATCCCCACATCTCTCCAATAGACTTGAATGCCCTCTTAAGTCAGTCAATTGACCTAGGGTTGACCTAGGGTTGACCCAGATGAAACCCTAGTTGACTGTCTTCCACTATAGCTCTTGTGCTCTCATCAATGACTTGTTTTCTTCTCCAAATGACTTTATAAGTCTCTCAAGATGTCTAGATGCTCTCCATGCTTTCATTTCACAACTCATAACCCTCTTGTTGATCCTCATATACCCTCAGCTAGGAGATGGACTCAAGACTTGATCTGCTGAACTCTTTGCTTTCAAATTCTTTCCTGATGACTTGAATGAGGTTGAATTATGATGATAACCTCTTGCTAGGCCTCTAGAGATGGAAGTAATGATTGGTCCCCTGTTGAATGACTTGCTATGCTTATGCTATGCAGATGGTTAGTCTATGTACATGACTCTAAGTGCTAATGATAATGATGATGAAACATAAATCCAAGGAATAAGGTTGAGCAAATTTTAGGGTGCAACAGAAGTGTCTTTTATTGTGTTTGAAATCTTATTGTATTTTCTGTTTGTTTTGAGGAAGAAGAGACAGAACTCTAACCTACGGTTGTGAAGGGAATCAAACTAACCTACTGTTATCATGCATGGGTTAAGACCTAGTGTCTATCATGCTCCTCTCTTGCACAAAGAGAAACAGAGATCCTAAGGGAATAGACGGAAACAGAAACAATATCAAATATATACAGTAAAGCGGTAAAATGCATGGATGCAGCAATACAAGCGAGGCAAGGGAGCCCACTCAACCTCGAACCTAGAAAACAATAGGCAAAAGTGAACAGTATTCACTTTCAACCCAACAGGGTAAACAACAAACAATACAATCCAGAAAACCAATCAATACATCAGAAATGAAATACAGCAAAAATAAACAACCACAGCAGCTCTGCATCAACACCTATCTTCAAGCTTCAGTAAGCATCAATCTCCATCTCCACAGCCTTCAAGCAAGGTCTTTGTCATCAATCTTCAGTCTGCAATGGCTTTTCTTCAAGTCCTAACCTCCAAGTTGAGGGATCAATCACAAGAGTGAATTGGGTGTTAAGCAATTAGTTGACTACCAAGGGTGGCAAACCAACTGCTACTAACACATAAGATATTTTCTCTCAAGAGTTCTATCCCTTAGACAGTAGCACCAAGCCTTCCAAAGGAAGGGGGTGAGTGTCTTAGAGAGACTCTGTATCACAGAGAAGAATGGAGGCAGTCAAGGCCTTCCATGTTTGAGAATCAAGTTGACTACTCTAGAGCTCTGCCTAACTCCTAAATCCTACAAACTCCTCAACAGCTGCTAGGAGGAATCTCCTCTTCAACTCTGGAAGTTGGTCTTCAAGCTATGGATCTCCAATGGCTTCATCATCACAAGTCTTCAGCTCTCCCAATCCCCAAGCAATCCCAATACCCATACAGACAAACAATAATCCCCAGAGGGCACACCACTCCAATCAATCAAATATAGACAGTAATATACTAATAGCAGTAGGGGAATCCTAGTGATTTCTAAGGGATCTAATAACTACCCATAATCCCTATAGTCCCATATCTAAAATATTCAATCTCTAAGTCCTAAGGGAAATGAACTAATTCATCTAAGTCATCACTTAAACCCTAATTTTGTTCATGTTGTTCACACCTAAACTAATAAACTAAAATTAATTTCTAAAAATGTGAACTAAATTTTATGCACAAGCTAATCTTATCTACTAATCATCCTAAAAAGAATGGGTGAAAAATATTAAAGCAACTATTAGAACAAAAATTATCAAATTCATGCACTAAACAAAATATTATTTACACCTAATTAAAAGAAAAATATGCCAAAAATAAGAAAATGAAATGAATTATTAATTTTTTTGTATGAGAATCTTCTTGACAAAATTAAGAAAATAATGCAAAAAGAACCAATGGAAAATATGCATTTTAGGATTTGTTATGAATTTTAAAAGATTTAATGTTTTTTTTGAAAATAAAATGAAATGAATTAATAAGAAAGGGGTGCAAAAAGAAATTAAAAGCAGTTAAAACAAGGAACGGGCCAGGCAGTGGGGGCGTAAAAAGCAATTGGCACTAGGCCCAGCACGCTTCAGAAACAAACAAAAAATAAAAAAAAGTAAAAACTGTGTAACTAGCAATTATTTCAATTCATTATTGGTTGGGCTTGGTTTGAGGGGTGTCAAAAGCAGCGAATGTCTGAGCCCAGTTAGCAAACTTAAATGAAACGGGGCGTTTCATCATTTAAACTTCCCTCCGTTTTCGTTCTTTAATCGTGGCCGTTGGTTTCCAATCCCAGTCAAAAGTCAAAAGGCCATCGTGTGGCTCCCAGATCGTCTTCAACCTCAGAAACCCTAGGGTTTCTGAAACTTCACCATCATGCTCGAATTTCTCCTCCTCTGTTCTCCTTCATACTTCCATGGATTCACACGACTCCAAGAGCAAAGTTGCTCTACAAACTTCCCTCTACACAACCATGACAATAACTTCTCCTAAAACTCGCTAAATCAACCAACTCGATAGGAATAACAGTTGTAGACCACCATTTTCACCTGTGATCAAACCTCTCAATTCTCCATAATTCTTACCCTAAACTAATCTATACTCCATGCTGATTAATCTGAGCCATTTATTCAAGATTTTCGTGCATTGAATCATGAGTTATAAACCTTAACAGTTCATGCACACCATTAACAACCTTCATGAAAACTCTCCAAACTCACCAAACTCAGTCATCTATCCTACCTTAACAATTCTATGCTATCAAATCCTAATAACTCTAACTAAAGCATGCAATTCGAATAGAAATCCAACCTGGTGCAATTGGTGAAAACAGGTACCAAATCCTCTTGATCCAAGGCTTGAAGTGAGTGGAAAATGATCCAAGAACTTGATGATGACTTCTGTATGCAACAAATATGACTCCAAAGCTTTGAATCTCTCAATTCCAAAATTTGTGCTTCTTGAATGGTGAACTTGCACAACTTGAATCCACCTCAATTCTACCAAATGATTGTAGGAATTCTGATCTAGGGATGATGATGATGAATACCAGATCAAGAATGGGGAAAATTGATGAGAATTTGGAAGAGTTTGAATTGATTTTGCAAGTGGGAGAAAATGTATGAAACTTGTGGTTTTGAGTAAATGAGATCACCAACCCTGGCATGGAGTTAACCATGAATAACTCTTAAAATTTGAACTAACCTCAAAATTCCACTTTAGCCAATGTTATCAAAATGATCTTTCCATTCAAAATAACCTATAATTTCACCTCATTTGGCCAAAATATGAAAAATCTCATTTTTTAGGTCATTTTTATTCATTAAATCCAACAATTTTGAAACCTTGTGCAATGAATCTTTCCAATCTTTCATGGTCACTTTTCTAGACTCAAAATGTCATTTGGAACAAGTTTGATGTTGTAAAGTTTTCCATTTGAAGCTTCCTTGTATGAGTTTTGGGCATAGGCTTGAAATGACCTATAGTTCTCAAATGACCAAAATACCCTTTGCTTGCCAAGACCATAAGTAGAGTTCCACAAATCATATGAAGTAATACTATACCATTATAGAAAGCTAAGACAATGAGAACAACTCCTATGTTGACCAGAAATTCATTTGAAACCTCATTGAGGGGTAAAAAGTGCTTGGAAGTCAAGTCACTTTCACAGACAAAATTTCAGATACCTCAGATGACCTGTAACTTGCAAGGACCATAACTTGAGTTCTATAAATCTCCTTGATGTCTTCCACAACTCAAATTAAAGGTATTGAGATTCTCTACAAGTTTCATTTTGGTCAAGGATTCATTTGAAGCTTGCATTTTGACTTATCTTGCTTGGAAATTTGACCTAAACTAGGGGATTTTACACAGAAACCCTAATTTAGAAACTCCTCTTCTCCTTGATTTGTCTTGAATTCTTCTTGGCATACCACCATATCCTCTTCTACATGTCAAATGATGAACCCCACATCTCTCCAATAGCCCTTAATGCCTTTCAATCAGTCAATTGACCTAGAGTTGACCCAGGGTTGACCCAGATGAAACCCTAGTTGACTGTCTTCAACTGCAATACTTATGATCACACCAAGGACTTGCCTCCTTCTCCAAATGACTTTCTAAGTCTCCCTATGATGTCTCCATACTCTCCATGCTCAATTCACAGCCCACAACTTACTTTGTTGATCCTCAGATACCCTTAGTTAGGAGATAGACTCAATGCTTGATCCATTGACTTCTTTAGCTTTCCAATTCTTTCTGATGACTTGAATGAGATTGAATTAGAATGACAACCTCTTGATAGGCTCATAGAGATTAGAATAATGATTGGTCTCCTGTTGGATGACTTGCTATGCTTATGCTATGCAGATGGTTAGGCTATGTACATGACTCTATATGCAAATGCTAATGATATTGAAACATAAACCAAGTGCATAAGGTTGAGCAAATTTTAGGGTGCAACAGTTATTTATCGTTTAAAATGGATAAGCTTCTCGAAAAGGATTTCCACTTATCGTTGAAGAAGCATAAGCTTCTCTGAAGAGATTGCCACATATCGTTGAAAATGGATAAGCTTCTCGAAATAGATTGCCACTTATCGTTAAAAATGGATAAGCTTCTCGAAAGAGATTTCCACTTATCGTTGGAAATGCATAAGCTTCTCGAAAGAGATTGCCACTTATCGTTGAAAATGGATAAGCTTCTTGAAAGAGATGTCCGCTTAACGTTGAAGAAGGATAACCTTCTCTTAAGAGGTTTCCGCTTATAGTTGAAAATGGATAACCTTTTCAAAAGAGATTGTCACTTATCGTTGAAAATGGATAAGCTTCTCGAAAGAGATTGCCACTTATTGCTAAAAATGGATAAGCTTATTGAAAGAGAATGCCACTTATCGTTGAAGAAGGATAAGCTTCTCTGAAGAGATTTCAACTTATCGTAGAAAATGGATAAGCTTCTCGAAAGAGATTGTCACTTATTGTTGAAAATGAATAAGCTTCTCGAAAGAGATTGCCAATTATCGTTAAAAAAGGATAAGCTTCTCGAAAGAGATGGACACTTATCGTTGAAAATGGATAAGCTTTTCGAAAGAGATTGACACTTATCATTCAAGAAGGATAAGCTTCTCCGAAGAGATTGCCACTTATCGTTGAAAAAGCATAAACTTCTTGAATGAGATTTCCACTTATCGTTGAAGAAGGATAAGCTTCTCGAAAGAGATTACCACTTCTCGTTGAAGAATGATAAGCTTCTCTGAAGAGGTTGCCATTTATCGTTTAAATGGATACGTTTCTCGAAAGAGATTGTCATTTATCGTTTAAAATGGATAAGCTTCTCGAAAGGGATTTCCACATATTGTTGAAGAAGTATAAGCTTCTCTGAAGAGATTGCCACATATCGTTGAAAATGGATAAGCTTCTCGAAATAGATTGCCACTTATCGTTAAAAATGGATAAGCTTCTCGAAAGAGATTGCCACTTATCGTTGGAAACGGATAATATTCTTGAAAGAGATTGCCACTTATCGTTGAAAATGGATAAGCTTCTTGAAAGAGATGTCCGCTTATCGTTGAAGAAGGATAAGCTTCTCTTAAGAGGTTTCCGCTTATAGTTGAAAATGGATAAGCTTGTCAAAAGAGATTGTCACTTATCGTTGAAAATGGATAAGCTTCTCGAAAGAGGTTGCCACTTATTGCTAAAAATGGATAAGCTTCTTGAAAGAGAATGCCACTTATCGTTGAAGAAGGATAAGCTTCTCTGAAGAGATTTCCACTTATCGTAGAAAATGGATAAGCTTCTCGATAGGGATTGTCACTTATTGTTGAAAATGAATAAGCTTCTCGAAAGAGATTGCTAATTATCGTTAAAAAAGGATAAGCTTCTCGAAAGAGATGGACACTTATCGTTGAAAATGGATAATCTTTTCGAAAGAGATTGCCACTTATCATTCAAGAAGGATAAGCTTCTCTGAAGAGATTGCCACATATCGTTGAAAATGGATAAGCTTCTCGAAAGAGATTTCCACTTATCATTGAAGAAGGATAAGCTTCTCTGAAGAGATATCCACTTATTGTTGAAATGGATAAGCTTGTCGAAAGAGATTGTCACTTATTGTTGAACATGGATAAGCTTTTCGAAAGATATTGCCACTTAAAGTTTAAAAAGGATAAGCTTCTCGAAAGAGATTGCCACTTATCGTTGAAAATGGATAAGTTTCTCGAAAGAGATTGCTACTTATCGTTCAAGAAGTATTAACTTCCCTGAAGAGATTACCACTTATCGTTGAAAATTGATAAGCTTCTCCAAAGAGATTTCCACTTATCATTCCAGAAGGATAAGCTTCTCTATAGAGATTTCCACTTATCGTTAAAGAAGGATAAGCTTCTCCGAAGAGATTGCCACTTATCGTTGAAAAAGGATAAACTTCTTGAATGAGATTTCCACTTATCGTTGAAGAAGGATAAGCTTCTCGAAAGAGATTACCACTTCTCGTTAAAGAATGATAAGCTTCTCTGAAGAGGTTGCCATTTATCGTTTAAATGGATAAGTTTCTCAAAAGAGATTGTTATTTATCGTTTAAAATGGATAAGCTTCTCGAAAAGGATTTCCACTTATCGTTGAAGAAGCATAAGCTTCTCTGAAGAGATTGCCAAATATCGTTGAAAATGGATAAGCTTCTCGAAATAGATTGCCACTTATCGTTAAAAATGGATAAGCTTCTCGAAAGAGATTTCCACTTATCGTTGGAAATGGATAAGCTTCTCGAAAGAGATTGCCACTTATCGTTGAAAATGGATAAGCTTCTTGAAAGAGATGTCCGCTTATCGTTAAAGATGGATAAGCTTCTCTTAAGAGGTTTCCGCTTATAGTTGAAAATGGATAAGCTTTTCAAAAGAGATTGTCACTTATTTTTGAAAATGGATAAGCTTCTCGAAAGAGATTGCCACTTATTGCTAAAAATGGATAAGCTTCTTGAAAGAGAATGCCACTTATCGTTGAAGAAGGATAAGCTTCTCTGAAGAGATTTCCACTTATCGTAGAAAACTGATAAGCTTCTCGTAAGAGATTGTCACTTATTGTTGAAAATGAATAAGCTTCTCGAAAGAGATTTCCAATTATCGTTAAAAAAGGATAAGCTTCTCGAAAGAGATGGACACTTATCGTTGAAAATGGATAAGCTTTTCAAAAGAGATTGCCACTTATCATTCAAGAAGGATAAGCTTCTCTGAAGAGATTGCTACCTATCGTTGAAAATGGATAAGCTTCTCGAAAGAGATTGTCACTTTTCATTGAAGAAGGATAAGCTTCTCTGAAGAGATATCCACTTATCATTGAAATGGATAAGCTTGTCGAAAAAGATTGTCACTTATCGTTGAACATGGATAAGCTTTTCGAAAGAGATTTGCACTTAAAGTTTAAAAAGGATAAGTTTCTCGAAAGAGATTGCCACTTATCGTTGAAAATGGATAAGTTTCTCGAAAGAGATTGCCACTTATCGTTCAAGAAGTATTAACTTCCCTGAAGAGATTACCACTTATCGTTGAAAATTGATAAGCTTCTCCAAAGAGATTTCCACTTATCATTCCAGAAGGATAAGCTTCTCTATAGAGATTTCCACTTATCGTTGAAGAAGGATTAGCTTCTCCGAAGAGATTGCCACTTATCGTTGAAAAAGGATAAACTTCTTGAATGAGATTTCCACTTGTCGTTGAAGAAGGATAAGCTTCTCGAAAGAGATTACCACTTCTCTATGAAGAATGATAAGTTTCTCTGAAGAGGTTGCCATTTATCGTTTAAATGGAAAAGTTTCTCGAAAGAGATTGTCATTTATCATTTAAAATGGATAAGCTTCTCGAAAGGAATTTCCACTTATCGTTGAAGAAGCATAAGCTTCTCTGAAGAGATTGCCACATATCGTTGAAAATGGATAAGCTTCTCGAAGTAGATTGCCACTTATCGTTAAAAATGGATGAACTTCTCGAAAGAGATTGCCACATATCATTGGAAATCGATAAGATTCTCGAAAGAGATTGCCACTTATCATTGAAAATGGATAAGATTCTTGAAAGAGATGTCCGCTTATCGTTGAAGAAGGATAAGCTTCTCGTAAGAGGTTTCAGCTTATAGTTGAAAATGGATAAGCTTGTCAAAAGAGATTGTCACTTATCGTTGAAAATGGATAAGCTTCTCGAAAGATATTGCCACTTATTGCTAAAAATGGATAAGCTTCTTGAAAGAGAATGCCACTTATCGTTGAAGAAGGATAAGCTTCTCTGAAGAGATTTCCACTTATCGTAGAAAATGGATAAGCTTCTCGAAAGGGATTGTCACTTATTGTTGAAAATGAATAAGCTTCTCGAAAGAGATTGCCAATTATCGTTAAAAAAGGATAAGCTTCTCGAAAGAGATGGACACTTATCGTTGAAAATGGATAAGCTTTTCGAAAGAGATTGCCACTTATCTTTCAAGAAGGATAAGCTTCTCTGAAGAGATTGCCACCTATCGCTGAAAATGGATAAGCTTCTCGAAAGAGATTGCCACTTATCATTGAAGAAGGATAAGCTTCTCTGAAGAGATATCCACTTATCGTTGAAATGGATAAGCTTGTCGAAAAAGATTGTCACTTATCGTTGAACATGGATAAGCTTTTCGAAAGAGATTGCCACTTAAAGTTTAAAAAGGATAAGCTTCTCGAAAGAGATTTCCACTTATCGTTGAAAATGGATAAGATTCTCGAAAGAGATTTCCACTTATCGTTCAAGAAGTATTAACTTCCCTGAAGAGATTACCACTTATCGTTGAAAATTGATAAGCTTCTCCAAAGAGATTTCCACTTATCATTCAAAAGGATAAGCTTCTCTATAGAGATTTCCACTTATCGTTGAAGAAGGATAAGCTTCTCCGAAGAGATTGCCACTTATCGCTGAAAAAGGATAAACTTCTTGAATGAGATTTCCACTTATCGTTGAAGAAGGATAAGCTTCTCGAAAGAGATTACCACTTCTCTATGAAGAATGATAAGCTTCTCTGAAGAGGTTGCCATTTATCGTTTAAATGGAAAAGTTTCTCGAAAGAGATTGTCATTTATCATTTAAAATGGATAAGCTTCTCGAAAGGAATTTCCACTTATCGTTGAAGAAGCATAAGCTTCTCTGAAGAGATTACCACATATCGTTGAAAATGGATAAGCTTCTCGAAATAGATTGCCACTTATCGTTAAAAATGGATGAGCTTCTCGAAAGAGATTTCCACTTATCGTTGGAAATGGATAAGATTCTCGAAAGAGATTGCCACTTATCGTTGAAAATGGATAAGCTTCTTGAAAGAGATGTCCGCTTATCGTTGAAGAAGGATAAGCTTCTCTTAAGAGGTTTCCGCTTATAGTTGAAAATGGATAAGCTTGTCAAAAGAGATTGTCAATTATCGTTGAAAATGGATAAGCTTCTCGAAAGTGGTTGCCACTTATTGCTAAAAATGGATAAGCTTCTTGAAAGAGAATGCCACTTATCGTTGAAGAAGGATAAGCTTCTCTGAAGAGATTTCCACTTATCGTAGAAAATGGATAAGCTTCTCGAAAGAGATTGTCACTTATTGTTGAAAATGAATAAGCTTCTCGAAAGAGATTGCCAATTATCGTTAAAAAAGGATAAGCTTCTCGAAAGAGATGGACACTTATTGTTGAAAATGGATAAGCTTTTTGAAAGAGATTGCCACTTATCATTCAAGAAGGATAAGCTTCTCTGAAGAGATTGCCACATATCGTTGAAAATGGATAAGCTTCTCGAAAGAGATTGCCACTTATCATTGAAGAAGGATAAGCTTCTCTGAAGAGATATCCACTTATCGTTGAAATGGATAAGCTTGTCGAAAAAGATTGTCACTTATCGTTGAACATGGATAAGCTTTTCGAAAGAGATTGCCACTTAAAGTTTAAAAAGGATAAGCTTCTCGAAAGAGATTTCCACTTATCGTTGAAAATGGATAAGATTCTTGAAAGAGATTTCCACTTATCGTTCAAGAAGTATTAACTTCCCTGAAGAGATTACCACTTATCGTTGAAAATTGATAAGCTTCTCCAAAGAGATTTCCACTTATCATTCAAAAGGATAAGCTTCTCTATAGAGATTTCCACTTATCGTTGAAGAAGGATAAGCTTCTCCGAAGAGATTGCCACTTATCGCTGAAAAAAGATAAACTTCTTGAATGAGATTTCCACTTATCGTTGAAGAAGGATAAGCTTCTCGAAAGAGATTACCACTTCTCTATGAAGAATGATAAGCTTCTCTGAAGAGGTTGCCATTTATCGTTTAAATGGAAAAGTTTCTCGAAAGAGATTGTCATTTATCATTTAAAATGGATAAGCTTCTCGAAAGGAATTTCCACTTATCGTTGAAGAAGCATAAGCTTCTCTGAAGAGATTACCACATATCGTTGAAAATGGATAAGCTTCTCGAAATAGATTGCCACTTATCGTTAAAAATAGATGAGCTTCTCGAAAGAGATTTCCACTTATCGTTGGAAATGGATAAGATTCTCGAAAGAGATTGCCACTTATCGTTGAAAATGGATAAGCTTCTTGAAAGAGATGTCCGCTTATCGTTGAAGAAGGATAAGCTTCTCTTAAGAGGTTTCCGCTTATAGTTGAAAATGGATAAGCTTGTCAAAAGAGATTGTCAATTATCGTTGAAAATGGATAAGCTTCTAGAAAGAGGTTGCCACTTATTGCTAAAAATGGATAAGCTTCTTGAAAGAGAATGCCACTTATCGTTGAAGAAGGATAAGCTTCTCTGAAGAGATTTCCACTTATCGTAGAAAATGGATAAGCTTCTCGAAAGAGATTGTCACTTATTGTTGAAAATGAATAAGCTTCTCGAAAGAGATTGCCAATTATCGTTAAAAAAGGATAAGCTTCTCGAAAGAGATGGACACTTATCGTTGAAAATGGATAAGCTTTTTGAAAGAGATTTCCACTTATCATTCAAGAAGGATAAGCTTCTCTGAAGAGATTGCCACATATCGTTGAAAATGGATAAGCTTCTCGAAAGAGATTTCCACTTATCATTGAAGAAGGATAAGCTTCTCTGAAGAGATATCCACTTATCGTTGAAATGGATAAGCTTGTCGAAAAGATTGTCACTTATCGTTGAACATGGATAAGCTTTTCGAAAGAGATTGCCACTTAAAGTTTAAAAAGGATAAGCTTCTCGAAAGAGATTTCCACTTATCGTTGAAAATGGATAAGTTTCTCGAAAGAGATTGCCACTTATCGTTCAAGAAGTATCAACTTTCTTGAAGAGATTACCACTTATCGTTGAAAATAGATAAGCTTCTCCAAAGAGATTTCCACTTATCATTCCAGAAGGATAAGCTTCTCTATAGAGATTTCCACTTATCGTTGAAGAAGGATAAGCTTCTCCGAAGAGACTGCCACTTATCGCTGAAAAAGGATAAACTTCTTGAATGAGATTCCCACTTATCGTTGAAGAAGGATAAGCTTCTCGAAAGAGATTACCACTTCTCTATGAAGAATGATAAGCTTCTCTGAAGAGGTTGCCATTTATCGTTTAAATGGATAAGTTTCTCGAAAGAGATTGTCATTTATCGTTAAAAATGGATAAGCTTCTCGAAAGAGATTGCAACTTATCGTTGGAAATGGATAAGATTCTCGAAAGAGATTGCCACTTATCGTTGAAAATGGATAAGCTTCTAGAAAGAGATGCCCGCTTATCATTGAAGAAGGATAAGCTTCTCTTAAGAGGTTTCCGCTTATAGTTGAAAATGGATAAGCTTGTCAAAAGAGATTGTCACTTATCGTTGAAAATGGATAAGCTTCTCGAAAGAGATGGACACTTATTGCTAAAAATGGATAAGCTTCTTGAAAGAGAATGGCACTTATCGTTGAAGAAGGATAAGGTTCTCTGAAGTGATTTCCACTTATCGTTGAAAATGGATAAGCTTCTCGAACGAGATTGTCACTTATTGTTGAAAATGAATAAGCTTCTCGAAAGAGATTTCCAATTATCGTTAAAAAAGGATAAGCTTCTCGAAAGAGATGGACACTTATCGTTGAAAATGGATAAGCTTTTCGAAAGAGATTGCCACTTATCATTCAAGAAGGATAAGCTTCTCTGAAGAGATTTCCAGTTATCGTTGAAAATTGATAAGCTTCTTGAAAGAGATTGCCACTTATCATTGAAGAAGGATAAGCTTCTCTGAAGAGATATCCACTTATCGTTGAAATGGATAAGCTTTTCGAAAGAGATTTCCACTTATCATTCCAGAAGGATAAGCTTCTCTATAGAGATTTCCACTTATCGTTGAAGAAGGATAAGCTTCTCCGAAGAGATTGCCACTTATCGTTGAAGAAAGATAAGCTTCTCCGAAGAGATTTCCACTTATCGTTGAAAAAGGATAAACTTCTTGATTGAGATTTCCACTTATCGTTGAAGAAGGATAAGCTTCTCGAAAGAGATTACCACTTCTCGTTGAAGAATGATAAGATTCTCTGAAGAGGTTGCCATTTATCGTTTAAATGGATAAGTTTCTCGAAAGAGATTGTCATTTATCGTTTAAAATGGATAAGCTTCTCGAAAGGAATTGCCACTTATCATTCAAGAATGATAAGCTTCTTTGAAGAGATTGCCACCTATCGTTGAAAATGGATAAGCTTCTTGAAAGAGATTGCCACTTATCATTGAAGAATGATAAGCTTGTCTGAAGAGATATCCACTTATCGTTGAAATGGATAAGCTTGTCGAAAGAGATTGTCACATATCGTTGAACATGGATAAGCTTTTCGAAAGAGATTGCCACTTAAAGTTTAAAAAGGATAAGCTTCTCGAAAGAGATTGCCACTTATCGTTGAAAATGGATAAGTTTCTTGAAATAGATTGCCACTTATCGTTCAAGAAGTATTAACTTCCCTGAAGAGATTACCACTTATCGTTGAAAATTGATAAGCTTCTCCAAAGAGATTTCCACTTATCATTCCAGAAGGATAAGCTTCTCTATAGAGATTTCCACTTATCGTTGAAGAAGGATAAGCTTCTCCGAAGAGATTGCCACTTATCGCTGAAAAAGTATAAACTTCTTGAATGAGATTTCCACTTATCGTTGAAGAATGATAAGCTTCTCGAAAGAGATTACCACTTCTCTATGAAGAATAATAAGCTTCTCTGAAGAGGTTGCCATTTATCGTTTAAATGGATAAGTTTCTCGAAAGAGATTATCATTTATCGTTTAAAATGGATAAGCTTGTCGAAAGGAATTTCCACTTATCGTTGAAGAAACATAAGCTTCTCTGAAGAGGTTGCCACATATCGTTGAAAATGGATAAGCTTCTCGAAAGAGATTACCACTTATCGTTAAAAATGGATGAGCTTCTCGAAAGAGATTGCCACTTATCGTTGGAAATGGATAATATTCTCGAAAGAGATTGCCACTTATCGTTGAAAATGGATAAGCTTCTTGAAAGAGATGTCCGCTTATCGTTGAAGAAGGATAAGCTTCTCTTAAGAGGTTTCCGCTTATAGTTGAAAATGGATAAGCTTGTCAAAAGAGATTGTCACTTATCGTTGAAAATGGATAAGCTTCTCGAAAAAGATTGCCACTTATTGCTAAAAATGGATAAGCTTCTTGAAAGAGAATGCCACTTATCGTTGAAGAAGGATAAGCTTCTTTGAAGAGATTTCCACTTATCGTAGAAAATGGATAAGCTTCTCGAAAGAGATTGTCACTTATTGTTGAAAATGAATAAGCTTCTCGAAAGAGATTGCCAATTATCGTTAAAAAAAGGATAAGCTTCTCGAAAGAGATGGACACTTATCGTTGAAAATGGATAAGCTTTTCGAAAGAGATTGCCACTTATCATTCAAGAAGGATAAGCTTCTCTGAAGAGATTGCCACCTATCGTTGAAAATGGATAAGCTTCTCGAAAGAGATTGTCACTTATCATTGAAGAAGGATAAGCTTCTCTGAAGAGATATCCACTTATCGTTGAAATGGATAAGCTTCTCGAAAAAGATTGTCACTTATCGTTGAACATGGATAAGCTTTTCGAAAGAGATTGCCACTTAAAGTTTAAAAAGGATAAGCTTCTCGAAAGAGATTGCCACTTATCGTTCAAAATGGATAAGTTTCTCGAAAGAGATTGCCACTTATCGTTCAAGAAGTATTAACTTTCCTTAAGAGATTACCACTTATCGTTGAAAATTGATAAGCTTCTCCAAAGAGATTTCCACTTATCATTCCAGAAGGATAAGCTTCTCTATAGAGATTTCCACTTATCGTTGAAGAAGGATAAACTTCTCCGAAGAGATTGCCACTTATCGCTGAAAAAGGATAAACTTCTTGAATGAGATTTCCACTTATCGTTGAAGAAGGATAAGCCTCTCGAAAGAGATTACCACTTCTCTATGAAGAATGATAAGCTTCTCTGAAGAGGTTGCCATTTATCGTTTAAATGGATAAGTTTCTCGAAAGAGATTGTCATTTATCGTTAAAAATGGATAAGCTTCTCGAAAGAAATTGCCACTTATCGTTGGAAATGGATAAGATTCTCGAAAGAGATTGCCACTTATCGTTGAAAATGGATAAGCTTCTTGAAAGAGATGTCCGCTTATCGTTGAAGAAGGATAAGCTTCTCTTAAGAGGTTTCCGCTTATAGTTGAAAATGGATAAGCTTGTCAAAAGAGATTGTCACTTATCGTTGAAAATGGATAAGCTTCTCGAAAGAGATTACCACTTATTGCTAAAAATGGATAAGCTTCTTGAAAGAGAATGCCACTTATCGTTGAAGAAGGATAAGCTTCTCTGAAGTGATTTCCACTTATCGTTGAAAATGGATAAGCTTCTCGAACGAGATTGTCACTTATTGTAGAAACTGATAAGCTTCTCGAAAGAGATTGCCAATTATCGTTAAAAAAGGATAAGCTTCTCGAAAGAGATGGACACTTATCCTTGAAAATGGATAAGTTTTTTGAAAGAGATTGCCACTTATCATTCAAGAAGGATAAGCTTCTCTGAAGAGATTGCCACTTATCGTTGAAAATGGATAAGCTTTTTGAAAGAGATTGCCACTTATCATTGAAGAAGGATAAGCTTCTCTGAAGAGATATCCACTTATCGTTGAAATGGATAAGCTTGTCGAAAGAGATTGTCACTTATCGTTGAACATGGATAAGCTTTTCGAAAGAGACTGCCACTTAAAGTTTAAAAAGGATAAGCTTCTAGAAAGAGA
This sequence comes from Lathyrus sativus, assembly GCA_963859935.3. Classification (NCBI taxonomy): domain Eukaryota; kingdom Viridiplantae; phylum Streptophyta; class Magnoliopsida; order Fabales; family Fabaceae; genus Lathyrus; species Lathyrus sativus. The sequence continues at coordinate 239,286,578 of OZ012738.1, read as the reverse complement.
TTGCCACTTATCGTTGAAAATGGATAAGTTTCTCGAAAGAGATTGCCAATTATCGTTAAAGAAGTATTAACTTCCCAGAAGAGATTACCACTTATCGTTGAAAATTGATAAGCTTCTCCAAAGAGATTTCCACTTATCATTCCAGAAGGATAAGCTTCTCTGAAGAGATTTCCACTTATTGTTGAAGAAGGATAAACTTCTCTGAAGAGATTGCCACTTATCGTTGAAAAAGAATAAGCTTCTCGAAAGATATTTCCACTTATCGTTGAAGAAGGATAAGCTTCTCGAAAGAGATTACCACTTCTCGTTGAAGAATGATAAGCTTCTCTGAAGAGATTGCCATTTATCGTTTAAAATGGATAAGCTTCTCGAAACAAATTGCAACTTATCATTCAAAACGGATAAGCTTCTCGAAAGGAATTTCCACTTATCGTTGAAGAAGCATAAGCTTCTCTGAAGAGATTGCCACATATCGTTGAAAATGGATAAGCTTCTCGAAATAGATTTCCACTTATCGTTAAAAATGGATAAGCTTCTCGAAAGAGATTTCCACTTATCGTTGGAAATGGATAAGCTTCTCGAAAGAGATTGCCACTTATCGTTGAAAATGGATAAGCTTCTTGAAAGAGATGTCCGCTTATCGTTGAATAAGGATAAGCTTCTCTTAAGAGGTTTCCGCTTAAAGTTGAAAATGGATAAGCTTGTCAAAAGAGATTGTCACTTATCGTTGAAAATGGATAAGCTTCTCGAAAGAGATTACCACTTATTGCTAAAAATGGATAAGCTTCTTGAAAGAGAATGCCACTTATCGTTGAAGAAGGATAAGCTTCTCTGAAGAGATTTCCACTTATCGTAGAAAATGGATAAGCTTCTCGAAAGAGATTGTCACTTATTGTTGAAAATGAATAAGCTTCTCGAAAGAGATTGCCAATTATCGTTAAAAAAGGATAAGCTTCTAGAAAGAGATGGACACTTATCGTTGAAAATGGATAAGCTTTTTGAAAGAGATTGCCACTTATCATTCAAGAAGGATAAGCTTCTCTGAAGAGATTGCCACCTATCGTTGAAAATGGATAAGCTTCTCGAAAGAGATTGCCACTTATCATTGAAGAAGGATAAGCTTCTCTGAAGAGATATCCACTTATCGTTGAAATGGATAAGCTTGTCGAAAGAGATTGTCACTTATCGTTGAACATGGATAAGCTTTTCGAAAGAGATTGCCACTTAAAGTTTAAAAAGGATAAGCTTCTCGAAAGAGATTGCCACTTATCGTTGAAAATGGATAAGTTTCTTGAAAGAGATTGCCACTTATCATTCAAGAAGTATTAACTTCCCTGAAGAGATTACCACTTATCGTTGAAAATTGATAAGCTTCTCCAAAGAGATTTCCACTTATCATTCCAGAAGGATAAGCTTCTCTATAGAGATTTCCACTTATCGTTGAAGAAGGATAAGCTTCTCCGAAGAGATTGCCACTTATCGTTGAAAAAGGATAAACTTCTTGAATGAGATTTCCACTTATCGTTGAAGAAGGATAAGCTTCTCGAAAGAGATTACCACTTCTCGTTGAAGAATGATAAGCTTTTCTGAAGAGGTTGCCATTTATCGTTTAAATGGATAAGTTTCTCGAAAGAGATTGTCATTTATCGTTTAAAATGGATAAGCTTCTCGAAAGGAATTTCCACTTATTGTTGTAGAAGCATAAGCTTCTCTAAAGAGATTGCCACATATCGTTGAAAATGGATAAGCTTCTCGAAATAGATTGCCACTTATTGTTAAAAATGGATAAGCTTCTCGAAAGAGATTGCAACTTATCGTTGGAAATGGATAAGCTTCTCGAAAGAGATTGCCAATTATCGTTGAAAATGGATAAGCTTCTTGAAAAAGATGTCCGCTTATCGTTGAAGAAGGATAAGCTTCTCTTAAGAGGTTTCCGCTTATAGTTGAAAATGGAAAAGCTTGTCAAAAGATATTGTCACTTGTCGTTGAAAATGGATAAGCTTCTCGAAAGAGATTACCACTTATTGCTAAAAATGGATAAGCTTCTTGAAAGAGAATGCCACTTATCGTTGAAGAAGGATAAGCTTCTCTGAAGATATTTCCACTTATCGTAGAAAATGGATAAGCTTCTCGAAAGAGATTGTCACTTATTGTTGAAAATGAATAAGCTTCTCGAAAGAGATTGCCAATTATCGTTAAAAAAGGATAAGCTTCTCGAAAGAGATGGACACTTATCGTTGAAAATGGATAAGCTTTTCGAATGAGATTGCCACTTATCATTCAAGAAGGATAAGCTTCTCTGAAGAGATTGCCACCTATCGTTGAAAATGGATAAGCTTCTCGAAAGAGATTTCCACTTATCATTGAAGAAGGATAAGCTTCTCTGAAGAGATATCCACTTATCGTTGAAATGGATAAGCTTGTCGAAAGAGATTGTCACTTATCGTTGAACATGGATAAGCTTTTCGAAATAGATTGCCACTTAAAGTTTAAAAAGGATAAGCTTCTCGAAAGAGATTGCCACTTATCATTGAAAATGGATAAGTTTCTTGAAAGAGATTGCCACTTATCGTTCAAGAAGTATTAACTTCCCTGAAGAGATTACCACTTATCGTTGAAAATTGATAAGCTTCTCCAAAGAGATTTCCACTTATCATTCCAGAAGGATAAGCTTCTCTATAAAGATTTCCACTTATCGTTGAAGAAGGATAAGCTTCTCCGAAGAGATTGCCACTTATCGTTGAAAAAGGATAAACTTCTTGAATGAGATTTCCACTTATCGTTGAAGAAGGATAAGCTTCTCGAAAGAGATTACCACTTCTCGTTGAAGAATGATAAGCTTCTCTGAAGAGGTTTCCATTTATCGTTTAAATGGATAAGTTTCTCGAAAGAGATTGTCATTTATCGTTTAAAATGGATAAGCTTCTCGAAAGGAATTTCCACTTATCGTTGAAGAAGCATAAGCTTCTTTGAAGAGATTGCCGCATATCGTTGAAAATGGATAAGCTTCTCGAAATAGATTGCCACTTATCGTTAAAATTGGATAAGCTTCTCGAAAGAGATTGCCACTTATCGTTGGAAATGGATAAGCTTCTCGAAAGCGATTGCCACTTATCGTTGAAAATGGATAAGCTTCTTGAAAGAGATGTCCGCTTATCGTTGAAGAAGGATAAGCTTCTCTTAAGAGGTTTCCTCTTATAGTTGAAAATGGATAAGCTTGTCAAAAGAGATTGTCACTTATCGTTGAAAATGGATAAGCTTCTCGAAAGAGATTGCCACTTATTGCTAAAAATGGATAAGCTTCTTGAAAGAGAATGCCACTTATCGTTGAAGAAGGATAAGCATCTCTGAAGAGATTTCCACTTATCGTAGAAAATGGATATGCTTCTCGAAAGAGATTGTCACTTATTGTTGAAAATGAATAAGCTTCTCGAAAGAGATTGCCAATTATCGTTAAAAAAGGATAAGCTTCTCGTAAGAGATGGACACTTATCGTTGAAAATGGATAAGCTTTTTGAAAGAGATTGCCAATTATCATTCAAGAAGGATAAGCTTCTCTGAAGAGATTGCCACTTATTGTTGAAAATGGATAAGCTTCTCGAAAGAGATTGCCACTTATCATTGAAGAAGGATAAGCTTCTCTGAAGAGATATCCACTTATCGTTGAAATGGATAAGCTTGTCGAAAGAGATTGTCACTTATCGTTGAACATGGATAAGCTTTTTGAAAGAGATTGCCACTTAAAGTTTAAAAAGGATAAGCTTCTCGAAAGAGATTGCCACCTATCATTGAAAATGGATAAGTTTCTCGAAAGAGATTGCCACTTATCGTTCAAGAAGTATTAACTTCCCTGAAGAGATTACCACTTATCATTGAAAATTGATTAGCTTCTCCAAAGAGATTTCCACTTATCTTTCCAGAAGGATAAGCTTCTCTATAGAGATTTCCACTTATCGTTGAAGAAGGATAAGCTTCTCAAAAGAGATTACCACATCTCGTTGAAAAAGGATAAACTTCTTGAATGAGATATCCACTTATCGTTGAAGAAGGATAAGCTTCTCAAAAGAGATTACCACATCTTGTTAAAGAATGATAAGCTTCTCTTAAGAGGTTGCCATTTATCGTTTAAAAGGATAAGTTTCTTGAAAGGGATTTCCACTTATCGTTGAAGAAGCATAAGCTTCCCTGAAGAGATTGCCACATATCGTTGAAAATGGATAAGCTTCTCGAAATAGATTTCCACTTATCGTTAAAAATGGATAAGCTTCTCGAAAGAGATTGCCACTTATCGTTGGAAATGGATAAGCATCTAAAAAGAGTTTGCCACTTATCATTGAAAATGGATAAGCTTCATGAATGAGATGTCCGCATATCGTTGAAGAAGGATAAGCTTCTCTTAAGAGGTTTCCGCTTATAGTTGAAAATGGATAAGCTTGTCAAAAGAGATTGTCACTTATCGTTGAAAATGGATAAGCTTCTCGAAAGAGATTGCCACTTATTGCTAAAAATGGATAAGCTTCTTGAAAGAGAATGCCACTTATCGTTGAAGAAGGATAAGCATCTCTGAAGAGATTTCCACTTATCGTAGAAAATGGATATGCTTCTCGAAAGAGATTGTCACTTATTGTTGAAAATGAATAAGCTTCTCGAAAGAGATTGCCAATTATCGTTAAAAAAGGATAAGCTTCTCGTAAGAGATGGACACTTATCGTTGAAAATGGATAAGCTTTTTGAAAGAGATTGCCACTTATCATTCAAGAAGGATAAGCTTCTCTGAAGAGATTGCCACTTATTGTTGAAAATGGATAAGCTTCTCGAAAGAGATTGCCACTTATCATTGAAGAAGGATAAGCTTCTCTGAAGAGATATCCACTTATCGTTGAAATGGATAAGCTTGTCGAAAGAGATTGTCACTTATCGTTGAACATGGATAAGCTTTTTGAAAGAGATTGCCACTTAAAGTTTAAAAAGGATAAGCTTCTCGAAAGAGATTGCCACCTATCATTGAAAATGGATAAGTTTCTCGAAAGAGATTGCCACTTATCGTTCAAGAAGTATTAACTTCCCTGAAGAGATTACCACTTATCATTGAAAATTGATTAGCTTCTCCAAAGAGATTTCCACTTATCTTTCCAGAAGGATAAGCTTCTCTATAGAGATTTCCACTTATCGTTGAAGAAGGATAAGCTTCTCAAAAGAGATTACCACATCTCGTTGAAAAAGGATAAACTTCTTGAATGAGATATCCACTTATCGTTGAAGAAGGATAAGCTTCTCAAAAGAGATTACCACATCTTGTTAAAGAATGATAAGCTTCTCTTAAGAGGTTGCCATTTATCGTTTAAAAGGATAAGTTTCTTGAAAGGGATTTCCACTTATCGTTGAAGAAGCATAAGCTTCCCTGAAGAGATTGCCACATATCGTTGAAAATGGATAAGCTTCTCGAAATAGATTTCCACTTATCGTTAAAAATGGATAAGCTTCTCGAAAGAGATTGCCACTTATCGTTGGAAATGGATAAGCATCTAAAAAGAGTTTGCCACTTATCATTGAAAATGGATAAGCTTCATGAATGAGATGTCCGCATATCGTTGAAGAAGGATAAGCTTCTCTTAAGAGGTTTCCGCTTATAGTTGAAAATGGATAAGCTTGTCAAAAGAGATTGTCACTTATCGTTGAAAATGGATAAGCTTCTCGAAAGAGATTGCCACTTATTGCTAAAAATGGATAAGCTTCTTGAAAGAGAATGCCACTTATCGTTGAAGAAGGATAAGCATCTCTGAAGAGATTTCCACTTATCGTAGAAAATGGATATGCTTCTCGAAAGAGATTGTCACTTATTGTTGAAAATGAATAAGCTTCTCGAAAGAGATTGCCAATTATCGTTAAAAAAGGATAAGCTTCTCGTAAGAGATGGACACTTATCGTTGAAAATGGATAAGCTTTTTGAAAGAGATTGCCACTTATCATTCAAGAAGGATAAGCTTCTCTGAAGAGATTGCCACTTATTGTTGAAAATGGATAAGCTTCTCGAAAGAGATTGCCACTTATCATTGAAGAAGGATAAGCTTCTCTGAAGAGATATCCACTTATCGTTGAAATGGATAAGCTTGTCGAAAGAGATTGTCACTTATCGTTGAACATGGATAAGCTTTTTGAAAGAGATTGCCACTTAAAGTTTAAAAAGGATAAGCTTCTCGAAAGAGATTGCCACCTATCATTGAAAATGGATAAGTTTCTCGAAAGAGATTGCCACTTATCGTTCAAGAAGTATTAACTTCCCTGAAGAGATTACCACTTATCATTGAAAATTGATTAGCTTCTCCAAAGAGATTTCCACTTATCTTTCCAGAAGGATAAGCTTCTCTATAGAGATTTCCACTTATCGTTGAAGAAGGATAAGCTTCTCAAAAGAGATTACCACATCTCGTTGAAAAAGGATAAACTTGTTGAATGAGATTTCCACTTATCGTTGAAGAAGGATAAGCTTCTCAAAAGAGATTAACACATCTCGTTAAAGAATGATAAGCTTCTCTTAAGAGGTTGCCATTTATCGTTTAAAAGGATAAGTTTCTTGAAAGGGATTTCCACTTATCGTTGAAGAAGCATAAGCTTCCCTGAAGAGATTGCCACATATCGTTGAAAATGGATAAGCTTCTCGAAATAGATTTCCAATTATCGTTAAAAATGGATAAGCTTCTCGAAAGAGATTGCCACTTATCGTTGGAAATGGATAAGCATCTCAAAAGAGTTTGCCACTTATCATTGAAAATGGATAAGCTTCATGAATGAGATGTCCGCATATCGTTGAAGAAGGATAAGCTTCTCTTAAGAGGTTTCCGCTTATAGTTGAAAATGGATAAGCTTGTCAAAAGAGATTGTCACTTATCGTTGAAAATGGATAAGCTTCTCGAAAGAGATTGCCGCTTATTGCTAAAAATGGATAAGCTTCTTGAAAGAGAATGCCACTTATCGTTGAAGAAGGATAAGCTTCTCTGAAGAGATTTCCACTTATCGTAGAAAATGGATAAGCTTCTCGAAAGAGATTGTCACTTATTATTGAAAATGAATAAGCTTCTCGAAAGAGACTGCCAATTATCGTTAAAAAAGGATAAGCTTCTCGAAAGAGATGGACACTTATAATTGAAAATGGATAAGCTTTTCGAAAGAGATTGCCACTTATCATTCAAGAAGGATAAGCTTCTCTGAAGAGATTGCCACTTATCGTTGAAAATGGATAAGCTTTTTGAAAGAGATTGCCACTTATCATTGAAGAAGGATAAGCTTCTCTGAAGAGATATCCACTTATCGTTGAAATGGATAAGCTTGTCGAAAGAGATTGTCACTTATCGTTGAACATGGATAAGCTTTTTGAAAGAGACTGCCACTTAAAGTTTAAAAAGGATAAGCTTCTCGAAAGAGATTGCCACGTATCGTTGAAAATGGATAAGTTTCTCGAAAGAGATTGCCACTTATCGTTCAAGAAATATTAACTTCCCTGAAGAGATTACCACTTATCGTTGAAAATTGATAAGCTTCTCCAAAGAGATTTCCACTTATCATTCCAGAAGGATAAGCTTCTCTGAAGATATTTCCACTTATCGTTGAAGAAGGATAAACTTCTCTGAAGAGATTGCCACTTATCGTTGAAAAAGGATAAGCTTCTCGAAAGATATTTCCACTTATCGTTCAAGAAGGATAAGCTTCTCGAAAGAGATTACCACTTCTCGATGAAGAATGATAAGCTTCTCTGAAGAGATTGCCATTTATCGTTTAAAATGGATAAGCTTCTCGAAACAGATTGCAACTTATCATTCAAAACGGATAAGCTTCTCGAAAGGAATTTCCACTTATCGTTGAAGAAGCATAAGCTTCTTTGAAGAGATTGCCACATATCGTTGAAAATGGATAAGCTTCTCGAAATAGATTGCCACTTATCGTTAAAAATGGATAAGCTTGTCGAAAGACATTGCCACTTATCGTTCGAAATAGATAAGCTTCTCGAAAGATATTGCCACTTATCGTTGAAAATGGATAAGCTTTTTGAAAGAGATGTCCGCTTATCGTTGAAGAAGGATAAGCTTCTATTAAGAGGTTTCCACTTATAGTTGAAAATGGATAAGCTTGTCAAAAGAGATTGTCACTTATCATTGAAAATAGATAAGCTTCTCGAAAGAGATTGCCACTTATTGCTGAAAATGGATATGCTTCTTGAAAGAGAATGCCACTTATCGTTGAAGAAGGATAAGCTTCTCTGAAGAGATTTCCACTTATCGTTCAAGAAGTATTAACTTCCCTGAATTGATTACCACTTATCGTTGAAAATTGATAAGCTTCTCCAAAGATATTTCCACTTATCATTCCAGAAGGATAAGCTTCTCTGAAGAGATTTCCACTTATCGTTGAAGAAGGATAAGCTTCTCTGAAGAGATTGCCACTTATCGTTGAAAAAGGATAAGCTTCTCGAAAGATATTTCCACTTATCGTTGAAGAAGGATAAGCTTCTCGAAAGAGATTACCACTTCTCGTTGAAGAATGATAAGCTTCTCTGAAGAGATTTCCATTTATCGTTTAAAATGGATAAGCTTCTCGAAAGAGATTCCAACTTATCATTCAAAACGGATAAGCTTCTCGAATGGGATTTCCACTTATCGTTGAAGAAGCATAAGCTTCTCTGAAGAGATTGCCACATATCGTTGAAAATGGATAAGCTTGTCGAAATAGATTGCCACTTATCGTTAAAAATGGATAAGCTTGTCTAAAGAGATTGCCACTTATCGTTGGAAATGGATAAGCTTCTCAAAAGAGATTGCCACTTATCGTTGAAAATGTGTCGCTACTGCAAAAATCGGCGCCGGCTATGATAGAAGAGTCGCCACCATGCGTTATTTATCCCAAAGGAGGGAAAGGGAACGCTCAGAGTAAACCTAACGCAAAACGGGAAAGGAATGGTCATCGCAACCAAATACTGGATTCGGGAGTCGATTACGCAAGGGGAAGGTATTAACACCCTTTACGTCCTCCGTACTCGACGGGATCCACACTTGTTTTCTGGTACATATTGTTATTCTATCTACTCTACAGGTCTGGGTAAAAAAGAAAAGAAAATGACTCGGTAAAGTATCGCACTTTATGCCTACGTATTCCCGTCTGGAACGAGAAATCAGAGTCAACATAGTTCGCCTACCTACGGGAAAGGATGGGAAGGTTGTGTGGAGGAAAATCGCCACATATCACACAAGTCTGCAAGACATTGGTTAATGAAGGTTTCGATGATGACAAATTCCCCGGAAAGAATGGAAAGTATGAATTCCAGATCCACTAAACCAGATGCAACGTATCATCCACCATATCCTTTTTACGCTTGTCTTAAAACTTCTGAAATGAATATACTTTGTGTTGACAAAATGCAATCATGACTAAAGGCATGAAAAACTTCAAACTAATGAATTTTCGCAGGACTGCAGGACATGGGTCGACCATAGGGTCGGCGTGTTCATAAAAAAAAAAGTCCAAACTAGTCAGCGCACAAAGCATGCGTCGACCATAGGGTCAGCGCATGAAGGAATAACATTCCAGTGGGTCAGCGCGTAAAGGCATGGGTCGACCATAGGGTCGGCGCACAAAGGAAATGGATTTCAACGGGTCAGCGCACGCCGACTATATGGTCGACGCACACTGATGAAATTTCCAGAAATCCAAAACAGCACAGGCCATGCGTCGACGCACAGACCTGTTATGGTCGACCGTTCGCGCGGAAAATCTGTTTTAAAATACTTCCCTCTCATATTTGAAATACTGTTATGTCCTGAATTATGTTGGCACTATATATACTTGCTTAAACACTTGTGTCTACCAACATTTGATATTCTTTTGATTCATGTGTTCAAAAACAAGAAAGAGTGAAATAGATGTCCAAGATTCATCATTTTCATCTTCAACATCTCACAACATTTCAATTACACACAATCATTTTTAAAATGAATTTGTGAGAGATTCAAGGTGATAAGGTTCGAGGCTTAGATTGGAGAATGAAGCTCGGGTTGAAGATTGCGACAGGTTCTTTCTTGAATAAAACCATTGGGGTTTTGCCCTCCAAGATTGGTTCGAATTTTGGGGGTTTTTGGACGATATTCTTCATCAACGATCAATCGAGTGAAGGTGATTGTGAAGAGGTGTTCTTCACAAGTCTAGTAGCGGATTCGGTGATTTTGAAGGGAAGATCTCAGGTTCGATTGGTGCTGTTGAGATCAGCCGGAGCCAAAGGTTTGAACAACAACGTGTTATTCAATAAGGTGGCTGGAGTCGGAGGTCCATCAATACAAATCGAAGAACTTGATTCAGCTTGAATCAAGGGGCAAGGAGTGAAGGCAACTTTCAACACATTGAGATTTTTGTTGTATATTTGCTGCTCAATTCTTGTATAAACTGTTCATTCAAACAGGTGATATCTATACAATATATCTTAATTCTAGTTTTAGAATTGAGGGCAGACGTACCCCGAAGCGAGGACGACGGGGGAACTGCCTCACCAAATTACTTGTCTTCTCTATTTTCAGCATTTTCGTTATATCTCAAATAAGTAATTTTCGTGTAAGCTCTATTGTCAAAATTGTGATATCAATTGAGTAAGAGGTTAAAACTTTGTTTTTAACTCCAAAGTACAACAAGACATTGTACTAGGCTTGTTGAAATCACTTACTCAACATAAATATCACTTGGAGTGTTTTTGCACACCAAGTGTTTGACATATTGCTTGAACCAAAATTATCTTACTTGTGTATCTAGTTTTGGTTTGATTTTGAATCATTGGAACTAGGAATCCTTACAACTGAAGTAAATAATTGATAAGTGGAATTTGTGTTGTGATTCTATTTTTTCGAATTGTCATTAATCCATAGGATTACGTATATCCGGTTTTCCAATAACCGTTCGTTTTAGACTATATTTTTCCTCGGCCGCTTCCGCACTTAAAACATTTTTAAAACCAATTTTAAATTGGTAGCGCCGACTCAAATTTTAATTGGGGATCTATTCAACCCCCCTTCTAGATCCGTGCCATAGTCTAACAAGTGGTATCTAGAGCTCTGGTTATTCGGTGCTTCAAATACAATGTAGATAGAAAATGGTAAACGAACCTAAAGGGGCGTACAATAGGGCTCCCGTTTTCAATGGTGAAAATTATAGTTATTGGAAAGACTGTATGCGTGTGCATATAAACTCCATAGATAGAAAAATATGGAACGTTATCCTTAATGGTCCAATAGAAGTTACTATGACCAATGCGGATAACGTAGTTGTGCCCAAGCCTGAAGCACAATGGACCGATGACGATGAGAAAAAATACAATTATGATTGGAAAGCTAAAAACATCTTAATCTCCTCATTAGGTGTAGATGAATACTATCGTGTATCCCATTGTCCTACCGCTAAGGCCATGTGGGATTCACTACAAATAGCCCATGAGGGGACAAACGATGTTAAGTTGGCTAGAATCAATACATTAACTCAAGAGTTCGATCTCTTTTTCATGGAGCAAGGGGAAACCATTGCTGACATGCAAAAGAGATTTACTCATCTCATCAATCGTTTACATTCATTAGGTAGGCCTGTTTCCAATGATATTGCTACTAATAAGATCTTAAGATGTCTTAACAGGGAATGGCAGCCTAAAGTGACCGCCATCAAAGAAGCACATGATCTTGCCTTATTAGATTTAACAACATTGTTTGGCAAATTATAAGAGCATGAACAGGTACTCTTGAGCTTAGACCAACACGAAAAGATGGAAAAGAAAGACAAAACGAAGGTGAGTGAAAAGAAATCGATAGCTCTCAAGACTTCCTCCTCGAAGTCTCAAACAAAAGAGCAAAATGATTATTCCTCGAGCGACAAAGAAGAAGAGGACACAAGCGAAGATATGGGGTTGTTTGTTAAACGGTATAACCGTTACGTGAGAAAGAACGACATCCAACATTCCGAGAAGAACTTGGTAAACTTCCGGAAACAATCGAGGCACTCCAAGGATGAGGACTCAAAAGGTAAAAAGACTAGAGGGACGTGCTACAAGTGTGGAAAGCCCGGTCACTACAAACCAGACTGTCCGATGAATAAAAAGGGAAAGGACAAGGAATCATCAAGGTCACACAAGAAATCATCAAAGCCTAGGAGAGCGTACATAGCGTGGGAAAGTGACAGCGACTCTTCCTCCTCTGATGAAAGTTCTAGTGATGAAGAAGAGTCCGTGAATCTATGCCTCTCCGCTAATCAGAAAAATAAGAAAAAACAGGTACGTCACTCTAAATATGATAAATCCTCGAATATGTCGCATTCAAAATTACAAACCGCATTTAATGCCTTACATACTGAAGCAGTTAAAGCCTTCAAGAAACATGCTTCTAAAAAGACATTTTTTACGTATTTAGAGCACAAAGTTAAAGAGTCCGAAAAGAAATTAGAGGACCTGAAGGCTTCCATTGTGAAAGGCAATGAATCGAATTGTAAAGACAATAGAAACCCTTTCAACTTCGGGTGTGATACTTGTCATATTTGGCAAGGTGAGGTTAGAAACCTCAAGGCCAAATTAAACAAGGCACTTGAGCCTAAAGTTACATTTGCTATTGATAAAAAGGATTTTAGAAAAAGTATGATTAACCCATACCAAAAATATGCATATGTAATTAGGGATCAAGCAATTGAAAGTGTCTCTAAAGTTGACTTTGCTTGCTTATATTGTTGCAAGAAAGGCCACTCCATTGGTAAATGTCAGTTTAGGAGATTTCTTGTTCCTAAAGGCATCTACCAATGGTTGCCCAAATGCAACCATTTTGTCGCTAATCTATTAGGACCCAATATGCCATTGGGTACCTCCTTGTGCTAATTATGTTTTGACAGATGAAATGTGTCGAGACCACCGAGAGAAGATGGGTTCTCGATAGTGGGTGCTCAAGACACATGTCTGGAGACATATCCTTATTCATAGACTTTGTGGCTAAGAAGAAAGGGTATGTAACTTATGGTGATAACAACCGCGGAGCAATACTAAGTAAAGGTAGTGTAGGTAATCCCGCCTCTACTATGATTTCTGACGTATTGCTTGTCGAAAACCTTAAACATAATCTGCTTAGCATTAGCCAATTGTGCGACAAAGGATACAATGTATCCTTTTCAAAAGATTGTTGCAAAATTGTGCATGAAAATGATAAGAAGAATATGTTTAATGGTTTTAGAGTAAACAATGTATATATGCTTGACTTAAATGAAGTATCATTAACAAGCGACAAATGCCTCATAACTATGAGTGAAGACTCATGGCTATGACATAGGCGTTTAGCGCATGTTAATTTTGACTTACTCAATAAGGTAGTCTTAAAAGACCTAGTCTTAGGACTTCCCAAAATAAAGTTCACCAAGGATCACCTTTGTGATGCTTGTCAAAAAGGGAAGAAAACGAGGATCTCATTTAAATCCAAAAAGATAATTTCAACAACGAGACCTCTTGAACTTCTACACATGGACTAGTTTGGGCCGTCTAGGATCAAAAGTCTAGGAGGAAACTATTACGGGTTCGTAATAGTGGACGACTTTTCTAGGTTTTGTTGGACCATCTTCTTAGTAAGTAAAAGTGATACATTCGCCGCTTTTGAAAAGTTTGCTAAGCTTTCCCAAAATAAGTTAAATACAAACATAGTGTCATTAGGAGCGACCATGGAGGTGAGTTTGAAAATCACTTATTTGAAGAATATTGCGGTAACCATGGTATAGATCATAACTTCTCCACTCCACGCACTCCTCAACAAAACGGGGTTGTGGAGCGCAAAAACCGTATTTTAGAAGAATTGGGAAGAACAATGATTAACGAAAGTGGTTTACCTAAATATTTTTGGGCCGACGCCATTAGTACGGCGTGCTATGTTTTGAATAGGGTACTTATTCACCCCATTCTAAACAAAACACCGTACGAACTTTTAAAAGGGAGAAAGCCGAATGTTTCTCAGTTGCACGTGTTTGGATGTAAATGCTTTGTATTAAACAATGGAAAGGAAAACTTGGGCAAATTTGATTCCAAAGCCGATGAAGGTATCTTTCTCGGATACTCTCACTCGAGTAAAGCATATAGAATATATAATAAACGATTACTTGCTGTAGAAGAGTCTGTGCATGTTACCTTTGATGAGTCCTACCCGAGAAATGTCGGTTAGGATAGTGTTGTTCATGGTGCAGGTACATCTACTGAAGACATACTCAAAAGTGGCGAGACGGGGATTGATCAACCTGACAAAGCCAAAATTGAGGAGGATAAGGATGCACACCGTGATGCAACAGAGGAAGTTCATCCGCCTTCAAACGACGATCTTCCTCAAGAATGGAAGTCATCTAAAGACCATCCAATTGAAAACATTATTGGAGACATCACAAAGGGTGTAACAACTCGAGCTAAGCTAAGTAATTTCTGTTATTACTTCGCTTTCGTGTCACAGATGGAACCTAAAAACCCTAAGGAAGCCCTACTCGATGAACATTGGTATTTGTCAATGCAGGAGGAACTGAATCAGTTTATTAGAAATGAGGTTTGGGACCTTGTCCCTCCTCCACGAGGTCATCGAGTAATCGGCACCCGATGGGTGTTTAGAAATAAACTGGACGAGAACGGAGTAATAACTCGCAACAAAGCGCGTTTAGTCGCACAAAGGTATAACCAAGAGGAAGGCATCGACTATGAGGAAACTTATGCGCCGGTTGCCCGACTCGAGGCTATACGCCTTCTACTTGCTTTCGCTTGTGCGAAAGATTTTAAGTTATTTCAAATGGACGTCAAAAGTGCGTTCCTTAACGGGTTTATAAATGAAGAAGTCTATGTTGCTCAACCACCTGGTTTTGAGTCTCATGAGTATCCGGATCATGTTTATAAACTGAAAAGAGCTTTGTACGGTCTCAAACAAGCTCCTAGAGCTTGGTATGAGAGACTAAGCAAATTCTTACTTGATCAAGGCTACTCAAGAGGAAAGGTTGATACTACTCTCTTCATTAAACGTCAAGGAAAACACTTAATTCTTGTACAAATTTATGTTGACGATATCATATTTGGATCCATTAACATGAATCTCGTAAGAGAGTTTGCTAAGCTTATGCAGGGTGAATTCGAGATGAGTATGATAGGTGAACTCACATATTTTCTCGGGTTACAAATCAAGCAACTGAAGGAAGGAACATTCGTGAGCCAAACAAAATATTGTTTGGATCTTCTCAAGAGATTTGACATGGCAAATGCAAAAGCCATAGACACCCCTATGCCAACATGTGTAAATATAAGTAAAGATGAAAGTGGCAAAGATGTTGAGGTAAAAAGGTACAGAGGTATGATTGGCTCGCTTCTCTATCTTACTGCTTCGCGTCCCGACATTATGTTTAGCGTGTGTATGTGCGCCAGATACCAATCATGTCCTAAGGAATCCCACCTAAAATCTGTCAAACACATACTTCGATACCTATCTGGTACTCCGAAGTATGGATTGTGATATTCTAAGGGTAATGATTTTTCATTGGTAGGCTTCTCCGATTCTGATTTTGCCGGTTGCAAATCGGATAGGAAAAGCACCAGTGGTACATGTCACTTATTTTCAAATTCCTTGGTTAGTTGGCACAACAAGAAACAAGTGTCTGTTGCTCTGTCAACCGCCGAAGCGGAATACGTAGCCACTGGTAGTTGTTGTGTGCAAGTCTTATGGCTTAAACAACAACTATTGGACTTCAATTTGAAACTAGAACGTGTTCCAATATTTTGTGACAACACCAGTGCTATAAATCTTACCAAGAATCCGGTGTTACACTCGCGTACCAAACACATAGAAATTCGACACCATTTTCTTAGGGACCATGTAGAGAAGCGTGACGTTGTCTTTGAACACGTCGATACTAAAAACCAACTAGCGGACATTTTCACAAAGCCGCTAGCCAATGAGCCCTTCTTTCATATCCGTCGAGAACTTGGTATTCTCGATATTTCTGATCGGGTTTAACAATTACTACGTTCAAATTTAATATATTTACAACTATGTTTTTGTACCACTAACAATTGTTTTGAGTTTGTTGCAAGTGCAAATCTGTGATTAACAAGAGTGGTCGGTATAGAGGTGATATTGCTCCTTTCTCCTTCTTTTTTTCTTCTCTCTCTCTTAGCATTCATGACTTGAAAATAACTATATCGCTCTACAATCATGGTACTTATATATGTATATGACTGTTGCTGGTTGATACTATGTGTGTTGAATGCATGTCATATTGTGAAAAGATGAATAGGCATGATAAATAGGCAAGTGTGACATTCTGCATAACATAAAACTGAAAATTTTGAGTTTTTTGAAGGTTTGAGTCGACCTAAACAGGACAATGGTCGACGCATGTTGTAAACTTTCAAAATTATCAAAAAAATTGTACAATATGCGTCGACGCATGCAGGACTATGGTCGACGACTCGCTTAAAAACCCAGAATTTTTCTCTTTTGAAAAACGTTCCAAATTCCCTCTCCCCTACATTTAATGTGCAGACAACTCTTATGATGTTTTGATATGACATTCATCTTGTAAATTGCATCTAAACACCTAATATGTCTCCTTGTCTCCTCCCTCTTCCCAAAAACCCTAACACCTCCCTCTATTAAAGACCTAAGTATTCTTCTTCTCCAACATTATTCCTAAATCACTCTCTTCAAAGTTCAAAGTTCATCTTTACAAACTCCTCCAAAACTCATCATCAATGGCTTCCTCTCTCCGCAAAACTACCGGTAAGAGATCAAGAGCTTCTTCATCCTCTGCTTCAGTTCCGGTTACTGCTGTTTCACTTGTTCATCCACCTGCTATTGAAAACTTCAACAAAAGTCTCAGCAAAAGGGCCATAGTTCCACAACATGCTTTCTACCATGCAACAAGTGAGCACTTGCATCTCACCCGGATTCTGTCCCTGTTGGACTTTCAAGGGTTCGTCAATTTCCTGGAATGTAATACAAAGTACAGTGAGGATTTGGTCAGAGTGTTTTACACAAATATGCGAGGTAACTTTCAAGATCAACACTTTCACACCTCTGTAGGAAATAGACTGGTTAATATAAATTCTGAAGTATGGAACAAATATTTTGATATGACTGTTGATGCTGATGCACCACCTCTTCATGAGGTAACTGACACTCGTACAGTGCCGGGTTATGAATTTAAGAGGGCTCTGAATGGAATGCTCAAACGACCCTATCTAGATGCAATTGTCAACAGTGATGCTTTTCCTCGATCGGTCACAGCCGGGAAACTCAATACACGGGAGCGCATCCTTCAGTGGATCTTCGCTCGTATACTACGACCGAAAAAGGGTGGCCTGTTGCGTGTCGAACAAGCTGAGGTACATCTCATCTATATACTGCAAAACAGGATCAAAATAAATTGGCCTTACTATATTGCTAGCAGGATGTTTGCTCTGAGAGACTCAAGTAGAGGCACTGCTTTAGCCTATGGGTCGTTCATCTCGGAAATTCTTGCTGCTACGAATGTTGTGTATCCAACATTTCCATGTGTATCAGTTCCCTCGGATAAAGAATTTAGCACCAAAACCCTTGCAATGATTGGGTATTTTTGGTGTGCTGAACGACGTTCATACAGATTTGTCCGACGGGCCAATATTCCTCCGGTGCCTCGTAACGATTCTGATGAAGAAGAAAGCGAAGAACAAGGTGAAGAAGAAAGTGAAGAGGAAGGTGAAGAAGACGATGCAGAAGACAAGACAGATGCAGAGATACAAGAACCTATCTATGGGACTCAAGATTATCATCAATCTCCAGTCCAAGATACGGCTACAAATACCGATTGGGTCCAGTACTCATATCCATCAGAAGAACAAGAAGGCGATTCTACAAATCAAGGATGGGGCGATTGGCAATATACAGGCTGGACTACCTTGGGTAGATTCTATGACCCATATCACGGCTACCCTCAAGACTATCAACCCTCTCAGCACTCATCACCTCCTCCGCCTTCGGATAACTCTGAAGTCATTAATATGATGCAGTCAATGTAGTTAGAACAACAAAACTTCATGAGGCGTCAAGACACTCAGATGGAGCAGATTAGAGCTGAGCTCCATGCCTAAAATGAAAGGTTCAATTCATTTTCTACTCGGATGGACGCCCGTGTTGACTCTCTGGTTGAATCACATGAGCGGCAAGATTGGGAAATCACAAATTCTCTTAGTCATCTCAACATGTCCGTCGAAGCGTTTTTGGACTTCTCGGATCCTTACCACAATCCAGATGCTGCATACCGAGGGAGAGGTCGAGGACGGGGTCGTGGTTATTAGATTCATAGTTGTATATTTCATATTTGCTTATATGTTTTCGTCTGTGTACTTTTCATTTTTTTGTATTATGTGTGCCTGAACTTTCATTACATGTTTTCGCCATTATCTATTAATTCAAGATATTTTTGTTCATTATCATGCTTGTGTGTGAAGTTTGGTAATTAACTATCACTTATTGTATGTTCTCTGTTGATTGATGCGTTCTTCTTCTCTTTTTGATGGTGTCAAAGGGGGAGAAGAAAATGTAGCAAGCAAACACCAAAGCCAAGTCAGGATGTTAACAGTTCAGGATATTAACAACATTTGATGGCTGTTTGTTCTACAGCCTTATAGTACAAAAGAAAGGGGGAGCTTGTGTATACTTGGGTGTATACATTGCATATTTGGTGTTTTAGTTGTATACAGGTTGTCATCATCAAAAAGGGGGAGATTGTGGAGGCAAATCGCCAAATATCACACAAGTCTGCAAGACATTGGTTAATGCAGGTTTCGATGATGACAAATTCCCCGAATAGGCTGGAAAGTATGAATTCCAGATCCACTAAACCAGATGCAACGTATCACCCACCATATCCTTTTTATGCTTGTCTTAAAACTTCTGAAATGAATATACTTTGTATTGACAAAATGCAATCATGACTAAAGGCATGAAAAACTTCAAACTAATGAATTTTTGCAGGCTTGCAGGACATGGGTCGACCATAGGGTCGGCGTATTCATAAAAAAAAAAGTCCAAACCAGTCAGCGCACAAAGCATGCGTCGACCATAGGGTCAGCGCATGAAGGAATAACATTCCAGCGGGTCAGCGCGTAAAGGCATGGGTCGACCATAGGGTCAGCACACAAAGGAAATGGATTTCAACGGGTCAGCGCACGCTGACTGTATGGTCGACGCACACTGATGAAATTTCCAGAAATCCAAAATAGCACAGGCCATGCGTCGACGCACAAACCTGTTATGGTCGACCGTTCGCGCGGAAAATCTGTTTTAAAATACTTCCCTCTCATATTTGAAATACTGTTATGTCCTGAATTATGTTGGCACTATATATACTTGCTTAAACACTTGTGTCTACCAACATTTGATATTCTTTTGATTCATGTGTTCAAAAACAAGAAAGAGTGAAATAGGTGTCCAAGATTCATCATTTTCATCTTCAACATCTCACAACATTTCAATTACACACAATCATTTTTGAAATGCATTTGTGAGAGATTCAAGGTAATAAGGTTCGAGGCTTAGATTGGAGAATCAAGCTCGGGTTGAAGATTGCGACAGGTTCTTTCTTGAATAAAACCATTGGGGTTTTGCCCTCCAAGATTGGTTAGAATTTTGGGGGTTTTTGGACGAGATTCTTCATCAACGATCAATCGAGCGAAGGTGATTGTGAAGAGGTGTTCTTCACAAGTCTAGTAGCGGATTCGGTGATTTTGAAGGGAAGATCTCAGGTTCGATTTGGTGCTGTTGTGATCAGCCGGAGCCAAAGGTTTGAACAACAACGTGTTATTCAATAAGGTGGCTGGAGTCGGAGGTCCATCAACACAAATCGAAGAACTTGATTCAGCTTGAATCAAGGGGTAAGGAGTGAAGGCAACTTTCAACACATTGGGATTTTTGTTGTATATTTGCTACTCAATCCTTGTATCAACTGTTCATTCAAACAGGTGATATCTATACAATATATCTTAATTCTAGTTTTAGAATTGAGGGCAGACGTACCCCGAAGCGAGGACGACGGGGGAACTGCCTCACCAAATTACTTGTCTTCTCTATTTTCAGCATTTTCGTTATATCTCAAATAAGTAATTTTCGTGTAAGCTCTATTGTCAAAATTGTGATATCAATTGAGTAAGAGGTTAAAACTCTGTTTTTAACTCCAAAGTACAACAAGACATTGTACTAGGCTTGTTGAAATCACTTACTCAACATAAATATCACTTGGAGTGTTTTTGCACACCAAGTGTTTGACATATTGCTTGAACCAAAATTATCTTACTTGTGTATCTAGTTTTGGTTTGATTTTGAATCATTGGAACTAGGAATCCTTACAACTGAAGTAAATAATTGATAAGTGGAATTTGTGTTGTGATTCGATTTTTCCGAATTGTCATTAATCCATAGGCTTACGTATATCCGGTTTTCCAATAACCGTTCGATTTAGACTATATTTTTCCTCGGCCGCTTCCGCACTTAAAAAATTTTTAAAACCAATTTTAAATTGGTAGCGCCGACTCAAATTTTTATTGGGGATCTATTCAACCCCCCTTCTAGATCCGTGCCATAGTCTAACAAGTGGTATCTAGAGCTCCGGTTATTCGGTGCTTCAAATATAACGTAGATAGAAAATGGCAAACGAACCTAAAGGGGCGTACAATAGGGCTCCCGTTTTCAACGGTGACAATTATAGTTATTGGAAAGACTGTATGCGTGTGCATATAAACTCCATAGACAGAAAAATATGGAACGTTATCCTTAATGGTCCAATAGAAGTTACTATGACCAATGCGGATAACGTAGTTGTGCCAAAGCCTGAAGCACAATGGACCGATGACGATGAGAAAAAATATAATTATGATTGGAAAGCTAAAAACATCTTAATCTCCTCATTAGGTGTAGATGAATACTATCGTGTATCCCATTGTCCTACCGCTAAGGCCATGTGGGATTCACTACAAATAGCCCATGAGGGGACAAACAATGTTAAGTTGGCTAGAATCAATACAATAACTCAAGAGTTCGATCTCTTTTTCATGGAGCAAGGGGAAACCGTTGCTGACATGCAAAAGAGATTTACTCATCTCATCAATCGTTTACATTCATTAGGTAGGTCTGTTTCCAATGATATTGCTACTAATAAGATCTTAAGATGTCTTAACAGGGAATGGCAGCCTAAAGTGACCGCCATCAAAGAAGCACATGATCTTACCTTATTAGATTTAACAACATTGTTTGGCAAATTACAAGAGCATGAACAGGTACTCTTGAGCTTAGACCAACGCGAGATGGAAAAGAAAGACAAAACGAAGGTGAGTGAAAAGAAATCGATAGCTCTCAAGACTTCCTCCTCGAAGTCTCAAGCAAAAGAGCAAAATGATTATTCCTCGAGCTACGAAGAAGAAGAGGACACAAGCGAAGATGTGGGGTTGTTTGTTAAACGGTATAACCGTTACGTGAGAAAGAACGACATCCAACATTCCGAGAAGAACTTGGTAAACTTCCGGAAACAATCGAGGCACTCCAAGGATGAGGACTCGAAAGGTAAAAAGACCAGAGGGACGTGCTACAAGTGTGGAAAGCCCGGTCACTACAAACCGGACTGTCCGATGAATAAAAAGGGAAAGGACATGGAATCATCAAAGTCACACAAGAAATCATCAAAGCCTAGGAGAGCGTACATAGCGTGGGAAAGTGACAACGACTCTTCCTCCCCTGATGAAAGTTCTAGTGATGAAGAAGAGTCCGTGAATCTATGCCTCTCCGCTAATCAGAAAAATAAGAAAAAAAAGGTACGTCACTCTAAATATGATAAATCCTCGAATATGTCGCATTCAGAATTACAAACCGCATTTAATGCCTTACATAATGAAGCAGTTGAAGCCTTCAAGAAACTTGCTTCTAATAAGAATTTTTTTACGTATTTAGAGCACAAAGTTAAAGAGTCCGAAAAGAAATTAGAGGACCTTAAGGCTTCCATTGTGAAAGGCAATGAATCGGATTGTAAAGACAATAGAAACCCTTTCAACTTCGGGTGTGATACTTGTCATATTTGGTAAGGTGAGGTTAGAAACCTCAAGGCCAAATTTAAAAAGGCACTTGAGCCTAAAGTTACATTTGCTATTGATAAAAAGGATTTTAGAAAAAGTATGACTAACCCATACCAAAAATATGCATATGTAATTAGGGATCAAGCAAGTGAAAGTGTCTCTAAAGTTGATTTTGCTTGCTTATATTGTTGCATGAAAGGCCACTCCATTGGTAAATGCCGGTTTAGGAGATTTCTTGTTCCTAAAGGCATCTACCAATGGTTGCCCAAACGCAACCATTTTGTCGCTAACCTATTAGGACCCAATATGCCATTGGGTACCTCCTTGTGCTAATTATGTTTTGACAGGTGAAATGTGTCGAGACCACCGAGAGAAGATGGGTTCTCGATAGTGGGTGCTCAAGACACATGTCTGGAGACATATCCTTATTCATAGACTTTGTGGCTAAGAAGAAAGGGTATGTAACTTATGGTGATAACAACCGCGGAGCAATACTAGGTAAAGGTAGTGTAGGTAATCCCGCCTCTACTATGATTTCTGACGTATTGCTTGTCGAAAACCTTAAACATAATCTGCTTAGCATTAGCCAATTGTGCGACAAAGGATACAATGTATCCTTTTCAAAAGATTGTTGCAAAAATTGTGCATGAAAATGATAAGAAGAATATGTTTAATGGTTTTAGAGTAAACAATGTATATATGCTTGACTTAAATGAAGTATCATTAACAAGCGACAAATGCCTCATAACTTTGAGTGAAGACTCATAGCTATGACATAGGCATTTAGCGCATGTTAATTTTGACTTACTCAATAAGGTAGTCTTAAAAGACCTAGTCTTAGGACTTCCCAAAATAAAGTTCACCAAGGATCACCTTTGTGATGCTTGTCAAAAAGGGAAGCAAACAAGGATCTCTTTTAAATCCAAAAAGATAATTTCAACAACGAGACCTCTTGAACTTCTACACATGGACTTGTTTGGGCCGTCTAGGATCAAAAGTCTAGGAGGAAACTATTACAGGTTCGTAATAGTGGACGACTTTTCTAGGTTTTTTTGGACCATCTTCTTAGTAAGTAAAAGTGATACATTCGCCGCTTTTGAAAAGTTTGCAATGAAACATAAATCAGGCAAGAAAAGGTTGAGCAAATTTTGGGGTGCAACAGCTGCCCCTATTCAAACGGCTTGGACCCGAATGGGTGAAGAGAGAACGACCTTTAAACAATCGAGGTACGAGACGGTTGAATACCAAGAAACCCGGAAATTTACCAACCGCAGAAATAAACTGCACTGCTTGGGGAACGACATCCACCAACTGAACCTGGTTGTTACGGCAACAACTGATCCAACGCCCGATAATAACTCTGATTTCAACTTCAACCACCTATGTAACGTCACAGGTACTGAAAAATTTTGCAAAACACCTCCGTCCACAACTGGACTAACCATGCCAACACAAGAAGAGAAACAAAGTCGTCAACACGAAGAGAGATTCTGTCGTCACAGGAGTAACCTTGTCCACATCTGGACCCAAATTTCGTCAAATCCCGAATGGATACAAATCTGTCCACGTCAGGACTCACATTTCGTCAACCCGAAGAAATCTCAACAACACAGGAATAGAACTTTGTCCATGTCAGGACGCTGGTTTCGTCAACACGAAGAAATCCCCTCAACAAGAGCAAAACCTTGTCCGCGTTAGGACGCCCACTTCGTCAACACGAAGAAATCCCATCATAAACTCGTCCACGTTAGGACTCCACATTCCGTCAACACGGAGAAATCCTATCATCATAGGAATAAAACTTTGTCCACGTTAGGACGCCACATTCCGTCAACATGGATAACTCCCGGCGACTTCACTGGGGATGAGTTGCCCGTATCTCATCAACACGAAGAATGGTAAACTTGTCCACGTCAGGACTCCATCTCGTCAACACGAGGGAAGGTAACTTGATTTGTCCACGTCAGGACTCACATCTCGTCAGCACGAGAAAATCCTATCAGCCTAGGAGTGAATTGTCCACGTCAGGACACCGTTTCGTCAACACGAAGAAAGATAAATTTGTCCACGTCAGGACTCGCACATCTCGTCAACACGAGGAACTATAAACTTGTCCATATCAGGACGCACATTTTGCCAATACGAAGAAAGATATCTGCTGGAGATAAATGGTCCAAATCAGGACACCATTTTGTCAACACGAAGAGTAATCAATTTGTCCACGTCAGGACTAGCACATCTCGTCAACACGAGGAAATAAATCTGTCCATGTTAGGACTCATATCTCGTCAATCACGAGGAAATAGATCTGTCCATGTTAGGACTACACTTTTCCAGAGTGAAGAAATCCCGTCAATACAGGAATAAATTGTCCACGTCAGGACTCATATCTCGTCAACACGAGGAACTCCTATCAACATAGGCAATAAAATTTTGGCGACCTCCGGGGAAAAACTTCTGTCAACCAGTAGGAAACACATTCGTTTATCCATACGGGAGGATACTCTGAATACAGTTTTTCTGCAATAGCTAACTCCATTGATCCCAACCCACAAACCTTTTAGCACTGACGTGACAGTGACTTTGAGGTGGACTCTACTGGGAATATTTGGAAACCAAACGGCCAGACGCCTGCTCCGATAACCGGCGACAACTTCTGAAATTTTGATTCATGAAACCCTTTGACACTGATGTAACAGCAAATTTGAAGAAAATAATCCACTTGCCGGATAAGAGAAACTTCAACAAGCAACTCTGGCGGGGAAAACAAGAGAAATTTAAACAAATAACTCTGCTCGGGGACAAAGAGAAACTTAACCAAGTAACTTTGTGGGGAAAATAGTAAGATGAACCGTATCATCACATGTCTCACGGCGAGACCCCGAATACCTGGTAATAGATCTGAGCTAGAACTCCATACTCCTGCTGAGAAAACACACCTGGAAGCAAAAGGTTAACCCACCTGATTTATGTTTCAAAAATGCGTATGTTTGAAAATGGCGTAATGCTCCGTACGACGCGGAAATGCTACGCGTCTGAGTATGCAAATGCAAATGCAGGCTCAAGCTGCCGGGGCCATTCTGATAATGATGTCTCCACAACACGAATGCTGAGGGTAAAACCAACTCCGTTGGGGAGAACAAGTATCACAAAATATTTTGGCGAAATAAACGCTAGAAATACAACCAACTCTGCCGGGGAGAGATTAAACATCAATTTCCACTGGGAGGAAAGAACAAACACCCTGCTGGTGAACAAACTTAGTTGGGGAAGAAGCGACACCTCTGGACAACGCACACTGTCTGGGCACAGTCTACACATTCAGAGTTACCACTCTGCTGAGGATCAACATCCTGTCAATAGCATGACGACCCGTGGGGAGCAAGAAAACCATCCTTCACGGATATAAACCTTTCGAACCAGCAACTTGGTTAACTATTGCAGGAATCTCCCATGCTGGAGATTGAACGTGCACATCTTCGATTTGCTGGGGAGCGCAACCTCTACAGGAGGCATTGATTTCGACTTGCTAGGGTTGGTCCTATGGACGACTTTCCATGAGGACACTCTCCTGGGGAAAATAATTCCCTCCTTCGGGAAGGGATAACTGTCATTTCAACTCTCTGGGGATAAGCTGCGACTAGCTGGGGAATGACATCAACTGGACTCAGGTCTTACGTCAAGCGACCTTGGCTGGGGAATACAATTCCTGACCATTTTCTCCAAAGCTAAGAACCCTGCAAAACACAAACGAGACAAAACAGGCCTATACAACAGAATCTATCCGAGTTAGCATCTGTGACATTACTTCAGTCAATTCGAAGTTTTAGCAATTATCGGCAAGGGCCAGCAAGATTATGTAAGTGCAAGTTTATCAAAAACATCGGCGTCTTTCACAAACAAAACAGTAAAGAACAAGCATCAAGTACTGAATAACATGTTTTATTGATAACGGGCCTCTGAATATGCAAAGTTTTGTACACTGGATGCAACTCTTGAAAAGAGGAAGTTACGCACAAACAAGTATAAATATATGCATAAGAAGCATAAAGAAAATACAAAACAATATTTGTATACATGTCGGCAATATGATGCAGATGACCACCATGAGCTGATCCTCCTATGACTCACCTGACTCTGCGCTTTCCCGGTACTCGATCTTCGGAAGAGATTGTTTTTGGATAGACGGCCCCAGGTACTCCCAAACCACTAAGCAATGCTGTATCAAATCCGAACCGCAGTCATTTGCTTTTTCAATCCCTAACTTTTGCGTGAACCGCCCTTTGCGGGTTTTCAATTCACCGGGGTACCCTTTTTTGCTGAAGTCGCCCTTTTCAGGTTTTCGACTTCGCGGGTGTACATCTTTTCAATTTTATCCCTAACTTTTTCCCGAACCTTTTATTCATTTTTTATGGTTCGCCGAGATGCCCCGTTTTTGCCTGGACTCTCTTTTTACTGTCCAGCGGGTCATTTTCAAGCAAAGTATTTTTTAACTGTGTCCGAATTCACAGGAGACGTAAAGTCCTCACCATCCATGGTGGATAGTAGCAAGGCTCCTCCAGAGAAGACTTTTTCGACAACGTAGGGACCTTCGTAATTGGGAGTCCACTTGCCCCTGTGATTTGTTTGTGGTGGGAGAATCTTTTTCAAAACAAGATCGCCCGTCTGAAAGCTTCGAGGGCACACCTTTTTGTCGTAAGCTTTCTTCATCCGACTCTGATATAACCGACCGTATGCTAGAGAAGCCAGTCTCTTCTCATCCATTAAGCTGAGCTGATTCAGTCTATCTTTAACCCATTCTGCCTCGTCAAGTTGGACATCACGTAAAACCCTCAGGGAAGGAATCTCGACCTCCAACGGTAGCACCGCCTCCATCCCGTAGACTAATGAGAAAGGGATTTCCCCGGTTGATGTGCGTACCGTCGTACGATAACCATGCAAAGCTAAAGGTAGCATCTCGTGTCAGTCCTTATACGTCACAACCATGTTCTGAACAATCTTCTTTATGTTCTTATTGGCCGCTTCGACAACGTCATTCATCTTGGGCCGGTAAGGAGAAGAGTTGTGATGCTCAATCTTAAAATTCTGACACAGCTCTTTCATCATTTTATTATTCAAATTTGAACCGCTGTCGGTGATAATCCGCTCAGGGATTCCATATCTGCAAATAATATCTCGTTTGATAAATCTGGCTACCACTTGTTTGGTCACATTGGCATATGATGCTGCTTCCACCTATTTGGTGAAGTAATCGATTGCCACCAAAATGAATCGGTGTCCGTTTGATGCCGTAGGCTCAATCTTGCCAATCATATCAATCCCCCACATCGAGAAAGGCCACGGTGACGACATCACATTCAGAGGACTTGGAGGCACATGGATCTTGTCTGCATAAATCTGGCATTTATGACACCTCTTTGCAAACTTGAAACAGTCTGTTTCCATAGTTAGCCAATAATAACCTGCCCGCAGCAGTTTTCTCGTCATAGCATGCCCACCAGCATGTGTACCAAATGTACCCTCATGTATCTCTTCCATGAGAAATTTCGCCTCTTTCTCGTCTACACAGCGTAGCAACACCAAGTCGTGGTTTCTTTTGTACAGGACACTGTCCAGATTCAGATAGAAATTGCCAGCCAATCTCCTGAGAGTCTTCTGATCTCGACTGGATGCCCCAGCCGGATAATCCTTGTTCTTCAGGAAATTCTGGATGTCAAAGTACCAGGGTTTACCATCGGGAGCCTCGTCAATGGCAAATATGAATGCAGGTCTATCGAGCCAAGAGATAACAATCCGGGGAGCCTCGTTCTAGAAGTTAACTTTATACATTGAAGACAATGTCGCTAGGGCGTCAGCCATTTGATTCTCCGCCCGCGACACATGATGCAATTCCACCTTGTCAAAGAAAGGCAACAATCAAATTAGGCTGACGTGTCTCCTATTCTCCTTTAATCTGATTCACCATTAGAGCTGAGTCTCCGTATACATCCAGGTTCTTGATTCGCAAATCAATGGCTTCTTCCAGACCCATGATGCAAGCCTCATATTCAGCCTCATTATTGGTAACAGGAAAAGTCAATCGGGCATTAAATGGGATGTGCGACCCCTGAGGAGTAGTAATAATTGCCCCTATTCCGCTACCATAGGAATTAACTGCTCCGTCAAATATCAACTGCCATTTGGAACCCAACTCTGGTCCTTTGTCCGGCAACGGTTCTTCACAATCTTTCATTTTCAGGTACATGATATCCTCGTTAGGAAAATCAAACCTCATCGATTGGTAGTCCTCAACAGGCTGCTCCGCAAGGTACTCTGACAGAATGCTACCTTTAATAGCCTTTTACGAGACATATTGGATATCGTATTCTGTTAACACCATCTGCCATCGGGCAATTCTTCCGGAGAGTGCTTGCTTCTCAAACACATATTTGATTGGATCCATCTTTGAAATTAGCATGGTTGTATGATTTAGCATGTTTTTCCTCAAACGTTTGGCGGCCCAGACTAACGCGCAACACGTCTTCTCGAGCATTGAGTATCTGGACTCACAGTCGGTAAACTTCTTACTCAGATAGTAGATCGCATGCTCTTTATGTCCGGTCTCGTCATGTTGACCGAGAACACAACCCATACTTTCCTCAAGAACCGTCAAATACATAATCAAAGGTCTCCCGGCTACTGGGGGTATCAAAACGGGAGGTTCCTGCAAGTATTCTTTTATCTTGTCGAACGCCTTCTGACAATTTTCATTCCAGGTCAACACCTGATCCTTTTTCAATAACTTGAATAACGGCTCGCATGTCGCAGTTAGGTGAGATATGAACCGAGCAATGTAGTTCAACCTCCCTAAAAACCCACGCACTTCTTTTTCTGTTTTAGGCGTCGGCATTTCTTGTATAGCTTTTATCTTTGCAGTATCAACCTCTATTCCCTTTTCGCTCACAATAAACCCCAGCAGTTTACCCGATCTCACCCCGAAGGTGCACTTGTTAGGGTTCAGTCTCAACCTGAACTTCCTAAGTCTTTTGAACAGTTTTAGCAGATTAACCAAATGCTCCTCCTCTGTCTAGGATTTGGCAATCATATCATCAACATAAACCTCGGTCTCTTTGTGCATCATGTCATGAAAGAGAGTCGTCATAGCGCGTTGATATGTTGCCCCAGCGTTCTTCAGTCCGAAGGGCATCACTTTGTAACAAAATGTTCCCTAGGGAGTAATGAAGGTAGTCTTCTCCATGTCTTCTGGTGCCATTTTGATCTGATTATAGCCTAAGAAGCCGTCCATGAAGGGGAATACGGAGAACTGAGCAGTGTTATCAACCAGAACATCAATGTGAGGAAGTGGAAAGTCGTCTTTCGGGCTCGCCCTATTCAAATCACGGTAGTCTACACACATTCGCACTTTACCGTCTTTCTTCGGCACTGGTACTATATTAGCGACCAATGACTGATAAGTTGTAACAGCTAGGAAACCAGCATCCCACTGTTTTTGAACTTCCTCTTTGATTTTCACGGCCATGTCTGGTCTGGTTCTTCTGAGTTTCTATTTAGCAGGCGGACATTCCTCTCGCAACGGCAGACGGTGCACAACCATGTCCGTATCCAACCCAGGCATATCCTCGTACAACCAAGCAAATATATCACTATACTCTCGCAGTATCTCAATCAGCCTTTGCTTGATGTCGCTCTGCAGCACAGCCCCTATACGGATATTTCTCACAACTTCTTCCGATCCCAAGTTGATAATCTCAATTTCCTCCTGATGAGGCAGAATGATTCTCTCCTCCTGTTTCAACAAACGAGTCAGCTCCTCTGGCAAGTCGCTATCCTCAACAATCTCTTCCTCTGCTTGGAATACCGGGTGTTCGAAGTCGAAACGAGTCATCGGCGGTTCGTAGAAGATGTCATCTGAAATATTAGTCCTGCAAAGGAAATGGTTAAATCCTTCAAAACGCAAACAAAGCGAATAACCACGTTGCCATTTATTGTTAAAGTAAAAACAAGAAAAACAGCGGTCACAATATTTGTATATGAAAAACGCCTATATTTCATGATTAAAACAGTGCAATACACATAATCAAGTAGCCCTAAGGTAAAATCACTATGCCCCGGGTAGGTCATAGGATTATTCAACAATTGACAAAACAAATCATTACTGTTTAAGAGTCACTGGGACAATTTCCCGGATGGACCAGTTGCAGAGACTTTGTCCTGGCACGCTTGGCTTGATCCACGCGTCCATATCGCAGTCACTATCTCCGTCTTCAGCATAAGAAATAGCGTTGATTGTCTCAAAGCACACCCCGCTTGGCGTAATCGTTATCGGTCCTTTGAACCTGGGCGCTCCTGAAGATGACGCTGACGACGTCGGTCGATACCCTAGCCCAAACTTGTCATTCTTCACGAGAATCTCCAAAACCTGCCCCCAACCTTTAGTCTCACCAGTCTGCACTAAAGCCTGAGCTTCTTTGTAGGATGACACTGCCACCTCTGGTATTTTGCTGGGACCCTGAGCTTTGTCTTTAATCCGCAACCCTTCAAAGGCTTGACAAGGTGTCTCGTGTATTTCTCTGTCGACCTCAACATATCTAAACGAAGACAGGTGACTGACCAAAATGTCCTCCTCCCCGTAAACGGTGACAGCACTATCAACCACCATGTACTTCAACTTCTGATGCAATGTGGACGCTACGGCCCTTGCAGCGTGGATCCACGGGCGCCCAAGAAGGCAGCTATAAGCTGGATGGATATCCATGATGTAGAATTCGGTATCAAAAATTTCTGGCCCCACCTGAAGCGGTAATGTTATTGACCCAAACACTGATCTTTTCGTCCCGTCAAACGCTCTCACAACCAAATCGCTGGGCGTGCAAATTATCCCTCGTATGTCCAATTTCATCATGGCCTTCTTCGGCAATACATTCAACGACGATCCGGTATCCACCAATACACGCGACATTACGGTGCCCCGCCATTCCACCGATATATGCAAAGCCATGTTGTGCTCTCGACCCCTGGGTGTTAGATCAAAATCTGTGAAACCCAGGCTATGTCCAGCATTGACATGTGCCAATATCTCCTCTAACTGATTTACAGAAACTTCTTGAGGCACAAATGACGTATCCAGAATCTTTAGCAAGGCGTTCCGGTGGGCCTCGGAACATAACAACAACGACAAGATAGAAATCTTCGACGGCGTCTGCTGTAGGTGTTCAACAATTTTGTAGTCGCTTTTGCGAATCAATCTCATGAACTCCTCTACGTCCTTGAGTGACGTATCCTTTTCTTACGACTGAGTAGGCTCGCTTTCATTTACCTTGGCTTTGCCTTTGGCCAATCTCTCTGCTTCTATTTCAGGTGAGGTAAAGATCCTTCCGCTACGGGTCATGCCCCCCGCCCCAACTACATTATCAACAGCCCCAGCTGGCTGGCTATTCACCACAATCTTTTCCCCGTTGCAATATGCTTCTAATCCGTATGTCCACGGGACAACTTTCGTACTCTCAAAGGGAACAGGCCCTGCTTTGGTAATCGTAATAGTTGGCCGCTGGGCGTGCGCCGTTATCGTTATAGTCTTCCTCGGGATAATCACCATTGCAATATCATTCTGCTTATCACATAATGCCTCCACAGGCTTCTCAACCGCAGTTCGATCAAATTGCAAAGTCCCTTCGTCGATCATGGCCTGAATGCCTTGCTTCAATTTAATACAACCCTCAGGCTGAGTCCAACACTCTAAATAGTATTCATCACAACCAGAGAATACTCCCCCTCTGAGAAACCTGCTTTTCACCTCACTCAATGGTGTCTTCAACTCATTGACATCCAACACCAAGTTCAAACTCTCTTCTATCAAGATGGCATTTGCCCCATGATTAGGCATAGGCTGTTGTACAATATTGGGCCCCACCTGGCCAAAGTTGATGGCTTTACTGTCCAACAAGTCTTGAACTTTATGCTTAAAAGCATGACAAGATTCTACATCATGTCCGGGCGCCCCGGAATGGAATTCGCAATTCTTACTAGCGTCACACCCATAAGGAAGTACCAGTCCTGTAGGCGGTTCCAACGTTCTTTTCTCAACCAAATTCAAACCCAGCAGTGTCTGAAGAAGCTCTGCATATGTCGACGGAGGCTTATCAAATACCCTCTTCGACTTTGCATTCTGAAACCTTCTCTGACCTTGATTCTGCCTTTGCTGCTGCTGTGGTTGTTGTTGCTGTTGTTGTTGTTGTTGTTGAGGAATTGGAATAGTAACACTGGCTATTTGCTGAGGTTGACTGTACTGATTTCTGCCTCTGCCCCGGCCTCTGCCACCAAATACAGCGCTTGTATCACCCTTTTGTCTTCCACCAAAAGCTTTTCTCGCACCCCCAGCTGAAGTAGATTCGCCCGCCTGAATCTTTCTAATTTTAATTCCATTTTCGATCATTTCTCCCATAAGGATCATATCGGAGAAGCTACCCATCAAAACATTGAGTAACTTGTCATAGTACATTCCGGTAAATGTCCCCACAAATATGTCATTCATTTCCCTTTCAACCAAAGGAGGATGCACCCGAGCTGCCATATCGCGCCACCGCTGCGCATACCCTTTGTATTTATCGAACGTTGGAGCCTTGAATTCTAATGGCACCCTCAGCCCTGGTACCAACCCTATAGTAGTCATATCTAACCCAGCGGAGTTCTAATTAACCACACCTTTCATCTGCTCTTCTAGCATTCTGATCCTCTGAACAGGGTCAATGGGGCCTTCAGGTCCCATACCTCTTCCCGAAAAAGCGTCGTCCTGTTGATCCACATTCTAGTCATTACCATACCCATCGTAACCCATGTTACGGCCAAATCCTTGCTGATTGAACACAGGACCCTGTCCTCAGTGGCCGAACCCTAGATTGACCCCAGCAGGTCCAAAACCATTGTTGAAAGGAAATGCTCCAGCGCCGTTGTTAATCACATTACCGAATCCACCGTTACTGTGGCCATACCCCTGATTGTTGCCATAACCGTCATTACCAAAGCCTTGATTATTGAACCCGAAGTTCCCGTCCTGATTGACATTGCCATACCCATTGTTTCCAAAGCCAACATTGTCACTGAATCCCTGATCGGCATCCACAGTGTTGCCTTTGTTGTTAACAACATGCCCATCACCGCCATTTCCAGTGTTGCCAGTACCAGCGCCAGCGCCTGCACCAGTACCAGTGTTTCCGTTGACAGTCACAACAGGTGGAGTAACAACTGTCGGTATCTCATCCTCCCGGCGAGGAGTTTCAACAGAAATATGGTCAGTATTGCCATTTCCATTTGCCCGCATCAGCAGCGGCTGCACCAAGGTCTGAAGATTCTCTTGGCCCTTGGCCATACTCTCCATAGCTTGCATGAACAGAGTCAGCTTCTCACGGATTTCCTGCATCTCGACTTGAACTTGATCCATTATCTTCTTGCAGTTGTTTCTGGTTGAGTAGCGGTGGATTCTTTGGTCGTCAATCCTGAAAAACCTGGGAGATGCAGGAAATAAGATACAGATTCAACAAGTAATTGGCAATGCAAAAATGAATATGCAGATGCAATATGTGTCAGTGCATTAGGGAGATCAACCCCCGAATCTAGTGCCAAAGTGCCAGTGCAGTGAGAGTGCTAAGAAGCTTGGATTCATCCATGGAGAAAACATCTCATATATTGCCGAAAAGCCCATCAAGACAGAAATACAATATCACTGAGTGTACAATAACAAGAAGGCATGACCTCAACCAACAATCCTGGTGATGGCCAGCACAATGCAAATAAAGCATAGACAACAGTACATCAAGGTAATCAAGTGCGACCATACGCCCGATACTCCTCTAACAATCTCTTAGTCTTGGGATGATCCGGCTGGGAAAGCAACCCTTCAACGAGCGAGTCTCTTTGCCTGATAACACGCTGGAGATCCCCAATGGATTCCTCCCAAGCACCCTCTCCAAAGCACTCCTCCAGCTTCTGCTTCTGGGATGCAGACTCTTTCCTACGCTTGACAACTTTGTTCAACAAATTTTGAACGTCGTATCTCCGCATAACCTCTTCTTCAAACTTTTTCTGGCTAGCCTTCAACTGATCCTCTAACTTGGAGATTTGCAACTTCAACTTGTCTTCTCTCTCCTTGTTGTTTGCCAGTGTAGCATTCCAGGTTTTGTTGAATATGGAGATCTCCTGGTAGGCTATATCAAGTGCTTTCTTCTTAGACTCCAGCATATCATGGGAGCTCTTGAAATCTATCCCCAAGCGTTCATGCTTGTTTCTTTGCTCAGTCAGTTCTGCACCTAACTAGTTCACCAGCTTTGTTTGCTGCTCGAAGGAATATACGGCTTCATTCCTTTCGTTCCTGAGTTGCACTAGCTCTTCTTCCAACTTCTCTTTGGCTTTCATCAGTTCTTCTTTCTCCTTCACAACCTGCTCATATCTCTCAATAGACACAGTAGTTGGCTCTTCAACCACGAGGGGAGTAGGAAGTAATACTGCAGGAAACGACATCAGCGCCTGCTTTGCCCTATCTTGGATCCAGACTTGATACGGAGGATAGGCTTGACTATCATTCTTACCCAACAACGGCTTACCCTTCTTTCCGATGTTATTCCAAGCATGATGAAGCTTGGATAACAATTCTCCCTTCAGATCACCTGTGAAGTACAGAGATTCCTGCACTTCCTCCTCTTTTGGAGGGCTTTTTAAAGCATACCCGAATTGCCTGATCAACAATGACGGATTGTAGTTCCCAATCCGAGGAACGTTAGGATATCCTGTGCAGCTGTGGATAATCTCATATCCCAGTAAATCCCTATCAAACCAGACAACATCTTCTAAAGAAAGCCCCATCAGACGCTCAGACCATTCTACCGTAGCTGCAGACTCAACAAAGATACCCTTCTTGGGCAGGTGACTATCAAACCACATATACAACAAAGGCACACAACAAGAGACGTTCTTGCCCCGCCTATTCTCGTTCTTATAATGCAGAGAATGATAGAAGTCTCCAATCAGTGTAGGCACAAGATTGCCTAAAGCAAATATATGGAATGCATCCAAATCAACAAAGTCAGGCATATTAGGGAACAGTACAATGCCATAGATACACAAAGCAAGGATAGCATTAAACACAATCCAACATCCACTCTTGGCATACTCTTCTGCTTTCCCAACCAAGAACTTGAGAGAAAAACCAGAAACTCCATTCCATGAGGTTAATAGCAACTCTGAGGAGTCTAAATGCATAGTAACAGCCAAATCCTCCAGCTTGGGCTCAGCACCCATATGAATGAAGGGCACCCTGTTCTGAATGGTTAACTCCAAGATCTCAGCATATTCCTCCATGGTCGGAGCCAGAATAAAGTCAGGGAAAGTAAAACACCTTAGCGGGGGATCATAGAACTGCATCAGCGCGTACAATTCGTTCAGCTCATATGTAGTTGGTTTGCAGACCAACCTAAGCAGTTTCTCATAACTCTTCCTGAAGCTTCTCTTCACATCATCATCAGCTAGAGATATCAAACCAAGCAACGAAGAAACATCTGGAGTAGGCAACTTATATGCCACAGTCTTCTTTAAAGTATTCATAATAGCAGACAAAAATCCGGGCAACTAGAATCAGAGGGTATGAAATGCACCTGCAGCACAGACACACGTTAATGATATGCAAAATGAGTATGCAACAATGCAATATGCAAACATGCAACAGGGATCAAGTGATATATTGCTGAAGAGATCCACCCACAATATCTGTCTCAACAGACCTAAAACAAAGCTCCAACCTGGTCTCAACAGACCTAAAACACTGCTCTAGCTTGGTCTCAACAGACCTACAACAATGCCCTGATGAAGAACCCCAGGTAACCACACATACTGATCCAATGCTAAGAAAACCGGGTAGTCTGGAGGTCAAGTTTCCTACATGCCCCAATCCCTCTCACAGGTAGGTGTCCTATCAACTGACACAAGGTACGGCATCCTATGCGGTCGTCGACGTCACAGACTTTCAAGACTGATGATACGATACCCAGAAGGTGTGGCATCATCATGTCCTGAAGAGGCCTCACTTAGCCAACTTCCAATTGATCGGTCCCCAAAGTCGACAATCCAACTAACCAACAACCCCCTCAACCCAAAGGGTTGAAAAATAAGTCAACCAGAAGAACCTCGTCTGAGCGTGGATTTTGCGGGACACTAGTACATGCAAAGCATGCACGCGCCCTCTACTTTCCACAACTAATTCTAGGTGCACTCAAGCCCAGGTCCGGCTTATCTCTCAACAGATCACCCCCTCCCCACAACAGCAATAACGATATAAAGCTGACAATAAAATGCGGAAAGTAAAGACAGAAATGTAAATCCATACAAAACCCACGACGGTGTCGCTACTGCGAAAATCGGCGCCGGCTGAACAGAAGAGTCGCCACCGTGCGTTATTTATCCCAAAGGAGGGAAAGGAAACGCTCGAAGTAAACCTACCGCAAAGACGGGAAAGGAATGGTCATCGCAACCAAATCCTAGATTCGGGAGTCGGTTACGCAAGGGGAAGGTATTAGCACCCCTCACGTCCGTCGTACTCGACGGGATCCACGCTTGTTTTCTAGTACGGATTGTTATTCTATCTACTCTACAGGTCTGGGTTAAAAAGAAAAGACAGTGACTCGGCAAAGTATCGCACTTTATGCCTACGTATTCCCGTCTGGAACGAGAAATCAGAGTCAACGTAGTTCGCCTACCTACGGGAAAGGAGGGAAGGTTGCTCGCTAGGATATCGCATCCTATGCCTACGTACTATCATACAACATGAAATATCAGAGCAAACGTAGTTCGGGCTACGGAAGACACAAGCTTGTCTGAATGTTTTTTTATCTCCTTATAAAAGGGTTTTTCCTGATTAAGAGTCCAAGCGGACAAAAATGACACTTTGATGTTTGTTTTCAGTCTTTTACGCAAGAACTGTCTTTTATGATGTTTGC
Organism: Lathyrus sativus; assembly: GCA_963859935.3. Classification (NCBI taxonomy): domain Eukaryota; kingdom Viridiplantae; phylum Streptophyta; class Magnoliopsida; order Fabales; family Fabaceae; genus Lathyrus; species Lathyrus sativus. Next base: position 239,249,492 of record OZ012738.1, on the reverse strand, counting down.
AATCTCTGACGCACTAGAGACTATGATTTGAGGGTGACTACGTCGTATGTCACCCTAAGGGTAACACACTAAGCAATCAGGTTACTGAAGAGTGACCTTCCAGCAACCTTTCTCAAATAGCTTAAGGCTCGTAGCGTACGGCATCGATCATCCTTATTACTGTGTTTTGAGTTGTTCTGAGATAGAAGAGAAAGAAGTCTAAAAATCCTAGGGTTTGAAAGGGAATCAAAACTACCCTAATGTTATCAGGCATGGATTACAACCTAATGTCTGTCATAATTCCCTCATGCGCAGAGGAAATCAGAGATCCTAGGGGATAAACGGAAAAGAAACAGCAGATATACAATAAACAGTAAATATGCATGAGATGCAAAATACAATAAGCAAAGGAGAAAGCAATAGGCAAGAGGAGACAAGCTCCACCTCAAACCTAAGGGAAAATCAATAAACAATACAGCAAATAAAACCACACCCAACACCAGCTCAGACAGCCACACTAGCTCCTACAGCAAACAGTCCAAACATCACCAGCTCTGGCAGCTACAGGGGATTAACAACAAAAGATTGACTGTAACAACTTTAGGCAAGATCCTATCTTCTCTTCCAATGATGTCAAGCTTTACGTAAGCTCTTATCTTCCATAATCTTCATCCTTAGCAAGCACTGAATCCAACCAGTAGACAACTCTAGTCAGCAAAACCCTAATCTCAACAGATATCCAGCTCTGACAGGCACAGACTTCATCTTCTTTAATCTTCAATGAACTTCATTCTCAATGCAGACACTCACAGGAGAGAATCAACTGATAGAGGAAGTTGGGATGTCAAGAGGCTTAGTGAAAACCTAGGGAAATCACTAAGATCTTAACACAGCAAGGGACAGGTATCCTCAAGGTTCTACCCAATCAAAGCATGCTCTACATCCCTCCTAAGGAGAGATGGAACTCTTTTAGGGGACCTTTTGTCATAGGATGGAATAGAGGCACAAGAAGCTCTCTATGTTTGACAAAAGAAATCAGTCTACTCTAGAGCTCTCCCTATATCTCCTATCTCCTAAGTCTTCATCAAGCAATCTTCAAGCACAAGCAACTTCAAGCTCCAAGCATTATTATTTGTCTTCAATCACCCTCAATGTCTTTATACAATCCTCAATCCAAGCACAAGCTTTAACATCCAAAGAAAAGGCCCAAAACCCAGCAAACAAACAATTTCCCAAGAGGGAAACACACCAATATCAATAAACTTGCAAAAATCAAATAAAATGGAAAAACTCATTATAAAATCCTAGATTAATTTCTAAGGGACCCTATCTATGTACCCTATACCCCACATAAACCCCAAGGCCTAAATCAAAATAAAAACCCAAGAACTATGTGTTGAATGCACCTATGTCAAGTTAAAACCCTAATTCTAGCACACTTGCTTCACACCTCTCAAAAACAATTAAATTTAAGTCACAAAAATATGACGAAAATCCAACAGGAACCTAATACTCTAATCTAACTATAGAAAAAAGAATCACATCAATATGTAAAATAAAATGGCTAAACAAAATTCAGCATAATAGATATACAAAATAAAATGCCATAAAAGCAACTAAATGTAAAAATTCACCAAAAATAGAAAAATGACTAAAATGCTAATTTTATTTTTCTACAATTTTCTTGAGACAATTATGAGGATGGAGAAAAAACTCCCATGCAAAAATGTTATGTTTTCAATTTATTATGGATTTTCAAAGATCCTAAAAATAATGTGTAAAATAAAAGAAATATGATGAAAAAGAAAAAACATGCGTGCTGAATAGCAATTAAAAACAATACATTTCAATAACTGGGCCCAGAAGGGGGTGCTAAAATGAAAGCGCGCTAGGCCCAATATTAATCATAAATTTAATGGAAAATATAAAGGAAAATGAAGAAAACCACGGTGTAGGAAGCAATCCAATTTAGTGCATTTTCTGGATGGGCCTCTAGAGGGGGTGTGGTTATCAAATCTCACTTAAGCCCAATGCCAAATATTAAATGATACGCTGCGTTTTATCCCTCAGAGTCCTCTTCACTAATTGAGATTAAAACCTGGCCGTTGGATTTCGTTTTAGTCAAAGGTCTTGTGTGGATCCAAGGGTGGTGGCATTGTCTTGAACCTTTGAACTCTGAAAGGAGGGAAAAGCCATGGATGAACAGCTTATGGACTTCATCTTCTTCCCAATCGTGCTCCCTCAAATCTCCATCAAATGCAAAAATTCAAAACCCTAACATGCTCCAAATTTCACCAGGAATTCATCTATGGTAACCAAACACCTTGAAACTAATCCTAGCTCCAAACACGATTCAAGCTTCAGAAATTGGTCCATGATCAAAAGTCACCAATCTTGAAATTGAGTGGCTCAATCTCTTCCCCAAATCACACCGATCATTTCTAACCATTAATCTAAGGTTATATCATCAAGAACAACAAGATACTTGCCTGAACAGAAATGGTGCCTCACAACTAATTGCATCTAAATTGATCCTAAAGCTACCAGAAAGTTCCACATGATCATCTACATTGAAGCTAACTAATCAAAACCAATTGAAACTACCTAAATCATGCCATGGAGTGAAGTTTACCTACCTGCAAATTTGAGATGAACAGAGGTGTGAAATCTTCAAATCAAGCTTTGAGAACTTCACTACACCTTCAATGAACCACAATCTTGCTTCTGTATGCAAAAGAAATTGTTGAAATAGCTTGGATTATGGAAACCGATCTTGAGTTGCAGATGAGAATTTTCAATGGCAAGAACACGATTCTTCCACCAATTTGCTTGGAACTTGATCTGGAAACACTCACTAGTATCAATGGAAGTGAATGCAATCAAAATTTTGGATTGAAATGGTGTGAAAGCTTGTAACCGATTCTGAATTGCACATGGAAGTTTCAAATGGAAATCTCAACAATCTCTCCCAATTCTCTATAACTCTTGCTCTGAACCTCTTCTGAATCTTATATAGAGTGTGTTGGAGGACTCTAGAAAGATCTAGATTGATCCAATGAGAAATTCACCATCTCATGTCATGAAATTCTCTTCTTATGATATGCACTTATCATCTCATGCTCCTAGCTTGCAATGCACTTGTTCTGAGTTTGAAATCTCTCCAAATGAGATATTGGAGGTGTATGGATGGAAAGGAGCTTTGTATTTGCCTTGTCAAGTTGTTTTGCAATGGTGCCTTAGGATTCAAGTAAGCCATTTACAAAGCAAGTCCTAAAAATAATCCTCAATTCAAAATTGTGGCAATGTCAATGTTCTCAAAATGATTTTTACAATCAAATTGGTATGTCATATGCCTTGGTTTGGTTGTGTAGGTCAAAAACCCTAATTTCCAACTTTGGTTCATTTAAAATATACCTTCATTTTAGGCCATTTTTATGATTTTGTGAAGCAAGCCATTCCAAGTTCTCATGACCTCTTATCTAGCCTAAAAACATCATTTTTAACACATCTCATGTTGAACATTTTTTCATTTCAAGAGTGGAAGATGGAGATTTGGACCTATGTTGAAAAATGACATGTAATTCAACTTTCCCAAAATACCCCTGGATTGCCAAGACCATAACTTGAGTTCCACAAATCCCCTTGAGGACTTCTAGTACTCAAATTAAATCTAAGACCAAGATATACAACTCTTATGTTGGCCAAGAATCCATTTGAAAACTCCTTGATGGGCAAAGGTTGCTTGGAAGTCAAGTGACTTTCATAGATAAATTTCAATGTCCTTTGATGACCCATAACTTGCAAGAACCATAACTTGAGTTCTACAAATCTTCTTGAAGACTTCTAGTACTCAAATTAAAGCTATTGAGATGCTATACAAGTTTCATGTTGACCAAGAATTCATTTGAAGCTTGAATTTTGACTTATCTGGCTTGGAAATTAGGCATAAATTAGGGTTTTTTACACTGAACCCTAATTTAGTAACTCCTCCTCTTCTTGATTCTCTTTGATTTCTCCTTGGCACAACACCACAAATGCATACACATATCAATTCATGAATCCCACATCCTTCAACTAAGCCTTGATGCTCTTCAATCACTCATTTGACCTAGGGTTGACCCAGATGAAACCCTAGTTGACTGCACTTCAACTCTGGCTCTTGTACTTGTATCAATGACTTGACTCATCTTCAAAATGACCCTCTAGGTATTCTATGATCTCTTCCATACCCTCAGTCATGTCTCACACACTTATTGATGATCTTAAACATATCCCCAAGATTGGGAGAGAAATCCACTAGTTGACCTTCAAACTTGTCAAAGCTTCAACTCATTTCTTGATTACTTGGATGATCTTGAACTTGAATAAAACCCCTTGATGGGCCTCTTTCTGATAAGAATGGCACTTGATCCCCTGTTAGATGACTTGTTATGCTATTCTATGCAAATGATTAGACTATGTACATGACTTATTAGGCAAATGACAATGCATTTGAAACATAAACCAGGTGAAATAGGTTGAGCAAATTTTAGGGTGCAACAGCTGCCCCTATTCAAACGGCTTGGACCCGACTGGGTGAAGAGCGAACGGCCTTCAAACATTCGAGGTACGAGGCGATTGAATACCAAGAACCCGGAAATTTGCCAACCGTAGAGATAAACTGCACCACTGCTTGGGGAACAACGCTCGCCGATTGATCTTGATTGTTACGGTAACCACTGATCAACTACCTGATACAGATCTGATTAACTGCCTGCGCAGCACCAAACTTGTCAATATAGGAATAACCTGGACGACTTCACTGAGGAAGTACTTCTGTCAACGAACATAACTCTGCCAACGATACAGGAAAAGAGATCCGCCATCACTACGGGAAATACCACCGCCACCACTGCGGGAAATACTCTGGGAAAATAACACTGTCATCACTACGGGTAAACAACGCCGCCATCGCTACGGGTAATACTCTGCCATCACTACAGGGAAGTAACACCGCCATCGCTACGGGTAAACAACACCGCCATCGTTACGAGTAAACAACATCGCCATCACTACGGGTAATACTCTGCCATCACTACAGGGAAAATAACACCGCCATCGCTACGGGTAATAACTCTCTGTCACCACTACAGGAAAATAACACCTCCATCGCTACGGGTACTAACTCTCTGTCACCACTACAGGAAAATAACACCGTCATTGCTACGGGTAATAACTCTCTGTCACCACTATAGGAAAATAACACCGCCATCGCTACGGGTAATACTCTCTTGAATACAGCTCCTCTGCCTATCTTTGCAGTAGCTAACTCCATCAATCATATGGGTAACACAATACGAGTCTGGTCTTCCAATTTTCAGTGCGGTCATGGCAGCAAATCTGAGAAGGACTCTACTGGGGATTTTCTGAAATCACACTGCCAGACACTTACTTCGACCTAGGCGGCAATTTCCAAAAATTGATTCCTGAAATCTTTTTGATACTGACATAACAACAATCTTGAAGAAATACTCCGCTGGAGGGGTAAGAGAAACTTAAGCAAGCAATTCTGTGGGGAATAATGACAAGACAAACATTATCATCACATGTCTCATGCTGAGACTTTTAATATTTGGTAACTGATCTGAGCAAGAGCTCTCTCCACCTGCAAGGGAAACAACACTTGAAAACCAAAGGTTAACCAACCTAGCTTATGTTTCAAAATGCGCATGTTTGAGAATGGCGTAATGCTCCGTACAACACGGATATGCTACGCGTTTTCGGGTAGATGCAAATATGACACTATATGCAAATGCAAATGCAGGCTCAAGCTGCTGGGGAAACTCTGATAAGCTTGCTTCAATACGGCTGTTGAAAGCAAATACCACATTGTTGGGGATGAACGAGCATCATAAAGTCCTCCGGTCAAAATAAATGTCGGACATACAACCAACTCCATCGGGGAGAGATTAAACTTCGATTTCCACTGGGAGGAAAGAACACCTGCTGGGGAGAGTAATTCCGCTGGGGAGGAATCGAATCTCTTGGGGAAAGTAAATCGACGACTCAGCTGGGGAACGAGGAAATCCTTCTGGAGGAAACGATGCTGTCTGAACTCAGCTTACCAACTCGGGGTTACCGCTCCACTGGGGATAAACATCCTGACGAAGGCATGACGACCTGCGGGAAGAAAACCATCTTCTATGGGAATAACCCTTCTGAACAAACTACGACTTGGCTAAACTCTTCATGAATCCTCCAAGCTGGGGGTTGATCGTTCACATACTCGACTCCCTGGGGAGTGCAACCTCTGCAAGGGATACTGATCTTGACTGGCTGGGACTATCCTCTGGGGATAAACTGCGACTAGCTCTGGAAATTGATCTCTTCGGTAGGGGGCAAAAATCATCCTAACTTTTGAAGATGATGTGCGACCTGCATGGGGATTGGCGTCGCACAAAGTTAATTCTTTCACCACGAACCTCCGGCTGGGGGCCATAATTTCTGATTTTCCTCTTCAAGGGAGAGAACCCTGCAAAACGCAAACGAGACAAGACAAATCTATACAACCAAATCTATTCGGGTTAGTGTTTGTGACATTACTTCAGTCAATTCGAAGTTTTAGCAATTATTGGCAAGGGCCAGCAAAGTTATGCAAATGCAAGTTTATCAAAACATCGGCGTTTTCCATATACAAAACAATAAAGAACAAGTATCAAATACTGAATAACATGTTTTATTAATAACAGGCCTCTGAATAGGCAGAGCTTTGTACATCGGATGCAACTCCTGGAAAGAGGAAGTTACGTACACACACATACATATATACACAAGAAGCATAAAAATACAAATACAATTCGAATTTGTACACATGTCGGCAACGTGGTGCAGACAAACATCGTGAGCTGATCGTCCTATGTCTCGCCTGACTCTGGCGCTTTCCCGGTATTCAATTTTCGGAAGATATTGTATCTGATAGACGAACCCTCAGGTGCTCCCAAACCACTAATCAATGCAGGTATCGAATTCGGACCGCAGTCATTTGCTTTTTAAATCCCTAACTTTTGCGTGAACCGTCCTTTGCGGGTTTTCAATTCACCGGGATACCCTTTTTTGCCGAAGTCGCCCAATGTAGGTTTTCGACTTCGCAGGTGTACATCTTTTCAATTTTATCCCTAACTTTTTCCCGAACCTTTTATTCTGTTTTTGGTTCGCCAGGATGCCCCATTTTTGCCTGGACTCTCTTTTTACTGTCCAGCGGGTCACTTTCAAGCAAAGTATTTTTTTACTGCGTCCGAATTCACAGGCGACGTAAAGTCTTCACCATCCATGGTAGATAGTAGCAAAGCTCCTCCTGAGAAGACTTTTCTGACAACGTATGGCCCTTCGTAATTAGGGGTCCATTTGCCCTTGTGATCTGTTTGTGGCGGGAGAATCCTTTTCAGCACGAGGTCGCCCGTCTGAAAGCTTCGAGGGTGTATCTTCTTATCGTACGCTTTCTTCATCCGGCTCTGGTACAACCGATCGTATGCTAGAGAAGCTAGCCTCTTCTCATCCATTAAACTCAGCTGATTCAACCTGTCTTTAACCCATTCTGTCTCGTCAAGTAGGACATCTCGTAATACCCTCAGGGAAGGAATCTCAACTTCTAATGGTAACACTGCTTCCATTCCGTATACCAACGAGAAAGGGGTTGCCCCGGTTGATGTGCGTACCGTCGTACGATAACCGTGCAAAGCGAAAGGTAGCATCTCGTGCCAGTCCTTATACGTCACAACCATCTTCTGAACAATTTTCTTTATGTTCTTATTGGCCGCTTCAACAACGCCATTCATCTTGGGTCGGTAAGGAGAAGAGTTGTGATGCTCAATCTTGAAATTCTGGCACAGCTCTTTCATCATCTTGTTATTCAAATTCGAACCGTTGTCGGTGATGATCCGCTCAGGGATTCCATATCTGCAGATGATATCTCGCTTGATAAATCTGGTGACCACTTGTTTGGTGACATTGGCGTATGATGCTGCTTCCACCCATTTGGTGAAGTAATCAATTGCCACCAAGATGAACCAGTGTCCGTTTGATGTCGTAGGCTCGATCTTTCCAATCATATCAATTCCCCACATCGAGAACGGCCACGGTGATGACATCACATTCAGAGGACTTGGGGGTACATGGACCTTGTCCGCATAAATTTGGCATTTATGACATCTTTTTGCAAACTTGAAACAGTTTGTTTCCATAGTTAGCCAGTAATAACCTGCCCGCAGCAGTTTTCTCGTCATAGCATGCCCACCAGCATGTGTACCAAACTTACCCTCATGTATCTCTTCCATGAGCAACTTTGCTTCTTTCTCGTCTACACAGCGTAGCAACACCAAGTCGTGGTTTCTCTTGTATAGGACACCGTCAGGATTCAAATAGAAATTGCCAGCCAATCTCCTGAGAGTCTTCTGATCTCGACTGGATGCCCCAGCCGGATACTCCTTGTTCTTCAGGAAATTCTGGATGTCATAATACCAGGGTTTATCATCAGATGCTTCATCAATAGCAAATATGAAGGCACGTCTGTCAAGCCTAGAGATAACAATCCTGGGAGCCTCGTTCCAGAAGTTAACTTTATACATGGAAGACAATGTCGCCAGGGCGTCATCCATTTGATTTTCTGCTCGCGGCACATGATGCAATTCCACCTTGTCAAAGAAAGGCAATAATCTCCTTGCATAATTCATATATGGTATCAAATTGGGCTGTCGCGTCTCCCATTCTCCTTTTATCTGATTCACTACTAGAGCTGAGTCTCCGTATACATCCAGATGTTTGATTCGTAAATCGATAGCTTCTTCAAGACCCACGATGCAAGCCTCATATTCAACCTCATTATTAGTAACAGGAAAGGTCAATCGGGCAGTAAAGGGGATGTGCGACCCCTGAGGAGTAGTAATAATTGCACCTATTCCGCTACCATAGGAATTCACAGCTCCGTCAAATATCAACTGCCATTTGGAACCCAATTCTGGTCCTTCGTCCGGCAACGGTTCTTCACAATCTTTCATCTTTAGGTACATGATATCCTCATCAGGAAAATCAAACCTCATCGATTGGTAGTCCTCAACAGGCTGCTCCGCAAGGTACTCTGACAAAACGCTACCTTTAATAGCCTTTTGGGAGACATATTGAATATCATATTCGGTTAACACCATCTGCCATCGGGAAATTCTTCTGGAGAGTGCTTGCTTCTCAAACACGTATTTGATTGGATCCATCTTTGAAATGAGCAGGGTTGTATGATTTAGCATGTATTGCCTCAAACGTTTGGCGGCCCAGGCTAGCGCGCAACACGTTTTTTTGAGCATTGAGTATCGAGATTCACAGTCTGTGAACTTCTTACTTAAATAGTAGATCGCATGCTCTTTACGTCCTGTCTCGTCGTGTTGACCGAGAACACAACCCATACTTTCCTCAAGAACTGTCAAATACATAATCAACGGTCTCCCGACCACTTGGGGTATCAAAACAGGAGGTTCCTGCAAATATTGTTTTATTTTGTCGAACGCCTTTTGACATTTTTCATTCCAGGTCACAACCTGATCTTTCTTTAACAGCTTGAATAATGGCTCGCATGTTGCGGTTATGTGAGATATGAACCGGGCGATATAGTTCAACCTCCCTAAAAACCCGCGTACTTCTTTTTCTGTTTTAGGCGTCGGCATTTCTTGTATTACTTTTATTTTCGCAGGATCAACCTCTATTCCTTTTTCGCTCACGATAAACCCCAGCAGTTTACCCGATCTCACCCCGAAGGTGCACTTGTTAGGGTTCAGTCTTAGCCTGAACTTCCTAAGCCTCTTGAATAGTTTCAGCAGATTCACCAAATGTTCTTCCTCCGTCTGGGATTTGGCAATCATATCATCAACATAAACCTCGATCTCTTTATGCATCATGTCATGAAAGAGAGTCGTCATAGCACGTTGATATGTTGCCCCAGCATTCTTCAATCCGAAGGGCATCACTTTGTAACAAAATGTTCCCCAGGGAGTAATGAAGGTAGTCTTCTCCATGTCTTCTGGCGCCATTTTAATCTGATTATAGCCCGAGAAGCCATCCATGAAGGAGAATACGGAGAATTGAGCAGTGTTATCAACCAGCACATCGATGTGAGGAAGTGGAAAGTCATCTTTCGGGCTCGCTTTGTTCAAGTCATGGTAGTCTACGCACATTCTCACTTTACCGTCTTTCTTTGGTACTGGCACAATATTAGCGACCCATGAGGGATATTTTGTAACAGCCAGGAAACCAGCATCCCACTGTTTTTGAACTTCCTCCTTAATCTTCACAGCCATGTCCGGTCTAGTTCTTCGGAGCTTCTGCTTAACCGGCGGGCATTCTTCTTTTAATGGCAGACGGTTAACAACCATATCCGTATCCAGCCCAGGCATATCCTCGTATGACCAAGCAAAGATATCATTGTACTCTTTGAGCATCTCAACCAACCTTTGCTTGATGTCGCTCTGCAGCGCAGCCCCTATACGGATGTTCCTTTCAACCCCTTCCGACCCCAAATTGACAATCTCAATGACTTCCTCATGAGGCAGAATGATTCTTTCTTCTTGTTTCAATAACCAGGTCAACTCCTCTGGCACTTCGCCATCTTCGACAATCTCTTCCTCAGCCTGAAATACCGGGTGCTCGAAGTCGAAGTGAGTCATAGGCGGTTCATAGATGTCATCTGAAATAGTAATCCTGCAAAGGAAATGGTTAAATGCTTCAAAACGCGTATAAAGCAAATAACCACGTTGCCATTTTATTGCAAAAGTAAAAATAGGAAAAACAAGGATCACAATATTTGTATATGAAAAACGCCTTTATTCATGATTAAACAATGTACTGTACATAACCAAAATGGCCCTAGGCAAAATCATTGTGCCCCAAGTAGGGCACAGGATTATTCAACAATTAAAAAACAAATCATTACTGTTTAGTTGTCACAGGAACAGTTTCCTGGATAGACCAATTGCAGAGACTTTGTCCTGGCATGCCTGGCTTGATCCATGCGTCCATATCACAGTCGCTATCTCCTTCCTCAGAATCGGAAACAGCATTGATAGTTTCGTAGCATACTCCATTTTATGTTATGGTTATGGGCCCTCTGAACTTGGGCGCTCCTGAAGAGGACGCTGATGACGAAGGATTATATCCAAGCCCGAACGTGTCGTTCTTCACGGGAATTTCCAACACCTGACCCCAGCCATTGGTTTCGCCTGCCTGCACTAGAGCTTGAGCCTCTTTATATGATGACACCGCCACATCTGATATCTTGGGTACCGGAGCTTTGTCTTTAATCTTTAGCCCTTCAAATGCTTGACAGGGTGTCTCGTGGATTTCGCTGTCGACTTCCACATATCTTAATGAAGACAGATGGCTAACCAGAATATCTTCTTCTCCACAAACGGTGACAACACTATCCCCTACCATATATTTCAATTATTGGTGCAACGTGGATGTGACTGCCCCAGCAGCATGGATCCATGGTCGTCCCAGAAGGCAACTATACACTGGCTAGATGTCCATTATATAGAATTCAGTTTCAAAAATTTCCGGGCCCACCTGCAATGGTAATGTTATCGATCCGAAAACCGACTTCCTCGTACCATCAAATGCCCTGACCACCAAATCACTGGGCGTGCAGAGAACCCCCCTGATATCCAACTTCATCATGGCCTTCTTTGGAAGCACATTCAAGGAAGACCCTGTATCCACCAACACACAGGACATGACCGTGCCTCTGCATTCAACTGAGACATGCAATGCCATATTGTGCTCTCTCCCCTTCGGGGTCAAATCAAAATCCGTGAAACCCAAACTGTGCCCCGCATTGACATGCGCCATCACCCCTTCTAACTGATTAACCGAAACATCTTGAGGAACGAATGACGTGTCTAGGATATTCAGCAAAGCGTTCCGATGGGCCTTGGAACATAATAGCAGTGACAGGATCGAGATCTTTGATGGCGTTTGCTGGAGGTGGTCCACGATCTTGTAATCACTTTTACGGATGAGCCTCATAAATTCCTCTACGTCCTTAAGCGATGTTTCCTTTTCCTTTATCTGCGAGGGGCCACTCTCGTCTACCTTGGCTTTCCCCTTTGCCAATCTCTCTGCCTCTACCTCAGGCGATGTGAAGATTCTCCCACTTCTGGTTATACCTCCTGTTCCAACAACATTATCTACAACCCCAGCTGGTTGTTTATTTACTTCAATTTTCTCACCATCGCAATATACCTCCAACCCGTAAGTCCATGGCACTGCTTTAGTACTTTCAAAAGGGACCGGTCCTGCTTTAGTAATAGTGATCGTCGGCTGCCTGGCGGGCGCCGTTATTGTTATTGTTTTCCTTGGAATCGTTACCGTCGCAACATCGTTCTGCTCCTCACACAATGCCTCTACAGGCTCTTCAACTGCGGTTCTATCAAACTGCAATGTTCCTTCGTTCATCATAGCCTGAATACCCTGTTTCAACTCATTACAACCCTCTGGCTGTACCCAACAATCCAAGCAAAACTCGTCACACCCCGGGAATACACCCCCTTTTAACAACCTGCTTTTGGTCTCACCCAACGGTGTCTTCAGCTTGTTGACATCCGTTACTAGATTCAAATTCTCCTCGGTCTGGATGGCATTTGCCCCGTGGTTGGGCATAGGCTGCTGCACTATATTTGGACCTGCCTGTCCAAAGTTAATAGCTTTGTTGTCCAACAAGTCTTGGACTTTATGTTTAAACGCATGACAACCTTCAATATCATGTCCGCGTGCCCCGGAGTTGAAATAATAGTGCTTACCAGCATCATAGCCAAACGGAGGATTGCCCGTTAACGGTGCCATGGTCCTTTTCTCCACCAACTTTAACCTTAACAATGTTTGGAGCAGTTCCGCGTATGTTGAAGGAGGTGTTTCAAATACTCGCCTGGGCTTGCCCTCTAGGATTCTGCGTTGGGTGGGGTGTTGCCTTTGTTGTTGCTATTGCTGCGGCTGTTGCTGCTGTTGTTGTTGTTGTGGAAAAGGGATAGTAACACTAGCGACCTGCTGATGTTGAGCATACTGACTTCGTCCACTGCCCCGGCCTCGGCCACCAAACACAAACTAGAATCACCTTGACGCCTACCACCGAATGCTTTCCTTTTACCTCCTGTGGGGGCAGACTCACCTGCTTGGAATCTTCCGACCTTAATACTGTCTTCGACCATCTCACCCATGAGAATCAAATCTGAAAAATTGCTCAACGAAACGTTAAACAACTTTTCGTAATATATCCCCGTGAACGTTCTGATGAACATACTATTCATTTCTCTTTCAGCCAACAGAGGATGTACTCTTGTTGCCATATCGCGCCATCTCTGCGCATACTCTTTAAAGCTTTCCTCTTTCTTCTGCGACAAACCTTGCAATTGAACTCGGTTCGGCGCCAGATCACTGTTATACTTATAATGCAGGACGAAAGCATCCGCCAATTGCTTCCAGGTTTTGATTTGAGCAGGTTCCAACCCCATGTACCACTTGAGTGACGGTCCTGACAGGCTGTCTTGAAAGAAGTGCATAAGCATCCTTTCGTCGTCCGAATACACGGGCATCCTTCTGTAATAAGAGAGGACATGCACCTTAGGGCAAGTGTCCCCCTTATACTTGTCGAAAGTGGGGGCTTTGAATTTCAGCGGTACCTTCAGCCCGGGCACCAAGCCCATAGTAGTCATGTCTAGTCCGGTAGAATTCTGATTAGCCATACCCTTCACCTGCTCTTCAAGCATTTTAATCCTTTGATTATTGTCAACGGGTCCTTCAAATCCCATGCCTCTTCCAGAAAAGGCATCCTCTTGACAGTCTTCGCCCCAGTTCATATTTTCATTTCCGTACCCGTTATAACCAGTGTTGCGACCAAACCCTTGCTGATTAGTCATGGGACCTCGTCCCCCATTACCATAACCCTGCCCAAAACCAGTGTTGATAGGAACCAATCCAGCACCATTTCCACCATAACCCTGGTTGGCGTTACCAAAACCGTCATAGCCGAAACCCTGAGGGTTGAAGCCGAACTTTCCGCCCTGATTACCGTACTAAAACCCCTGGTCATTATAGCCGAACCCGTTGTTACCAAAACCATTACCACCATTGAAGTTACCACCGCCCAGATTGGTATCTCCAAATCCCACATTGTTAACCATAGTCTCATTTCCATTCCCGGCGTTGCCATTGCCAGCGCCAGCGTCATTGTTCACAACCACAACAGGTGGGGTCACCACAGGAGTAGGGGGACCATCCTCATGAAGAGTTTCGACATGCACAGAGTTGTGGTCATTGTTGCCGTTCCCATTAGCCCGCGTCAGCAGCGGCTGCACCAATGTCTGGAGATTCTCCTGGCCTTTAGCAATACTTTCCATTGCCTGCATGAACAGGTTCAACTTCTCGCGAATCTCCTGCATCTCCACCTGGACTTGATCTATGATTCTCTTGCAGTTGTTTCGGGTTGAGTAGCGGTGAACTCTTTGTTCGTCAATCCTGGAAACCTGCAGACGAAGGAAATAAGATACCGATTCACGAATACCGGTTATGCAATACGAATGCGGATGCAAATATGTAAATATGCTACAGGTTATATTCCCCCCCCGATTCTAGTTTCGGAGAGTAAGCCATCACGACAATGGAGTCCCTATCCAGCAAGCAAGGAATCAGAAAACCTTCATATATAACAAATGCCAAGAGGCTGAGTACAAGAGTACAATTGAATACAACTGAAGAGACCTCGGCCAACAAGCCTGGAGATGGTCCAAATACAAGTAAAAATAACAAAGGTAAGGCAAAGATAAATCAGGCCAAGTGGCGTGCTCTGACGTCCTCCAATATCCTCATCGTCTCCGAGTGCCCTAGTCGGGAGATCAGCTCCTGAATCAGTAGAGCATGCCGCTCGGTAGTAGATCTCAGCTTCTGGGCGTCGTCCTGGTAGGTTCCTTTGCCAGAACTCTCGTCAAATCTGTACCTCTTGGAACCGGCCTTCTCTTCATAACCTCTAGGCTTCTCGTCGATGTCACTTACTCTGAGCTCAGCGGTACTCCTAAGTGATGTCGCTTCAGCAATCTTTGCGTCTTGGGCTTTAATCTGTGCCTCCAGCGTGGCAATCTGCATCTTCAGTTCGTCTTCGCGCTCCTTCCGCTTGGTAAGCGTGGTATTCCACAAGGCTTCCCACTTGCTGATACGGGCATAAGCTTTGCTTAGAAGTTCCTTCTTGGAAGTAAGCACCTTGCTAACACCGTTTAAGGCTATTCCCACTTTCTCTTTCTTGTTGGTTGCTTCTGTTAGCTCCGATCCCAACCTGTTAATCAATTCAGTTTGTTCCTTCACAGTGAAGGTGGCTTCCTTCTTCTCACGACGTAACTGGAAGATTTCCTTCTCTAACTCCTCATTGGCTTTCTTCAGTTCCTCGTTTTCAGCCAACAATTTGTTATACTTCTCACTCTCTTCCGAAGGAGGTACCTCAATCAATGGAAGATACAGGGGTTCCACAGCAGGATAAGGCATCAAAGAAGTACCAACTCTCTCGCGGACCCAAGCCAAATAGGGATCATAAGCTCTGCTGTTGCTCTTACCGAGCAAAGCTTTCCCCCTCCTATGGATGTTAGCCCATGCATGTCTCAATCTGATCAGAACAGCTGTGTCTAGTGACCCTGTGAGATACAGAGATTCCTGTATCTCCTTCTCAATAGGAGCGTCTCTCAAAGCGTAACCGAACTGTCTTACTAGAAGTGAAGGGTTATAGTTGATACAACCTTTCCGTCCAATCAAGGGGACATTCGGAAAGCCACTGCAACTATATATAATGTCAGTACCAAGCATACTCCGATCAAACCAAATGATATTCTCAGCAGACAGTCCCATCAACCGGGACGACCAATCCAAAGCATCGACAACATCCATAAAAGGTCCTGTCTTCGGGAGGTGCCCCTGGAACCACTTGTACAAGAGAGGAAGACAGCAAGAAACATTCTTGCCACGACGTTTCTCATTCTTGTAATGAGTGGAATGATAAACATCGTCCAAGAAAGTGGGAACTGGATTCTTCGAGGCAAGAATCAAGAAGGTGTCAGAGTCGACAAAATCTAGCACATTAGGAAACAGGACAATCCCATAGATGCAGACAGCTAGAATAGCATTGAAGGCAACCCAACATCCACTCTTTGCGCACTGTGTAGCCTTCTCAACTAGGACAGATAGGTGAAAACCATAAGCTCCATTCAGCTTAACCAAGCCTCCCGGAAACTCAGAAGCGTCCAAACTGACAATCTCAGCAAGTGTAGATAACTCAGGCTCAGCATCAACATGTACAAAGGGCATCTGGTCCAACACCGGAATTCCCAACATCGCAGAATACTCCTCCAAAGTGGGTGCTAGAATATAGTCAGGAAACAAGAAACATCTCAGCTGCGGCTCATAAAACTGCAACAGAGTATACACCCCAGTCGTCTCAAATGCAGAAGGTCTGTAAAACAAGCTAAGCAATCTCCCATAAGATACCCTGAACTCAGCCCTCACACTCTCATCTGCTAGAGCAACTAGACCCAGCAAGGAACTGATGTCTGGCGAATGCAACCGGTAAGCAATTGTCTTCTTCAGGGACTCCATGTCTGGCTAGAAGATATACTAGAATCAGAGGGGAATGATCACCTGCAACATAAATACATGTTAATGAATGAACTGCAATCATGAAAATGCACATGCATATGCAAACAAGGGACCAAGTGTAATGCTGATAGACTGAGCTGCTCTGTACTGAAGCTTGAGAACCATCCACTCTTTATCTCAAACGAAATCAACCACTCAAATGAACCTTGTAACCACATCTCACTGACAGAGATAAACCAGGTATTCTGAGGTCAAAGGTTTCCTGCAAACAGACCCTCCTACCCCTCACAGGTATGTACTTAACTCGCAGACGAGGTACGACATCCTATGCGGGTTCAACGTCACAGACTTTCAAGAGCGATGATACGATACCCAGAAGGTGTGGAATCATCATCCCTTGAAGCGACCTCACTTAGTTGAATCCCAATTGATAGGTCCCCAGAGTCGACAATCCTCGGGTCAGACAACTTGTCGAGCCCTAAGGGCCAGGCAAGAAGCATCAAAGAGAATCTCGTCCGAGCGTAAATTTCGTGGCTAGCTGGTGCGAGCTAAGCAAGCAGGCAAACCACTACTCTCTACTTCTAAGTCTATGTGTAACCTCAAGCCCAGGTCCGGCTTATCTCTCAACAGACTACCCCCTTCCCACAGCAGCAATAACAGTATAAAGCTGATAATAAAATGCGGAAAGTAAAGATAGAAAAGTAAATCTATACAACACCCAGGACGGGAAAACAAGCGCTAGGATTGACTCACATAAGGGATATTCCTGTCCCCAGCAGAGTCGCCAGCTGTCGCTACTGCGAAAATCGGCGCCGGCTGAACAGAAGAGTCGCCACCGTGCATTATTTATCCCAAAGGAGGGAAAGGAAATGCTCGAAGTAAACCTACCGCAAAGACGGGAAAGGAATGGTCATCGCAACCAAATCCTGGATTCGGGAGTCGGTTACGCAAGGGGAAGGTATTAGCACCCCTCACGTCCGTCATACTCGACGGGATCCACGCTTGTTTTCTAGTACGGATTGTTATTCTATCTACTCTACAGGTCTGGGTTAAAAAGAAAAAAAATGACTCGGCAAAGTATCGCACTTTATGCCTACGTATTCCCGTCTAGAACGAGAAATCAGAGTCAATGTAGTTCGCCTACCTACGGGAAAGGAGGGAAGGTTTCTCGCTAGGATATCGCATCCTATGCCTACGTACTATCATACAGCATGAAAGATCAGAGCAAACGTAGTTCGGGCTACGGAAGACACAAGCTTGTCTGAATGTTTTTTTATCTCCTTATGAAAGGGTTTTTCCTGATTAAGAGTCCAAGCGGACAAAAATGACACTTTGATGTTTGTTTTCAGTCTTTTACGCAAGAACTGTCTTTTATGATGTTTGCAATCTCTGACGCGCTAGAGACTATGATTTGAGGGTGACTACGTCGTATGTCACCCTAAGGGTAACACACTAAGCAATCAGGTTACTGAAGAGTGAACTTCCAGCAACCTTTCTCAAATAGCTTAAGGCTCGTAGCGTACGGCATCAATCGTCCTTATTACTGTGTTTTGAGTTGTTCTGAGATAGAAGAGAAAGAAGTCTAAAAATCCTAGGGTTTGAAAGTGAATCAAAACTACCCTAATGTTATCATGCATGGATTACAACCTAATGTCTGTCATAATTCCCTCCTGCGCAGAGGAAATCAGAGATCCTAGGGGATAAACGGAAAAGAAACAGGAGATATACAATAAATAGTAAATATGCATGAGATGCAACAATACAATAAGCAAAGGAGAAAGCAATAAGCAAGAGGAGACAAGCTCCACCTCAAACCTAAGGGCAAATCAATAAACAATACAGCAAAGAAAACCACACCCAACACCAGCTCAGACAGCCACACTAGCTCCTACAGCAAACAGTCCAAACAGCATCAGCTCTGGCAGCTACAGGGGATTAACAGCAAAAGATTGACAGTAACAACTTTAGGCAAGATCCTATCTTCTCTTCCAATGATGTAAAGCTTTAGGTAAGCTCTTATCTTCCATAATCTTCATCCTTAGCAAGCACTGAATCCAACCAGTAGACAGCTCTAGTCAGCAAAACCCTAATCTCAACAGATATCCAGCTCTGACAGGCACAGGTGTTGCACCCCAAAATTTGCCCAACCTTTTCTAACCTAGGTTTATGTTTCAATTGCATAATCATTTGCATTGTCATCATGTACATAGTGTATTCATCTGCATTGCATAGCATAGGCAAGATATCTTAACAGGGGATCAAGTGCTATTCTTGTCTCAAGAGGTATGTTCAAGGGGTTTCATTCATATTCAAGATTACTCAGATTGATCAGTGAGTTCTCTCCTATCTTGAGGTTATTAGGGGATCATTAGAGGAAGTGTGAGCTATGAGCCAAGAGCATGAGGTGTGTATGGATGTTATGGAAAGCCTAGATGATCATTTTGAAGGAGAGCCAGGTCATTGGAATGATTGCAAGAGCCTCAGTTGAAGTCAGTCAACTAGGGTTTCATCTAGGTCAACCCTAGGTCAAGGACTTGATTTGAAAGGTATCAAGGCTCATTTGAATGATGTGGGATTCATTATTTGCTACATGGATATGGATGTGGTGTTGTGCCCAAGAAAAATCAAAAGAAGTCAAGGAGAAGTGAAGTTACCAAATTAGGGTTTCAGTGCATAATCCCCTGATTTAGGTCAAACTTCAAAGCAGTGTAACTCAAGAGGCAAGCTTCATATGAATTTATGGTCCACATGGAACTTGTATAGTATCTTCATAGCTTTAATTTTAGTGGTGGAAGTCATCAAGATGATTTACAGAGCTCAAGTTATGGTCCTTGCAAGTTGCAGGTCATCTGAGGACACTAAAATTTGTCTGTGAAAGTTGTCTGTCATCCAAGCAACTTTTGACCTTCAAGGAGTTTTCAAATGAATTATTGGCAAACATAAGGGTTATTCTTCATGATCTCCCCTTTCCAAAAAGGTATGGTATGCCTTCATATGATTTGTGAAGCTCAAGTTATAGTTTGTGCAAGTCAGGGGTATTTTGGGAAAGTGGAATTATATGTCATTCTTAGCGTATGCCTAAAACTCATACAAGGAAGCTTCAAATGAAAAACTTCACAACATCAAAGTTGCTCAAAATGGCATTTTAAGTCTATAAAAGAGGTCATGGAAGTTTGGAAATGCATAGAACAAGAATTGACCAAAGTTGGTGAAAAATGACTTAAAAAATGGACATAAGTTGAAAAAGTTCAAGTCGAAAATTGGTTTGGGCAATCTACACATCCAAAATGGGGCATATGATATATCATTTTGAGTCTAAACAACATTTTAAAGACTTTGGTTCAGCCACAATTTTGAGATAGGGCTTTAAAAATGGACTTGCTTTGTAATTCCATTACTTGCATAATAATGTACATGTGAGAAACTCAACATAAGACAAAGGAATCCCTTGTTTTTCACTCATATCACTCCAATTTGTCATGAAAAGAGATTTTAAAAGGTGGTTAAGGGGCTGTTAGTGGATTGAAGTGAGATATCATGAGGCATCAAAATACCATATCATGAGAAATTCATAAAGTTTCTAGAATCATCCTAGATTGATCTAGAAGACTCTAGATCTTTCCATGCTCTCCTATATATTGGATTGAGATCATTAAGAGTAAGGGTTGGTGATAGTTGATGTTGAATCCATTTTCTCCATTTGCAAATCATATTGAATCTTCATTTTTCTCTTCACCATTTTTCCCGCATTTTTCTACACTTGAAAACTCAAATTTTCAATTCCATTTTTCTCCCACTTTTGGTTCATTCCACCATTGCAAATACATTCCTTATCATTCTTACAATTGATTCAACACTTTTTTGGCCATAATTGATGCATGAACCAAGCTACACAACTCCATTAAAGTGAGCTCCAAGTGAAAATTGATTTTTTGTTTTTCCATCAATTCACTCCTTTCTTTCCATCCAAACACCTTCCTCATCAATTAAAGGACGTGTCCATATCATTTTCTCAAAGAATTGGTGATCGAGTGAAGCTCCATAAGCCATTTTTCGGAGGTATAAAGAATTCGACATAACTCATGATTTATGAGTCTTTCTTGCATTATTGTTGTTGCATTACATTGCTCTCATCTCCTACATGGATTCTAGTACAAAAAGATGGGTTTTATGACAATTTTTTGGTTCTTGAATTTTTCTTGAGGTGCCACGTTTTGGGAGTTAGAGAGAGTTTCAAGAAAATCTAAGACCATATTTGGATTCCTTGATTTTTTTCCTTCAAGTTTGACCAAAATTTTGTGCGAAACGGATAATTATTGATGGAGTTATGGTGCTTCAAAGTAGCAAAAAACTCATGTTCATGGAGCTGCGGGTTACTATTAACAAAGTTAAAAAATTTGATTTGGAGAAGAAGGTGTTAGCACCGTCGGATGCATTTCCAAGTCAAGGTTTCTTCCATTCATCCAACGCCTCTCACCGCGCCACGCAATCGGCCACATGAGCCTCATGCCACTTTTATTTATTCATGTTATTTTCTTTTATTTTCCTATTGCCATGTTTTTTTTAATTTTTCTGTTTTATATGTTGACTTCAAATAATCATAAAAAATAGGAAAATTAGTCTTTTTGATCCCCATTTCTTTGGATTTTTTACATTTGGGTCATTATAAAAAGGCCAATGCTGGTGCTATCATTTTGTTGAATTTCTTTGACCTATCAAAACACAATTTAAATGTCAATCCTTTTGCAGGGATCTCATGCACATGTTGAGGTATTGTGATATATTTTTGTGGGAATTTTATTGTACCATTTTAATTGGTTTTGGATGCTTTCTTTAACATGCTCCACTTTAATCTTTCCTTTGGTATACATGAGATATCTTGCAATGTTTCCATCTTATTTGACCATTTATCTTTGGATATTTTTGTGGTATCTCTCACCCCTGGTTTGTGGCTTGATGTAGGGCATTGGAGATTTTTATTTGAATTTTTTAGCACCTTTTGCTATTCTTCTTATACTTTTGTATTCGGACTTGTAATTTGGACTTCCGAACGGACTTTATTTTTGTTAAGGCTCCAACGGCCGCTTTGTGTTTGCGTGATGAGCGTCGTGGCTTATATTTCTTATTATAGATAGGTTAGAGGTATTTGAAGACCCCTTAGGTGGCTGTTATTTGTATGTGTAGCTTTCCCAATTATCGACTTGTTTGCATGATAGCACGTTGCGATTCCAAATAGTGGATTACGCGTTTCACTCGGATTTTTCACTCGATTCTTTGCATATGATCACTTGATATTTTCTTATTCCATCCATGAATGGGCTTGAGGTTGAGACATACCGTCCTCCCTCCTTTGCATTGCATTTACCATTGCTATATTCATGTTCACTTGTATGCGGTTATTACTTGTATTTCCGTTTCTTCCTTTCGTTTTCCTTTCCCGTAGGACTTCCATTCTTCCTTGTTCAAGGGAGGATGTGATAGACATTAGGAGCTAACCCATGTATGATAACATTAGGGTAGATTTTTATCCCTTTTTGTAACCCTAGGAGTTTTTTAGAGTGTCATCTCTTCTTTCTTCAGAACGACAGAAAAACATTAATAAAGGTTATAACAAAATCAATTCATTTCTTCCGTCAAAAGATTTGAACAAACATCAACCTTTTTGCAATAAGAAAACCCTTGTTTAAGGTGAGATTTTTCATAAAAGACACTCGAACAGCTTGTGTCGTGCGTAGCCGAACTACGTTTGCTCTGATCTTCCATGCAGTGTGGAAGTACGTAGGCATAGGATGCGATATCCTAGCGAGCAACCTTCCCCACCTTCACCCGTAGTTAGGCGAACTACGTTGACTCTGATTTCTCATTCCAGACGGGGATACGTAGGCATAAAGTGTGATGCTTTGCCGAGTCATATTTTCTTTTCTTTTCAGACCTCATCCTTTAGTTTAGATAGAAGTGTAATCCGTACAAACCAAGCAAGCGTGGATCCCATCGAGTACGATGGACGTGAGGGGTGCTAATACCTTCCCCTTGCGTAACCGACTCCCGAATCCAGGTTTTGGTTGCGATGACCATACCTTTTCCCGTCTTTGCGTTAGGTTTACTTCGAGCGTTTCCTTTCCCTCCTTTGGGATAAATAACGCACGGTGGCGACTCTTCTGTATTGCCGGCGCCGATTTTCGCAGTAGCGACAACAGGCTTCATCTTCTTTAATCTTCAATGAACTTCATTCTCAATAGGCTTACAATCTCAATGTAGACACTCACAGGAGAGAATCAACTGATAGAGGAAGTTGGGGTGTTAAGAGGCTTAGTGAAAACCTAGGGAAATCACTAAGATCTTAACACAGCAAGGGACAGGTATCCTCAAGGTTCTACCCCATCAAAGCATGCTCTACATCCCTCCTAAGGAGAGATGGAACTCTTTTAGGGGACCTTGTGTCATAGGATGGAATAGAGGCACAAGAAGCTCTCTATGTTTGACAAAAGAAATCAGTCTACTCTAGAGCTCTCCCTATATCTCCTATCTCCTATGTCTTCATCAAGCAATCTTCAAGAACAAGCAACTTCAAGCTCCAAGCATTATTATTTGTCTTCAATCACCCTCAAGGTCTTTATACAATCCTCAAGCCAAGCACAAGCCTTAACATCCAAAGAAAAGGCCCAAAACCCAGCAAATAAACAATTTCCCAAGAGGGAAACACACCAATATCAATCAAATTGCAAAAATCAAATAAAATGGCAAAACTCATTATAAAATACTATATTAATTTCTAAGGGACCCTAGCTATGTAACCTATACCCCACATAAACCCCAAGGCCTAAATCAAACTAAAAACCCAAGAACTATGTGTTGAATGCACCTATGTCAAGTTAAAACCCTAATTCTAGCACACTTGCTTCACACCTCTCAAAAACAATTAAATTTAAGTCACAAAAATGTGACAAAAATCCAGGGGGAACCTAATACTTTAATCTAACTATAGAAAAAAGAATCACATCAATATGTAAAATAAAATGGCTAAAAAAAATTCAGCAAGATAGATATACAAATTAAAATGCCATAAAAGCAACTAAATGTAAAAATTCACCAAAAATAGAAAAATGAATAAAATGCTAGTTTTATTTTGCTAAACTTTTCTTGAGACAATTATGAGAATGGAGAAAAAACTCCCATGCAAAAATGTTATGTTTTCAATTTATTATGGATTTTCAAAGATCGTAAAAATAATGTGTAAAATAAAAGAAATATGATGAAAAAGAAAAAACATGCGTGCTGAATAGCAATTAAAAACAATACATTTCAATAACTGGGCCCAGAAGGGGGTGCTAAAATGAAAGCGTTCTAGGCCCAATATTAATCAGAAATTTAATGGAAAATATAAAGGAAAATGAAGAAAACCACGATGCAGGAAGCAATCCAATTTAGTGCATTTTCTGGATGGGCCTCTAGAGGGGGTGTGGTTATCAAATCTCACTTAAGCCCAATGCCAAATATTAAATGATACGCTGCATTTTATCCCTCAGAGTCCTCTTCACTAATTGAGATTAAAACCTGGCCGTTGGATTTCGTTTTAGTCAAAGGTCTTGTGTGGATCCAAGGGTGGTGGCATTGTCTTCAACCTTTGAACTCTAAAAGGAGGGAAAAGCCATGGATGAACAGCTTATGGACTTCATCTTCTTCCCAATCGTGCTCCCTCAAATCTCCATCAAATGCAAAAATTCAAAACCCTAACATGCTCCAAATTTCACCAGGAATTCATCTATGGTAACCAAACACCTTGAAACTAATCCTAGCTCCAAACACGATTCAAACTTCAGAAATTGGTCCATGATCAAAAGTCACCAATCTTGAAATTGAGTGGCTCAATCTCTTCCCCACTTCACACCGATCATTTCTAACCATTAATCTTAGGTTATATCATCAAGAACAACAAGATACTTGCCTGAACAGAAATGGTGCCTCACAACTAATTGCATCTAAATTGATCCTAAAGCTACCAGAAAGTTCCACATGATCATCTATATTGAAGCTAACTAATCAAAACCAATTGAAACTACCTAAATCATGCCATGGAGTGAAGTTTACCTACCTGCAAATTTGAGATGAACAGAGGTGTGAAATCTTCAAATCAAGCTTTGAGAACTTCACTACACCTTCAATGAACCACAATCTTGCTTCTGTATGCAAAAGAAATGGTTGAAATAGCTTGGATTATGGAAACCGATCTTGAGTTGCAGATGAGAATTTTCAATGGCAAGAACACGATTCTTCCACCAATTTGCTTGGAACTTGATCTGGAAACACTCACTAGTATCAATGGAAGTGAATGCAATCAAAATTTTGGATTGAAATGGTGTGAAAGCTTGTAACCGATTCTGAATTGCACATGGAAGTTTTAAATGGAAATCTCAACAATCTCTCCCAATTCTCTCTAACTCTTGCTCTGAACCTCTTCTGAATCTTATATAGAGTGTGTTGGAGGACTCTAGAAAGATCTAGATTGATCCAATGAGAAATTCACCATCTCATGTCATGAAATTCTCTTCTTATGATATGCACTTATCATCTCATGCTCCTAGCTTGCAATGCACTTGTTATGAGTTTGAAATCTCTCCAAATGAGATATTGGAGGTGTATGGATGGAAAGGAGCCTTGTATTTGCCTTGTCAAGTGGTTTTGCAATGGTGCCTTAGGATTCAAGTAAGCCATTTACAAAGCAAGTCCTAAAAATAATCCTCAATTCAAAATTGTGGCAATGTCAATGTTCTCAAAATGATTTTTACAATCAAATTGGTATGTCATATGCCTTGGTTTGGTTGTGTAGGTCAAAAACCCTAATTTCCAACTTTGGTTCATTTAAAATATACCTTCATTTTAGGCCATTTTTATGATTTTGTGAAGCAAGCCATTCCAAGTTCTCATGACCTCTTATCTAGCCTAAAAACATCATTTTGAACACATCTCATGTTGAACATTTTTTCATTTCAGGAGTGGAAGATGGAGATTTGGACCTATGTTGAAAAATGACCTGTAATTCAACTTTCCCAAAATACCCCTGGATTTCCAAGACCATAACTCGAGTTCCACAAATCCCCTTGAGGACTTATTCTACTCAAATAAAAGCTAAGATCAAGATATACAACTCTTATGTTGGCCAAGGATCCATTTGAAAACTCCTTGATGGGCAAAGGTTGCTTGGAAGTCAAGTGACTTTCACAGATAAATTTCAATGTCCTCTGATGACCCATAACTTGCAAGAACCATAACTTGAGTTCTACAAATCTTATTGAAGACTTATAGTACTCAAATTAAAGCTATTGAGATGCTCTACAAGTTTCATGTTGACCAAGAATTCATTTGAAGCTTGCATTTTGACTTATCTGGCTTGAAAATTAGGCATAAATTAGGGTTTTTTACATTGAACCCTAATTTAGTAACTCCTCCTCTTCTTGATTCTCTTTGATTTCTCCTTGGCACAACACCACACATGCATACACATATCAATTCATGAATCCCACATCTTTCAACTAAGCCTTGATGGTCTTCAATCACTCATTTGACCTAGGGTTGACCCAGATAAAACCCTAGTTGACTGCACTTCAACTCTGGCTCTTGTACTTGTATCAATGACTTGACTCGTCTTCAAAATGACCCTCTAGGTATTCTATGATCTCTTCCATACCCTCAGTCATGTCTCACACACTTATTGATGATCTTCAACATATCCCCAAGATTGGGAGAGAAATCCACTGGTTGACCTTCAAACTTGTCAAAGCTTCAACTCATTTCTTGATTACTTGGATGATCTTGAACTTGAATAAAACCCCTTGATGGGCCTCTTTCTGATAAGAATGGCACTTGGTCCCCTGTTAGATGACTTGTTATGATATGCTATGCAAATGATTAGACTATGTACATGACATATTAGGCAAATGACAATGCAATTGAAACATAAACCAGGTGAAATAGGTTGAGCAAATTTTAGGGTGCAACAGACGGGAAAACAAGTGCTACGATTGACTCGCGTAGGGAACCGTTGGAATCCCCAGAAGAGTCCCCAGTTGTCGCTACTGTGAAAATCGGCGCCGGCTATGACAGAAGAGTCGCCACCGTGCGTTATTTATCCCACAGGAGGGAAAGGGAACGCTCAAAGTAAACCTAACGCAAAACGGGAAAGGAATGGTCATCGCAACCAAATCCTGGATTCGGGAGTCGATTACGCAAGGAGAAGGTATTAGCATCCCTCACGTCCGCCGTACTCGATGGGATCCACGCTTGTTTTCTGGTACGGATTGTTATTCTATCTACTCTAAAGGTCTGGGTAAAAAAGAAAAGAAAATGACTCGGCAAAGTATCGCACTTTATGCCTACGTATTCCCGTCTGGAACGAGAAATCAGAGTCAACGTAGTTCGCCTACCTACGGGAAAGAAGGGGATGTTTGCTCGCTAGGATACGACATCCTATGCCTACGTACTTTCATACAACATGAAAGATCAGAGCAAACGTAGTTCGGGCTACGGAAGACACAAGCTTGTCTGACTGTTTTTATTACCTAAGCTCCTGACCAGCACTCCACCAGATGAGAAATTCTTCACATCCAAGCTCCTTCAAGCTCTCCAAAGCATCTTCAATTGGCCTTCACCATCATCCAAGCATAAGAGCACCACCACCCTAATTTACGGGGAACTATTGAATCAAACTAGTCAAATTAGTTCATCAGAAACACCTAGAAGTTAGTCCTAAACTAAATCTAATTATAATACCAAAAATGATTGTAAAATCCTACAAAAATTACTAAGGGTTCCTAAACCTCTTAAGAATATGCCATATAAAAACCAGGGGGTAATTCATCCATTAAGTCCTAAAACTATGCCCTAAACCTAAGGGTACTATCCTAAAACCCTAATTCTACACCACTTAATGTTCAAGGCTCCAACTAGCCTAAAATTCTCTCACAAAAATATGAGAAAATTACTATGGGTACATGCATATCTAATCCATCTAGCCCAAAAGGAATCAACTCAAAAGTCATCACGAATCATCCATACTAAAATCAACAAAAACACATATCAAACATATTGAAAATAAAACCAATTAAAATGCCAAAAATGCAATAAAAAAATGCATGAATTAATGAAATATTAATCCTATAAAATTCTAGACTCTCTAAGGAGTCAGGGAAGAAAAACCTGGATTAAAAAGATTAATTTTCCTAATTCTTATGAATTATTTCCTAAACTATATGAAAATGAAAATAAAAGAAAATAATAAGAAAATGGATAAACCTGCGTTGCAAATAGCAATTATATCATGTTATTATCCAGATTGGGCCTAGAATGGGGGTGTGGTTAGCATATCTGACTAAGCCCAAAACGAAATTAAAACATGATCAGAAAATGAAATGAAAATGGAAAAACCTTGTGATGAAATGCAATGTTTCTACGTTGTAATTCACTCATGGGCCAGGATAGGGGTGTGATTAGCAAGCAACTGGTTAAGCCCACCCAAATACCATTAAGTGAAACGGTGAGTTTTGATAAAACTCATTCTCTTCAGATTTGAAACGCAATCGTGGCCCTAGGATTGAGTCTTCAGTCAAAGTCAAACATGGATCCTAGGGTTGGGAGTCATCGTCCCCAAATGTTTGAAAAATGGAGGGAGAAACTCAGACGGTGGCCTGAGCTTTGCGCCACCGTCTTCTCCGGTGTGGCAATCCCAACAAAGCATCAAACGCAACAACTAAACACCCTATTCTCCTCAAAATTTCATCCTGATCGCGAATATGCCCTCAAAATTCATTGATTCATCCTCTAAAACCAAACCCGATCCAAGTTACAGAGAAATCACCAAATCTTGAACATCTCAAATCTTGCAATTAAAAAGCCTAAACTCATCTACATGCTTCCCTGATCAATTCTCACCATTCAGCCATGCTTAAAGCCTCAAGAATTAAGAGATATCTCCCTCAACAGAAATCTTACACTGACCTAAAGTATCTCTAATCGTCCAATTCTTGTGCCTAAATCCAACCTAGCACCATCACTAACCTATCCAACTATCAAAACCTAAGCAATTACCTCTAAATTAAGCTAAAGCTTGAAAGTTACAAACCTGGAAAAAATGGATGAACATATGAGGTTATGGCTCGATTCAACCTCCAATCTTTTGCAGAATCACTCAAGAACCACTTCTAAAGCTTCTCCAATGATCAATTTGCTTTGGAATTCCCTCTATCTCCAATCACGATTTCTGATGCAGCTTGAGAATTTTCGATGGCTTGCTCTGGTTCCTTGCTCAATTCCTCCCAAAAATTGATCTGAATTAGTTGCAAATGTTATACAGAATGTGATGGAAACCTCTAGAACTTTCTGTAACAACCACAATGAGATGAATGGCTATGGTATCTCCCTTGTTTTTGATCCAATGGCATGTAATTCAAATGTTGCTTCCTTCTTAAGTAACAAAAGGGAACCACATGCAAATGACCTCAAATCCAAAAAGTAGTAATGTCATTGTCTTTAAAATGCCTTTTCTGATCAATTTGGTATATAATATGGACTTGTTTGGACCCCAACCATTAAATGACTTATTTTTCTTCCTTTTCAAACTTTCTCAAACCAACTTCTCATATGAGCCATTTCAATGCCTCCTTGATGCATGGTCAAGGTTAAAACCCTATTTTGAGCAAATTTCTAGTTGATCAAATTTTCATTTGAGGCCTCTAAGTTAGTGAAAATGGCCTATGGTCACAAATGACCTATAATCACCAATACCCAAAATACCCCTGGCTTGCAAAGATCATATCTTGAGTTCTACAAATCCTATCAAGGACTTATAGTACTATATGGAAAGCTAAGATCAAGGTATACAAATCTCATGTTGGCAAAGAATCCATTTGAAACCTCCTTGAAGGGCAAAAGTTGCTTGGAAGTCAAGTGACTTTCATAGATAAATTTCATAGTCATCTGATGACCTGTAACTTGTCTGGACCATAACATGAGTTCTATAAATCCCCTTGAGGACTTATAGTATTCAAATTAAAGGTATTGAGATGCTTTACAAGTTTCATGTTGGACAAGAATCCATTTGAGACTTGTATTTTGACTTATGTGGCTTTGAAGTTAGGCACTAAATAGGGGATTTTACACTGAAACCCTAACTTAGCAACTTCCCACATTCTTGATCTTTCTTTGCTTAACCTTGGCACAACACCACACATGTATAAACATACCAATCCATGAATCCCATGACTTCAAAGTAGGCTTTGATACTCTCCAATTTGCACAATTGATCTAGGGTTGACCCAGATGAAACCCTAGTTGACTGCACCTCAACTGTGGTTCTTGTACTTGAATCAATGACTTGTCTTAGATTCAATAGGGCCCTCTAGGCATCCCATGAGATCCATACACACCTCAGATTCACATTCCATATTTCTCATTCCACTGATGATTCTCAATATTCCTCAAGATATGAGCAAAACCCACATATAGGCACTCAAGCTTCTCAAGACTTCAAATCTCTTCTTGATGACTTGAATGACTTCTCAATCTTGGATAACACCTCTTGCTAGGCTCTTCCCTTGATAGACACCCTTGATCCCTTGTTGGATGCATGCTATGCTATAATATGCAAATGATTGAATTATGTACATGATGTAACTATGCAAATGAAATGCAATGAAACATAAATCAGACATGAAAAGGTTGAGCAAATTTTGGGGTGCAACAAAATGGATATGCTTCTTAAAAGAGATGTCCGCTTATCGTTGAAGACGGATAAGCTTCTATTAAGAGGTTTCCACTTATAGTTGAAAATGGATAAGCTTGTCAAAAGAGATTGTCACTTATCGTTGAAAATGGATAATCTTCTCGAAAGAGATTGCCACTTATTGATGAAAATGGATAAGCTTCTTGAAAGAGAATGCCACTTATCGTTGAAGAAGGATAAGCTTCTCTGAAGAGATTTCCACTTATCGTAGAAAATGGATAAGCTTCTCGAAAGAGATTGTCATTTATTGTGGAATAGGAATAAGCTTCTTGAAAGAGATTACCAATTATCGTTAAAAAAGGATAAGCTTCTCGAAAGAGATGGACACTTATCGTTGAAAATGGATAAGCTTTTCGAAAGAGATTGCCACTTATCATTCAAGAAGGATAAACTTCTCTGAAGAAATTTCCACTTATCGTTGAAAATGGATAAGCTTCTGGAAAGAGATTGTCACTTATCATTGAAGAAGGATAAGCTTCTCTGAAGAGATATCGACTTATCATTGAAATGGATAAGTTTGTCGAAAGAGATTGTCACTTATCGTCGAACATGGATAAGCTTTTCGAAAGAGATTTCCACTTATCGTTTAAAAAGGATAAGCTTCTCATAAGAGATTGCCACTTATCGTTGAAAATGGATAAGTTTCTCGAAAGAGATTTCCACTTATCGTTCAAGAAGTATTAACTTCCCTGAATTGATTACCACTTATCGTTGAAAATTGATAAGCTTCTCCAAAGAGATTTCCCCTTATCATTCCAGAAGGATAAGCTTCTCTGAAGATATTTCCACTTATCGTTGAAGAAGGATAAGCTTCTCTGAAGAGATTGCCACTTATCGTTGAGAAAGGATAAGCTTCTCGAAAGATATTTCCACTTATCGTTGAAGAAAGATAAGCTTCTCGAAAGAGATTACCACTTCTCGTTGAAGAATGATAAGCTTCTCTGAAGAGATTTCCATTTATCATTTAAAATGGATAAGCTTCTCGAAAGAGATTGCAACTTATCATTCAAAACAGATAAGCTTCTCGAAAGGGATTTCCACTTATCGTTGAAGAAGCATAAGCTTCTCTGAAGAGATTGCCACATATCGTTGAAAATGGATAAGCTTCTCGAAATAGATTGCCGCTTATCGTTAAAAATGGATAAGCTTGTCGAAAGAGATTGCCACTTATCGTTGGAAATGGATAAGCTTCTCGAAAGAGATTGCCACGTATCGTTGAAAATGGATAAGCTTCTTGAAAGAGATGTCCGCTTATCTTTGAAGAAGGATAAGCTTCTATTAAGAGGTTTCCACTTATAGTTGAAAATGGATAAACTTGTCAAAAGATATTGTCACTTATCGTTGAAAATTGATAAGCTTCTCGAAAGAGATTGCCACTTATTGCTTAAAATGGATAAGCTTGTTGAAAGAGAATGCCACTTATCGTTGAAGAAGGATAAGCTTCTCTGAAGAGATTTCCACTTATCGTAGAAAATGGATAAGCTTCTTGAAAGAGATTGTCACATATTGTTGAAAATGAATAAGCTTCTCGAAAGAGATTGCCAATTATCGTTAAAAAAGGATTAGCTTCTCGAAAGAGATGGACACTTATCGTTGAAAATGGATAAGCTTTTCGAAAGAGATTTCCACTTATCATTCAAGAAGGATAAACTTCTCTGAAGAGATTTCCACTTATCGTTGAAAATGGATAAGCTTCTCGAAAGAGATTGCCACTTATCATTGAAGAAGGATAAGCTTCTCTGAAGAGATATCCACTTATCATTGAAATGGATAAGCTTTTCGAAAGAGATTGTCACTTATCTTTGAACATGGATAAGCTTTTCAAAAGAGGTTGCCACTTATCGTTGAAAAAGGATAAGCTTCTCGAAAGAGATTGCCACTTATCGTTCAAGAAGTATTAACTTCCTTGAAGAGATTACCACTTATCGTTGAAAATTGATAAGCTTCTCCAAAGAGATTTCCACTTATCATTCCAGAAGGATAAGCTTCTCTAAAGAGATTTCCACTAATCGTTGAAGAAGGATAAGCTTCTCGAAAGAGATTTCCACTTATCGTCGAAGAAGGATAAGCTTCTCGAAAGAGATTACCACTTCTCATTGAAGAATGATAAGCTTCTCTGAAGAGATTTCCATTTATCGTTTAAAATGGATAAGCTTCTCGAAAGAGATTGCAACTTATCATTCAAAACGGATAAGCTTCTAGAAAGGGATTTCCA
Source organism: Lathyrus sativus (assembly GCA_963859935.3). Lineage (NCBI taxonomy): Eukaryota > Viridiplantae > Streptophyta > Magnoliopsida > Fabales > Fabaceae > Lathyrus > Lathyrus sativus. Next base: position 239,216,880 of record OZ012738.1, on the reverse strand, counting down.
CTTATCGTTGAAGAAGCATAAGCTTCTCTGAAGAGATTGCCACATATCGTTGAAAATGGATAAGCTTCTCAAAATAGATTGCCACTTATCGTTAAAAATGTTTAAGATTGTCGAAAGAGATTTCCACTTATCGTTGGAAATGGATAAGCTTCTCGAAAGAGATTGCCACTTATCGTTGAAAATGGATAATCTTCTTGAAAGAGCTATCCGCTTATCGTTGAAGAAGGATAAGCTTCTCTTAAGAGGTTTCCACTTATTGTTGAAAATGGATAAGCTTGTCAAAAGATATTGTCACTTATCGTTGAAAATGGATAAGCTTCTCGAAAGAGATTGCCACTTATTGCTGAAAATGGATAAGCTTGTTGAAAGAGAATGCCACTTATCGTAGAAGAAAGATAAGCTTCTCTGAAGAGATTTCCACTTATCGTAGAAAATGGATAAGCTTCTTGAAAGAGATTGTCACATATTGTTGAAAATGAATAAGCTTCTCGAAAGAGATTGCAAATTATCGTTAAAAAAGGATAAGCTTCTTGAAGAGATGGACACTTATCATTTAAAATGGATAAGCTTCTCGAAAGAGATTGCTACTTACCATTCAAGAAGGATAAACTTCTCTAAAGAGATTGCCACTTATCGTTGAAAATGGATAAGCTTCTCGAAAGAGATTTCCACTTATCATTGAACATGGATAAGCTTCTCGAAAGATATTTCCACTCATCGTTGAAAATGGATAAATTTCTCGAAAGAGATTGCCAGTTATCGTTCAAAAAGGATTAGCTTCCTTGAAGAGATTACCACTTATCGTTGAAAATTAAGAAGCTTCTCCGAAGAGATTTCCAGTTATCGTTCCAGAAGGATAAGCTTCTCAGAAGAGATTGCTACTTATCGTTGAAAATGGATAAGCTTCTCGAAAGAGATTGCCACTTATCTTTGAAGAAGGATAAGCTTCTCTGAAGAGATTGCCACTTATCTTTGAAAATGGATAAGCTTCTCAAAAGATATTGCCACTTATCGTTAAAAAAGGATAAGCTTTTCTAAAGAGATTGCCACTTATCGTTGAAGAAGGATAAGCTACTCTGATGAGATTTCCACTTATCGTTGAAAATAGATAAGCTTCTCGTAAGAATATGTTACTTATAATTGAAAATGGATAAGCTTCTCGAAAAAGATTGCCACTTATCGTTGAAAATGGATAAGCTTTTAGGAAGAGATTGCAACTTATCGTTGAAGAAGGATAAGCTTCTATGAAGAAATTGCCAATTATCGTTGAGGAAGGATAAACTTCTCTGAAGAGATTGCCACTTATCATTGAAAATGGATAAGCTTCTCGAAAGAGAATGCCACTTATCGTTGAACAAGGATAAGCTTCTCCGAAGAGATTGCCACTTCTTGTTGAAAAGGGATAAGCTTCTCGAAAGAGATTTCCACTTATCGTTGAAGGAGGATAAGCTTCTCGAAAGAGATTACCACTTCTCGTTGAAGAATTATAAGCTTCTCTGAAGAGATTGCCACTTATCGTTAAAAATGGATAAGCTTCTCAAAAGAGATTGCAACTTATCATTGAAAATGGATAAGCTTCTCGAAAGAGATTTCCACTTATCGTTGAAGAAGCATAAGCTTCTCTAAAGAGATGGCCACATATCAATGAAAATGGATAAGCTTCTCGAAATAGATTGCCACTTATCGTTAAAAATGGATAAGCTTCTCGAAAGAGACTGCCACTTATCGTTGGAAATGGATAAGCTTCTCAAAAGAGATTGCCACTTATCGTTGAAAATGGATAAGCTTCTTGAAAGAGATGTCCGCTTATCGATGAAGAAGGATAAGCTTCTCTTAAGAGGTTTCCACTTATAGTTGAAAATGGATAAGCTTGTCAAAAGAGATTGTCACTTATCGTTTAAAATGGATTAGCTTTTCGAAAGAGATTGCCACTTCTTGCTGAAAATGGATAAGCATTTTGAAAGAGAATGCCATTTATCGTTGAAGAAGGATAAGCTTCTCTCAAGATATTTCCACTTATCATAGAAAATGGATAAGCTTCTCGAACGAGATTGTCACTTATTGTTGAAAATGAATAAGCTTCTCGAAAGAGATTGCCAATTATCGTTAAAAAAGGATAAGCTTCTAGAAAGAGATGGACACTTATCGTTTAAAATGGATAAGCTTCTCGATAGAGATTGCCACTTACCTTTCAAGAAGGATAAACTTCTCTGAAGAGATTGCCACTTATCATTGAAAATGGATAAGCTTCTCGAAAGAGATTTCCACTTATCATTGAAGAAGGATAAGCTTCTCTGAAGAGATTTCCACTTATCGTAGAAAATGGATAAGCTTGTCGAAAGAGATTGTCACTTGTCGTTGAACATGGATAAGCTTTTCAAAAGAGATTGCCACTCATCGTTGAAAAAGGATAAGCTTCTCGAAAGAGATTTCCACTCATCGTTGAAAATGGATAAATTTCTCGAAAGGGATTGCCATTTATGGTTCAAGAAGGATTAGCTTCCCTGAAGAGATTACCACTTATCGTTGAAAATTGATAAGCTTCTACGAAGAGATTTCTACTTATCGTTGAAGAAGCATAAGCTTATCTGAAAAGATGGCCACATATCGATGAAAATGGATAAGCTTCTCGAAATAGATTGCCACTTATCGTTAAAAATGGATAAGCTTCTCAAAAGAGATTGCCACTTATCGTTGGAAATGGATAAGCTTCTCGAAAGAGATTGTCACTTAATGTTGAAAATGGATAAGCTTCTTGAAAGAGATGTCCGCTTATTGTTGATGAAGGATAAGCTTCTCTTAAGAGGTTTCCACTTATAGTTGAAAATGGATAAGCTTGTCAAAAGAGATTGTCACTTATCATTGAAAATGGATTAGCTTGTTGAAAGAGAATGCCACTTATCGTTGAAGAAGGATAAGCTTCTCTGAGTGATTTCCACTTGTCTTAGAAAATGGATAAGCGTCTCGAAAGAGATTGTCACTTATTGTTGAAAATGAATAAGCTTCTCGAAAGAGATTGCCAATTATCGTTAAAAAAGGATAAGCTTCTAGAAAAAGATGGACACTTATCATTTAAAATGGATAAGCTTCTCGAAAGAGATTACCACTTACCATTCAAGAAGGATAAACTTCTCTGAAGAGATTGCCACGTATCGTTGAAAATGGATAAGCTTCTCGAAAGAGATTTCCACTTATCATTGAAGAAGGATAAGCTTCTCTGAAGAGATTTCCACTTATTGTTGAAAATGGATAAGCTTGTCGAAAGAGATTGTCACTTATCGTTGAACATGGATAAGCTTTTCGAAAGAGATTGCCACTTATCATTGAAAAAGGATAAGCTTCTCGAAAGAGATTTCCACTCATCGTTGAAAAAGGATAAGCTTCTCGAAAGAGATTTCCACTCATCGTTGAAAATGGATAAATTTCTCGAAAGGGATTGCCACTTATGGTTCAAGAAGGATTAGCATCCCTGAAGAGATTACCACTTATCGTTGAAAATTGATAAGCTTCTCCGAAGAGATTTCTACTTATCGTCGTAGAAGCATAAGCTTCTCTGAAGAGATGGCCATATATCGATGAAAATGGATAAGCTTCTCGAAATAGATTGCCACTTATCGTTAAAAATGTATAAGCCTCTCGAAAGAGATTGCCACTTATCCTTGGAAATGGATAAGCTTCTCGAAAGAGATTGCCACTTATCGTTGAAAATGGATAAGCTTCTTGAAAGAGATATCCGTTTATAGTTGAAGAAGGATAAGCTTCTCTTAAGAGGTTTCCACTTATAGTTGAAAATGGATAAGCTTGTCAAAAGAGATTGTCACTTATCATTGAAAATGGATTAGCTTGTTGAAAGAGAATGCCACTTATCGTTGAAGAAGGATAAGCTTCTCTGAGTGATTTCCACTTGTCTTAGAAAATGGATAAGCGTCTCGAAAGAGATTGTCACTTAATGTTGAAAATGAATAAGCTTGTCGAAAGAGATTGCCAATTATCGTTAAAAAAGGATAAGCTTCTAGAAAGAGTTGGACACTTATCGTTTAAAGTGGATAAGCTTCTCGAAAGAGATTGCCACTTACCATTCAAGAAGGATAAACTTCTCTGAAGAGATTGCCACTTATCGTTGAAAATGGATAAGCTTCTCGAAAGAGATTTCCACTTATCATTGAAGAAGGATAAGCTTCTCTAAAGAGATTTCCACTTATCGTTGAAAATTGATAAGCTTGTCGAAAGAGATTTCCACTCATCGTTGAAAATGGATAAATTTCTCGAAAGAGATTGCCACTTATGGTTCAAGAAGGATTAGCTTCCCTGAAGAGATTACCACTTATCGTTGAAAATTGATAAGCTTCTACGAAGAGATTTCTACTTATCGTTGAAGAAGCATAAGCTTATCTGAAAAGATGGCCACATATCGATGAAAAAGGATAAGCTTCTCAAAATAGATTGCCACTTATCGTTAAAAATGGATAAGCTTCTCGAAAGAGATTGCCACTTATCGTTGGAAATGGATAAGCTTCTCGAAAGAGATTGCCACTTAATGTTGAAAATGGATAAGCTTCTTGAAAGAGATGTCCGCTTATTGTTGATGAAGGATAAGCTTCTCTTAAGAGGTTTCCACTTATAGTTGAAAATGGATAAGCTTGTCAAAAGAGATTGTCACTTATCATTGAAAATGGATTAGCTTGTTGAAAGAGAATGCCACTTATCGTTGAAGAAGGATAAGCTTCTCTGAGTGATTTCCACTTGTCTTAGAAAATGGATAAGCGTCTAGAAAGAGATTGTCACTTATTGTTGAAAATGAATAAGCTTCTCGAAAGAGATTGCCATATTATCGTTAAAAAAGGATAAGCTTCTAGAAAAAGATGGACACTTATCATTTAAAATGGATAAGCTTCTCGAAAGAGATTGCCACTTACCATTCAAGAAGGATAAACTTCTCTTAAGAGATTGCCACTTATCGTTGAAAATGGATAAGCTTCTCGAAAGAGATTTCCACTTATCATTGAAGAAGGATAAGCTTCTCTGAAGAGATTTCCACTTATTGTTGAAAATGGATAAGCTTTTCGAAAGAGATTGTCACTTATCGTTGAACATTGATAAGCTTTTCGAATGAGATTGCCACTTATCGTTGTAAAAGGATAAGCTTCTCAAAAGAGATTTCCACTCATCGTTGAAAATGGATAAATTTCTCGAAAGAGACTGCCACTTATGGTTCAAGAAGGATTAGCTTCCCTGAAGAGATTACCACTTATCGTTGAAAATTGATAAGCTTCTCCGAAGAGATTTCCACTTATCATACCAGAAGGATAAGCTTCTCCGAAGAGATTTCCACTCATCGTTGAAGAAGGATAAGCTTCTCTGAAGAGATTTCCACTTATCGTTGAAAATGTATAAGCTTCTCGAAAGAGATTGCCACTTATCTTTGAAGAAGGATAAGCTTCTCTGAAGAGATTTCCACTTATCTTTGGAAATGGAGAAGCTTCTCAAAAGATATTGCCACTTATCCTTGAAGAAGGATAAGCTTTTCTTAAGAGATTGCAACTTATCGTTGAAGAAGAATAAGCTTCTCTGAAGATATTTCCACTTATCGTTGAAAATAGATAAGCTTATCGTAAGGGATTGTCACTTATCGTTGAAAATGGATAAGATTCTCAAAAAAGATTTCCACTTATCGTTGAAAATGGATAAGCTTTTCGAAAGAGATTGCCACTTATCGAGGAAAATGGATAACATTCTCGAAAGAGATTGCCAATTATCGTTGAAGAAGGATAAGCTTCTCTGAAGAAATTGCCAATTATCGTTGAGGAAGGATAACCTTCTTTGAAGAGATTGCCACTTATCATTGAAAATGGATAAGCTTCTCGAAAGAGATTGTCACTTATTGTTGAAAATGAATAAGCTTCTCGAAAGAGATTTCCATTTATCGTTGAAAAAGGATAAGCTTCTAGAAAGAGATGGACACTTATCGTTTAAAATGGATAAGCTTCTTGAAAGAGATTGCCACTTACCATTCAAGAAGGATAAACTTCTCTGAAGAGATTGCCACTTATCGTTGAAAATGGATAAGCTTCTCGAAAGAGATTTCCACTTATTATTGAAGAAGGATAAGCTTCTCTGAAGAGATTTCCACTTATCGTTGAAAATGGATAAGCTTGTCGAAAGAGATTGTCACTTATCGTTTAACATGGATAAGCTTTTCGAAAGAGATTGCCACTTATCGTTGAAAAAGGATAAGCTTCTAGAAAGAGATTTCCACTCATTGTTGAAAATGGATAAATTTCTCGAAAGAGATTTCCACTTATCGTTCAAAAAGGCTTAACTTCCCTGAAGAGTTTACCACATATCGTTAAAAATCGATAAGCTTCTCCAAAGATATTTCCACTTATCATTCCAGAAGGATAAGCTTCTCTGAAGATATTTCCACTTATCGTCGAAGAAGGATAAACTTCTCTGAAGAGATTGCCACTTATCGTTGAAAATGGATAAGCTTCTCGAAAGACATTGCCACTTATCTTTGAAGAAGGATAAGCTTCTTTGAAGAAATTTCCACTTATCTTTTAAAATGGATAAGCATCTCAAAAGATATTGCCACTTATCGTTGAAGAAGGATAAGCTTTTCTGAAGAGATTGCCACTTATCGTTGAAGAAGGATAAGCTTCTCTGAAGTGATTTCCACTTATCGTTGAAAATAGATAAGCTTCTCATAAGATATTGTCACTTATCTTTGAAAATGGATAAGCTTCTCGAAAAAGATTGCCACTTATCGTTGAAAATGAATTATCTTTTCGAAAGAGATTGCCACTTATCGTTGAAAATGGATAACATTCTCGAAAGAGATTGCCACTTATCGTTGAAGAAGGATAAGCTTCTCTAAATAAATTGCCAATTATCGTTGAGGAAGGATAACCTTCTCTGAAGAGATTTCCACTTATCATTGAAAATGGATAAGCTTCTCGAAAGAGAATGCCACTTATCGTTGAAGAAGGATACGCTTCTCTGAAGAGATTGCCACTTATCATTGAAAAGGGATAAGCTTCTCGAAAGAGATTTCCACTTATCGTTGAAGAAGGATAAGCTTCTCGAAAGAGATTTTCACTTCTCGTTGAAGAATTATAAGCTTCTCTGAAGAGATTGCCACTAATCGTTTAAAATGGATAAGCTTCTCAAAAGAGATTGCAACTTATCATTGAAAATGGATAAGCTTCCCGAAAGGGATTTCCACTTATCGTTGAAGAAGCATAAGCTTCTCTGAAGAGATGGCCACATATCGATGAAAATGGATTAGCTTCTCGAAATAGATTGCCACTTATCGTTAAAAATTGATAAGCTTCTCGAAAGAGATTGCCACTTATCATATGAAATGGATAAGCTTCTCGAAAGACATTGCCACTTATCGTTGAAAATGGATAAGCTTCTTGAAAGAGATGTCTGCTTATCGTTGAAGAAGGATAATCTTCTCTTAAGAGGTTTCCACTTATAGGTTAAAATGGATAAGCTTGTCAAAAGAGATTGTCACTTATCGTTGAAAATGGATTATCTTTTCGAAAGAGATTGCCACTTCTTGCTGAAAATGGATAAGCATTTTGAAAGAGAATGCCATTTATCGTTGAAGAAGGATAAGCTTCTCTGAAGAGATTGTCACTTATTGTTGAAAATGAATAAGCTTCTCGAAAGAGATTGCCAATTATCGTTAAAAAAGGATAAGCTTCTCGAAAGAGATGGATACTTATCGTTGAAAATGAATAAGCTTCTCGAAAGAGGTTGCCACTTATCATTCAAGAAGGATAAACTTCTCTGAAGACATTGCCACTTATCGTTGAAAATGGATAAGCTTCTCGAAAGATATTTCCACTTATCTTTGAAGAAGGATAAGCTTCCTTGAAGAGATTTCCACTTATCTTTTAAAATGGATAAGCTTCTCAAAAGATATTGCCACTTATCGTTGAAGAAGGATAAGCTTTTCTGAAGAGATTGCCACTTATCATTGAAGAAGGATAAGCTTCTCTGAAGTGATTTCCACTTATCGTTGAAAATAGATAAGCTTCTCGTAAGAGATTGCCACTTATCGTTCAAGAAGGATTAACTTCCCTGAAGATATTACCACTTATCTTTGAAGAAGGTTAAGCTTCTCTGAAGAGATTGCCACTTATCGTTGAAAATGGATAAGCTTCTTGAAAGAGATTGCCACTTATCTTTGAAGAAGGATAAGCTTCTCTGAAGAGATTGCCACTTATCGTTGAAGAAGGTTAAGCTTCTCTGAAGAGATTGCCACTTATCGTTGAAAATGGATAAGCTTCTTGAATGAGATTGCCACTTATCTTTGAAGAAGGATAAGCTTCTCTAAAGAGATTGCCACTTATCGTTGAAAATAGATAAGCTTCTCGTAAGAGATTGTCACTTATTGTTGAAAATGGATAAGCTTCTCGAAAAAGATTGCCATTTATCGTTGAAAATGGATAAGCTTTTCGAAAGAGATTGCCACTTATCGTTGAAAATGGTTAAGCTTGTCGAAAGAGATTGTCACTTATCTTTGAACATGGATAAGCTTTTCAAAAGAGATTGCCACTAATCGGTGTAAAAGGATAAGCTTCTCGAAAGAGATTGCCACTTATCATTGAAAATGGATAAGTTTCTCGAAAGAGATTGCCACTTATCGTTCAAGAAGGATTAACTTCCCTGAAGAGTTTACCACTTATCGTTGAAAATCGATAAGCTTCTCCAAAGAGATTTCCACTTATCATTCCAGAAGGATAAGCTTCTCTGAAGAGATTTCCACTTATCGTTGAAGAAGGATAAGCTTCTCTGAAGAGATTGCCACTTATCGTTGAAAATGGATAAGCTTCTCGAAAGAGTTTTCCACTTATCTTTGAAGAAGGATAAACTTCTCTGAAGAGATTGCCCCTTATCTTTGAAAATGGATAAGCTTCTCAAAAGATATTTCCACTTATCGTTGAAGAAGGATAAGCTTTTCTGAAGAGATTTCCACTTATCATTTAAGAAGGATAAGCTTCTCTGAAGAGATTGCCACTTATCGTTGCAAATGGATAACATTCTCGAAAGAGATTGCCACTTATCGTTGAAGAAGGATAAGCTTCTCTGAAGAAATTGCCAATTTTAGTTGAGGAAGGATAACCTTCTCTGAAGAGATTGCCACTTATCATTGAAAATGGATAAGCTTCTCGAAAGAGAATGCCACTTATCGTTGAAGAAGGATAAGCTTCTCCGAAGAGATTTCCACTTATCGTTGAAAAGGGATCAGTCTCTCGAAAGAGATTTCCACTTATCGTTGAAGAAGGATAAGCTTCTCGAAAGAGATTACCACTTCTCGTTGAATAATTACAAGCTTCTCTGAAGAGATTGCTACTTATTGTTTAAAATGGATAAGCTTCTCAAAAGAGATTGCAACTTATCATTGAAAATGGATAAGCTTCTCGAAAGGGATTTCCACTTATCGTTGAAAAATGATAAGCTTCTTGAAAGAGATGTCCGCTTATCGTTGAAGAAGGATAAGCTTCTCTTAAGAGGTTTCCACTTATAGTTGAAAATGGATAAGCTTTTCAAAAGAGATTGGCACTTATCGTTGAAAATGGATAAGCTTCTCGAAAAAGAAAGCCACTTATCGTTGAAAATGGATAAGCTTTTCGAAAGAGATTGCCACTTATCGTTGGAGAAGGATAAGCTTCTCTGAAGAAATTGCCAATTATCGTTGAGGAAGGATAACCTTCTCTGAAGAGATTTCCACTTATCATTGAAAATGGATAAGCTTCTTGAAAGAGAATGCCACTTCTCGTTGAAGAAGGATAAGCTTCTCGAAAGAGATTACCACTTCTCGTTGGAGAATTGTAAGCTTCTATGAAGAGATTGCCACTTATTGTTTAAAATGGATAAGCTTATCAAAAGAGATTGCAACTTATCATTGAAAATGGATAAGCTTCTCGAAAGGGATTTCCACTTATCGTTGAAGAAGCATAAGCTTCTCTGAAGAGATGGCCACATATCAATGAAAATGGATAAGCTTCTCGAAATAGATTGCCACCTATCGTTAAAAATGGATAAGCTTCTCGAAAGAGATTGCCACTTATCGTTGGAAATGGATAAGCTTCTCGAAAGAGATTGCCACTTATCGTTGAAAATGGATAAGCTTCTTGAAAGAGATATCCGCTTATCATTGATGAAGGATATGTTTCTCTTAAGAGGTTTTCACTTATAGTTGAAAATGGATAAGCTTGTCAAAAGAGATTATCACTTATCGTTGAAAATGGATTAGCTTGTTGAAAGTGAATGACACTTATCGTTGAAGAAGGATAAGCTTCTCTGAAGAGATTTCCACTTATCATAGAAAATGGATAAGCATCTCGAAAGAGATTATCACTTATTGTTGAAATAGAGTAAGCTTCTCGAAAGAGATTGCCAATTATCGTTAAAAAAGGATAAGCTTCTCGAAAGAGATGGACACTTATCGTTTAAAATGGATAAGCTTATCGAAAGAGATTGCCACTTATCATTCAAGAAGGATAAACTTCTCTGAAGAGATTGCAACTTATCGTTGAAAATGGATAAGCTTCTCGAAAGAGATTTCCACTTATCATTGAAGAAAGATAAGCTTCTCTGAAGATATTTCCACTTATCTTTGAAAATGGATAAGCCTGTCGAAAGAGATTGTCAATTATCGTTGAACATGGATAAGCTTTTCGAAAGAGATTTCCACTTATCATTGAAAATGGATAAGTTTCTCGAAAGAGATTGCCACTTATCGTTCAAGAAGGATTAGCTTCCCTAAAGAGATTACCACTTATCGTTGAAAATCGATAAGCTTCTCCAAAGATATTTCCACTTATCATTCCAGAAGGATAAGCGTCTCCAAAGAGATTTCCACTTATCGTTGAGGAAGGATAAGCTTATCTAAAGAGATTGCCACTTATCCTTGAAAATGGATAAGTTTCTCGAAAGAGATTGCCACTTATCGTTCAAGAAGGATTAACTTCCCTGAAGAGATTACCACTTATCGTTGAAAATCGATAAGCTTCTCCAAAGAGATTTCCACTTATCATTCCAGAAGGATAAGCTTCTCTGAAGAGATTTCCACTTATCATTCCAGAAGGATACGCTTCTCTGAAGAGATTTCCACTTATCGTTGAAAATAGATAAGCTTCTCGTAAGAGATTGTCACTTATCGTCGAAAATGGATAAGCTTCTAGAAAAACATTGCCACTTATCATTGAAAAATTATAAGCTTTTCGAAAGAGATGCCATCTATCGTTGAAAATGGATAACATTCTTGAAAGAGATTGCCACGTATCATTGAAGAAAGATAAGCTTCTCTAAAGAAATTGCTAATTCTCGTTGAGGAAGGATAACCTTCTCTGAAGAGATTGCCAATTATCATTGAAAATGGATAAGCTTCTCGAAAGAGAATCCCACTTATCGTTGAAGAAGGATAAGCTTCTCCGAAGAGATTGCCACTTATCGTTGAAAATGGATAAGCTTCTCGAAAGAGATTTCCACTTATCGTTGAAGAAGGATAAGCTTCTTGAAAGAGATTACCACTTCTCGTTGAAGAATTATAAGCTTCTCTGAAGAGATTGCCAATTATCGTTTAAAATGGATAAGCTTCTCAAAAGAGATAGCAACTTATCATTGAAAATGGATAACCTTCTCGAAAGGGATTTCCACTTATCGTTGAAGAAGCATAAGCTTTTCTCAAGAGATGGCCACATATCGATGGAATTGGATAAGCTTCTCTAAATAGATTGCCACTTATCGTTAAAAATGGATAAACATCTCGAAATATATTGCCACTTATCGTTGGAAATGGATAAACTTCTCGAAAGAGATTGCCACTTATCGTGGAAAATGGATAAGCTTCTTGAAAGAGATGTTTGCTTATCGTTGAAGAAGGATAAGCTTCTCTTAAGAAGTTTCCACTTATAGTTGAAAATGGATAATCTTGTCAAAAGAGATTGTCACTTATCGTTTAAAATGGATTAGCTTTTCGAAAGAGATTGCCACTTCTTGCTGAAAATGGATAAGCTTGTTGAAAGAGAATTCCATTTATCGTTGAAGAAGGATAAGCTTCTCCGAAGAGATTTCCACTTATCGTAGAAAATGGATAAGCTTCTCGAAAGAGATTCACACTTATTGTTGAAAATGAATAAGCTTCTCGAAAGAGATTGCCAATTATCGTTAAAAAAGGATAAGCTTCTCGAAAGAGATGGAAAGTTAATGTTGAAAATGGATAAGCTTCTCGAAAGAGATTTCCACATATCATTCAAGAAGGATAAACTTCTCTGAAGAGATTGCCACTTATCGTTGAAAATGGATAAGCTTCTCGAAAGATATTGCCACTTATCACTGAAGAAGGATAAGCTTCTTTGAAGAGATTTCCACTTATCATTGAAAATGGATAAGATTGTCGAAAGAGATTGTCACTTATCATTGAACATGGATAAGCTTTTCGAAAGAGATTGCCACTTATCGTTGAAAAAGGGTAAGCTTCTCGAAAGAGATTACCACTTATCTTTAAAAATGGATTAGTTTCTCGAAAGAGATTGCCACTTATCGTTCAAGAAGGATTAACTTCCCTGAAGAGATTACCACTTATCGTTGAAAATCGATATGCTTTCCAAAGAGATTTCCACTTATCATTCCAGAAGGATAAGTTTCTCCGAAGAGATTTCCACTAATCGTTGAAGAAGGATAAGCTTCTCTGAAGAGATTGCCACTTTATCGTTCAAAATGGATAAGCTTCTTGAAAGAGATTGCCACTTATAATTGAAGAAGGATAAGCTTCTCTGAAGAGATTTCACTTATCGCTGAAAATGGATAAGCTTTTCGAACGAGATTACCACTTATCATTGAAAATAGATAAGCTTCTCGTAAGAGATTGTCACTTATCGTTGAAAATGGATAAGCTTCTCGAAAAAGGTTGCCACTTATCGTTGAAAATGGATAAGCTTTTCGAAAGAGATTGCCACTTATTGTTGAAAATGGATAACATTCTCGAAAGAGATTTCCACTTATCGTTGAAGAAGGATAAGCTTCTCTGAAGAAATTCCCCATTATCATTGAGGAAGGATAAGATTCTCTGAAGAGATTGCCACTTATCACTGAAAATGGATAAGCTTCTCGAAAGAGAATGCCACTTATCGTTGAAAAGGGATAAGTTTCTCAAAAGAGATTTCCACTTATCGTTGAAGAAGGATAAGCTTCTCGAAAGAGATTTCCACTTATCGTTGAAGAAGGATAAGCTTCTCGAAAGAGATTAACAATTTCGTTGAAGAATTATAAGCTTCTCTGAAGAGATTTCCACTTATCGTTTAAAATGGATAAGCTTCTCAAAAGAGATTGCAACTTATCATTGAAAATGGATAAGCTTCTTGAAAGGGATTTCCACTTATCGTTGAAGAAGCATAACCTTCTCTGAAGAGATGGCGACATATCGATGAAAAAGGATAAGCTTCTCGAAATAGATTGCCACTTATCGTTAAAAATGGATAAGCTTCTCGAAAGAGATTGCCACTTATCGTTGGAAATGGATAAGCTTCTCGAAAGTGATTCCCACTTATCGTTGAAAATGGAAAAGCTTCTTGACAAGATGTTCGCTTATTGTTGAAGGAGGATAAGCTTCTCTTAAGAGGTTTCCACTTATAGTTGAAAATGGATAAGCTTGTCAAAAGTGATTGTCACTTATCGTTGAAAATGGATTAGCTTTTCGAAAGAGATTGCCACTTCTTGCTGAAAATGGATAAGCTTCTTGAATGAGAATGCCACTTATCGTTGAAGAAGGATAAGCTTCTATGAAGATATTTCCACTTATCATAGAAAATGGATAAGTTTCTCGAAAGAGATTGTCACTTGTTGTTGAAAATGAATAGCTTCTCGAAAGAGATTGCCAATTTTATCGTTAAAAAAGTATAAGCTTCTCGAAAGAGATTGCCACTTATCATTCAAGAAGGATAAACTTCTTGAAAGAGATGGACACTTATCGTTGAAAATGGATAAGCTTTTCGAAAGAGAATGCCACTTATCGTTGAAGAAGGATAAGCTTCTCCGAAGAGATTGCCACTTATCGTTGAAAATGGATAAGCTTCTCGAAAGAGATTTCCACTTATCATTGAAGAAGGATAAGATTTTCTAAAGAGATTTGCACTTATAGTTGAAAATGGATAAGCTTGTCGAAAGAGATTGTCACTTATCGTGGAACATGGATAAGCTTTTCAAAAGAGATTGCCACTTATTGTTGAAAAAGGATATTATTTTCGAAAGAGATTACCACTTATCGTTGAAAATGGATAAGTTTCCCGAAAGAGATTGCCACTTATTGTTCAAGAAGGATTAACTTCCCTGAAGAGATTACCTCTTATCGTTGAAAATCGATAAGCTTCTCCAAAGAGATTTCCATTTATCATTCCAGAAGGATAAGCATCTCTGAAGAGATTTCCACTTATCATTCCAGAAGGATAAGCTTCTCTGAAGAGATTTCCACTTATAGTTGAAGAAGGATAAGCTTCTCTGAAGAAATTTCCACTTATCGTTGAAAATGGATAAGCTTCTCGAAAGAGATTGCCACTTATCTTTGATAAAGGATAAGCTTCTCTGAAGAGATTGCCACTTATCTTTGAAAATGGATAAGCTTCTCAAACGATATTGCCACTTATCGTTGAAGAAGGATAAGCTTTTCTGAAGAGATTGCCACTTATCGTTGAAGAAGAGTAAGCTTCTCTGAAGAGATTTCCACTTATCGTTGAAAATAGATAAGCTTATCGTAAGAGATTGTCACTTATCGTTGAAAATGGATAAGCTTCTCGAAAAAGATTGCCACTTATCGTTAAAAATAGATAAGCTTCTCGAAAGAGATTGCCACTTATCGTTAAAAATGGATAAGCTTCTCGAAAGAGATTGCCACTTATCGTTGAAAATGGATCAGCTTCTTGAAAAAGAATGCCAGTTATCATTAAAGAAGGATAAGCTTCTCTGAAGAGATTTCCACTTATCGTAGAAAATGGATACGCTTCTCGAAAGAGATTGTCACTTATTGTTGAAAATGAATAAGCTTCTCGAAAGAGATTGCCAATTATCGTTAAAAGACGATAAGCTTCTCGAAAGAGATGGACACTTATCATTGAAAATGGATAAGCTTCTCGAAAGAGATTGCCACTTATCATTTAAGAAAGATAAACTTCTCTGAAGAGATTGCCACTTTATCGTTGAAAATAGATAAGCTTCTCGAAAGAGATTTCCACATATCATTGAAGAAATATAAGCTTCTCTGAAGAGATTTCCACTTATCATTGAAAATGGATAAGCTTGTCGAAAGAGATTGTCACTTATCGTTGAACATGGATAAGCTTTTCGAAAAAGATTGCCATTTATCGTTGAAAAAGGATAAGCTTCTCCAAAGAGATTTCCACTCATCGTTGAAAATGGATAAGTTTCTCGAAATAGATTGCCACTTATCGTTCAAGAAGGATTAGCTTCCCTGATGAGATTACCACTTATCGTTAAAAATCGATAAGCTTCTCCAAAGAGATTTCCACTTATCATTCCAGAAGGATAAGCTTTTTCGAAGAGATTTCCAATTATTGTTGAAGAAGGATAAGCTTCTCTGAAGAGATTGCCACTTATCGTTGAAAATGGATAAGCTTCTCGAAAGAGATTTCCACTTATAATTGAATAAGGATAAGCTTCTCTGAAGAGATTTCCACTTATCGCTGAAAATGGATAAGCTTCTCGAAAGAGATTACCACTTATCATTGAAGAAGGATAAGCTTCTCTAAAGAGATTTCCACTTATCGTTGAAAATGGATATGCTTCTCGAAAGTGATTGCCATTTATCTTTGAAGAAGGATAAGCTTCTCTGAAGATATTACCACTTATCGTTGAAGAAGGATAAGCTTCTCTGAATAGATTGCCACTTATCGTTAAAGAAGGATAAGCTTCTCTGAAGAGATATCCACCAATCGTTGAAAATGGATAAGATTCTCGAAAAAGATTGCCACTTATTGTTGAAGAAGGATAAGCTTCTTTGAAGAGATTTCCACTTATCATTGAAAATGGATAAGCTTCTCAAAAGAGATTGCCACTTATCAGTGAAGAAGGATAAGCTTCTCCGAAGAGATTGCCACTTATCGTTGAAAAAGGATAAATTTCTGGAAAGAGATGTCCACTTGTCGTTGAAGAAGGATAACTTTCTCCGAAGAGATTGCCACTTATCTTTGAAAAAGGATAAGCTTCTCGAAAGAGATGCCACTTATCATTGAAGAACTATAAGCTTCTCTGAAAAGACTGCCACTTATCTTTTAAAATGTATAAGCTTCTCAAAAGAGATTGCAACTTATCATTGAAAATGAATAAGCTTTTCAAAAGGGATTTCCACTTATCGTTGAAGAAGCATAAGCTTCTTTGATGTGATTTCCACTTATCTTTGAAAATGGATAAGCTTCTCGTAATAGACTCCTACTTATCGTTAAAAATGGATAAGCTTCACGAAAGAGATTGCCACTTATCGTTGGAAATGGATAAGCTTCTCGAAAGAGATTGCCACATTTTGTTGAAAATCGATAAGCTTCTTGAAAGAGGTGTCTGCTTATCGTTGAAGAAGGATAAGCTTTTCTTAAGAGGTTTCCGCTTATAGTTGAAAATGGATAAGCTTGTCAAAAGATAATGTCACTTATCATTGAAAATGGATAAGCTTCTCGAAAGAGATTGCCAGTTATTGCTAAAAATGGATAAGCTTCTCGAAAGAGATTGCCACTTATCGTTGAAGAAGTATAAGCTTCTTAGAAGAGATTTCCACTTATTTTTGAAAATGGATAATCTTGTCGAAAGAGATTGTCACTTATCGTTGAAAATGGGTAAGCAATTCGAAAGAGATTGCCACTTATCGTTGAAAAAGGATAAGCTTCTCGAAAGAGATTGCCACTTATCATTGAAAATGGATAAGTTTCTCGAAAGAGATTGCCACTTATCGTTCAAGAAGGATTAGTTTCTTTGAATAGATTACCACTTATCATTTAAAATCGATAAGCTTCTCGAAAGAGATTTCCACTTATCATTCCAGAAGGATAAGCGTCTCTAAAGAGATTTCCACGTATCGTTGAAGAAGGATAAGCTTCTTTGAAGAGATTGCCACTTATCGTTGAAATTGGATAAACTTCTTGAAAGAGGTTGCCACTTATCATTGAAGAAGGATAAGCCTCTCTGAAGAGATTTCCACTTATCGTTGAAAATCGATAAGCTTCTCAAAAGAGATTGCCACTTATCATTGAAGAAGGATTATGTTGTCTGAAGAGATTTCCACTTATCGTTGAAAATGGATAAGCTTCTCGAAAGAGATTTCCACTTATCTTTGAAGAAGGATAAGTGTTGCACCTCAAATTTTGACCCCTTAGATTCTCATTATCATTTTAGGAGCATACTCATGATTTTTCTAACCTTAACCCAGTGCAAGTCGGTCTTTGTCAAGTTGCAGATGAATCAGGGTTTGGTGCGGTCAAAATCGAAACTTCAGTGTTTGTGATTAGTCAATGTTTTGGGCTCATTCATATAGGAAACAAGGTCAAGGGTATTATATAATGTTAATTAAGAAGCCAATGTGAGATTGTTACCCCAGAATTCAGAGCAATGCATTTCAGAGCACCCGATTAGGGTTTTGGACCAGTAAAAGTCGACTGTAGATTGACTTTGATGTTGGAAGATTTTTAAATGGTGGGATTTTGATTCATGAAGTCCATATAGCTTAATAAAGTTCATCCAAGATGTTTCAAAGTCTCAGAAGGCCCAGAATGTCAACAGGTGACTCGGTAATCACCGATCGATCGTACGGTTGACCGAAAAGTCAACTCTCCAAATTTTAGGAATTGGACTTCAAGTTGTGAAACAAAGTTGTTCCTTATGTCATATTGGACTTGCATGTCAATTTTCATGACCATTGGACCAAGAATGAAGGAGTAATCGAAAAATCGGGAAATTAGGGTTTTGAAAAGGGCTAAACCATAACTCCTTAACCACACATCCAATTGAGTTGGTTCAAAGCTCATTTGGAAGCTCTTGACAAGTCCTACAAAAGTACCTAAGTGGTTCATGATCAGAAAATGCATAGATTTTGAGTTATGATCAAATTCATTTCAAGAGGGGAAAAAGACTTTGGGAAATTTCAATTTTAAGTTCATTTTTTAGCAACTTTGGAGGGCTTTTTGGCCAAGTTCCTTTGGGAAATTGAAACTCATGAAAGCATGAATGTTTTAGAGTTATGTGAGGGCTTTCTAAAAAGTACTAGCACATCTCAAAAGGATTTGTGAGCTGAAAGTTATGGTCATGGCAAGTTGGTCGTTTTTCACTTTAGTCCCACATTGTCCAAGCTTCAAAATGCATTCTTTCATCAAAGTTGGCCAATCTCAGCTTATGAAACATGTTGTATCTGATATGTGGAATGTTTGTAGCATGAAAGAATCAAGGAATTATGCAGAACTTGAATTTTCAAAGCCAAAGCAAGTGGCTTGCAACTTGTTTTGCAACTTGCATTCAAAAAGTAAAAACAAGCATGAGGTGTAAAAGTGGTTCTGAACCAGCCTTAATGCTATACCTCTAGCCTACAATTAGCCACCAAAATTCATCATTTTTCTTGACTAAAGAGGCCTGCCTTTCAGCCAAGGAAACCCTCCTAGGGAGGTTTCCTCCAAAAGTGATAAACCTTTCTTCAAAATGAAGAAATCTTCAAATCTGCCCCCTCACTCATTTTTTCTATAAATAAGACTCTCCCCCACCTCACTTTCATCATGAACAACATTCTAAAGACCAGAAGAAACCTCTGTCCTTTACTCTTGCACTCAAAACTTCAAAATCACAAAATCTCATTTTCCACCAAAAACACAAAAAATCTGCCATACTACTATGGCTGCCAAAACCATTTCTCTATACTAAAACACCCCAACAACCATCCATACAATCTCTAAATATGGTGTAGAAGGTGTCTAAACCATTAAACTACCCAAAAACTTCACTAATCAAAAAGTCAACTTCTACACCAAGTTACTTTGACCAAAAGCCACAAATTCTACAAAATCTTGTTCTAAGCATTTCCTTGGTGTTCCAATCATCCTAGCACCTCTCATATATTGTTTCTCAACTGTCCAAAGTGTTGGAACTCATTGGTGGATTTTATTTATCCATTTGTCTTGAAGATTGCTTTGTTACTTTAAAAAGAAGAAACCTCTCAAAGGATTAGGAGCACTTGAAGATTCTCTGGGTTTCTTAGTGTTTAAACTTGCTCAATACAGGCTACTAGTGGTATGTGAACATTCATTTCTTTCTTAGCATCATCATTTCATGATTTAGCATTTTTGGTCATTATGTGGAAAGTATGTCATGAGTGTGTTTTGTCAAATTCTGTCATGTTTAAGCTACAACTTCTTGTTGATTTGGAATATATTTGAAATCATGAATGTGTTAGAGGTATGAGTTTGTTTAGAGCTATTGGTACTTGGTTTGTGTTTTCATTAAAAATACCATATTCTTGCACTTTTATGCCATGAGCTTGCTAGTTTTGAATTTCAAGACAAAGGTGGTCTATAATTAAGTGCACAACCATTCATTAATGCATTTGTGATGTGTGTATGAGCCAGGCATGAGTTAATTTCACCTATTTTGTTCTCATTGAAAATGCCCTGCTGCACAAAAAAAACTGTTTGCAAACAAGTGTCACACTGCGACACACACCTCACTTTGCATCCTAACATGTTTTGGTCTGATTTCCTTGTTTAAATCTACTCACTATCAAATGTATGAGGTGTGCATAAAGTTTACATGATCTAGTTATGCCACAAAACAGAATGACTATTCCTTTGCATCATATTTGCCACCAATATGTCAAACTTGTTTTTACTTGAAGAATGCTGAGTTTTTGAGTTTGGTTACACTTAGCTTCATATCCATGACATGTATGAATGGTCTGCACAATTGATTCCTACCTGTTTTAATTTTCACCTCCCAACAATGCATGTTTTCAAAACTGCCAGCTCCATGTACTAGTTAAATGTTTTGCTGCATAAATAGACTTTCTTTATGTATGATCATTGTATCCATGATACCTGAATTGTGTTTGAACCATGTGTCTGAGTGCAACATGCTTGACATGATCATTAGCCTAAAAAATGCAGTATGCTCACAGCCCTTCCATCTGCTCACCACTTTTCATTTTAAAATGTTTTTGATCCATGACTATAGTGTAGACATCATTCAAAAGCATATCAGCATATATGTATGTGATTGGCATAGTGTATAACTGACTGATTTTGAAATATACAATTCATATTGCACTACACAAACACAATAAATGCAACATGAACACCACATCTTGCCATAGCCTGTATTTGATCTCAATTCTTGTTCAAACTCACTCTATATCAGGAATATGTGATGTGTATGAGAATAAGTGGATCAGAATGTGCATAAAAATAGAATTTCATCTCTTCATGACTCACACCTTGACAAACTTGCATTTTATGATTCATTTTTCATAACGGCCCTCTGCCAGCTTATTTTCATGATCAAATTCACTTAATGTCATGTATAGGAGATGTGTGTATGCTTGTTTTGATCTATAAAGGCCTAGAACTAAAAATGAATATCTTCATGCCTCCAAATACCATTTTTCTTGCAACTATGTTATCAGTCTTGATAACTGTTTGCTTTTGATTCTAATTCATTCTCAATCTCATTTAATATCATGAATACAATGTGTGTATGTGTCTGAAATGACTTGCAACTGTTTTGAACTAAATCTGCACCTGCTGCTGCACTTTCACATATACACTTGCACATGAAGCACCAGATTCAGCCACATGCTATTGAGGGTTATTTTTTTAGCATGAACATACTTGTTAGCCTATATTTATGATGTAGGAATGATTATTTAGATCAACATGTGCATATCATCTGAATTGCCTTATAGCCTGCACCTTATAGTGGCATTTTGCATCTTAAGTTTCTTTTTCAACTGTGGACTGTTGTGATGACTTTTATATGTTTGAACATGTTTGTTAGTGTCTATGAGATGTGTGTACACAAGATAGGTGATCAATATGTGCATAAAAACAGAACTGTACCCCAACCTGCATCATGATGCTTTTCATTTATGTCACAATTGCAACTCACATACTATTTTTCACCATTGCATGATTTGGACCCCCTCCTTTGCATAAACTCATTCCTTGTCATTTACATGTTGTGGGAATATGTTTGCTTTGATTCAAAACTGACTGCATTGAATGCCTCACTCCAAAATGCATTTTTTTAACAAAATTACCACTTGACATGTCACTTTCACAAACTGTTTGTATTTAGCTTGGTTTAAGTATTGGAATCCTTCATTACCATTTATGAGAACTATGTGTATACTTGGTTTGGATTAAAAATGGTTGGATTAAGTTGTTCATAGCAAAATGCATTTCAAAACATACAAACACACCTGCTATCGAATTTTTGAAAGGAATGAGAATCTCAGAAAAATAATGGCACCATCTTGTTCCTCATGTTTTTCTAGTCAAGATGCATATAAATTTTGTCGCGTTTGGTTGAGAAACGAGAAAGTTACGGTAGAAAACGTAAAATCACTTTTCATGTGTTATGTTTGGCCCAAGTCATTTAGCTTGTTACCCTTATAATTTAATGGGGTGGCATCAATCAATGGATGTATAGCCACCCAAGTGGTAATAACATCATGCCAAACACGCCTTGTACCCTGCACGCACGAGTTCGACCCCTGAGGAGGGCAACTCTTTTATTAATTTTTGTAATTTTTCACCAAACTTTGAAAAATCGTATCTCTCTCAATTTTAATCTTTTTTCACCCGTTCTTTTTTCATTGTATTCACCTTGATGTGTACTTTCATGTCATATTTTTTATTTTCATGTTTAACAAATTTTTCATCTCTTTTGACTGTGTGCAAGTTGTGTACTTTCTGCGATCGTATTGACAGATGCAGATGAATTTTCCTTTGTTATACTTGTGTTTTTCCTGTAATATTTGTTTGCATTCTCATTCTTAAATGTTTGTTAACATGTTAAAGCTCCATTTTTGGTTGTTACCATGTCCATGTTACTTTATCTGTTAAACTTATTTAAACTTGATATGTCGTCACAGTTCCTGTTCTGTTTACCTGCTTTGATTGTCATTAATTTTCTTGTTGCTTTCTTTCCCCGAAGTGATGAAGCTTGTCAGCTCTCATCCTGTTACCTCCCCTGTCTACTTCCAAAGGAAAAGTATGTCCATTTGACCCTCATGTCATGGAAACACCCCTTATCCTCTCTTGACTTTGTTAAGTCACTTTAACCCTAGATTAGAAACCCTTAGACTTTGCTTTAAGTCTAAAAGACCCACCTATACTAGGAGTGTTCTTCAACTAGAACCCTAGGAAAGAGTTTGTCAACTCTGTGTAAGAATCATCGTCATGATTTCTTACTTCCTCTTTTGAATTTTACAACTTAGATTAGGGAGTTTTGTCAAACTCCACACAAACATTGCCATGTTTGTTCCTCGTGAACCTTGATCATAATCAACTGTTCTTTATCCCTTATGAGGCGAACTACCATTGCTCTGATTCTATTATAGGTAGGATACGTAGGCAGAAGATGCGACGTCTTTGTGAGCAAACTTAGTGTATATAACCTTAGGTTTCAACTCATATCTTTCCCCAAATCCATAGTACATATTTCACACTTAGCAAGCAATCAAATAAAAGGTTCCTGTAGAGTACTACAGATGCTTAGGGTGCTAACACCTTCCCTAGGTATAACCAACCCCCGATCCCCGAATCTCCTAAGTGTTGTCGTTACATCGCGAAAAAGGTTTTTCTTTCTTTAAACCTTTCCTTTGGATAAAATAAAGTTCGGTTGTAAAAGAATTAAGGTTCAAGTTAATCTAATAGCTTGATATCCAATTTTCACCGCAACAATAAGCTTCTCTGAAGATATTGCCACTTATCTTTGAAAATGGATAAGCTTCTCAAAAGATATTGCCACTTATCGTTTAAGAAGGATAAGATTCTATGAAGAGATTGCCACTTATTAATGAAGAAGGATAAGCTTCTCTGAAGAGATTTCCACTTATCATTGAAAATAGATAAGCTTCTCGTAAGAGATTGTCACTTATCGCTTAAAATGGATAAGCTTCTCGAAAAATATTGCCACTTATTGTTGAAAATGGATAAGCTTCTCGAAAGAGATTGCCACTTATCGTTGAAAATGGATAAGCTTCTCCGAAGAGATTGCCACTTATCGTTGAAAAAGAATAAGCTTCTCAAAAGAGATTTCCACTTATCACTGAAAATGGATAAGCTTCTCTGAAGAGATTTCCACTTATCGTTGAAGAAGGATCAGCTTCTTTGAAGAGATTTCCACTTATCATTGAAATTGGATAAGCTTCTCGAAAGAGATTTCCACTTATCATTGAAGAAGGATAAGGTTCTCTGAAGAGATTTCCATTTATCGTTGAAAATGCATAAGCTTCTCGAAGGAGATTGCCACTTATCTTTGAAGAAGGATAAACTTCTCTAAAGAGATTGCCACTTATCATTGAA
The DNA here is from genome assembly GCA_963859935.3 of Lathyrus sativus. Classification (NCBI taxonomy): domain Eukaryota; kingdom Viridiplantae; phylum Streptophyta; class Magnoliopsida; order Fabales; family Fabaceae; genus Lathyrus; species Lathyrus sativus. The sequence continues at coordinate 239,193,304 of OZ012738.1, read as the reverse complement.
AATGGATAAGCCTCTCAAAAGATATTGCCACTTATCATTTAAGTAGGATAAGCTTCTCTGAAGATATTTCCACTTATAGTAGAAAATGGATTGGCTTCTCGAAAGTGATTGTCAATTATTGTTGAGAATGAATAAGCTTCTTGAAAGAGATTTCCAATTATCGTTAAAAAAGGATAAGCTTCTCGAAAGAGATGGACACTTACCGTTGAAAATGGATAAGTTTCTTGAAAAGAGATTGCCACTTATCATTGAAGAAGGATAAGCTTCTCTGAAGAGATTTCCACTTATTGTTGAAAATGGATAAGTTGTCGAAAGAGATTGTCACTTGTCGTTGAAAATGGATAAGCTTTTCGAAAGAGATTGCCACTTATCGTTGAAAAATGATAAGCTACTAGAAAGAGATTGCCACTTATCATTGAAAATTGATAAGTTTGTCGAGAGAGATTTCCAGTTATCGTTCAAGCAGGATTAGATTCTCTTAAGAGATTACCACTTATCGTTGAAAATCGATAAGGTTCTTGAAAGAGATTTCCACTTGTCATTCCAGAAGGATAAGCTTCTCTTAAGAGATTTCGAATTATCGATGAAGAAGGATAAGCTTCTATGAAGGGATTGCCACTTATCGTTGAAAATGGATAAGCTTCTCGAAAGAGATTGCCACTTATCACTGAAGAAGCATTAGGTTCTCTAAAGAGATTTCCACTTATCGTAGAAAAAGGATAAGCTTTTCGAAAGAGATTGCCACTTATCTTTGAAGAAGGATAAGCTTCTCTGAAGAGATTGCCACTTATCTTTGAAAATGGATACGATTCTCAAAAGATATTAGCACTTATCATTGAAAAAGGATAAGCTTCTCTGAAGAGATTGCTACTTATCAATGAAGAAGGATAAGCTTCTCTTAAGAGATTTCCACTTATCGTTTAAAATAGATAAGCTTCTCGTAAGAGATTGTCACTTATCGTTGAAAATGGATAAGCTTCTCAAAAAATATTGCCACTTATCGTTGAAAATGGATAAGCTCTCTAAAGAGATTTCCATTTATCACCGAAAATGGATAAGCTTCATTGAAGAGATTTCCACTTATCGTTGAAATTGGATAAGCTTATCGAAAGAGATTGCCCTTATCATTGAAGAAGGATAAACTTCTCCGAAGAGATTGCCATTTATCATTGAAAAATAACAAGCTTCTCGAAGGAGATTGCCACTTATCTTTGAAGAAGGATAAACTTCTCTAAAGAGATTCCCATTTATCTTTGAAAATGGATAAGCTTCTCTTAAGATATTGCCATTTATCATTGAAGTAGGATAAGCTTCTCTGAAGAGATTTCCACTTAGCGTAGAAAATGGATTGGCTTCTCGAAAGTGATTGACACTTATTAATAAAAATGAATAAGCTTCTCGAAACAGATTGCCAATTATCATTAAAAAAGGATAAGCTTCTCGAAAGAGATGGACACTTATCATTGAAAATGGATAAGCTTCTCAATAGAGATTGCCACTTATCATTCAAGAAGCATAAACTTCTCAGAAGAGATTGCCACTTATCGTTGAAAATGGATAAGCTTCTCGAAATTGATTGCCACTTATCATTGAAGAAGGATTAGCTTCTCTGAAGAGATTTCCACTTATCGTTTAAAATGGATAAGTTGTCGAAAGAGATTGTCACTTGTCGTTGAAAATGGATAAGCTTTTCGAAAGAGATTGCCACTTATCGTTGAAAAAGGATAAGCTTCTAGAAATATATTGCCAATTATCGTTGAGGAAGAATAAGCTTCTCTAAAGAGATTTCCACTTATCACTGAAAATGGATAAGCTTATTGAAAGAGATTGCCCTTATCATTGAAGAAGGATAACCTTCTCCGAAGAGATTGCCACTTATCGTTGAAAAAGAATAAGCTTCTCGAAGGAGATTGCCACTTGTCATTGAAAATGTATAAGTTTCTCGAGAGAGATTGCCACTTATCGTTCAAGAAGGATTAAATTCTCTGAAGAGATTACCACTTATCATTGAAAATCGATAAGCTTCTCGAAATAAATTTCCACTTATCATTCCAGAAGGATAAGCTTCTCTTAAGAGATTTCCACTTATCGTTGAAGAAGGATAAGCTTCTCGAAAGAGATTGCCACTTATCGTTGAAGAAGGATAAGCTTCTCCGAAGAGATTTCCACTTATCGTTGAAAAAGAATAAGCTTCTCGAACGAGATTGCCACATATCTTTAAAGAAGGATAAACTCCTCTAAAGAGATTGCCACATATCTTGGAAAATGGATACGCTTCTATAAAGATATTGCCACTTATCATTGAAGTAGGATAAGCTTCTCTGACGAGATTTCCACTTATCGTAGAAAATGGATTGGCTACTCGAAAGTGATTGTCACTTATTGTTGAAAATGAATAAGCTTCTCGAAAGAGATTGCCAATTATCGTTAAACAAGGATAAGCTTCTCGAAAGAGATGGACACTTATCGCTGAAAATTAGGGCTGGCAATGAACCGAACCAACTCGAAAATAGTTCGAAATTCGATTCGACAATTAGATCGTTGAACTAGGTTCATGAACCTAATGAGTTGAGTATGAGCGAAAAATTAAGTTCGTTAACTAAATGAGCTGAACTTGAACTCTACATAGTTCGACTCGTTAGGTTCATGAGTTAACTCGATTACATATGAGAATAATTATACTGTCTTTAAGATTAGGTTTAAATATTTAATCTAAATCTTAGACAAATTTAATCTTCAACTTAGTAGTTTTTGAATTAGACTCTCAAATGTATCTCTTGAAAGTTGTGTAAGTTTTGAATTAGTAGATTTCGAAGATAAAGTTAAATTTCAATATGATAATTTTTATTTTATTTTAATATTTTATTTAAAAAAAATATATTTATTTAAAATGTCAAATATACTAAAATATATATATATTAAAAAAAATAGTTTTTAAGCCCGTGAATCATGTGAGCTGATCCTAATGAGTTGAACCAAACTGTTCGTGAACTTATAACAAGTCGAGTTTGAACTTAAAAAAAAGTTCGTGTTGAACTCGAACTCGAACTCGAACTCGAAACAATTCATAACGAGTCGAGTTTGAGCTTAAAAAAAAGTTCGTGTTGAACTCGAACTCGAAAAATTCTAAATGAGTCGAGCCGAGCTGAGGTGAGTTCGACTCGACTCGACTCATTTCCAGCCCTACTGAAAATGGATAAGCTTCTCAAAAGAGATTGCCACTTATCATTCAAGAAGGATAAACTTCTCAGAAGAGATTGCCACTTATCGTTGAAAAAGGATAAGCTTCTCGAAAGAGATTTCCACTTATCATTGAAGAAGGATAAGCTTCTCTGAAGAGAGACTGCCATTCCACTTATCGTTCAAGAAGGATTAGATTCTCTGAAGAGATTACCACTTATCGTAGAAAATCGATAAGCTTCTCGAAAGAGATTTCCACTTATCATTCCAGAAGGATAAGCTTCTCTTAAGAGATTTCCACTTATCGTTGAAGAAGGATAAGCTTCTTTGAAGAGATTTCCACTTATCGTTGAAAATGGATAACCTTTTCGAAAGAGATTGCCACTTATCTTTGAACAAGGATAAGCTTCTCTGAAGAGATTTCCAGTTATCTTTGAAAATGGATACGCTTCTCAAAAGATATTACCACTTATCGTTGAAGAAGGATAAACTTCTCTAAAGAGATTGCCACTTATCTTTGAAAATGGATAAGCTTCTCTGAGGAGATTTCCACTTATCGTTGAAAATAGATAAGCTTCTCGTAAGAGATTGCCACTTATTGTTGAAAATGGATAAGCTTCTCGAAAAAGATTGCCACTTATCATTGAAAACGGATAAGACTCTCGAAAGAGATTTCCACTCATCGTTGAAGAAGGATAAGCTTCTCTGAAGAAATTGCCAATTATAGTTGAGGAAGAATAAGCTTCTCTAAAGAGATTTCCACTTATCACTGAAAATGGATAAGCTTCTCGAAAAGATTTCCACTTATCTTTGAAGAAGGATAAGCTTCTCCGAAGAGATTGCCACTTATCGTTGAAAAAGATAAAGCTTCTCGAAAGAGATTTCCACTTATCGTGGAAGAAGGATAAGCTTCTCGAAAGAGATTGTCACTTTATCTTTGAAGAAGGATAAGCTTCTCTGAAGAGATAGCCACTTATCTTTGAAAATAGATAAGCTTCTCGGAAAATATTGTCACTTATCGTTGAAAATGGATAAGCTTCTCGAAAAATATTGCCACTTATCATTGAAAATGGATAAGCTTCTCGAAAGAGATGGCCACTTATCTTTATAATTGGATAAGCTTCTCGAAAGAGATTTGCACTTATCATTGAAGAATGATAAGCTTCTCTAAAGAAATTGCCAATTATTGTTGAGGAAGGATAAGATTCTCTGAAGAGATTGCCACTTATCATTCCATAAGGATTAGCTTCTATGAAGATATTTCCACTTATCGTTGAAGAAGGTGAAGCTTCTCTGAAGAGATTTCTACTTATCGTTGAAAATGGATAAGCTTCTCGAAAGAGATTGCCATTTATCATTGAAGAGAGATAAGCTTCTATTATGAGATATCCATTTATTGTTGAAAATGGATAAGCTTCTCGAAAGAGATTGCAACTTGTCATTGAAGAAGGATAAGCTTCTCCGAAGAGATTGCCACTTATCATTGAAAAAGAATAAGCTTCTCGAAGGAGATTTCCACTTAACGTTGAAGAAGGATAAGCTTCTCTGAAGAAATTGCCAATTATCGTTGAGAAAGGATAAGCTTCTCTAAAGAGATTTCCAATTATCACTGAAAATGGATAAGCTTCTCCAAAGAGATTTCCACTTATCGTTGAAAATGGATAAGCTTTTTGAAAGAGAATGCCACTAATCGTTGAAGGAGGATAAGCTTCTCCGAAGAGATTGCCACTTATCATTGAAAAAGAATAAGCTTCTCGAAAGAGATTTCCACTTAACGTTGAAGAAGGATAAGCTTCTCGAAAGAGATTGTCACTTATCGTTGAAAAAGGATAAGCTTCTCTGAAGTGATAACCACTTATCTTTGAAAATAGATAAGCTTCTCGTAAGAGATTGTCACTTATCGTTGAAAATGGATAAGCTTCTTGAAAAATATTGCCACTTATCGTTGAAAATGGATAAGCTTCTCGAAAGAGATGGCCACTTATCTTTATAATTGGATATGCTTCTCGAAAGAGATTGCCACTTAACGTTGAAGAAGGATAAGCTTCTCTAAAGAAATTGCCAATTATCGTTGAGGAAGGATAAGCTTCTCTGAAGAGATTGCCACTTATCATTCCAGAAGGATAAGCTTCTATCAAGATATTTCCACTTATCGTTGAAGAATATTAAGCTTCTCCGAAGAGATTTCCACTTATCGTTGAAAATGGATAAGCTTCTCGAAAGAGATTGCCACTAATCATTGAAGAGAGATAAGCTTCTCTAATGAGATTTCCACTTATTGTTGAAAATGGATAAGCTTCTTTAAAGAGATTGCCAATTGTCATTGAAGAAGGATAATCTTCTCTGAAGAGATTTCCACTTATCGTTGAAAATGGGTAAGATTCTCGAAAGAGATTGCCACTTATCGCCGAAGAAGGATAAGCTTCTTTGAAGAAATTGCCAATTATCGTTAAGGAAGGATAAGCTTCTCTAAAGAGAGTTCCACTTATCACTGAAAATGGATAAGCTTCTCGAAAGAAATTTCCACTTATCGTTGAAAATGGATAAGCTTTTTGAAAGAGAATGCCACTTATCGTTGAAGAAGGATAAGCTTCTCCAAAGAGATTGCCACTTATCATTGAAAAAGAATAAGCTTCTCGAAAGAGATTTCCACTTAACGTTGAAGAAGGATAAGCTTCTCGAAAGAGATTGTCACTTATCGTTGAAAAAGGATAAGCTTCTCTGAAGTGATAACCACTTATCTTTGAAAATAGATAAGCTTCTCGTAAGAGATTGTCACTTATCGTTGAAAATGGATAAGCTTCTCGAAAAATATTGCCACTTATCGTTGAAAATAGATAAGCTTCTCGAAAGATATGGCCACTTATCTTTATAATTGGCTATGCTTCTCGAAAGAGATTGCCACTTATCGTTGAAGAAGGATAAGCTTCTCTAAAGAAATTGCCAATTATCGTTGAGGAAGGATAAGCTTCTCTGAAGAGATTGCCACTTATCATTCCAGAAGGATAAGCTTCTATGAAGATATTTCCACTTATCGTTGAAGAAGGATAAGCTTTTCTGAAGAGATTTCCCCTTATCGTTGAAAATGGATAAGCTTCTCGAAAGAGATTGCCACTAATCATTGAAGAGAGATAAGCTTCTCTAATGAGATTTCCACTTATTGTTGAAAATGGATAAGCTTCTCGAAAGAGATTGCCAATTGTCATTGAAGAAGGATAAGCTTCTCTGAAGAGATTTCCACTTATCGTTGAAAATGGATAAGATTCTCGAAAGAGATTTCCACTTATCGCTGAAGAAAGATAAGCTTCTCTAAAGAAATTGCCAATTATTGTTGAGGAAGGATAAGCTGCTCTAAAGAGATTTCCAATTATCACTGAAAATGGATAAGCTTCTCGAAAGAGATTGCCACTTATCATTGAAGAAGGATAAGCTTCTCTGAAGAGATTTCCACTTATCGTTGAAAATGGATAAGTTGTCGAAAGAGATTGTCACTTTTCGTTGAAAATGGATAAGCTTTTTGAAAGAGATTGCCACTTATCGTTGAAAAAGGATAAGCTTCTAGAAAGAGATTGCCACTTATCGTTGAAAAAGGATAAGCTTCTAGAAAGAGATTGCCACTTATCATTCAAGAAGGATTAGATTCTCTAAAGATATTACCACTTATCGTTGCAAACCGATAAGCTTCTCGATAGAGATTTCCACTTATCATTCCAGAAGGATAAGCTTCTCTTAAGAGATTTCCACTTATCGTTGAAGAAGGATAAGCTTCTTTGAAGGGATTGCCACTTATCGTTGAAAATGGATAAGCTTCTCGAATGGGATTGCCACTTATCATTGAAGAAGGATTAGGCTCTCTGAAGAGATTTCCACTCATCATTGAAAATGGATAAGCCTTTCGAAAGAGATTGCCACTTATCTTTGAAGAAGGATAAGCTTCTCTGAAGAGATTGCCACTTACCTTTGAAAATGGATACGTTTCTCAAAATATATTATCACTTATCGTTGAAGAAGTATAAGCTTCTCTGAAGAGATTGCTACTAATCAATGAAGAAGGATAAGCTTCTCTGAAGAGATTTCCACTTATCGTTGAAAATAGATAAGCTTCTCGTAAGAGATTGTCACTTATCGTTGAAAATGGATAAGCTTCTAAAAAAATAATGCCACTTATTGTTGAAAATGGATAAGCTTCTCGGAAAAGATTGCCACTTATCGTTGAAAATGGATAAGATTCTCGAAAGAGATTGCCACTTATCGTTAAAGAAGGATAAGCTTCTCCGAAGAGATTGCCACTTATCGTTGAAAAAGAATAAGCTTCTCGAATGAGATTTCCACTTATCGTTGAAGAAGGATAAGCTTCTCGAAAGAGATAGCCACTTATCTTTGAAAATAGATAAGCTTCTCGTAAGAGATTGTCACTTATCGTTGAAAATGGATAAGCTTCTCGAAAGAGATGGTCACTTATCTTTATAATTGGATAAGCTTCTCGAAAGAGATTGCCACTTATCGTTGAAGAAGGATAAGCTTCTCTAAAGAAATTGCCAATTATCGTTGAGGAAGGATAAGCTTCTCTGAAGAGATTGACACTTATCATTCCAGAAGGATAAGCTTCTATGAAGATATTTCCACTTATCGTTGAAAAAGGATAAGCTTCTCTGAAGAGATTTCCACTTATCATTGAAAATGGATAAGCTTCTCGAAAGAGATTGCCACTTATCGTTGAAAATGGATAAGCTTCTCTAATGAGATTTCCACCTATTGTTGAAAATGGATAAGCTTCTCGAAAAAGATTGCCACTTGTCATTGAAGAAGGATAAGCTTCTCTAAAGAGATTTCCACTTATCGTTGAAAATGGATAAGCTTCTCTGAAGAAATCGCCAATTATCGTTGAGGAATAATAAGCTTCTCTAAAGCGATTTCCACTTATCACTGAAAATGGATAAGCTTCTCGAAAGAGATTGCCACTTATCGTTGAAAATGGATAAGCTTTTCGAATGAGAATGCCACTTATCGTTGAAGAAGGATAAGCTTCTCCGAAGAGATTGCCACTTATCGTTGAAAAAGAATAGGCTTCTCGAAAGAGATTTCAACTTATCGTTGAAGAAGGATAAGCTTCTCGAAAGAGACTGTCACTTATCGTTGAAGAAGGATAAGCTTCTCTGAAGAGATAGCCACTTATCTTTGAAAATAGATAAGCTTCTCGTAAGAGATTGTCACTTATCGTTGAAAATGGATAAGCTTCTCGAAAAATATTTCAACTTATCGTTGAAAATGGATAAGCTTCTCGAAAGAGATTTCCACTTATCGTTGAAGAAGGATAAGCTTCTCTGAAGAGATTGCCACTTATCATTCCAGAAGGATAAGATTCTATGAAGATATTTCCACTTATCGTTGAAGAAGGATAAGCTTCTCTGAAGAGATTTCCACTTATCGTTGAAAATGGATAAGCTTCTCGAAAGAGATTGCCACTTATCATTGAAGAGAGATAAGCTTCTGCAATGAGATTTCCACTTATTGTTGAAAATGGATAAGCTTCTCGAAAGAGATTTCCACTTGTCATTGAAGAAGGATAAGCTTCTCTGAAGATATTTCCACTTATCGTTGAAAATGGATAATATTCTATAAAGAGATTGCCACTTATCGTTGAAGAACGATAAGCTTCTCTGAAGAAATTTCCAATTATCGTTGAGGAAGGATAAGCTTCTCTAAAGAGATTTCCACTTATCACTGAAAATGGATAAGCTTCTCCAAAGAGATTGCCACTTATCGTTGAAAATGGAAAAGCTTTTCGAAAGAGAATGCCACTTATCATTGAAGAAGGATAAGCTTCTCCGAAGAGATTGCCACTTAACGTTGAAAAAGAATAAGCTTCTCGAAAGAGATATCCACTTATGGTTGAAGAAGGATAAGCTTCTCGAAAGAGATTTCCGCTTATCATTGAAGAAGGATAAGCTTCTCTGAAGAGATTGCCACTTATCATTGAAAATAGATAAGCTTCTCGTAAGAGATTGTCACTTATCGTTGAAAATGGATAAGCTTCTCGAAAAATATTGCCACTTATTATTGAAAATGGATAAGCTTCTCTGAAGAAATCGCCAATTATCGTTGAGGAATAATAAGCTTCTCTAAAGCGATTTCCACTTATCACTGAAAATGGATAAGCTTCTCGAAAGAGATTGCCACTTATCGTTGAAAATGGATAAGCTTTTCGAATGAGAATGCCACTTATCGTTGAAGAAGGATAAGCTTCTCCGAAGAGATTGCCACTTATCGTTGAAAAAGAATAGGCTTCTCGAAAGAGATTTCAACTTATCGTTGAAGAAGGATAAGCTTTTCGAAAGAGACTGTCACTTATCGTTGAAGAAGGATAAGCTTCTCTGAAGAGATAGCCACTTATCTTTGAAAATAGATAAGCTTCTCGTAAGAGATTGTCACTTATCGTTGAAAATGGATAAGCTTCTCGAAAAATATTTCCACTTATCGTTGAAAATGGATAAGCTTCTCGAAAGAGATTTCCACTTATCGTTGAAGAAGGATAAGCTTCTCTAAAGAAATTGCCAATTATCGTTGAGGAAGGATAAGCTTCTCTGAAGAGATTACCACTTATCATTCCAGAAGGATAAGATTCTATGAAGATATTTCCACTTATCGTTGAAGAAGGATAAGCTTCTCTGAAGAGATTTCCACTTATCGTTGAAAATGGATAAGCTTCTCGAAAGAGATTGCCACTTATCATTGAAGAGAGATAAGCTTCTGCAATGAGATTTCCACTTATTGTTGAAAATGGATAAGCTTCTCGAAAGAGATTTCCACTTGTCATTGAAGAAGGATAAGCTTCTCTGAAGATATTTCCACTTATCGTTGAAAATGGATAAGATTCTATAAAGAGATTTCCACTTATCGTTGAAGAACGATAAGCTTCTCTGAAGAAATTTCCAATTATCGTTGAGGAAGGATAAGCTTCTCTAAAGAGATTTCCACTTATCACTGAAAATGGATAAGCTTCTCGAAAGAGATTGCCACTTATCGTTGAAAATGGAAAAGCTTTTCGAAAGAGAATGCCACTTATCATTGAAGAAGGATAAGCTTCTCCGAAGAGATTGCCACTTAACGTTGAAAAAGAATAAGCTTCTCGAAAGAGATATCCACTTATCGTTGAAGAAGGATAAGCTTCTCGAAAGAGATTTCCGCTTATCATTGAAGAAGGATAAGCTTCTCTGAAGAGATTGCCACTTATCAATGAAAATAGATAAGCTTCTCGTAAGAGATTGTCACTTATCGTTGAAAATGGATAAGCTTCTCGAAAAATATTGCCACTTATCGTTGAAAATGGATAAGCTTCTCGAAAGAGATGGCCACTTATCTTTGAAAATGGATAAGCTTCTCGAAAGAGATTGCCATTTATCGTTGAAGAAGGATAAGCTTCTCTAAAGAAATTACCAATTATCGGTGAGGAAGGATAAGCTTCTCTGAAGAGATTGCCACTTATCATTCCAGAAGGATAAGCTTCTATGAAGATATTTCCACTTATCGTTGAAGAAGGATAAGCTTCTCTGAAGAGATTTCCACTTATCGTTGAAAACGGATAAGTTTCTCGAAAGAGATTGCCACTTATCATTGAAGAGAGATAAGCTTCTCTGAAGAGATTTCCACTTATTGTTGAAAATGGATAAGCTTCTCGAAAGAGATTGCCACTTATCATTGAAGAAGGATAAGCTTCTCTGAAGATATTTCCACTTATCATTGAAAATGGATAAGTTTTTCGAAAGAGAATGCCACTTATCGTAGAAGAAGGATAAGCTTCTCCGAAGAGATTGCCACTTATCGTTGAAAAAGAATAAGCTTCTCGAAAGAGATTTCCACTTATCGTTGAAGAAGGATAATCTTCTCGAAAGAGATTACCACTTATTATTCAAGAATGATAAGCTTCTCTGAAGAGATTGCCACTTATCGTTTGTTGGTTGTGCTCTATGATTCACTTCCTTCTTCTGGTTTCCTATCACTCTCTGGTTCTCTCAATGGTTTTTCTTTCTTTTTTTCTCAATCTCTTTTTCTGTTATTTTTCTTCTTCTCTTGCTCTCCAATCCCTCTCCTTTGTTTGTTGCTGCTCCCTCTCCTTATAGTCAAACGATAGGGTTTATTTGCTGCAGAATCTTTTCATTGGGATATGCTTCTCATCCCTTTCTTGAAGCCAAGCCCAATTCTTTCCATTTCTAGGAATCCTACTTTATTCTATTTTTGCCGCTACACTTGCCTAGCCTGTCTTTTTTCTGCTACATTGGTCTTGTTTCCAAATCTGAACCCATTTGATTTCCTGTGCTTGGATTGCCCTTGTGGTCCAAGTTTCTACCTTGGACATCATTTTAAAATTTTGATATTTGATATGTAGATGCATCACCATGAGTTCATTCCCTTGGTTTTGGGACATGAATTATTTTGTTATGAGGCAATTTGTCACTTCTTGCATGGGACTGTTTTAGATTACATTAAATATGCCCATGATTAAGCATGCATAGTCTTGATCTTGAAATGTTCCAATGTTAAGTTGAATCTTAATTATTTTTCTTGGATGTTTGTAGGCATAATGAGGAACATGTGGACTTGATGGGGCACGAAGGGTACCATAGCATGAAGTTAATTAGAAACTTGAATTAAGATTAGAAATAACTTAATTTTCTAAGCATTACTTAGAGTTGGAAACTTTGTAATAAATGTTACATTCATGCAATGTCATGAAATTTCCCTTTGTAATATTCTTAAATCTAATCTTGAATTCATGAATCTTGAATTTGGAATGATGGATCTCCCTTATGCCATTGAATTTGAAACGAATGAAGTCTTGAATTATGAACTTGTGATCTTGACTTATGTCTTACAAATTTAAATTCCACTTGAACATAGAATTTGAAACAAAGTTGGATGAAGAAATCTTGAATTAGGCCTTGCACTTCATGTTCATTAGGAATATTGATCTTGAATATCTAATATTTTTTGAGTAACTTCTCCTTGAAGGAATCTACATGAGTAGACTTTCCAACTTGAACCAAACCTTAGATGATGAACCTTTTCTTCCATGCAGCCCTTGATAGGCAATTTCTCTTATTTGAAATGGAAAACAAAGGACCGACCCAATCCTTACCTTGTGAACCCACATGCTCGATATGCATTAGAATGATGTATGATATGGCGAACATAGTATATGAAAGGCTAAAGGTGAAAATGAGGGTGTGACACATATGACATGTTATGTTATGTACAAAAGAAAACCCTGTAATGCTAGCATGCAATAAACTCTAGCATGATGAAAATGATGGGATGATAGATGCAAAATGCAGACAAAGAGAGAAAACAGACGGGGATAAAAGTAAACACAACAAGTAGAAAACTCACTAGGGATGACAAAACACTAGGAAAAAGAAACAACTGCCGAAATCTTAAGTTATTGATCACCAGGTTCAGGCATGACCGGTCGACACTGTAGGATAATAGATAAAGAAGGATCCTTAAAGCCTTAGGGTCAAGCGAAGAAAATGCTGGAGTTTTCAAACACGAAGGAACATCCAAGCTTCTGGAAATACCTTAAACTACTAAGATCAACCGGGATCTTCAAGAAACATTAGGAAATATACAGGGTAATTAAACTCTTCTGTGTGCCAAAATAATTTGGACTTCACGGGGAAACACCTTTATATAAGCTTCTCAAAAGAGATTGTTAGTTATCGTATAAGAAGGATAAGCTTCTCAAAAGAGATTGCAACTTATCGTTGAAAATGGATAAGCATATCGAAAGCGATTGCCACATATCGTTGAAGAAGGATAAGCTTCTCTGAAGAAATTGCCACTTATCATTGAAAATGGATAAGCTTCTCGAAAGAGATTGCCACTTATTGTTGAAAATGGAAAAGCTTCTCGAAAGAGATTGCAACTTATCATTGAAGAAGGATAAGCTTCTCTGAAGAGATTTCCACATGTCATTGAAAATGGATTAGCTTCTCGAAAGAGATTCCCACTTGTCCTTGAAAATGGATAAGCTTCTCAAAAGAGATTTCCACTTATCGCTGAAGAAGGAAAAGCTTTTCTGAAGAAATTTCCACTTATCGTAGAAAATGGATAAGCTTCTCGAAAGAGATTGTCACATGTCATTGAAAAAGGATAAGCTTTTCGAAAGAGATTGCCACTTATCGTGGAAAAAAGGATAAGCTTCTCGAAAGAGATTTCCACTTGTCGTTCAAAATGGATAAGTTTCTCGAAAGAGATTGCAACTTATCTTTCAAGAACGATAAGCTTCTCTCAAGAGATTACCACTTATCGTTGAAAATCGATAAGCTTCTCGAAAGAGATTTCCACTTATCATTCCAGATTGTTAAGCTTCTATAAAGAGATTTCCACTTATTGTTGAAAAACGATAAGCTTCTCTGAAGAGATTGCCACTTATCGTTGAAAATGGATAAACTTCTCGAAAGAGATTGCCACTTATCATTGAAGAAGGATAAGCTTTTCTGAAGACATTTCCACTTATCGTTTAAAATGGATAAGCTTTTCGAAAGAGATTTCCACTTATCATTGAAGAAGGATAAGCTTCTTTGTAGTGATTTTCACTTATCTTTGAAAATGGATAAGCTTCTCGAAAGAGATTGCCACTTATCGTTGAAGAAGGATAAGCTTCTCTGAAGAGATTGCCACTTATCTTTGAAAATAGATAAGCTTCTCATAAGAGATTGTCACTTATCGTTGAAAATGGATAAGCTTCTCGAAAAAGATTGCCACTTACCGTTGAAAATGGATAAGCTTCTCGAAAGAGATGGCCACTTATCTTTGAAAATGGATAAGCTTCTCGATAGAGGTAGCCACTTATTGTTGAAGAAGGATAAGTTTCTCTAAAGAAATTTCCAATTATCGTTGAGGAAGGATAACCTTCTCTTAAGAGATTGCCACTTATCATTCCAGAAGGGTAAGCTTCTATGAAGATATTTCCACTTATCGTTGAAGAACGATAAGCTTCTCTGAAGAGATTGCCACTTATCGTTGAAAATGGATAAACTTCTCGAAAGAGATTGCCACTTATCATTGAAGATACATAAGCATCTCTGAAGAGATTTCCACTTATGATTGAAAATGGATAAGCTTCTCGAAAGATATTGCCACTTATCGTTGAAGAAGGATAAGCTTCTCTGAAGAGATTTCCACTTATCGTTGAAAATGGATAAGCTTCTCGCCAAGGATTGTGGCCCTTGTGCCTATGTATCCTCACATAAAAGAAGTAAAGAATCAGAGCTTTGTATTTCGAAGGCTTGTGAAATGATTGTACGTTGGTTGATTTTATACCTTGAAAAAGGGTTTTCAGATTGATTCCCCGAGGCAAAAAGAAGTTTGATGACTTGATATTATTTTTAGGTTTTTTGAGAGGAATTTTTTTTATTAGGACCACATTAGAGACTTTGGATAGAGATGAATGTTTCGAATAACCAAGTCGAGTGCCTTGTATTCAAAACATTCGGAATGAGTGTAGGAGAGTTCCATTCTCATTCCATCTCCACCACTTTAAAGTTCATGGCGTATAACCTGAATTGTATCTTTATTGTTTTTTTGGATTTTTTATGATAAAAAATACCACATGATGTTGGATCAAGGGTTTTTATTGTTTATAAAAATATTTGAATTGATGCGAACAAGGTCGATGGCGACGCACAAGGCAATCGACTTACAAGGGTGATAATGGCTCGATAAAACCGAGAGTTTATTTTTGAATATAGTTTTTGGAACCAAGAGTCAAAAATGACCGTAATAATATTCACATACAATGATCGTTCAATCACATCAGGTTTGTCGGCTTGAAAAAAAAACAAGTCACGAAAAAAAAAACTAAGGGAAGTTCGTTGTGCGAACCTGCCCAGAAAACAACAAGAAGTTCGATGTGCGAACTTCCTAGCAAACATGCACTATTCAAAAACAGAAGCAAAAGCCACTGAAGTTCGCTGTGCGAACCTTGCAGCGAAACTGCCCAAAAAAACAACAAGAAGTTCGTTGTGCGAACTTCCTAGCGAACATGCACTATTCACAAACAAAGGCAAAAGGTGCCAAATTTGGCAGTGCGAAGGTGCCAGCGAACAACTCGCTAGCTAAAAACAAAGGAAAACCGGCTGTCTAGTGGAACTTTGAGTACCATAAAAACATATTAGCTAGGCGAAGAGGATGTTCGCAGTGCGAATATGACAGTAAAAATGAGTATTTTTAACTCATTTCACTATGAAAACTACACTATGTTTTTTATTTCTTTCTTTGTTTTTTACAGTAGTTCTTGGTCACTCTTAAGACCTTACTACACTATGTACAACACAAATATCACTTAAAAAAGAGAAAATAAAAACATGAAAAAAATATGTAAAAGATAAGAGTTTGAAAGAAAAGATACCCAAGAGCTACTATTCTCCTTCTAATCACAAATGGCTTTTGTTGGCTGTGCTCTATGATTCACTTCCTTCTTCTGGTTTCCTATCACTCTCTTGTTCTCTCAATGGTTTTTCTTTCTTTTTTTCTCAATCTCTTTTTCTGTTTTTTTTCTTCTTGTCTTGCTTTCCAATCCCTCTCCTTTGTTTGTTGCTGCTCCCTCTCCTTATAGTCAAACAATAGGGTTTATTTGCTGCAGAATCTTTTCATTGGGATATGCTTCTCATCCCTTTCTTGAAGCCAAGCCCAATTCTTTCCATTTCCATGAATCCTACTTTACTCTATTTTTGCCGCTACACTTGCCTAGCCTGTCTTTTTTCTGCTACATTTGTCTTGTTTCCAAATCTGAACCCATTTGATTGCTTGTGCTTGGATTACCCTTGTGGTCCATGTTTCTACCTTGGACATCATTTTAAAATTCTGATATTTGATATGTAGATGCATCACCATGAGTTCATTCCCTTGGTTTTGGGACATGAATTATTTGGTTATGAGGCAATTTGTCACTTCTTGCATGGGACTGTTTTAGATTACATTAAATATGCCCATGATTAAGCATGCATAGTCTTGATCTTGAAATGTTCAAATGTTAAGTTGAATCTTAATTATTTTTCTTGGATGTTTGTAGGTATATGAGGAACATGTGGACTTGATGGGGCACGAAGGGTACCATAGCATGAAGTTAATTAGAAACTTGAATTAAGATTAGAAATAACTTAATTTTCTAAGAATTACTTAGAGTTGGAAACTTTGTAACAAATGTTACATTCTTGCAATGTCATGAAATTTCCCTTTGTAATATTCTTGAATCTAATCTTGAATTCATGAATCTTGAATTTGGAATGATGGATCTCCCTTATGCCATTGAATTTGAAATGAATGAAGTCTTGAATTATGAACTTGTGATCTTGACTTATGTCTTACAAATTTAAATTCCACATGAACATAGAATTTGAAACAAAGTTGGATGAAGAAATCTTGAATTAGGCCTTGCACTTCATGTTCATTAGGATATTGATCTTGAATATCCTAATATTTTTTGAGTAACTTCTCCTTGAAGGAATCTACATGAGTAGACTTTCCAACTTGAACCAAACCTTAGATGATGAACCTTTTCTTCCATGCAGCCCATGATAGGAAATTTCTCTTATTTGAAATGGAAAACAAAGGACCGACCCAATCCTTACCTTGTGAACCCACATGCTTGATATGCATTAGAATGATGTATGATATGGCGAACATAGTATATGAAAGGCTAAAGGTGAAAATGAGAGTGTGACACATATGACATGTTATGTTATGTACAAAAGAAAACCATGTAATGCTAGCATGCAATAAACTCTAGCATGATGAAAATGATGGGATGATACATGAAAAATGCAGACAAAGAGATATTGCCACATATTGTTTAAGAAGGATAAGCTTCTCTGAAGAAATTGCCACTTATCTTTGAAAATGGATATGCTTCTCGAAAGATATTGCCACCTATCGTTGAAGAATGATAAGCTTCTCTAAAGAGATTGCCACTTATCGTTGAAGAAGGATAAGCTTCTCTGAAGAGATTGCCAGTTATGGTTTAAAATGGATATGCTTCTCGAAAGAGATTGACTTTTATCGTTGAATAAGGATAAGCTTCTCTAAAGAGATTGCCACTTATCATTGAAAATGGATAAGCTTCTCGATAGAGATAGCCACTTAGCGTTGAAAATGAATAAGCTTCTCGAAAGAGATTGCCACTTATCGTTGAAAATGGGTAAGCTTCGCAGAAGAGATTTCCAATTATCGTTGAAGAAGGATACGTTTCACTGAAGATATTTCAACTTGTCGAAAGAGATTGTCACTTATCATTGAAAATGGATAAGATTCTCAAAAGAGATTGCCACTTATCATTGAAAATGGAAAAGCTTCTCGAAATAGGTTGCCACTTATCATAAAAAATGGATAAGCTTCTCGAAAGACATTGCCACTAATCGTTGAAAATGGATAAGCTTCTCGAAATAGATTG
The DNA here is from genome assembly GCA_963859935.3 of Lathyrus sativus. Classification (NCBI taxonomy): domain Eukaryota; kingdom Viridiplantae; phylum Streptophyta; class Magnoliopsida; order Fabales; family Fabaceae; genus Lathyrus; species Lathyrus sativus. Next base: position 239,175,675 of record OZ012738.1, on the reverse strand, counting down.
CCACTTATCGTTGAAAATGGATAAGGTTCTCGTAAGAGATTTCCGCTTATCGTTGAAGAATGATAAGCTTCTCTGAAGAGATTTCCATTTATAGTTGAAGATGGATAAGTTTGTCGAAAGAGATTGTCACTTATCGTTGAAAAAGGATAAGCTTTTTGAAAGAGATTGCCACTTATCGTTGAAAAAGGATAAGCTTCTCGAAAGAGATTGCCACTTATCGTTGAAAATGGATAAGTTTCTCGAAAGAGATTGCCACTTATCGTTCAAGAAGGATTAGATTCCCTGAACAGATTACCACTTATCGTTGAAAATCGATTAGCTTCTCGAAAGAGGTTTCCACATATCATTCAACAAGGATAAGCTTCTTTGAAGAGATTTCCACTTATCATTGAAGAAGGATAAGCTTATATGAAGAGATTGCCACTTATCGTTGAAAATGGATAAGCTTTTTGAAAGAGATTGCCACTTATCATTGAAGAAGGATTAGCTTCTCTGAAGAGATTGCCGTTATGGTTTAAAATGGATAGGCTTCTCGAAAGAGATTGGCTCTCATCATTGAAGAGGGATAAGCTTCTCTAAAGAGATTACCACTTATCGTTGAAAATGGATAAGCTTCTCGATAGAGATAGCCAATTAGCGTTGAAAATGGATAAGCTTCTCGAAAGAGATAGCCACTTATCGTTGAAAATGGGTAAGCTTCGCAGAAGAGATTTCCAATTATCGTTGAAGAAGGATACGCTTCTCTGTAGAGATTTCCACTTATAGTTGAAAATGGATAAGCTTGTTGAAAGAGATTGTTGCTTATCGTTGAAAATGGATAAGATTCTCAAAAGAGATTGCCACTTATCATTGAAAATGGAAAAGCTTCTCGAAATAGGTTGCCACTTATCATTAAAAATGGATAAGCTTCTCGAAAGAGATTTCCACTTATCGTTGAAAATGGATAAGCTTCTCGAAATAGATTGCCACTTATCATTGAAAATGGATAAGGTTCTCGTAAGAGATTTCCGCTTTTCGTTGAAGAATGATAAGCTTCTCTGAAGAGATTTCCATTTATAGTTGAAGATGGATAAGTTTGTCGAAAGAGATTGTCACTTATCGTTGAAAAAGGATAAGCTTCTCGAAAGAGATTGCCACTTATCGTTGAAAATGGATAAGTTTCTCGAAAGAGATTGCCACTTATCGTTGAAGAAGGATAAGCTTCTCTGAAGAGATTTCCACTTATCGTTGAAAATGGATAAGCTTCTCGCCAAGGATTGTGGCCCTTGTGCCTATGTATCCTCACATAAAAGAAGTAAAGAATCAGAGCTTTGTATTTCGAAGGCTTGTGAAATGATTGTACGTTGGTTGATTTTATACCTTGAAAAAGGGTTTTCAGATTGATTCCCTGAGGCAAAAAGAAGTTTGATGACTTGATATTATTTTTAGGTTTTTTGAGAGGAATTTTTTTTATTAGGACCACATTAGATACTTTGGATAGAGATGAATGTTTCGAATAACCAAGTCGAGTGCCTTGTATTCAAAACATTCGGAATGAGTGTAGGAGAGTTCCATTCTCATTCCATCTCCACCACTTTAAAGTTCATGGCGTATAACCTGAATTGTATCTTTATTGTTTTTTTGGATTTTTTATGATAAAAAATACCACATGATGTTGGATCAATGGTTTTTATTGTTTATAAAAATATTTGAATTGATGCGAACAAGGTCGATGGCGACGCACAAGGCAATCGACTTACAAGGGTGATAATGGGTAAGCTTCTCAAAAGATATTGCCACTTATAGTTGAAGAAGGATAAGCTTTTCTTAATAGATTGGCACTTATCATTGAATAAGGATAAGCTTCTCTAAAGAGATTTCCACTTATCGTTGAATGTAGATAAGCTTCTCGTAAGAGATTGTCACTTATCGTTGAAAATGGATAAGCTTCTCAAAATAGATTGCCACTTATCGTTGAAAATGGATAAGCTTTTCGAAAGAGATTGCCACTTCTTGTTGAAAATGGATAAGCCTTTTGAAAGAGAATGGGATTTATCTATGAAGAAGGATAAGCTTCTCTGAAGAGATTTCCACTTATCATAGAAAATGGATAAGCTTCTCGAAAGAGACTGTGACTTATTGTTAAAAATGAATAAGCTTCTCGAAAGGGATTGCCAATTATCGTAAAAAAAAGATAAGCTTCTCGAAAGAGATGGACACTTATTGTTGAAAGTGGATAAGCTTCTCGAAAGAGATTTCCACTTATCATTCAAGAAAGATAAACTTCTCTAAAGGGATTCCCACTTATCGTTGAAAATGGATAAGTTTCTAGAAAGAGATTGCCACTTATCGTTCAAGAAGGATTAACTTCCCTGAAGAGATTACCACTTAATGTTGAAAATCGATAAGCTTCTCCAAAAGATTTCCACTTATCATTCCAGAAGGATAAGCTTCTCTGAAGAGATTTCCACTTATCGTTGAAAATGGATAAGCTTCTCTGAAGAGATTGCCACTTATCGTTGAAAATGGATAAGCTTCTCGAAAGAGATTGCTACTTATCTTTGAATAAGGATAAGCTTCTCTGAAGGGTTTCCACTTATCTTTGAGAATGGATAAGCTTCTCAAAAGATATTGCCACTTATTGTTGAAGAAGGAAAAACTTTTCTGAAGAGATTGCCACTTATTGTTGAAGATATATAAGCTTCTCGTAAGAGATTGTCAGTTATCGTTGAAAATGGATAAGCTTCTCGAAAGAGAATGCCACTTACCGTTGAAGAAGGATAAGCTTCTCCGAAGAGATTGCCACTTATCGTTGAAAATAGATAAACTTCTCGAAAGAGATTTCCACTTATCGTTGAAGAAGGATAAGCTTATAGAAATAGATTACCACTTCTCGTTGAATAATTATAAGCTTCTCTGAAGAGATTGCCTCTTATCTTTTAAAATGGATAAGCTTCTCAAAAGAGATTGCAACTTATCATTGAAAATGGATAAGCTTCTCGAAAAGGATTTCTACTTATCGTTGAAGAAGCATAAGCTTCTTTAAAGAGATGGCCACATATCGATCAAAATGGATAAGCTTCTCGAAATAGATTGCCACTTATCGTTAAAAATGGATAAGCTTCTCGAAAGAGATTTCCACTTATTGTTGGAAATGGATAAGCTTCTCGAAAGAGATTGTCACTTATCGTTGAAAATGGATAAGCTTATTGAAAGAGATGTCCACTTATCGTTGAAAAAGGATAAGCTTCTCGAAAGAGATTGCCACTTATCGTTGAAAATGGATAAGTTTCTCGAAAGAGATTGCCACGTATCATTCAAGAAGGATTAGATTCCCTGAAGAGATTACCACTTATCGTTGGAAATCGATTAGCTTCTCGAAAGAGATTTCCACATTTCATTCAACAAGGATAAGCTTCTTTGAAGAGATTTCCACTTATCATTGAAGAAGGATAAGCTTCTATGAAGAGATTGCCACTTATTGTTGAAAATGGATAAGCTTTTTCAAAGAGATTGCCACTTATCATTGAAGAAGGATAAGCTTATCTGAAGAGATTTCCACTTATCGTTGAAAATGGATAAGCTTGTCGAAAGAGATTGCCACTTATCATTGAAGAAGTATAAGTTTCTCTGAAGAGATTTCCACTTATTGTTGAAAATGGATAAGCTTCTCGGAAGAGATTTCCACTTATCATTGAAGAAGGATAAGCTTCTCTGAAGAGATTTCCACTTATCGTTGAAAATGGATAAGCATCTCGAAAGAGATTGCCACTTATCTTTGAAGAAGGATAAGCTTCTCTGAAGAGATTGCCAGTTATCTTTGAAAATGGGTAAGCTTCTCAAAAGATATTGCCACTTATCGTTGAAGAAGGATAAGCTTTTCTTAAGAGATTGGCACTTATCATTGAAGAAGGATAAGCTTCTCTGAAGAGATTTCCACTTATCGTTGAATGTAGATAGGCTTCTCGTAAGATATTGTCACTTATCGTTGAAAATGGATAAGCTTCTCGATATAGATTGCCACTTATCGTTGAAAATGGATAAGCTTTTCGAAAGAGATTGCCACTTCTTGTTGAAAATGGATAAGCCTTTTGAAAGAGAATGGGATTTATCTATGAAGAAGGATAAGCTTCTCTGAAGAGATTTCCACTTATCATAGAAAATGGATAAGCCTCTCGAAAGAGATTGTGACTTATTGTTAAAAATGAATAAGCTTCTCGAAAGGGATTGCCAATTATCGTTAAAAAAAGATAAGCTTCTCGAAAGAGATGGACACTTATCGTTGAAAGTGGATAAGCTTCTCGAAAGAGATTTCCACTTATCATTCAAGAAGGATAAACATCTCTAAAGGGATTCCCACTTATCATTGAAAATGGATACGTTTCTAGAAAGAGATTGCCACTTATCGTTCAAGAAGGATTAACTTCCCTGAAGAGATTACCACTTAATGTTGAAAATCGATAAGCTTCTCCAAAGAGATTTCCACTTATCATTCCAGAAGGATAAGCTTCTCTGAAGAGATTTCCACTTATCGTTGAAAATGGATAAGCTTCTCTGAAGAGATTGCCACTTATCGTTGAAAATGGATAAGCTTCTCAAAAGAGATTGCCACTTATCTTTGAAGAAGGATAAGCTTCTCTGAAGGGTTTCCACGTTTCTTTGAGAATGGATAAGCTTCTCAAAATATATTGCCACTTATTGTTGAAGAAGGAAAAGCTTTTCTGAAGAGATTGCCACTTATCGTTGAAGATATATAAGCTTCTCGTAAGAGATTGTCACTTATCGTTGAAAATGGATAAGCTTCTCGAAAGAGAATGCCACTTATCGTTGAAGAAGGATAAGCTTCTCCGAAGAGATTGCCACTTTATCGTTGAAAATAGATAAACTTCTCGAAAGAGATCTCCACTTATCGTTGAAGAAGGATAAGCTTATCGAAATAGATTACCACTTCTCGTTGAATAATTATAAGCTTCTCTGAAGAGATTGCCTCTTATCTTTTAAAATGGATAAGCTTCTCAAAAGATATTGCAACTTATCATTGAAAATGGATAAGCTTCTCGAAAGGGATTTCTACTTATCGTTGAAGAAGCATAAGCTTCTTTGAAGAGATGGCCACATATCGATGAAAATGGATAAGCTTCTCGAAATAGATTACCACTTATCGTTAAAAATGGATAAGCTTCTCGAAAGAGATTTCCACTTATTGTTGGAAATGGATAAGCTTCTCGAAAGAGATTGTCACTTATCGTTGAAAATGGATAAGCTTATTGAAAGAGATGTCCACTTATCGTTGAAAAAGGATAAGCTTCTCAAAAGAGATTGCCACTTATCGTTGAAAATGGATAAGTTTCTCGAAAGAGATTGCCACTTATCGTTCAAGAAGGATTAGATTCCCTGAAGAGATTACCACTTATCGTTGGAAATCGATTAGCTTCTCGAAAGAGATTTCCACATTTCATTCAACAAGGATAAGCTTCTTTGAAGAGATTTCCACTTATCATTGAAGAAGGATAAACTTCTATGAAGAGATTGCCACTTATCGTTGAAAATGGATAAGCTTTTTGAAAGAGATTGCCACTTATCATTGAAGAAGGATAAGCTTCTCTGAAGAGATTTCCACTTATCGTTGAAAATGGATAAGCTTGTCGAAAGAGATTGCCACTTATCATTGAAAAAGTATAAGCTTCTCTGAAGAGATTTCCACTTATTGTTGAAAATGGATAAGCTTCTCGGAAGAGATTTCCACTTATCATTGAAGAAGGATAAGCTTCTCTGAAGAGATTTCCACTTATCGTTGAAAATGGATAAGCTTCTCGAAAGAGATTGCCACTTATCTTTGAAGAAGGATAAGCTTCTCTGAAGAGATTTCCAGTTATCTTTGAAAATGGGTAAGCTTCTCAAAAGATATTGCCACTTATCGTTGAAGAAGGATAAGCTTTTCTTAAGAGATTGGCACTTATCAATGAAGAAGGATAAGCTTCTCTGAAGAGATTTCCACTTATCGTTGAATGTAGATAAGCTTCTCGTAAGAGATTGTCACTTATGTTGAAAATGGATAAGCTTCTCGAAATAGATTGCCACTTATCGTTGAAAATGGATAAGCTTTTCGAAAGAGATTGCCACTTCTTGTTGAAAATGGATAAGCCTTTTGAAAGAGAATGGGATTTATCTATGAAGAAGGATAAGCTTCTCTGAAGAGATTTCCACTTATCATAGAAAATGGATAAGCCTCTCGAAAGAGATTGTGACTTATTATTAAAAATGAATAAGCTTCTCAAAAGGGATTGCCAATTATCGTTAAAAAAAGATAAGCTTCTCGAAAGAGATAAGCTTCTCAAAAGAGATGGACACTTATCGTTGAAAGTGGATAAGCTTCTCGAAAGAGATTTCCACTTATCATTCAAGAAGGATAAACTTCTCTAAAGGGATTCCCACTTATCATTGAAAATGGATAAGTTTCTAGAAAGAGATTGCCACTTATCGTTCAAGAAGGATTAACTTCCCTGAAGAGATTACCACTTAATGTTGAAAATCGATAAGCTTCTCCAAAGAGATTTCCACTTATCATTCCAGAAGGATAAGCTTCTCTGAAGAGATTTCCACTTATCGTTGAAAATGGATAAGCTTCTCTGAAGAGATTGCCACTTATCGTTGAAAATGGATAAGCTTCTCAAAAGAGATTGCCACTTATCTTTGAAGAAGGATAAGCTTCTCTGAAGGGTTTCCACGTTTCTTTGAGAATGGATAAGCTTCGCAAAATATATTGCCACTTGTTGTTGAAGAAGGAAAAGCTTTTCTGAAGAGATTGCCACTTATCGTTGAAGATATATAAGCTTCTCGTAAGAGATTGTCACTTATCGTTGAAAATGGATAAGCTTCTCGAAAGAGAATGCCACTTATCGTTGAAGAAGGATAAGCTTCTCCGAAGAGATTGCCACTTATCGTTGAAAATAGATAAACTTCTCGAAAGAGATTTCCACTTATCGTTGTAGAAGGATAAGCTTATCGAAATAGATTACCACTTCTCGTTGAATAATTATAAGCTTCTCATAAGAGATTGCCTCTTATCTTTTAAAATGGATAAGCTTCTCAAAAGAGACTGCAACTTATCATTGAAAATGGATAAGCTTCTCGAAAGGGATTTCTACTTATCGTTGAAGAAGCATAAGCTTCTTTGAAAAGATGGCCACATATCGATGAAAATGGATAAGCTTCTCGAAATAGATTACCACTTATCGTTAAAAATGGATAAGCTTCTCGAAAGAGATTTCCACTTATTGTTGGAAATGGATAAGCTTCTCGAAAGATATTGTCACTTATCGATGAAAACGGATAAGCTTATTGAAAGAGATGTCCACTTATCGTTGAAAAAGGATAAGCTTCTCGAAAGAGATTGCCACTTATCGTTGAAAATGGATAAGTTTCTCGAAAGAGATTGCCACTTATCGTTCAAGAAGGATTAGATTCCCTGAAGAGATTACCACTTATTGTTGGAAATCGATTAGCTTCTCGAAAGAGATTTCCACATTTCATTCAACAAGGATAAGCTTCTTTGAAGAGATTTCCACTTATCATTGAAGAAGGATAAACTTCTATGAAGAGATTGCCACTTATCGTTGAAAATGGATAAGCTTTTTGAAAGAGATTGCCACTTATCATTGAAGAAGGATAAGCTTCTCTGAAGAGATTTCCACTTATCGTTGAAAATGGATAAGCTTGTCGAAAGAGATTGCCACTTATCATTGAAAAAGTATAAGCTTCTCTGAAGAGATTTCCACTTATTGTTGAAAATGGATAAGCTTCTCGGAAGAGATTTCCACTTATCATTGAAGAAGGATAAGCTTCTCTGAAGAGATTTCCACTTATCGTTGAAAATGGATAAGCTTCTCGAAAGAGATTTCCACTTATCTTTGAAGAAGGATAAGCTTCTCTGAAGAGATTTCCAGTTATCTTTGAAAATGGGTAAGCTTCACAAAAGATATTGCCAATTATCGTTGAAGAAGGATAAGCTTTTCTTAAGAGATTGGCATTTATCATTGAAGAAGGATAAACTTTTCTGAAGAGATTTCCACTTATCGTTGAATGTAGATAAGCTTCTCGTAAGAGATTGTCACTTATCGTTGAAAATGGATAAGCTTCTCGAAATAGATTTCCACTTATCGTTGAAAATGGATAAGCCTTTCGAAAGAGATTGCCACTTCTTGTTGAAAATGGATAAGCCTTTTGAAAGAGAATGGGATTTATCTATGAAGAAGGATAAGCTTCTCTGAAGAGATTTCCACTTATCATAGAAAATGGATAAGCCTCTCGAAAGAGATTGTGACTTATTGTTAAAAATGAATAAGCTTCTCAAAAAAGAATGCCAATTATCGTTAAAAAAAGACAAGCTTCTCGAAAGAGATGGACACTTATCGTTGAAAGTGGATAAGCTTCTCGAAAGAGATTTCCACTTATCATTCAAGAAGGATAAACTTCTCTAAAGGGATTCCCACTTATCATTGAAAATGGATAAGTTTCTAGAAAGAGATTGCCACTTATCGTTCAAGAAGGATTAACTTCCCTGAAGAGATTACCACTTAATGTTGAAAATCGATAAGCTTCTCCAAAGAGATTTCCACTTATCATTCCAGAAGGATAAGCTTCTCTGAAGAGATTTCCACTTATCATTGAAAATGGATAAGCTTCTCTGAAGAGATTGCCACTTATCGTTGAAAATGGATAAGCTTCTCGAAAGAGATTTCCACTTATCTTTGAAGAAGGATAAGCTTCTCTGAAGGGTTTCCACTTATCTTTGAGAATGGATAAGCTTCTCAAAAGATATTGCCACTTATTGTTGAAGATGGAAAAGCTTTTCTGAAGAGATTGCCACTTATCGTTGAAGATATATAAGCTTCTCGTAAGAGATTGTTACTTATCGTTTAAAATGGATAAGCTTCTCGAAAGAGAATGCCACTTATCGTTGAAGAAGGATAAGCTTCTCCGAAGAGATTGCCACTTATCGTTGAAAATGGATAAACTTCTCGAAAGAGATTTCCACTTATCGTTGAAGAAGGATAAGCTTATCGAAATAGATTACCACTTCTCGTTGAAGAATTATAAGCTTCTCTGAAGAGATTGCCTCTTATCTTTTAAAATGGATAAGCTTCTCAAAAGAGATTGCAACTTATCATTGAAAATGGATAAGCTTCTTGAAAGGGATTTCTACTTATCGTTGAAGAAGCATAAGCTTCTTTGAAGAGATGGCCACATATCAATGAAAATGGATAAGCTTCTCGAAATAGATTGCCACTTATCGTTAAAAATGGATAAGCTTCTCGAAAGAGATTTCCACTTATTGTTGGAAATAGATAAGCTTCTCGATAGAGATTATCACTTATCGTTGAAAATGGATAAGCTTATTGAAAGAGATGTCCACTTATCGTTGAAAAAGGATAAGCTTCTCGAAAGAGATTGCCACTTATCGTTGAAAATGGATAAGTTTCTCGAAAGAGATTGCCACTTATCGTTCAAGAAGGATTAGATTCCCTGAAGAGATTACCACTTATCGTTGGAAATCGATTAGCTTCTCGAAAGAGATTTCCACATTTCATTCAACAAGGATAAGCTTCTTTGAAGAGATTTCCACTTATCACTGAAGAAGGATAAGCTTCTATGAAGAGATTGCCACTTATCATTGAAAATGGATAAGCTTTTTTAAATAGATTGCCACTTATCATTGAAGAAGGATAAGCTTCTCTGAAGAGATTTCCACTTATCGTTGAAAATGGATAAGCTTGTCGAAAGAGATTGGCACTTATCATTGAAAAAGTGTAAGCTTCTCTGAAGAGATTTCCACTTATTGTTAAAAATGGATAAGCTTCTCGGAAGAGATTTCCACTTATCATTAAAGAAGGATAAGCTTCTCTGAAGAGATTGCCACTTATCTTTTAAGAAGGATAAGCTTCTCTGAAGAGATTGCCAGTTATCTTTGAAAATGGGTAAGCTTCTCAAAAGATATTGCCACTTATCGTTGAAGAAGGATAAGCTTTTCTTAAGAGATTGGCACTTATCATTGAAGAAGGATAAGCTTCTCTGAAGAGATTTCCACTTATCGTTGAATGTAGATAAGCTTCTCGTAAGAGATTGTCACTTATCGTTGAAAATGGATAAGCTTCTCGAAATAGATTGCCACTTATCGTTGAAAATGGATAAGCTTTTCGAAAGAGATTGCCACTTCTTGTTGAAAATGGATAAGCCTTTTGAAAGAGAATGGGATTTATCTATGAAGAAGGATAAGCTTCTCTGAAGAGATTTCCACTTATCATAGAAAATGAATAAGCTTCTCGAAAGAGATTGTGACTTTTTGTTAAAAATGAATAAGCTTCTCGAAAGGGATTGCCAATTATCGTTAAAAAAAGATAAGCTTCTCGAAAGAGATGGACCCTTATCGTTGAAAGTGGATAAGCTTCTCGAAAGAGATTTCCACTTATCATTCAAGAAGGATAAACTTCTCTAAAGGGATTCCCACTTGTTGTTGAAAATGGATAAGTTTCTCGAAAGAGATTGCCACTTATCGTTCAAGAAGGATTAACTTCCCTTAAGAGATTACCACTTAATGTTGAAAATCGACAAGCTTCTCCAAAGAGATTTCCACTTATCATTCCAGAAGGATAAGTTTCTCTGAAGAGATTTCCACTTATCTTTGAAAATGGATAAGCTTCTCTGAAGAGATTGCCACTTATCGTTGAAAATGGATAAGCTTCTCGAAAGAGATTGCCACTTATCTTTGAAGAAGGTTAAGCTTCTCTGAAGGGTTTCCACTTATCTTTGAGAATGGATAAGCTTCTCAAAAGATATTGCCACTTGTTTTTGAAGAAGGAAAATCTTTTCTGAATTGATTGCCACTTATCGTTGAAAATATATAAGCTTCTCGTAAGAGATTGTCACTTATCGTTGAAAATGGATAAGCTTCTCGAAAGAGAATGCCACTTATCGTTGAACAAGGATAAGCTTCTCCGAAGAGATTGCCACTTATCGTTGAAAATGGATAAACTTCCCGAAAGAGATTTCCACTTATCATTGAAGAAGGATAAGCTTATCGAAATAGATTACCACTTCTCATTGAATAATTATAAGCTTCTCTGAAGAGATTTCCTCTTATCTTTTAAAATCGATAAGCTTCTCAAAAGAGATTGCAACTTATCATTGAAAATGGATAAGCTTCTCGAAAGGGATTTCTACTTATCGTTGAAGAAGCATAAGCTTCTTTGAAGAGATGGCCACATATCGATGAAAATGGATAAGCTTCTCGAAATAGATTGCCACTTATCGTTAAAAATGGATAAGCTTCTCGAAAGAGATTTCCACTTATTGTTGGAAATGGATAAGCTTCTCGAAAGAGATTGTCACTTATCGTTGAAAATGGATAAGCTTATTGAAAGAGATGTCCACTTATCGTTGAAAAAGGATAAGTTTCTCAAAAGAGATTGCCACTTATCGTTCAAGAAGGATTAGATTCCCTGAAGAGATTACCACTTATCGTTGGAAATCGATTAGCTTCTCGAAAGAGATTTCCACATTTCATTCAACAAGGATAAGCTTCTTTGAAGAGATTTCCACTTATCATTGAAGAAGGATAAGCTTCTATGAAGAGATTGCCACTTATTGTTGAAAATGGATAAGCTTTTTGAAAGAGATTGCCACTTATCATTGAAGAAGGATAAACTTCCCTGAAGAGATTTCCACTTATCGTTGAAAATGGATAAGCTTGTCGAAAGAGATTGCCACTTATCATTGAGAAAGTATAAGCTTCTCTGAAGAGATTTCCACTTATTGTTGAAAATGGATAAGCTTCTCGGAGGAGATTTCCACTTATCATTGAAGAAGGATAAGCTTCTCTGAAGATATTTCCACTTATCGTTGAAAATGGATAAGCTTCTCGAAAGAGATTGCCACTTAACTTTGAAGAAGGATAAGCTTCTCTGAAGAGATTGCCAGTTATCTTTGAAAATGGGTAAGATACTCAAAAGATATTGCCACTTATCGTTGAAGAAGGATAAGCTTTTCTTAAGAGATTGGCACTTATCATTGAAGAAGGATAAGCTTCTCTGAAGAGATTTCCAGTTATCGTTGAATGTAGATAAGCTTCTCGTAAGAGATTGTCACTTATCGTTGAAAATGGATAAGCTTCTCGAAATAGATTGCCACTTATCGTTGAAAATGGATAAGCTTTTCGAAAGAGATTGCCACTTCTTGTTGAAAATGGATAAGCCTTTTGAAAGAGAATGGGATTTATCTATAAAGAAGGATAAGCTTCTCTGAAGAGATTTCCACTTATCATAGAAAATGAATAAGCTTCTCGAAAGAGATTGTGACTTATTGTTAAAAATGAATAAGCTTCTCGAAAGGGATTGCCAATTATTGTTAAAAAAAAGATAAGCTTCTCGAAAGAGATGGACACTTATCGTTGAAAGTGGATAAGCTTCTCGAAAGAGATTTCCACTAATCATTCAAGAAGGATAAACTTCTCTAAAGGGATTCCCACTTATCGTTGAAAATGGATAAGTTTCTCGAAAGAGATTGCCACTTATCGTTCAAGAAGGATTAACTTCCCTGAAGAGATTACCACTTAATATTGAAAATCGATAAGCTTCTCCAAAGAGATTTCCACTTATCATTCCAGAAGGATAAGCTTCTCTGAAGAGATTTCCACTTATCGTTGAAAATGGATAAGCTTCTCTGAAGAGATTGCCACTTATCGTTGAAAATGGATAAGCTTCTCGAAAGAGATTGCCACTTATCTTTGAAGAAGGATAAGCTTCTCTGAAGGGTTTCCACTTATCTTTGAGAATGGATAAGCTTCTCAAAAGATATTGCCACTTATTGTTGAAGAAGGAAAAGCTTTTCTGAATTGATTGCCACTTATCGTTGAAGATATATAAGCTTCTCGTAAGAGATTGTCACTTATCGTTGAAAATGGATAAGCTTCTCAAAAGAGAATGCCACTTATCGTTGAAGAAGGATAAGCTTCTCCGAAGAGATTGCCACTTATCGTTGAAAATGGATAAACTTCTCGAAAGAGATTTCCACTTATCGTTGAAGAAGGATAATTATCGAAATAGATTACCACTTCTCGTTGAATAATTATAAGCTTCTCTGAAGAGATTGCCTCTTATCTTTTAAAATGGATAAGCTTCTCAAAAGAGATTGCAACTTATCATTGAAAATGGATAAGCTTCTCGAAAGGGATTTCTACTTATCGTTGAAGAAGCATAAGCTTATTTGAAGAGATGGCCACATATCGATGAAAATGGATAAGCTTCTCGAAATAGATTGCCATTTATCGTTAAAAATGGATAAGCTTCTCGAAAGAGATATCCACTTATTGTTGGAAATGGATAAGCTTCTCGAAAGAGATTGTCACTTATCGTTGAAAATGGATAAGCTTATTGAAAGAGATGTCCACTTATCGTTGAAAGAGGATAAGCTTCTCGAAAGAGATTGCCACTTATCGTTGAAAATGGATAAGTTTCTCGAAAGAGATTGCCACTTATCGTTCAAGAAGGATTAGATTCCCTGAAGAGATTACCACTTATCGTTGGAAATCGATTAGCTTCTCGAAAGAGATTTCCACATTTCATTCAACAAGGATAAGCTTCTTTGAAAAGATTTCCACTTATCATTGAAGAAGGATAAGCTTCTATGAAGAGATTGCCACTTATCGTTGAAAATGGATAAGCTTTTTCAAAGAGATTGCCACTTATCATTGAAGAAGGATAAGCTTCTCAGAAGATATTTCCACTTAACGTTGAAAATGGATAAGCTTGTCGAAAGAGATTTCCACTTATCATTGAAGAAGTATAAGTTTCTCTGAAGAGATTTCCACTTATTGTTGAAAATGGATAAGCTTCTCGGAAGAGATTTCCACTTATCATTGAAGAAGGATAAGCTTCTCTGAAGAGATTTCCACTTATCGTTGAAAATGGATAAGCTTCTCGAAAGAGATTGCCACTTATCTTTGAAGAAGGATAAGCTTCTCTGAAGAGATTTCCAGTTATCTTTGAAAATGGGTAAGCTTCTCAAAAGATATTGCCACTTATCGTTGAAGAAGGATAAGCTTTTCTTAAGAGATTGGCACTTATCATTGAATAAGGATAAGCTTCTCTGAAGAGATTTCCACTTATCGTTGAATGTAGATAAGCTTCTCGTAAGATATTGTCACTTATCGTTGAGAATGGATAAGCTTCTCGAAATAGATTGCCACTTATCTTTTGAAGAAGAGATTGCCACTTATCGTTGAAGATATATAAGCTTATCGAAATAGATTACCACTTATCGAAATAGATTACCACTTCAGATGGATAAGCTTCTCTGAAGGGATTCCACTTATCTTTTCTGAAGAGATTGCCACTTATCGTTGAAGATATATAAGCTTCTCGTAAGTGATTGTCACTTATCGTTGAAAATGGATAAGCTTCTCGAAATAGAATGCCACTTATCGTTGAAGAAGGATAAGCTTCTCCGAAGAGATTGCCACTTATCGTTGAAAATGGATAAACTTCTCGAAAGAGATTTCCACTTATCGTTGAAGAAGGATAAGCTTATCGAAATAGATTACCACTTCTCGTTGAAGAATTATAAGCTTCTCTGAAGAGATTGCCTCTTATCTTTTAAAATGGATAAGCTTCTCAAAAGAGATTGCAACTTATCATTGAAAATGGATAAGCTTCTCGAAAGGGATTTCTACTTATCGTTGAAGAAGCATAAGCTTCTTTGAAGATATGGCCACATATCGATGAAAATGGATAAGCTGCTCGAAATAGATAGCCACTTATCGTTAAAAATGGATAAGCTTCTCGAAAGAGATTTCCACTTATTGTTGGAAATGGATAAGCTTCTCGAAAGAGATTGTCACTTATCGTTGAAAATGGATAAGCTTATTGAAAGAGATGTCCACTTATCGTTGAAGAAGGATAAGCTTCTCTTAAGAGGTTTCCACTTATAGTTGAAAATGGATAAGCTTGTCAAAAGAGATTGTCACTTATCGTTGAAGAAGGATAAGCTTCTCTAAAGAGATTTCCACTTATCGTAGAAAATGGATAAGCTTCTGGAAAGAAATTGTCACTTATTGTTGAAAATGAATAAGCTTCTCGAAAGAGATTTCCAGTTATCGTTATAAAAGGATAAGCTTCTCGAAAGAGATGGACGCTTATCGTTGAAAATGGATAAGCTTCTCGAAAGAGATTGCAACTTATCATTCAAGAAGGATAAACTTCTCTGAAGAGATTGCCACTTATCGTTGAAAATGGATAAGCTTCTCGAAAGAGATTTCTACTTATCATTGAAGAAAGATAAGCTTCTCTGAAGAGATTTCCACTTATCGTTGAAAATGGATAAGCTTGTCGAAAGAAATTGTCACTTATCGTTGAACATGGATAAGCTTTTCGAAAGGGATTGCCACTTATCGTTGAAAAAGGATAAGCTTCTCGAAAGAGATTTCCACCCATCGTTGAAAATGGATAAGTTTCTCGAAAGATATTTCCACTTATCGTTGAAGAAGGATAAGCTTCTCTGAAGAGATTGCCACTTATCGTTGAAAATGGATATGCTTATCGAAAGAGATTTCCACTTATAATTGAAGAAGGATAAGCTTCTCTGAAGAGATTTCCACTTATCGTTAAAAATGCATATGCTTCTCGAAAGAGATTGCCACTTATCTTTGAAGAAGGATAAGCTTCTCTGAAGAGATTGCCACTTATCTTTAAAGAAGGATAACCTTCTCTGAAGAGATATCCACCAATCGTTAAAAATGGATAAAATTCTCGAAAGATACTACCACTTATCGTTGAAGAAGGATAAGGTTCTCTGAAGAAATTGCCAATTATCGTTGAGTAAGGATAAGCTTCTTTGAAGAGATTGCCACTTATCATTGAAAATATATAAGCTTCTCGAAAGAGATTTCCACTTATTGTTGAAGAAGGATAAGCTTCTCCGAAGATATTGCCACTTATCGTTGAAAAAGGACAAGTTCTCGAAAAAGATGTCCAATTATCGTTGAAGAAGGATAACCTTCTCTGAAGAAATTGTCAGTTATCGTTGAGGAAGGATAAGCTTCTTTGAATATATTGCCACTTATCATTGAAAATGGATAAGCGTCTCGAAAGAGATTGCCACTTATCGTTGAAGAAGGATAAGCTTCTCTGAAGAGATTGCCACTTATCGTTGAAAAAGGATAAGCTTCTCGAAAGAGATGCCACTTATCGTTGAAGAATGATAAGCTTCTCTGAAAAGATTTCCACATATTGTTTAAAATGGATAAGCTTCTCAAAAGAGATTGCAACTTATCGTTGAAAATGAATAAACTTCTTAAAAGGGATTTCCACTTATCGTTGAAGAAGCATAAGCTTCTCTGAAGAGATTTCCACTTATCGTTGAAAATGGATAAGCTTCTCGAAATAGACTGCTACTTATCGTTAAAAATGGATAAGATTCACGAAAGAGATTGCCACTTATCGTTGGAAATGGATAAGCTTCTCGAAAGAGATTGCCACTTATTGTTGAAAATGGTTAAGCTTCTTGAAAGAGATGCCCGCTTATCATTGAAGAAGGATAAGCTTCTCTGAAGAGATTTCCACTTCTCGTAGAAAATGGATAACTTTCTCGAAAGAGATTGTCACTTATTGTTGAAAATGAATAAGCTTCTCGAAAGAGATTGCCATTTATCGTTAAAAAAGGATAAGCTTTTCGAAAGAGATGGACACTTATCGTTGAAAATGGATAAGCTTCTCAAAAGAGATTTCCACTTATCATTCGAGAAGGATAAACATCTCTGAAGAGATTTCCACTTATCGTTGGAAATGGATAAGCTTCTCGAAAGAGATTGCCACTTATCTTTGAAGAAGGATAAGCTTCTCTGAAGATATTGCCACTTATCGTTGAAGAAGGATAAGCTTCTCTGAAGAGATTGCCACTTATAGTTAAAGAAGGATAACCTTCTCTGAAGAGATATCCACCAATCGTTAAAAATGGATAAGATTCTCGAAAGATACTACCACTTATAGTTGAAGAAGGATAAGGTTCTTTGAAGAAATTGCCAATTATCGTTGAGTAAGGATAAGCTTCTTTGAAGAGATTGCCACTTATCATTGAAAATAGATAAGCTTCTCGAAAGAGATTTCCACTTATTGTTGAAGAAGGATAAGCTTCTTCGAAGAGATTGCCACTTATCGTTGAAAAAGGACAAGCTTCTCGAAAGAGATGGCCAATTATCGTTGAAGAAGGATAACCTTCCCTGAAGAAATTGCCAAATATCGTTGAGGAAGGATAAGCTTCTTTGAAGAGATTGCCACTTATCATTGAAAATGGATAAGCTTCTTGAAAGAGATTGCCACTTATCGTTGAAGAAGGATAAGCTTCTCTAAAGAGATTGCCACTTATCGTTGAAAAAGGATTAGCTTCTCGAAAGAGATGCCACTTATTATTGAAGAATGATAAGCTTCTCTGAAAAGATTTCCACTTATCGTTTAAAATGGATAAGCTTCTCAAAAGAGATTGCAACTTATCATTGAAAATGAATGAGCTTCTTAAAACGGATTTCCACTAATCGTTGAAGAAGCATAAGCTTCTCTGAAGAGATTTCCACTTATCGTTGAAAATGGATAAGCTTCTCGAAATAGACTGTTACTTATCGTTAAAAATGGATAAGATTCACGAAAGAGATTGCCACTTATTGTTAGAAATGGATAAGCTTCTCGAAAGAGATTGCCACTAATTGTTGAAAATGGTTAAGCTTCTTGAAAGAGATGTCCGCTTATCGTAAAAGAAGGATAAGCTTCTCTGAAGAGATTTCCACTTCTTGTAGAAAATGGATAACCTTCTCGAAAGAGATTGTCACTTGTTGTTGAAAATGAATAAGCTTCTCGAAAGAGATTGCCAATTATCATTAAAAAAGGATAAGCTTTTCGAAAGAGATGGACACTTATCGTTGAAAATGGATAAGCTTCTCAAAAGAGATTTCCATTTATCATTCAAGAAGGATAAACATCTCTGAAGAGATTTCCACTTATCATTGGAAATGGATAAGCTTCTCAAAAGAGAGTGCCATTTATTGTTGAAAATGTATAAGCTTCTTGAAAGAGATGTCCGCCTAACGTTGAAGAAGGATAAGCTTCTCTTAAGAGGTCTCCACTTATAGTTGAAAATGGATAGGCTTGTGAAAAGAGATTGTCACTTATTGTTGAAAATGGATAAGCTTCTCTGAAGATATTGCCACTTATTGCTGAAAATGGATAAGCTTCTTGAAAGAGAATGCCACTTATCATTGAAGAAGGATAAGCTTCTCTGAAGAGATTACCACTTATCGTTGAAAATGGGTAAGCCTCTCGAAAGAGATTACCATAAATCAATGAAGAAGTATAATCTTCTCTAAAGAGATTTCAACTTATTGTTGAAAATGGATAATCTTGTCGAAAGAGATTGTCACTTATCGTTGAAAATGGATAAGCTTCTCGAAAGAGATTTCCAGTTATCGTTGAAAATGGATAAGTTTCTCGAAAGAGATTGCCACTTATTGCTCAAGAAGGATTAGCTTCTCTGAAGAGATTACCAGTTCTCGTTGAAAATCGATAAGCTTCTCGAAAGAGATTTCCACTTATCATTCCAAAAGGATAAGCGTCTCTGAAGAAATTGCCAGTTATCGTTGAGGAAGGATAAGCTTCTATGAAGACATTTCCACTTATCGTTGAAATTGGATAAGCTTCTCGAAAGAGATTGCCACTTATCATTGAAGATGGATAAGCCTCTTTGAAGAGATTTCCACTTATCGTCGAAAATGGATAAGCTTCTCGAAAGAGATTTCCAATTATCTTTGAAGAAGGATAAGCTTCTCTAAAGAGATTGCCACTTATCAATGAAGAAGGATAAGCTTCTCTGAAGAAATTTCCACTTATCGTTGAAAATAGATAAGCTTCTCGTAAGAGTTTGTCACTTATCGTTGAAAATGGATAAGCTTCTCGAAAAATATTGCCACTTATTGTTGAAAATGGATAAGTTTCTCGAAAAAGATTGCCACTTATCGCTGAAAATGGATAAGATTCTCGAAAGATATTGCCACTTATCGTTGAAGAAGGATAAGCTTCTCTGAAGAAATTTCCAATTATCGTTGAGGAAGGATAAGTTTCTCTAAAGAGATTTCCACTTATCACTGAAAATGGATAAGCTTCTCGAAAGAGATTGCCATTTATCGTTGAATAAGGATAAGCTTCTCCGAAGATATTGCCACTTATCGTTGAAAAAGACTAAGCTTCTCGAAAGAGATTTCCACTTAACGTTGAAGAAGGATAAGCTTCTCGAAAGAGATAAGCACTTATCGTTGAAGAATGATAAGCTTCTCTGAAGAGATTGCCACATATCGTTTAAAATGGATAAGCTTCTCGAAAGATATTGCAACTTATCATTGAAAATGGATAAGCTTCTCGAAAGGGATTTCCACTTATCGTTGAAGAAGCATAAGCTTCTCTGAAGAGATTGCCACTAATCTTGAAAATGGATAAGCTTCTCGAAATAGATTGCCACTTATCATTAAAAATGGATAAGCTTCTCGAAAGAGATTGCCACTTAACGTTGAAAATGGATAAGCTTCTCGAAAGAGATTGCCACTTATCGTTGAAAATGGATAAGGTTCTTGAAAGAGATGTCCGCTTATCATTGAAGAAGGATAAGCTTGTCAAAAGAGATTGTCACTTATCGTTGAAATGGATAAGCATCCCGAAAGAGATTGCCACTTATTGCTGAAATTGGATAAGCTTCTTGAAAGAGAATGCCACTTATCGTTGAAGAGGGATAAGCTTCTCTGAAGAGATTACCACTTATCGTTGAAAATGGGTAAGCTTCTCGAAAGATATTGCCATTCATCATTGAAGAAGTATAAGCTTCTCTGAAGAGATTTCCACTTATTGTTGAAAATGGATAATCTTGTCGAAAGAGATTGTAACTTATCTTTGAAAATGGATAGGCTTTTCGAAAGAGATTGCCACTTATCATTGAAAAAGGATAAGCTTCTCGAAAGAGATTGCCACTTATGGTTGAAAATGGATAAGTTTCTCGAAAGAGATTTCCACTTATCGTTCAAGAAGGATTAGCTTCTATGAAGAGATTACCACTTATCATTGAAAATCGATAAGCTTATCGAAAGAGATTTCCACTTATCATTCCAGAAAGATAAGTGTCTCTGAAGAAATTGCCAATTATCGTTGAGGAAGGATAAGCATCTCTGAAGAGACTTCCACTTATCGTTGAAATTGGATAAGCTTCTCGAAAGAAATTGCCACTGATCATTGAAGAAGGATAAGCCTCTCTGAAGAGATTTCCACTTATCGTCGAAAATGGATAAGCTTCTCGAAAGAGATTGCCACTTATCTTTGAAGAAGGGTAAGCTTCTCTGAAGAGATTGCCACTTATCAATGAAGAAGGATAAGCTTCTCTGAAGAAAATTCCACTTATCGTTGAAAATAGATAAGCTTCTCGTAAGAGATTGTCACTTATCGTTGAAAATGGATAAGCTTCTCGAAAAATATTGCCACTTATTGTTGAAAATGGATAAGATTCTCGAAAAAGATTGCCACTTATCGTTGAAAATGGATAAGATTCTCGAAAGATATTGCCACTTATCTTTGAAGAAGGATAAGCTTCTCTGAAGAAATTTCCGATTATCGTTGAGGAAGGATAAGCTTCTCTAAAGAGATTTCCACTTATCACTAAAAATGGATAAGCTTCTCGAATGATATTGCCACTTATCGTATAAGAAGGATAAGCTTCTCCGAAGAGATTGCCACTTATCGTTGAAAAAGAATAAGCTTCTCGAAAGAGATTTCCACTTAACGTTGAAGAAGGATAAGCTTCTCGAAAGAGATTAGCACTTATCGTTGAAGAATGATAAGCTTCTCTGAAGAGATTGCCACATATCGTTTAAAATGGATAAGCTTCTCGAAATATATTGCAACTTATCATTGAAAATGGATAAGCTTTTCGAAATGGATTTCCACTTATCGTTGAAGAAGCATAAGCTTCTCTGAAGAGATTGCCACTAATCGTTGAAAATGGATAAGTATCTCGAAAGAGATTTCCACTTATCGTTGAAAATGGATAAGCTTCTCGAAAGAGATTGCCACTTATCATTGAAAATGGATAAGCTTCTTGAAAGAGATGTCCGCTTATCATTGAAGAAGGATAAGCTTCTCTTAAGAGGTTTCCACTTATAGTTGAAAATGGATAAGCTTGTCAAAAGAGATTGTCACTTATCGTTGAAAAGGATAAGCATCCCGGAAGAGATTGCCACTTATTGCTGAAATTGGATAAGCTTCTTGAAAGAGAATGCCACTTATCGTTGAAGAGGGATAAGCGTCTCTGAAGACATTACCACTTATCGTTGAAAATGGGTAAGCTTCTCGAAAGATATTGCTATTCATCATTGAAGAAGTATAAGCTTCTCTGAAGAGATTTCCACTTATTGTTGAAAATGGATAATCTTGTCGAAAGAGATTGTCACTTATCTTTGAAAATGGATAGGCTTTTCGAAAGAGATTGCCACTTATCATTGAAAAAGGATAAGCTTCTCGAAAGAGATTGCCACTTATCGTTGAAAATGGATAAGTTTCTCGAAAGAGATTTCCACTTATCGTTCAAGAAGGATTAGCTTCTCTGAAGAGATTACAACTTATCATTGAAAATCGATAAGCTTATCGAAAGAGATTTCCACTTATCATTCCAGAAGGATAAGCGTCTCTGAAGAAATTGACAATTATCGTTGAGGAAGGATAAGCATCTCTGAAGAGACTTCCACTTATCGTTGAAATTGGATAAGCTTCTCGAAAGAGATTGCCACTTATCAATGAAGAAGGATAAGCCTCTCTGAAGAGATTTCCACTTATCGTCGAAAATGGATAAGCTTCTCGAAAGAGATTGCCACTTATCTTTGAAGAAGGGTAAGCTTCTCTGAAGAGATTTCCACTTATCAATGAAGAAGGACAAGCTTCTCTGAAGAAAATTCCACTTATCGTTGAAAATAGATAAGCTTCTCGTAAGAGATTGTCACTTATCGTTGAAAATGGATAAGCTTCTCGAAAAAGATTGCCACTTATCGTTGAAAATGGATAAGATTCTTGAAAGATATTGCCACTTATCGTTGAAGAAGGATAAGCTTCTCTGAAGAAATTTCCGATTATCGTTGAGGAAGGATAAGCTTCTCTAAAGAGATTTCCACTTATCACTGAAAATGGATAAGCTTCTCGAAAGAGATTGCCACTTATCGTTTAAGAAGGATAAGCTTCTCCGAAGAGATTGCCACTTATCGTTGAAAAAGAATAAGCTTCTCAAGACAGATTTCTACTTAACGTTGAAGAAGGATAAGCTTCTCGAAAGAGATTAGCACTTATCGTTGAAGAATGATAAGCTTCTCTGAAGAGATTGCCACATATCGTTTAAAATGGATAAGCTTCTCGAAAGATATTGCAACTTATCATTGAAAATGGATAAGCTTTTCGAAAGGGATTTCCGCTTATCGTTGAAGAAGCATAAGCTTCTCTGAAGAGATTGCCACTAATCATTGAAAATGGATAAGCTTCTCGAAATAGATTGCCACTTATCGTTAAAAATGGATAAGCTTCTCGAAAGAGATTGCCACTTATCGTTGAAAATGGATAAGCTTCTTGAAAGAGATGTCCGCTTATCATTGAAGAAGGATAAGCTTCTCTTAAGAGGTTTCCTCTTATAGTTGAAAATGGATAAGCTTGTCAAAAGAGATTGTCACTTATCGTTGAAAAGGATAAGCATCCCGAAAGAGATTGCTATTTATTGCTGAAATTGGATAAGCTTCTTGAAAGAGAATGCCACTTATCGTTGAAGAGGGATAAGCTTCTCTGAAGAGATTACCACTTATCGTTGAAAATGGGTAAGCTTCTCGAAAGATATTGCCATTCATCATTGAAGAAGTATAAGCTTCTCTGAAGAGATTTCCACTTATTGTTGAAAATGGATAATCTTGTTGAAAGAGATTGTCACTTATCTTTGAAAATGGATAGGCTTTTCGAAAGAGATTGCCACTTATCATTGAAAAAGGATAAGCTTCTCGAAAGAGATTGCCACTTATCGTTGAAAATGGATAAGATTCTCGAAAGAGATTTCCACTTATCATTCAAGAAGGATTAGCTTCTCTGAAGAGATTACCACTTATCCTTGAAAATCGATAAGCTTATTGAAAGAGATTTCCACTTATCATTCCAGAAGGATAAGCGTCTCTGAAGAAATTGCCAATTATCGTTGAGGAAGGATAAGCATCTCTGAAGACACTTCCACTTATCGTTGAAATTGGATAAGCTTCTCGAAAGAGATTGCCACTTATCATTGAAGAAGGATAAGCCTCTCTGAAGAGATTTCCACTTATCGTCGAAAATGGATAAGCTTCCCGAAAGAGATTTGCACTTACCTTTGAAGAAGGGTAAGCTTCTCTGAAGAGTTGCCACTTATCAATGAAGAAGGATAAGCTTCTCTGAAGAAAATTCCACTTATCGTTGAAAATAGATAAGCTTCTCGTAAGAGATTGTCACTTATTGTTGAAAATGGATAAGCTTCTCGAAAAATATTGCCACTTATTGTTGAAAATGGATAAGATTCTCGAAAAAGATTGCCACTTATCGTTGAAAATGGATAAGATTCTTGAAAGATATTGCCACTTATCGTTGAAGAAGGATAAGCTTCTCTGAAGAAATTTCCGATTATCGTTGAGGAAGGATAAGCTTCTCTAAAGAGATTTCCACTTATCACTGAAAATGGATAAGCTTCTCGAAAAATATTGCCACTTATCGTTTAAGAAGGATAAGCTTCTCCGAAGAGATTGCCACTTATCGTTGAAAAAGAATAAGCTTCTCGAAAGAGATTTCCACTTAACGTTGAAGAAGGATAAGCTTTTCGAAAGAGATTAGCACTTATCGTTGAAGAATGATAAGCTTCTCTGAAGAGATTGCCACATATCGTTTAAAATGGATAAGCTTCTCGAAAGATATTGCAACTTATCATTGAAAATGGATAAGCTTTTCGAAAGGGATTTCCACTTATCGTTGAAGAAGCATAAGCTTGTCTGAAGAGATTGCCACTAATCGTTGAAAATGGATAAGTATCTCGAAAGAGATTTCCACTTATCGTTGAAAATGGATAAGCTTCTCGAAAGAGATTGCCACTTATCGTTGAAAATGGATAAGCTTCTTGAAAGAGATGTCCGCTTATCATTGAAGAAGGATAAGCTTCTCTTAAGAGGTTTCCACTTATAGTTGAAAATGGATAAGCTTGTCAAAAGAGATTGTCACTTATCGTTGAAAAGGATAAGCATCCCGAAAGAGGTTGCCACTTATTGCTGAAATTGGATAAGCTTCTTGAAAGCGAATGCCACTTATCGTTGAAGAGGGATAAGCGTCTCTGAAGACATTACCACTTATTGTTGAAAATGGGTAAGCTTCTCGAAAGATATTGGCATTCATCATTGAAGAAGTATAAGCTTCTCTGAAGAGATTTCCACTTATTGTTGAAAATGGATAATCTTGTCGAAAGAGATTGTCACTTATCTTTGAAAATGGATAAGCTTTTCGAAAGAGATTGCCACTTATCATTGAAAAAGGATAAGCTTCTTGAAAGAGATTGCAACTTATCGTTGAAAATGGATAAGTTTCTCGAAAGAGATTTCCACTTATCGTTCAAGAAGGATTAGCTTCTCTGAAGAGATTACCACTTACCGTTGAAAATTGATAAGCTTATCGAAAGAGATTTCCACTTATCATTCCAGAAGGATAAGCGTCTCTGAAGAAATTGCCAATTATCGTTGAGGAAGGATAAGCTTCTCTGAAGAGACTTCCACTTATCGGTGAAATTGGAAAAGCTTCTCGAAAGAGATTGCCACTGATCATTGAAGAAGGATAAGCCTCTCTGAAGAGATTTCCACTTATCTTCGAAAATGGATAAGCTTCTCGAAAGAGATTGCCACTTATCTTTGAAGAAGGATAAGCTTCTCTGAAGAGATTGCCACTTATCAATGAAGAAGGAAAAGCTTCTCTGAAGAAATTTCCACTTATCGTTGAAAATAGATAAGCTTCTCGTAAGAGATTGTCACTTATCGTTGAAAATAGATAAGCTTCTCAAAAAATATTGCCACTTATTGTTGAAAATGGATAAGCTTCTCGAAAAAGATTGCCACTTATCGTTGAAAATGGATAAGATTATCGAAAGATATTGCCACTTATCGTTGAAGAAGGATAACCTTCTATGAAGAAATTGAAAATTATCGTTGAGAAAGGATAAGCTTCTCTAAAGAGATTTCCACTTATCACTGAAAACGGATAAGCTTTTCGAAAGAGATTGCCACTTATCGTTGAAGAAGGATAAGCTTCTCCGAAGAGATTGCCACTTATCGTTGAAAAAGAATAACCTTCTCGAAAGAGATTTCCACTTAACGTTGAAGAAGGATAAGCTTCTCGAAAGAGATTAGCACTTATCGTTGAAGAATGATAAGCTTCTCTGAAGAGATTGCCACATATCGTTTAAAATGGATAAGCTTCTCGAAAGATATTGCAACTTATCATTGAAAATGGATAAGCTTTTCGAAAGGGATTTCCACTTATCGTTGAAGAAGCATAAGCTTCTCTGAAGAGATTGCCACTAATCATTGAAAATGGATAAGCTTCTCGAAATAGATTGCCACTTATCGTTAAAAATGGATAAGTATCTCGAAAGAGATTGCCACTTATCGTTGAAAATGGATAAGCTTCTTGAAAGAGATGTCCGCTTATCATTGAAGAAGGATAACTTCTCTTAAGATGTTTCCTCTTATAGTTGAAAATGGATAAGCTTGTCAAAAGAGATTGTCACTTATCGTTGAAAAGGATAAGCATCCCGAAAGAGATTGACACTTATTGCTGAAATTGGATAAGCTTCTTGAAAGAGAATGCCACTTATCGTTGAAGAGGGATAAGGTTCTCTGAAGAGATTACCACTTATCGTTGAAAATGGGTATGCTTCTCGAAAGATATTGCCATTCATCATTGAAGAAGTATAAGCTTCTCTGAAGAGATTTCCACTTATTGTTGAAAATGGATAATCTTGTAGAAAGAGATTGTCACTTATCTTTGAAAATGGATAGGCTTTTCGAAAGAGATCGCCACTTATCATTGAAAAAGGATAAGCTTCTCGAAAGAGATTGCCACTTATCATTGAAAATGGATAAGTTTCTCGAAAGAGATTTCCACTTATCGTTTAAGAAGGATCAGCTTCTCTGAAGAGATTACCACTTATCATTGAAAATAGATAAGCTTATCGAAAGAGATTTCCACTTATCATTCCAGAAGGATAAGCGTCTCTGAAGAAATTGCCAATTATCGTTGAGGAAGGATAAGCTTCTCTGAAGAGACTTCCACTTATCGTTGAAATTGGATAAGCTTCTCGAAAGAGACTTCCACTTATCGTTGAAATTGGATAAGCTTCTCTGAAGAGACTTCCACTTATCGTTGAAATTGAATAAGCTTCTCTGAAGAGATTTCCACTTATCATTGAAGAAGGATAAGCCACTCTGAAGAGATTTCCACTTATCATCGAAAATGGATAAGCTTCTCTAAAGAGACTGCCACTTATCTTTGAAGGATAAGCTTCTCTGAAGAGATTTCCTCTTATCAATGAAGAAGGATAAGCTTTTCTGAAAAAATTTCCACTTATCGTTGAAAATAGTTAAGCTTCTCATAAGAGATTGTGACTTATCGTTGAACATGGATAAGCTTCTCGAAAAATATTTCCACTCATTGTTGAAAATGGATAAGCTTCTCGAAAAAGATTGCCACTTATCATTGAAAATGGATAAGATTCTCGAAAGATATTGCCACTTATCGTTGAAGAAGGATAAGCTTCTCTGAAGAAATTGCCAATTATCGTTGAGGAAGGATAATCTTCTCTAAAGAGATTTCCACTTATCACTGAAAATGGATAAGCTTTTCGAAAGAGATTGCCACTTATCGTTGAAGAAGGATAAGCTTCTCCGAAGAGATTTCCACTTATCGTTGAAAAAGAATAAGCTTCTCGAAAGAGATTTCCGCTTAACGTTGAAGAAGGATAAGCTTCTCGAAAGAGATTAGCACTTATCGTTGAAGAATGATAAGCTTCTCTGAAGAGATTGCCACATATCGTTTAAAATGGATAAGCTTCTCGAAAGATATTGCAACTTATCATTGAAAATGGATAAGCTTTTCGAAAGGGATTTCCACTTATCGTTGAAGAAGCATAAGCTTCTCTAAAGAGATTGCCACTAATCGTTGAAAATGGATAAGTATCTCGAAAGAGATTTCCACTTATCGTTGAAAATGGATAAGCTTCTCGAAAGAGATTGCCACTTATCGTTGAAAATGTATAAGCTTCTTAAAAGAGATGTCCGCTTATCATTGAAGAAGGATAAGCTTCTCTTAAGAGGTTTCCTCTTATAGTTGAAAATGGATAAGCTTGTCAAAAGAGATTGTCACTTATCGTTGAAAAGGATAAGCATCCCGAAAGAGATTGCTATTTATTGCTGAAATTGGATAAGCTTCTTGAAAGAGAATGCCACTTATCGTTGAAGAGGGATAAGCTTCTCTGAAGAGATTACCAATTATCGTTGAAAATGGGTAAGCTTCTCGAAAGATATTGCCATTCATCATTGAAGAAGTATAAGCTTCTCTGAAGAGATTTCCACTTATTGTTGAAAATGGATAATCTTGTTGAAAGAGATTGTCACTTATCTTTGAAAATGGATAGGCTTTTCGAAAGAGATTGCCACTTATCATTGAAAAAGGATAAGCTTCTCGAAAGAGATTGCCACTTATCGTTGAAAATGGATAAGATTCTCGAAAGAGATTTCCACTTATCATTCAAGAAGGATTAGCTTCTCTGAAGAGATTACCACTTATCCTTGAAAATCGATAAGCTTATTGAAAGAGATTTCCACTTATCATTCCAGAAGGATAAGCGTCTCTGAAGAAATTGCCAATTATCGTTGAGGAAGGATAAGCATCTCTGAAGATACTTCCACTTATCGTTGAAATTGGATAAGCTTCTCGAAAGAGATTGCCACTTATCATTGAAGAAGGATAAGCCTCTCTGAAGAGATTTCCACTTATCGTCGAAAATGGATAAGCTTCCCGAAAGAGATTTGCACTTACCTTTGAAGAAGGGTAAGCTTCTCTGAAGAGTTGCCACTTATCAATGAAGAAGGATAAGCTTCTCTGAAGAAAATTCCACTTATCGTTGAAAATAGATAAGCTTCTCGTAAGAGATTGTCACTTATTGTTGAAAATGGATAAGCTTCTCGAAAAATATTGCCACTTATTGTTGAAAATGGATAAGATTCTCGAAAAAGATTGCCACTTATCGTTGAAAATGGATAAGATTCTTGAAAGATATTTCCACTTATCGTTGAAGAAGGATAAGCTTCTCTGAAGAAATTTCCGATTATCGTTGAGGAAGGATAAGCTTCTCTAAAGAGATTTCCACTTATCACTGAAAATGGATAAGCTTCTCGAAAAATATTGCCACTTATCGTTTAAGAAGGATAAGCTTCTCCGAAGAGATTGCCACTTATCGTTGAAAAAGAATAAGCTTCTCGAAAGAGATTTCCACTTAACGTTGAAGAAGGATAAGCTTTTCGAAAGAGATTAGCACTTATCGTTGAAGAATGATAAGCTTCTCTGAAGAGATTGCCACATATCGTTTAAAATGGATAAGCTTCTCGAAAGATATTGCAACTTATCATTGAAAATGGATAAGCTTTTCGAAAGGGATTTCCACTTATCGTTGAAGAAGCATAAGCTTGTCTGAAGAGATTGCCACTAATCGTTGAAAATGGATAAGTATCTCGAAAGAGATTTCCACTTATCGTTGAAAATGGATAAGCTTCTCGAAAGAGATTGCCACTTATCGTTGAAAATGGATAAGCTTCTTGAAAGAGATGTCCGCTTATCATTGAAGAAGGATAAGCTTCTCTTAAGAGGTTTCCACTTATAGTTGAAAATGGATAAGCTTGTCAAAAGAGATTGTCACTTATCGTTGAAAAGGATAAGCATCCCGAAAGAGGTTGCCACTTATTGCTGAAATTGGATAAGCTTCTTGAAAGCGAATGCCACTTATCGTTGAAGAGGGATAAGCGTCTCTGAAGACATTACCACTTATTGTTGAAAATGGGTAAGCTTCTCGAAAGATATTGGCATTCATCATTGAAGAAGTATAAGCTTCTCTGAAGAGATTTCCACTTATTGTTGAAAATGGATAATCTTGTCGAAAGAGATTGTCACTTATCTTTGAAAATGGATAAGCTTTTCGAAAGAGATTGCCACTTATCATTGAAAAAGGATAAGCTTCTTGAAAGAGATTGCAACTTATCGTTGAAAATGGATAAGTTTCTCGAAAGAGATTTCCACTTATCGTTCAAGAAGGATTAGCTTCTCTAAAGAGATTACCACTTATCGTTGAAAATTGATAAGCTTATCGAAAGAGATTTCCACTTATCATTCCAGAAGGATAAGCGTCTCTGAAGAAATTGCCAATTATCGTTGAGGAAGGGTAAGCTTCTCTGAAGAGACTTCCACTTATCGGTGAAATTGGAAAAGCTTCTCGAAAGAGATTGCCACTGATCATTGAAGAAGGATAAGCCTCTCTGAAGAGATTTCCACTTATCTTCGAAAATGGATAAGCTTCTCGAAAGAGATTGCCACTTATCTTTGAAGAAGGATAAGCTTCTCTGAAGAGATTGCCACTTATCAATGAAGAAGGAAAAGCTTCTCTGAAGAAATTTCCACTTATCGTTGAAAATAGATAAGCTTCTCGTAAGAGATTGTCACTTATCGTTGAAAATAGATAAGCTTCTCGAAAAATATTGCCACTTATTGTTGAAAATGGATAAGCTTCTCGAAAAAGATTGCCACTTATCGTTGAAAATGGATAAGATTATCGAAAGATATTGCCACTTATCGTTGAAGAAGGATAACCTTCTATGAAGAAATTGCCAATTATCGTTGAGAAAGGATAAGCTTCTCTAAAGAGATTTCCACTTATCACTGAAAACGGATAAGCTTTTCGAAAGAGATTGCCACTTATCGTTGAAGAAGCATAAGCTTCTCCGAAGAGATTGCCACTTATCGTTGAAAAAGAATAACCTTCTCGAAAGAGATTTCCACTTAACGTTGAAGAAGGATAAGCTTCTCGAAAGAGATTAGCACTTATCGTTGAAGAATGATAAGCTTCTCTGAAGAGATTGCCACATATCGTTTAAAATGGATAAGCTTCTCGAAAGATATTGCAACTTATCATTGAAAATGGATAAGCTTTTCGAAAGGGATTTCCACTTATCGTTGAAGAAGCATAAGCTTCTCTGAAGAGATTGCCACTAATCATTGAAAATGGATAAGCTTCTCGAAATATATTGCCACTTATCGTTAAAAATGGATAAGTATCTCGAAAGAGATTGCCACTTATCGTTGAAAATGGATAAGCTTCTTGAAAGAGATGTCCGCTTATCTTTGAAGAAGGATAAGCTTCTCTTAAGAGGTTTCCTCTTATAGTTGAAAATGGATAAGCTTGTCAAAAGAGATTGTCACTTATCGTTGAAAAGGATAAGCATCCCGAAAGAGATTGCCACTTATTGCTGAAATTGGATAAGCTTCTTGAAATAGAATGCCACTTATCGTTGAAGAGGGATAAGCTTCTCTGAAGAGATTACCACTTATCGTTGAAAATGGGTAAGCTTCTCGAAAGATATTGCCATTCATCATTGAATAAGTATAAGCTTCTCTGAAGAGATTTCCACTTATTGTTGAAAATGGATAATCTTGTCGAAAGAGATTGTCACTTATCTTTGAAAATGGATAGGCTTTTCGAAAGAGATTGCCACTTATCATTGAAAAAGGATAAGCTTCTCGAAAGAGATTGCCACTTATCGTTGAAAATGGATAAGTTTCTCGAAAGATATTTCCACTTATCGTTCAAGAAGGATTAGCTTCTCTGAAGAGATTACCACTTATCATTGAAAATCGATAAGCTTATCGAAAGAGATTTCCACTTATCATTCCAGAAGGATAAGCGTCTCTGAAGAAATTGCCAATTATCGTTGAGGAAGGATAAGCTTCTCTGAAGAGACTTCCACTTATCGTTGAAATTGGATAAGCTTCTCGATAGAGATTGCCAGTTATCATTGAAGAAGGATAAGCCTCTCTTAAGAGATTTCCACTTATCGTCGAAAATGGATAAGCTTCTCGAAAGAGATTGCCACTTATCTTTGAAGAAGGATAAGCTTCTCTGAAGAGATTGCCACTTATCAATGAAGAAGGAAAAGCTTCTCTGAAGAAATTTCCACTTATCGTTGAAAAATAGATAAGCTTCTCGTAAGAGATTGTCACTTATCGTTGAAAATGGATAAGCTTCTCGAAAAATATTTCCACTTATTGTTGAAAATGGATAAGCTTCTCGAAAAAGATTGCCACTTATCATTGAAAATGGATAAGATTATCGAAAGATATTGCCACTTATCGTTGAAGAAGGATAAGCTTCTCTGAAGAAATTGCCAATTATCGTTGAGGAAGGATAAGCTTCTCTAAAGAGATTTCCACTTATCACTGAAAATGGATAAGCTTTTCGAAAGAGATTGCCACTTATCGTTGAAGAAGGATAAGCTTCTCCGAAGAGATTGCCACTTATCATTGAAAAAGAATAAGCTTCTCGAAAGAGATTTCCACTTAACGTTGAAAAAGGATAAGCTTCTCGAAAGAGATTAGCACTTATCGTTTAAGAATGATAAGCTTCTCTGAAGAGATTGCCACATATCGTTTAAAATGCATAAGCTTCTCGAAAGATATTGCAACTTATCATTGAAAATGGGTAAGCTTTTCGAAAGGGATTTCCACTTATCGTTGAAGAAGCATAAGCTTCTCTGAAGAGATTGCCACTAATCATTGAAAATGGATAAGCTTCTCGAAATAGATTGCCACTTATCGTTAAAAATGGATAAGTATCTCGAAAGAGATTGCCACTTATCGTTGAAAATGGATAAGCTTCTTGAAAGAGATGTCCGCTTATCATTGAAGAAGGATAACTTCTCTTAAGATGTTTCCTCTTATAGTTGAAAATGGATAAGCTTGTCAAAAGAGATTGTCACTTATCGTTGAAAAGGATAAGCATCCCGAAAGAGATTGACACTTATTGCTGAAATTGGATAAGCTTCTTGAAAGAGAATGCCACTTATCGTTGAAGAGGGATAAGGTTCTCTGAAGAGATTACCACTTATCGTTGAAAATGGGTATGCTTCTCGAAAGATATTGCCATTCATCATTGAAGAAGTATAAGCTTCTCTGATGAGATTTCCACTTATTGTTGAAAATGGATAATCTTGTAGAAAGAGATTGTCACTTATCTTTGAAAATGGATAGGCTTTTCGAAAGAGATCGCCACTTATCATTGAAAAAGGATAATCTTCTCGAAAGTGATTGCCACTTATCATTGAAAATGGATAAGTTTCTCGAAAGAGATTTCCACTTATCGTTTAAGAAGGATCAGCTTCTCTGAAGAGATTACCACTTATCATTGAAAATAGATAAGCTTATCGAAAGAGATTTCCACTTATCATTCCAGAAGGATAAGCGTCTCTGAAGAAATTGCCAATTATCGTTGAGGAAGGATAAGCTTCTCTGAAGAGACTTCCACTTATCGTTGAAATTGGATAAGCTTCTCGAAAGAGACTTCCACTTATCGTTGAAATTGGATAAGCTTCTCTGAAGAGACTTCCACTTATCGTATAAATTGGATAAGCTTCTCTGAAGAAATTTCCACTTATCATTGAAGAAGGATAAGCCACTCTGAAGAGATTTCCACTTATCATCGAAAATGGATAAGCTTCTCTAAAGAGACTGCCACTTATCTTTGAAGGATAAGCTTCTCTGAAGAGATTGCCACTTATCAATGAAGAAGGATAAGCTTTTCTGAAAAAATTTCCACTTATCGTTGAAAATAGTTAAGCTTCTCATAAGAGATTGTGACATATCGTTGAACATGAATAAGCTTCTCGAAAAATATTTCCACTCATTGTTGAAAATGGATAAGCTTCTCGAAAAAGATTGCCACTTATCATTGAAAATGGATAAGATTCTCGAAAGATATTGCCACTTATCGTTGAAGAAGGATAAGCTTCTCTGAAGAAATTGCCAATTATCGTTGAGGAAGGATAATCTTCTCTAAAGAGATTTCCACTTATCACTGAAAATGGAAAAGCTTTTCGAAAGAGATTGCCACTTATCGTTGAAGAAGGATAAGCTTCTCCGAAGAGATTTCCACTTATCGTTGAAAAAGAATAAGCTTCTCGAAAGAGATTTCCGCTTAACGTTGAAGAAGGATAAGCTTCTCGAAAGAGATTAGCACTTATCGTTGAAGAGGGATAAGGTTCTCTGAAGAGATTGCCACATATCGTTTAAAATGGATAAGCTTCTCGAAAGATATTGCAACTTATCATTGAAAATGGATAAGCTTTTCGAAAGGGATTTCCACTTATCGTTGAAGAAGCATAAGCTTCTCTAAAGAGATTGCCACTAATCGTTGAAAATGGATAAGTATCTCGAAAGAGATTTCCACTTATCGTTGAAAATGGATAAGCTTCTCGAAAGAGATTGCCACTTATCGTTGAAAATGGATAAGCTTCTTAAAAGAGATGTTCGCTTATCATTGAAGAAGGATAAGCTTCTCTTAAGAGGTTTCCACTTATAGTTGAAAATGGATAAGCTTGTCAAAAGAGATTGTCACTTATCGTTGAAAAGGATAAGCATCCCGAAAGAGATTGCCACTTATTGCTGAAATTGGATAAGCTTCTTGAAAGAGAATGCCACTTATCGTTGAAG
This sequence comes from Lathyrus sativus, assembly GCA_963859935.3. Taxonomy (NCBI): domain Eukaryota; kingdom Viridiplantae; phylum Streptophyta; class Magnoliopsida; order Fabales; family Fabaceae; genus Lathyrus; species Lathyrus sativus. Next base: position 239,141,788 of record OZ012738.1, on the reverse strand, counting down.
AGGGATAAGCGTCTCTGAAGACATTACCACTTATCGTTGAAAATGGCTAAGCTTCTCGAAAGATATCGCCATTCATCATTGAAGAAGTATAAGCTTCTCTGAAGAGATTTCCACTTATTGTTGAAAATGGATAATATTGTCGAAAGAGATTGTCACTTATCTTTGAAAATGGATAGGCTTTTCGAAAGAGATTGCCACTTATCATTGAAAAAGGATAAGCTTCTCGAAAGAGATTGCCACTTATCGTTGAAAATGGATAAGTTTCTCGAAAGAGATTTCCACTTATCGTTCAAGAAGGATTAGCTTCTCTGAAGAGATTACCACTTATCATTGAAAATCGATAAGCTTATCGAAAGAGATTTCCACTTATCATTTCAGAAGGATAAGCGTCTCTGAAGAAATTGCCAATTATCGTTGAGGAAGGATAAGCTTCTCTGAAGAGACTTCCACTTATCGTTGAAATTGGATAAGCTTCTCGATAGAGATTGCCAGTTATCATTGAAGAAGGATAAGCCTCTCTTAAGAGATTTCCACTTATCGTCGAAAATGGATAAGCTTCTCGAAAGAGATTGCCACTTATCTTTGAAGAAGGATAAGCTTCTCTGAAGAGATTGCCACTTATCAATGAAGAAGGAAAAGCTTCTCTGAAGAAATTTCCACTTATCGTTGAAAATAGATAAGCTTCTCGTAAGAGATTGTCACTTATCGTTGAAAATGGATAAGCTTCTCGAAAAATATTTCCACTTATTGTTGAAAATGGATAAGCTTCTCGAAAAAGATTGCCACTTATCATTGAAAATGGATAAGATTATCGAAAGATATTGCCACTTATCGTTGAAGAAGGATAAGCTTCTCTGAAGAAATTGCCAATTATCGTTGAGGAAGGGTAAGCTTCTCTAAAGAGATTTCCACTTATCACTGAAAAAGGATAAGCTTTTCGAAAGAGATTGCCACTTATCGTTGAAGAAGGATAAGCTTCTCCGAAGAGACTGCCACTTATCGTTGAAAAAGAATAAGCTTCTCGAAAGAGATTTCCACTTAACGTTGAAAAAGGATAAGCTTCTCGAAAGAGATTAGCACTTATCGTTGAAGAATGATAAGCTTCTCTGAAGAGATTGCCACATATCGTTTAAAATGCATAAGCTTCTCGAAAGATATTGCAACTTATCATTGAAAATGGGTAAGCTTTTCGAAAGGGATTTCCACTTATCGTTGAAGAAGCATAAGCTTCTCTGAAGAGATTGCCACTAATCATTGAAAATGGATAAGCTTCTCGAAATAGATTGCCACTTATCGTTAAAAATGGATAAGTATCTCGAAAGAGATTGCCACTTATCGTTGAAAATGGATAAGCTTCTTGAAAGAGATGTCCGCTTATCATTGAAGAAGGATAACTTCTCTTAAGATGTTTCCTCTTATAGTTGAAAATGGATAAGCTTGTCAAAAGAGATTGTCACTTATCGTTGAAAAGGATAAGCATCCCGAAAGAGATTGACACTTATTGCTGAAATTGGATAAGCTTCTTGAAAGACAATGCCACTTATCGTTGAAGAGGGATAAGGTTCTCTGAAGAGATTACCACTTATCGTTGAAAATGGGTATGCTTCTCGAAAGATATTGCCATTCATCATTGAATAAGTATAAGCTTCTCTGAAGAGATTTCCACTTATTGTTGAAAATGGATAATCTTGTCGAAAGAGATTGTCAGTTATCTTTGAAAATGGATAGGCTTTTCGAAAGAGATCGCCACTTATCATTGAAAAAGGATAAGCTTCTCGAAAGAGATTGCCACTTATCATTGAAAATGGATAAGTTTCTCGAAAGAGATTTCCACTTATCGTTTAAGAAGGATCAGCTTCTCTGAAGAGATTACCACTTATCATTGAAACTAGATAAGCTTATCGAAAGAGATTTCCACTTATCATTCCAGAAGGATAAGCGTCTCTGAAGAAATTGCCAATTATCGTTGAGGAAGGATAAGCTTCTCTGAAGAGACTTCCACTTATCGTTGAAATTGGATAAGCTTCTCGAAAGAGACTTCCACTTTTCGTTGAAATTGGATAAGCTTCTCTGAAGAGACTTCCACTTATCGTTGAAATTGGATAAGCTTCTCTGAAGAGATTTCCACTTATCATTGAAGAAGGATAAGCCACTCTGAAGAGATTTCCACTTATCATCGAAAATGGATAAGCTTCTCTAAAGAGACTGCCACTTATCTTTGAAGGATAAGCTTCTCTGAAGAGATTGCCACTTATCAATGAAGAAGGATAAGCTTTTCTGAAAAAATTTCCACTTATCGTTGAAAATAGATAAGCTTCTCATAAGAGATTGTGACTTATCGTTGAACATGGATAAGCTTCTCGAAAAATATTTCCACTTATTGTTGAAAATGGATAAGCTTCTCGAAAAAGATTGCCACTTATCATTGAAAATGGATAAGATTCTCGAAAGATATTGCCACTTATCGTTGAAGAAGGATAAGCTTCTCTGAAGAAATTGCCAATTATCGTTGAGGAAGGATAATCTTCTCTAAAGAGATTTCCACTTATCACTGAAAATGGAAAAGCTTTTCGAAAGAGATTGCCACTTATCGTTGAAGAAGGATAAGCTTCTCCGAAGAGATTTCCACTTATCGTTGAAAAAGAATAAGCTTCTCGAAAGCGATTTCCGCTTAACGTTGAAGAAGGATAAGCTTCTCGAAAGAGATTAGCACTTATCGTTGAAGAATGATAAGCTTCTCTGAAGAGATTGCCACATATCGTTTAAAATGGATAAGCTTCTCGAAAGATATTGCAACTTATCATTGAAAATGGATAAGCTTTTCGAAAGGGATTTCCACTAATCGTTGAAGAAGCATAAGCTTCTCTAAAGAGATTGCCACTAATCGTTGAAAATGGATAAGTATCTCGAAAGAGATTTCCACTTATCGTTGAAAATGGATAAGCTTCTCGAAAGAGATTGCCACTTATCGTTGAAAATGGATAAGCTTCTTAAAAGAGATGTTCGCTTATCATTGAAGAAGGATAAGCTTCTCTTAAGAGGTTTCCACTTATAGTTGAAAATGGATAAGCTTGTCAAAAGAGATTGTCACTTATCGTTGAAAAGGATAAGCATCCCTAAAGAGATTGCCACTTATTGCTGAAATTGGATAAGCTTCTTGAAAGAGAATGCCACTTATCGTTGAAGAGGGATAAGCGTCTCTGAAGACATTACCACTTATCGTTGAAAATGGCTAAGCTTCTCGAAAGATATCGCCATTCATCATTGAAGAAGTATAAGCTTCTCTGAAGAGATTTCCACTTATTGTTGAAAATGGATAATATTGTCGAAAGAGATTGTCACTTATCTTTGAAAATGGATAGGCTTTTCGAAAGAGATTGCCACTTATCATTGAAAAAGGATAAGCTTCTCGAAAGAGATTGCCACTTATCGTTGAAAATGGATAAGTTTCTCGAAAGAGATTTCCACTTATCGTTCAAGAAGGATTAGCTTCTCTGAAGAGATTACCACTTATCATTGAAAATCGATAAGCTTATCGAAAGAGATTTCCACTTATCATTCCAGAAGGATAAGCGTCTCTGATGAAATTGCCAATTATCGTTGAGGATGGATAAGCTTCTCTGAAGAGACGTCCACTTATCGTTGAAATTGAATAAGCTTCTCGATCGAGATTGCCACTTATCATTGAAGAAGGATAAGCCTCTCTGAAGAGATTTCCACTTATCGTCGAAAATGGATAAGCTTCTCGAAAGAGATTGCCACTTATCTTTGAAGAAGGATAAGCTTCTTTGAAGAGATTCCCACTTATCAATGAAGAAGGAAAAGCTTCTCTGAAGAAATTTCCACTTATCGTTGAAAATAGATAAGCTTCTCGTAAGAGATTGTCACTTATCGTTGAAAATGGATAAGCTTCTCGAAAAATATTTCCACTTATTGTTCAAAATGGATAAGCTTCTCGGAAAAGATTGCCACTTATCGTTGAAAATGGATAAGATTATCGAAAGATATTGCCACTTATCGTTGAAGAAGGATAAGCTTCTCTGAAGAAATTGCCAATTATCGTTGAGGAAGGATAAGCATCTCTAAAGAGATTTCCACTTATCACTGAAAATGGATAAGCTTTTCGAAAGAGATTGCCACTTATAGTTGAAGAAGGATAAGCTTCTCCGAAGAGATTGCCACTTATCGTTGAAAAAGAATAAGCTTCTCGAAAGAGATTTCCACTTAACGTTGAAGAAGGATAAGCTTCTCGAAAGAGATTAGCACTTATCGTTGAAGAATGATAAGCTTCTCTGAAGAGATTGCCACGTATCGTTTAAAATGGATAAGCTTCTCGAAAGATATTGCAACTTATCATTGAAAATGGATAAGCTTTTCGAAAGGGATTTCCACTTATCGTTGAAGAAGCATAAGATTCTCTTAAGAGATTGCCACTAATCATTGAAAATGGATAAGCTTCTCGAAATAGATTGCCACTTATCGTTAAAAATGGATAAGTATCTTGAAAGAGATTGCAACTTATCGTTGAAAATGGATAAGCTTCTTGAAAGAGACGTCCGCTTATCATTGAAGAAGGATAACTTCTCTTAAGATGTTTCCTCTTATAGTTGAAAATGGATAAGCTTGTCAAAAGAGATTGTCACTTATCGTTGAAAAGGATAAGCATCCCAAAAGAGATTGCCACTTATTGCTGAAATTGGATAAGCTTCTTGAAAGAGAATGCCACTTATCGTTGAAGAGGGATAAGCGTCTCTGAAGACATTACCACTTATCGTTGAAAATGGGTAAGCTTTTCGAAATATATTGCCATTCATCATTGAAGAAGTATAATCTTGTCGAAAGAGATTTTTCACTTATCTTTGAAAATGGATTGGCTTTTCGAAAGAGACTGCCACTTATCATTGAAAAAGGATAAGCTTCTCGAAAGAGATTGCCACTTATCGTTGAAAATGGATAAGTTTCTCGAAAGAGATTTCCACTTATCGTTCAAGAAGGATTAGCTTCTCTGAAGAGATTACCACTTATAATTGAAAATCGATAAGCTTATCGAAAGAGATTTCCACTTATCATTCCAGAAGGATAAGCGTCTCTGAAGAAATTGCCAATTATCGTTGAGGATGGATAAGCTTCTCTGAAGAGACTTCCACTTATCGTTGAAATTGGATAAGCTTCTCGATATAGATTGCCACTTATCATTGAAGAAGGATAAGCCTCTCTGAAGAGATTTCCACTTATCGTCGAAAATGGATAAGCTTCTCTAAAGAGATTGCCACTTATCTTTGAAGAAGGATAAGCTTCTCTGAAGAGATTGCCACTTATCAATGAAGAAGGATAAGCTTTTCTGGAAAAATTTCCACTTATCGTTGAAAATAGATAAGCTTCTCGTAAGAGATTGTCACTTATCGTTGAAAATGGATAAGCTTCTCGAAAAATATTTCCACTTATTGTTGAAAATGGATAAGCTTGTCGAAAAAGATTGCCACTTATCGTTGAAAATGGATAAGATTCTCGAATGATATTGCCACTTATCGTTGAAGAAGGATAAGCTTCTCTGAAGAAATTGCCAATTATCGTTGAAGAAGGATAAACTTCTCTAAAGAGATTTCCACTTATCACTGAAAATGGATAAGCTTTTCGAAAGAGATTGCCACTTATCGTTGAAGAATGATAAGCTTCTTCGAAGATATTGCCACTTATCGTTGAAAAAGAATAAGCTTCTCGAAAGAGATTTCCACTTAACGTTGAAGAAGGATAAGCTTCTCAAAAGAGATTAGCACTTATCGTTGAAGAATGATAAGCTTCTCTGAAGAGATTGCCACATATCGTTTAAAATGGAAAAGCTTCTCGAAAGATATTGCAACTTATCATTGAAAATGGATAAGCTTTTCAAAAGGGATTTCCACTTATCTTTGAAGAAGCATAAGCTTCTCTGAAGAGATTTCCAGTAATCGTTGAAAATGGATAAGCTTCTCGAAATAGATTGCCACTTATCATTGAAAAAGGATAAGCTTCCCGAAAGAGATTGCCACTTATTGCTAAAAATGGGTAAGCTTCTTGAAAGAGAATGCCACTTATCGTTGAAGAGGGATAAGCTTCTCTGAAGAGATTACCACTTATCGTTGAAAATGGGTAAGCTTTTCGAAAGAGATTGCCATCCATCATTGAAGAAGTATAAGCTTCTCTGAAGTGATTTCCACTTATTGTTGAAAATGGATAATCTTGTCGAAAGGGATTGTCACTTATCGTTGAAAATTGATAAGCTTTTCGAAAGAGATTGCCACTTATCATTGATAAAGGATAAGCTTCTCGAAAGAGATTGCCACTTATCGTTGAAAATGGATAAGTTTCTCGTAAGAGATTGCCACTTATCGTTCCAGAAGGATTAGCGTCTCGAAAGTGATAACCACTTATCGTTGAAAATCGTTAAGCTTCTCGAAAGAGATTTCCATTTATCATTCCAGAAGGATAAGCGTCTCTGAAGAAATTGCCAATTATCGTTGAAGAAGGATAAGCCTCTCTGAAGAGATTTCCACTTATCGTCAAAAATGGATAAGCTTCTCAAAAGAGATTGCCACTTATCTTTGAAGAAGGATAAGCTTCTCTGAAGAGATTGCCATTTATCAATGAAGAAGGATAAGCTTCTCTGAAGAAATTTCCACTTATCGTTGAAAATAGATAAGCTTCTCGTAAGAGATTGTCACTTATCGTTGAAAATGGATAAGCTTCTCGAAAAATATTGCCACTTATTGTTGAAAATGGATAAGATTCTCGAAAAAGATTGCCACTTATCGTTGAAAATGGATATGATTCTCGAAAGATATTGCCACTTATCGCCGAAGAAGGATAAGCTTCTCTGAAGAAATTGCCAATTATCGTTGAGGAAGGATAAGCTTCTCTAAAGAGATTTCCACTTATCACTGAAAATGAATAAGCTTCTCGAAAGAGATGCCACTTATCGTTTAAGAAGGATAAGCTTCTCCAAAGAGATTGCCACTTATCGTTGAAAAAGAATAAGCTTCTCGAAAGAGATTTCCACTTAACGTTGAAGAAGGATAAGCTTCTCGAAAGAGATTGCCACATATCGTTTAAAATGGATAAGATTCTCGAAAGAGATTGCAACTTATCATTGAAAATGGATAAGCTTTTCGAAAGGGATTTCCACTTATCTTTGAAGAAGCATAAGCTTCTCTGAAGACATTTCCACTAATCGTTGAAAATGGATAAGCTTCTCGAAATAGATTGCCACTTATCGTTAAAAATGGATAAGTATCTCGAAAGAGATTACCACTTATCGTTGAAAACGGATAAGCTTCTCGAAAGAGATTGCCACTTATCGTTGAAAATGGATAAGCTTCTTGAAAGAGATGTCCACTTATCGTTGGAGAAGGATAAGCTTCTCTTAAGAGGTTTCCACTTATAGTTGAAAATGGAGAAGCTTGTCGAAAGAGATTGTCACTTATCATTGAAAAAGGATAAGCTTCCCGAAAGAGATTGCCACTTATTGCTGAAAATGGGTAAGCTTCTTGAAAGAGAATGCCACATATCGTTGAAGAGGGATAAGCTTCTCTGAAGAGATTAGCACTTATCGGTGAAAATGGGTAAGCTTCTCGAAAGAGATTGCCATCCATCATTGAAGAAGTATAAGCTTCTCTGAAGAGATTTCCACTTATTGTTGAAAATGGATAATCTTGTCGAAAGGGATTGTCACTTATCGTTGAAAATGGATAAGCTTTTCGAAAGAGATTTCCACTTATCATTTATAAAAGATAAGCTTCTCGAAAGAGATTGCCACTTATCGTTGAAAATGGATAAGTTTCTCGTAAGAGATTGCCACTTATCGTTCCAGAAGGATTAGCTTCTCGAAAGAGATAACCACTTATCGTTGAAAATGGATAAGCTTCTCGAAAGAGATTTCCATTTATCATTCCAGAAGGATAAGCGTCTCTGAAGATATTGCCACTTATCGTCGAAGAAGGATAAGCTTCTCTGAAGAAATTTCCAATTATCGTTGAGGAAGGATAAGCTTCTCTAAAGAGATTTCCACTTATCACTGAAAATGGATAAGCTTCTCGAAAGAGATTGCCACTTATCGTTTAAGAAGGATAAGCTTCTCCAAAGAGATTGCCACTTATCGTTGAAAAAGAATAAGCTTCTCGAAAGAGATTTCCACTTAACGTCGAAGAAGGATAAGCTTCTCGAAAGAGATTGCCACATATCGTTTAAAATGGATAAGATTCTCGAAAGAGATTGCAACTTATCATTGAAAATGGATAAGCTTTTCGAAAGGGATTTCCACTTATCGTTGAAGAAGCATAAGCTTCTCTGAAGACATTTCCACTAATCGTTGAAAATGGATAAGCTTCTCGAAATAGATTGCCACTTATCGTTAAAAATGGATAAGTATCTCGAAAGAGATTACCACTTATCGTTGAAAACGGATAAGCTTCTCGAAAGAGATTGCCACTTATCGTTGAAAATGGATAAGCTTCTTGAAAGAGATGTCCGCTTGTCATTGGAGAAGGATAAGCTTCTCTTAAGAGGTTTCCACTTATAGTTGAAAATGGAGAAGCTTGTCGAAAGAGATTGTCACTTATCATTGAAAAAGGATAAGCTTCCCGAAAGAGATTGCCACTTATTGCTGAAAATGGGTAAGCTTCTTGAAATAGAATGCCACTTATCGTTGAAGAGGGATAAGCTTCTCTGAAGAGATTACCACTTATCGGTGAAAATGGGTAAGCTTCTCGAAAGAGATTGCCATCCATCATTGAAGAAGTATAAGCTTCTCTGAAGAGATTTCCACTTATTGTTGAAAATGGATAATCTTGTCGAAAGGGATTGTCACTTATCGTTGAAAATGGATAAGCTTTTCGAAAGAGATTTCCACTTATCATTTATAAAAGATAAGCTTCTCGAAAGAGATTGCCACTTATCGTTGAAAATGGATAAGTTTCTCGTAAGAGATTGCCACTTATCGTTCCAGAAGGATTAGCTTCTCGAAAGAGATAACCACTTATCGTTGAAAATGGATAAGCTTCTCTAAAGAGATTTCCATTTATCATTCCAGAAGGATAAGCGTCTCTGAAGATATTGCCACTTATCGTCGAAGAAGGATAAGCTTCTCTGAAGAAATTTCCAATTATCGTTGAGGAAGGATAAGCTTCTCTAAAGAGATTTCCACTTATCACTGAAAATGGATAAGCTTCTCGAAAGAGATTGCCACTTATCGTTTAAGAAGGATAAGCTTCTCCAAAGAGATTGCCACTTATCGTTGAAAAAGAATAAGCTTCTCGAAAGAGATTTCCACTTAACGTTGAAGAAGGATAAGCTTCTCGAAAGAGATTGCCACATATCGTTTAAAATGGATAAGATTCTCGAAAGAGATTGCAACTTATCATTGAAAATGGATAAGCTTTTCGAAAGGGATTTCCACTTATCTTTGAAGAAGCATAAGCTTCTCTAAAGACATTTCCACTAATCGTTGAAAATGGATAAGCTTCTCGAAATAGATTGCCACTTATCGTTAAAAATGGATAAGTATCTCGAAAGAGATTGCCACTTATCGTTGAAAACGGATAAGCTTCTCGAAAGAGATTGCCACTTATCGTTGAAAATGGATAAGCTTCTTGAAAGAGATGTCCGCTTATCATTGGAGAAGGATAAGCTTCTCTTAAGAGGTTTCCACTTATAGTTGAAAATGGAGAAGCTTGTCGAAAGAGATTGTCACTTATCATTGAAAAAGGATAAGCTTCCCGAAAGAGATTGCCACTTATTGCTGAAAATGGGTAAGCTTCTTGAAAGAGAATGCCACTTATCGTTGAAGAGGGATAAGCTTCTCTGAAGAGATTACCACTTATCGGTGAAAATGGGTAAGCTTCTCGAAAGAGATTTCCATCCATCATTGAAGAAGTATAAGCTTCTATGAAGAGATTTCCACTTATTGTTGAAAATGGATAATCTTGTCGAAAGGGATTGTCACTTATCGTTGAAAATGGATAAGCTTTTCGAAAGAGATTGCCACTTATCATTGATAAAGGATAAGCTTCTCGAAAGAGATTGCCACTTATCGTTGAAAATGGATAAGTTTCTCGTAAGAGATTGCCACTTATCGTTCCAGAAGGATAAGCTTCTCGAAAGAGATAACCACTTATCGTTGAAAATCGTTAAGCTTCTCGAAAGAGATTTCCATTTATCATTCCAGAAGGATAAGCGTCTCTGAAGAAATTGCCAATTATCGTTGAAGAAGGATAAGCCTCTCTAAAGATATTTCCACTTATCGTCGAAAATGGATAAGCTTCTCAAAAGAGATTGCCACTTATCTTTGAAGAAGTAGAAGCTTCTCTGAAGAGATTTCCATTTATCAATGAAGAAGGATAAGCTTCTCTGAAGAAATTTCCACTTATCGTTGAAAATAGATAAGCTTCTCGTAAGAGATTGTCACTTATCGTTGAAAATGGATAAGCTTCTCGAAAGATATTGCCACTTATCGTCGAAGAAGGATAAGCTTCTCTGAAGAAATTGCCACTTATCGTTGAGGAAGGATAAACTTCTCTAAAGAGATTTCCACTTATCACTGAAAATGGATAAGCTTCTCGAAAGAGATTGCCACTTATCGTTTAAGAAGGATAAGCTTCTCCGAAGAGATTGCCACTTATCGTTGAAAAAGAATAAGCTTCTTGAAAGAGATTTCCACTTAACGTTGAATAAGGATATGCTTCTCGAAAGAGATTAGTACTTATCGTTGAAGAATGATAAGCTTCTCTGAAGAGATTGCCACATATCGTTTAAAATGGATAAGCTTCTCGAAAGAGAGTGCAACTTATCATTGAAAATGGATAAGCTTCTCGAAAGGGATTTCCACTTATCGTTGAAGAAGCATAAGCTTCTCTGAAGAGATTGCCACTTATCGTTGAAAATGGATAAGCTTCTCGAAATAGATTGCCACTTATCGTTAAAAATGGATAAGTATCTCGAAAGAGATTTCCACTTATTGAAGATGGATAAGCTTCTTGAAAGAGATGTCCGCTTATCATTGAAGAAGGATAAGCTTCTCTTAAGAGGTTTCCTCTTATAGTTGAAAATGGATAAGCTTGTCAAAAGAGATTGTCACTTATCGTTGAAAAGGATAAGCATCCCGAAAGAGATTGCCACGTATTGCTGAAATTTGATAAGCTTCCTGAAAGAGAATGCCACTTATCGTTGAAGAGGGATAAGCTTCTCTGAAGAGATTACCACTTATCGTTGAAAATGGGTAAGCTTCTCGAAAGATATTTCCATTCATCATTGAAGAAGTATAAGCTTCTCTGAAGAGATTTCCACTTATTGTTGAAAATGGATAATCTTGCCGAAAGAGATTGTCACTTATCTTTGAAAACGGATAAGCTTCTCGAAAGAGATTGCCACTTATCGTTGAAAATGGATAAGTTTCTCGAAAGAGATTTCCACTTATCGTTCAAGAAGGATTAGCTTCTCTGAAGAGATTACCACTTATCGTTGAAAATCGATAAGCTTATCGAAAGAGATTTCCACTTATCATTTCAGAAGGATAAGCGTCTCTGAAGAAATTGCCAATTATCGTTGAGGAATGATAAGCTTCTCTGAAGAGACTTCCACTTATCATTGAAATTGGATAAGCTTCTCGAAAGAGATTGCCACTTATCATTGAAGAAGGGTAAGCCTCTCTGAAGAGATTTCCACTTATCGTCGAAAATGGATAAGCTTCTCGAAAGAGATTGCGACTTATCTTTAAAGAAGGATAAGCTTCTCTGAAGAGATTGCCACTTATCAATGAAGAAGGATAAGCTTCTCTGAAGAAATTTCCACTTATCGTTGAAAATAGATAAGCTTCTCGTAAGAGATTGTCACTTATCGTTGAAAATGGATAAGATTCTCGAAAAATATTGCCACTTATTGTTGAAAATGGATAAGCTTCTAGAAAAAGATTCCCACTTATCATTGAAAATAGATAAGATTCTCGAAAGATATTGCCACTTATCGTTGAAGAAGGATAAGCTTCTCTGAAGAAATTGCCAATTATCGTTGAGGAAGGATAAGCTTCTCGAAAGAGATTTCCACTTATCACTGAAAATGGATAAGCTTTTCGAAAGATATTGCCACTTATCGTTGAAGAAGGATAAGCTTTTCCGAAGAGATTGCCACTTATCGTTGAAAAAGAATAAGCTTCTCGAAAGAGATTTCCACTTAACGTTGAAGAAGGATAAGCTTCTCGAAAGAGATTAGCACTTATTGTTGAAGAACGATAAGCTTCTCTGAAGAGATTGCCACATATCGTTTAAAATGGATAAGCTTCTCAAAAGAGATTGCAACTTATCATTGAAAATGGATAAGCTTTTCGAAAGGGATTTCCACTTATCGTTAAAAATGGATAAGCTTCTCGAAATCGATTTCCACTTATCGTTAAAAATGGATAAGTATCTCGAAAGAGATTACCACTTATCGTTGAAAATGGATAGTCTTCTCGAAATAGATTGCCACTTATCGTTGAAAATGGATAAGCTTCTTGAAAGAGATGTCCGCTTATCATTGAAGAAGGATAAGCTTCTCTTAAGAGGTTTCCACTTATAGTTGAAAATGGATAAGCTTGTCAAAAGAGATTGTCACTTATCATTGAAAAAGGATAAGCTTTTCGAAAGAGATTGCCACTTATCATTGATAAAGGATAAGCTTCTCGAAAGAGATTGCCACTTATCGTTGAAAATGGATAAGTTTCTCATAAGAGATTGCCACTTATCGTTCTAGAAGGATTAGCTTCTCGAAAGAGATAACCACTTATCGTTGAAAATCGTTAAGCTTCTCGAAAGAGATTTCCACTTATCATTCCAGAAGGATAAGCGTCTCTGAAGAAATTGCAAATTATCGTTGAGGAAGGATAAGCTTCTCTGAAGAGATTGCCACTTATCGTTGAAATTGGATAAGCTTCTCGAAAGAGATTGCCACTTATCATTGAAGAAGGATAAGCCTCTCTGAAGAGATTTCCACTTATCGTCGAAAATGGATAAGCTTCTCAAAAGAGATTGCCACTTATCTTTGAAGAAGGATAAGCTTCTCGGAAGAGATTGCCACTTATCAATGAAGAAGGATAAGCTTCTTTGAAGAAATTTCCACTTATTGTTGAAAATAGATAAGCTTCTCGTAAGAGAGTGTCACTTATCGTTGAAAATGGATAAGCTTCTCGAAAAATATTGCCACTTATTGTTGAAAATGGATAAGGTTCTCGAAAAAATTGCCACTTATCGTTGAAAATGGATAAGATTCTCGAAAGATATTGCCACTTATCGCTGAAGAAGGATAAGCTTCTCTGAAGAAATTGCCAATTATCGTTGAGGAAGGATAAGCTTTTCGAAAGAGATTGCCACTTATCATTGAAAAAGGATAAGCTTCTCGAAAGAGATTGCCACTTATCGTTTAAAAAGGATAAGCTTCTCTGAAGAGATTGCCACTTATCGTTGAAAAAGAATAATCTTCTCGAAAGAGATTTCCACTTAACGTTGAAGAAGGATAAGCTTCTCGAAAGAGATTAGCACTTATCGTTGAAGAATGATAAGCTTCTCTGAAGAGATTGCCACATATCGTTTAAAATGGATAAGCTTCTCGAAAGAGATTGCAACTTATCATTGAAAATGGATAAGCTTCTCGAAAGGGATTTCCACTTATCGTTGAAGAAGCATAAGCTTCTCTGAAGAGATTGCCACTTATCGTTGAAAATGGATAAGCTTCTCGAAATAGATTGCCACTTATCGTTAAAAATGGATAAGTATCTCGAAAGAGATTGCCACTTATCGTTGAAAATGGATAAGCTTCTCGAAAGAGATTGCCACTTATCATTGAAAATGGATAAGCTTCTTGAAAGAGATTACCGCTTATCATTGAAGAAGGATAAGCTTCTCTTAAGAGGTTTCCACTTATAGTTGAAAATGGATAAGCTTGTCAAAAGAGATTGTCACTTATCGTTGAAAAGGATAAGCATCCCGAAAGAGATTGCCACTTATTGCTGAAATTGGATAAGCTTCTTGAAAGAGAATGCCACTTATCGTTGAAGAGGGATAAGCTTCTCTGAAGAGATTAATACTTATCGTTGAAAATGGGTAAGCTTCTCGAAACATATTGCCATTCATCATTGAAGAAGTATAAGCTTCTCTGAAGAGATTTCCACTTATTGTTGAAAATGGATAATCTTGTCGAAAGAGATTGTCACTTATCTTTGAAAATGGATAAGCTTTTCGAAAGAGATTGCCACTTATCATTGAAAAATGATAAGCTTCTCGAAAGAGATTGCCACTTATCGTTGAAAATGGATAAGTTTCTCGAAAGAGATTTCCACTTATCATTCAAGAAGGATTAGCTTCTCTGAAGAGATTACCACTTATCTTTTAAAATCGATAAGCTTATCGAAAGAGATTTCCACTTATCATTCCAGAAGGATAAGCGTCTCTGAAGAAATTGCCAATTATCGTTGAGGAAGGATAAGCTTCTCTGAAGAGACTTCCACTTATCGTTGAAATTGGATAAGCTTCTCGAAAGAGATTGCCACTTATCTTTGAAGAAGGATAAGCTTCTCTGAAGAGATTGCCACTTATTAATGAAGAAGGATAAGCTTCTCTGCAGAAATTTCCACTTACCGTTGAAAATAGTTAAGCTTCTCGTAAGAGATTGTCATTTATCGTTGAAAATGGATAAGATTCTCGAAAAATATTGCCACTTATTGTTGAAAATGGATAAGCTTCTCGAAAAAGATTTCCACTTATCGTTGAAAATGGAGAAGATTCTTGAAAGATATTGCCACTTACCGTTGAATAAGGATAAGCTTCTCTGAAGAAATTGCCAATTATCGTTGAGGAAGGATAAGCTTCTCTAAAGAGATTTCCATATATCACTGAAAATGGATAAGCTTCTTGAAAGAGATTGCCACTTATCGTTGAAGAATGATAAACTTCTCCGAAGAGATTGCCACTTATCGTTGAAAAGAATAAGCTTCTCGAAAGAGATTTCCACTTAACGTTGAAGAAGGATAAGCTTCTCGAAAGAGATTAGCACTTATCGTTGAAGAATGATAAGCTTCTCTGAAGAGATTTCCACATATCATTTAAAATGGATAAGCTTCTCGAAAGAGATTGCAACTTATCATTGAAAATGGATAAGCTTCTCGAAAGGGATATCCACTTATCGTTTAAGAAGCATAAGCTTCTCTGAAGAGATTGCCACTTACCATTGAAAATGGATAAGCTTCTCGAAATAGATTGCCACTTATCGTTACAAATGGATAAGTATCTCGAAAGAGATTGCCACATATCGTTGAAAATGGATAAGCTTCTCGAGAGAGATTGCCACTTATCGTTGAAAATGGATAAGCTTCTTAAAAGAGATGTCCGCGTATCATTGAAGAAGGATAAGCTTCTCTTAAGAGGTCTCCACTTATAGTTGAAAATGGATAAGCTTGTCAAAAGAGATTGTCACTTATTGTTGAAAAAGGATGAGCTTCCCGAAAGAGATTGCCACTTATTGCTGAAATTGGATAAGCTTCTTGAAAGAGAATGCCACTTATCGTTGAAGAGGGATAAGCTTCTCTGAAGAGATTACCACTTATCGTTGAAAATGGGTAAGCTTCTCGAAAGGTATTGCCATTCATCATCGAAGAAGTATAAGCTTCTCTGAAGAGATTTCCACTTATTGTTGAAAATGGATAATCTTGTCGAAAGAGATTGTCACTTATCTTTGAAAATGGATAAGCTTTTCGAAAGAGATTGCCACTTATCATTGAAAAAGGATAAGCTTCTCGAAAGAGATTGCCACTTATCGTTGAAAATGGATAAGTTTCTCGAAAGAGATTTCCACTTATCGTTCAAGAAGGATTAACTTCTCTGAAGAGATTACCACTTATCATTGATAATCGATAAGCTTATCGAAAGAGATTTCCACTTATCATTCCAGAAGGATAAGCGTCTCTGAAGAAATTGCCAATTATCGTTGGGGAAGGATAAGCTTCTCTGAAGAGACTTCCACTTATCGTTGAAATTGGATAAGCTTCTCGAAAGAGATTTCCACTTATCATTGAAGAAGGATAAGCCTCTCTGAAGAGATTTCCACTTATCGTCGAAAATGGATAAGCTTCTCGAAAGAGATTGCCACTTATCTTTGAAGAAGGATAAGCTTCTCTGAAGAGATTGCCACTTATCAATGAAGAAGGATAAACTTCTCTGAAGAAATTGCCACTTATCGTTGAAAATAGATAAGCTCCTCGTAACAGATTGTCACTTCTCGTTGAAAATGGATAAGCTTCTCAAAAAATATTGCCACTTATTGTTGAAAATGGATAAGCTTCTCGAAAAAGATTGCCACTTATCGTTGAAAATGGATAAGATTCTCGAAAGATATTGCCACTTATCGTTGAAGAATGATAAGCTTCTCTGAAGAGATTGCCACATATCGTTTAAAATGGATAAGCTTCTCGAAAGGGATTTCCACTTATCGTTGAAGTAGCATAAGCTTCTCTGAAGAGATTGCCACTTATCGTTGAAAATGGATAAGCTTCTCGAAATAGATTGCCACTTATCGTTAAAAATGGATAAGTATCTCGAAACAGATTGCCACTTATCGTTGAAAATGGATAAGCTTCTCGAAAGAGATTGCCACTTATCGTTGAAAATGGATAAGCTTCTTGAAAGAGATGTCCGCTTATCATTGAAGAAGGATAAGCTTCTCTTAAGAGGTTTCCACTTATAGTTGAAAATGGATAAGCTTGTCAAAATAGATTGTCATTTATCGTTGAAAAGGAGAAGCATCCCGAAAGAGATTTCCACTTATTGGTGAAATTGGATAAGCTTCTTGAAAGAGAATGCCACTTATGGTTGAAGAGGTATAAGCTTCTTTGAAGAGATTACAACTTATCGTTGAAAATGGGTAAGCTTCTCAAAAGATATTGCCATTCATCATTGAAGAAATATAAGCTTCTCTGAAGAGATTTCCACTTATTGTTTAAAATGGATAATCTTGTCGAAAGAGATTATCACTTATCGTTGAAAATGGATAAGCTTTTCGAAAGAGATTGTCACTTATGATTGATAAAGGATAAGCTTCTCGAAAGAGATTGCCACTTATCGTTGAAAATGGATAAGTTTCTCGAAAGAGATTGCCACTTATCGTTCAAGAAGGATTAGCTTCTCTGAAGAGATTACCACTTATCGTTGAAAATCGATAAGCTTAGCGAAAGAGATTTCCACTTATCATTCCAGAAGGATAAGCGTCTCTGAGGAAATTGCCAATTATCGTTGAGGAAGGATAAGCTTCTCTGAAGAGACTTCCACTTATCGTTGAAATGGGATAAGCTTCTCGAAAGAGATTGCCACTTATCATTGAAGAAGGATAAGCCTCTCTGAAGAGATTTCCACTTATCGTCGAAAATGGATAAGCTTCTCGAAAGAGATTGCCACTTATCTTTGAAGAAGGATAAGCTTCTCTGAAGAGATTGCCACTTATCAATGAAGAAGGATAAGCTTCTCTGAAGAAATTGCCACTTATCGTTGAAAATAGATAAGCTTCTCGTAAGAGATTGTAACTTCTCGTTTAAAATGGATAAGCTTCTCGAAAAATATTGCCACTTATTGTTGAAAATGGATAAGCTTATCGAAAAAGATTGCCACTTATCGTTGAAAATGGATAAGATTCTCGAACGATATTGCCACTTATCGTTGAAGAAGGATAAGCTTCTCCAAAGAGATTGCCACTTATCGTTGAAAAAGAATAAGCTTCTCAAAGAGATTCCACTTAACGTTCAAGAGGGATAAGCTTCTCGAAAGAGATTTGCACTTATCGTTGAAGAATGATAAGCTTCTCTGAAGAGATTGCCACATATCATTTAAAATGGATAAGCTTCTCGAAAGAGATTGCAACTTATCTTTAAAGAAGGATAAGCTTCTCTGAAGAGATTGCCACTTATCAATGAAGAAGGATAAGCTTCTCTGAAGAAATTTCCACTTATCGTTGAAAATAGATAAGCTTCTCGTAAGAGATTGTCACTTATCGTTTAAAATGGATAAGATTCTCGAAAAATATTGCCACTTATTGTTGAAAATGGATAAGCTTCTAGAAAAAGATTCCCACTTATCATTGAAAATAGATAAGATTCTCGAAAGATATTGCCACTTATCGTTGAAGAAGGATAAGCTTCTCTGAAGAAATTGCCAATTATCGTTGAGGAAGGATAAGCTTCTCGAAAGAGATTTCCACTTATCACTGAAAATGGATAAGCTTTTCGAAAGATATTGCCACTTATCGTTGAAGAAGGATAAGCTTTTCCGAAGAGATTGCCACTTATCGTTGAAAAAGAATAAGCTTCTCGAAAGAGATTTCCACTTAACGTTGAAGAAGGATAAGCTTCTCGAAAGAGATTAGCACTTATCGTTGAAGAACGATAAGCTTCTCTGAAGAGATTGCCACATATCGTTTAAAATGGATAAGCTTCTCAAAAGAGATTGCAACTTATCATTGAAAATGGATAAGCTTTTCGAAAGGGATTTCCACTTATCGTTAAAAATGGATAAGCTTCTCGAAATCGATTTCCACTTATCGTTAAAAATGGATAAGTATCTCGAAAGAGATTACCACTTATCGTTGAAAATGGATAGTCTTCTCGAAATAGATTGCCACTTATCGTTGAAAATGGATAAGCTTCTTGAAAGAGATGTCCGCTTATCATTGAAGAAGGATAAGCTTCTCTTAAGAGGTTTCCACTTATAGTTGAAAATGGATAAGCTTGTCAAAAGAGATTGTCACTTATCATTGAAAAAGGATAAGCTTTTCGAAAGAGATTGCCACTTATCATTGATAAAGGATAAGCTTCTCGAAAGAGATTGCCACTTATCGTTGAAAATGGATAAGTTTCTCATAAGAGATTGCCACTTATCGTTCTAGAAGGATTAGCTTCTCGAAAGAGATAACCACTTATCGTTGAAAATCGTTAAGCTTCTCGAAAGAGATTTCCACTTATCATTCCAGAAGGATAAGCGTCTCTGAAGAAATTGCAAATTATCGTTGAGGAAGGATAAGCTTCTATGAAGAGATTGCCACTTATCGTTGAAATTGGATAAGCTTCTCGAAAGAGATTGCCACTTATCATTGAAGAAGGATAAGCCTCTCTGAAGAGATTTCCACTTATCGTCGAAAATGGATAAGCTTCTCAAAAGAGATTGCCACTTATCTTTGAAGAAGGATAAGCTTCTCGGAAGAGATTGCCACTTATCAATGAAGAAGGATAAGCTTCTTTGAAGAAATTTCCACTTATTGTTGAAAATAGATAAGCTTCTCGTAAGAGAGTGTCACTTATCGTTGAAAATGGATAAGCTTCTCGAAAAATATTGCCACTTATTGTTGAAAATGGATAAGGTTCTCGAAAAAATTGCCACTTATCGTTGAAAATGGATAAGATTCTCGAAAGATATTGCCACTTATCGTTGAAGAAGGATAAGCTTCTCTGAAGAAATTGCCAATTATCGTTGAGGAAGGATAAGCTTTTCGAAAGAGATTGCCACTTATCATTGAAAAAGGATAAGCTTCTCGAAAGAGATTGCCACTTATCGTTGAAGAATGATAAACTTCTCCGAAGAGATTGCCACTTATCGTTGAAAAGAATAAGCTTCTCGAAAGAGATTTCCACTTAACGTTGAAGAAGGATAAGCTTCTCGAAAGAGATTAGCACTTATCGTTGAAGAATGATAAGCTTCTCTGAAGAGATTGCCACATATCGTTTAAAATGGATAAGCTTCTCGAAAGAGATTGCAACTTATCATTGAAAATGGATAAGCTTCTCGAAAGGGATATCCACTTATCGTTTAAGAAGCATAAGCTTCTCTGAAGAGATTGCCACTTACCATTGAAAATGGATAAGCTTCTCGAAATAGATTGCCACTTATCGTTACAAATGGATAAGTATCTCGAAAGAGATTGCCACATATCGTTGAAAATGGATAAGCTTCTCGAGAGAGATTGCCACTTATCGTTGAAAATGGATAAGCTTCTTAAAAGAGATGTCCGCGTATCATTGAAGAAGGATAAGCTTCTCTTAAGAGGTCTCCACTTATAGTTGAAAATGGATAAGCTTGTCAAAAGAGATTGTCACTTATTGTTGAAAAAGGATGAGCTTCCCGAAAGAGATTGCCACTTATTGCTGAAATTGGATAAGCTTCTTGAAAGAGAATGCCACTTATCGTTGAAGAGGGATAAGCTTCTCTGAAGAGATTACCACTTATTGTTGAAAATGGGTAAGCTTCTCGAAAGGTATTGCCATTCATCATCGAAGAAGTATAAGCTTCTCTGAAGAGATTTCCACTTATTGTTGAAAATGGATAATCTTGTCGAAAGAGATTGTCACTTATCTTTGAAAATGGATAAGCTTTTCGAAAGAGATTGCCACTTATCATTGAAAAAGGATAAGCTTCTCGAAAGAGATTGCCACTTATCGTTGAAAATGGAAAAGTTTCTCGAAAGAGATTTCCACTTATCGTTCAAGAAGGATTAGCTTCTCTGAAGAGATTACCACTTATCATTGATAATCGATAAGCTTATCGAAAGAGATTTCCACTTATCATTCCAGAAGGATAAGCGTCTCTGAAGAAATTGCCAATTATCGTTGGGGAAGGATAAGCTTCTCTGAAGAGACTTCCACTTATCGTTGAAATTGGATAAGCTTCTCGAAAGAGATTTCCACTTATCATTGAAGAAGGATAAGCCTCTCTGAAGAGATTTCCACTTATCGTCGAAAATGGATAAGCTTCTCCAAAGAGATTGCCACTTATCTTTGAAGAAGGATAAGCTTCTCTGAAGAGATTGCCACTTATCAATGAAGAAGGATAAACTTCTCTGAAGAAATTGCCACTTATCGTTGAAAATAGATAAGCTTCTCGTAACAGATTGTCACTTCTCGTTGAAAATGGATAAGCTTCTCAAAAAATATTGCCACTTATTGTTGAAAATGGATAAGCTTCTCGAAAAAGATTGCCACTTATCGTTGAAAATGGATAAGATTCTCGAAAGATATTGCCACTTATCGTTGAAGAATGATAAGCTTCTCTGAAGAGATTGCCACATATCGTTTAAAATGGATAAGCTTCTCGAAAGGGATTTCCACTTATCGTTGAAGTAGCATAAGCTTCTCTGAAGAGATTGCCACTTATCGTTGAAAATGGATAAGCTTCTCGAAATAGATTGCCACTTATCGTTAAAAATGGATAAGTATCTCGAAACAGATTGCCACTTATCGTTGAAAATGGATAAGCTTCTCGAAAGAGATTGCCACTTATCGTTGAAAATGGATAAGCTTCTTGAAAGAGATGTCCGCTTCTCATTGAAGAAGGATAAGCTTCTCTTAAGAGGTTTCCACTTATAGTTGAAAATGGATAAGCTTGTCAAAAGAGATTGTCATTTATCGTTGAAAAGGAGAAGCATCCCGAAAGAGATTTCCACTTATTGGTGAAATTGGATAAGCTTCTTGAAAGAAAATGCCACTTATGGTTGAAGAGGTATAAGCTTCTCTGAAGAGATTACAACTTATCGTTGAAAATGGGTAAGCTTCTCAAAAGATATTGCCATTCATCATTGAAGAAATATAAGCTTCTCTGAAGAGATTTCCACTTATTGTTTAAAATGGATAATCTTGTCGAAAGAGATTATCACTTATCGTTGAAAATGGATAAGCTTTTCGAAAGAGATTGTCACTTATGATTGATAAAGGATAAGCTTCTCGAAAGAGATTGCCACTTATCGTTGAAAATGGATAAGTTTCTCGAAAGAGATTGCCACTTATCGTTCAAGAAGGATTAGCTTCTCTGAAGAGATTACCACTTATCGTTGAAAATCGATAAGCTTAGCGAAAGAGATTTCCACTTATCATTCCAGAAGGATAAGCGTCTCTGAGGAAATTGCCAATTATCGTTGAGGAAGGATAAGCTTCTCTGAAGAGACTTCCACTTATCGTTGAAATGGGATAAGCTTCTCGAAAGAGATTGCCACTTATCATTGAAGAAGGATAAGCCTCTCTGAAGAGATTTCCACTTATCGTCAAAAATGGATAAGCTTCTCGAAAGAGATTGCCACTTATCTTTGAAGAAGGATAAGCTTCTCTGAAGAGATTGCCACTTATCAATGAAGAAGGATAAGCTTCTCTGAAGAAATTGCCACTTATCGTTGAAAATAGATAAGCTTCTCGTAAGAGATTGTAACTTCTCGTTTAAAATGGATAAGCTTCTCGAAAAATATTGCCACTTATTGTTGAAAATGGATAAGCTTATCGAAAAAGATTGCCACTTATCGTTGAAAATGGATAAGATTCTCGAACGATATTGCCACTTATCGTTGAAGAAGGATAAGCTTCTCCAAAGAGATTGCCACTTATCGTTGAAAAAGAATAAGCTTCTCAAAGAGATTCCACTTAACGTTCAAGAGGGATAAGCTTCTCGAAAGAGATTTGCACTTATCGTTGAAGAATGATAAGCTTCTCTGAAGAGATTGCCACATATCATTTAAAATGGATAAGCTTCTCGAAAGAGATTGCAACTTATCTTTAAAGAAGGATAAGCTTCTCTGAAGAGATTGCCACTTATCAATGAAGAAGGATAAGCTTCTCTGAAGAAATTTCCACTTATCGTTGAAAATAGATAAGCTTCTCGAAATAGATTGCCACTTATCGTTACAAATGGATAAGTATCTCGAAAGAGATTGCCACTTATCGTTGAAAATGGATAAGCTTCTCGAGAGAGATTGCCACTTATCGTTGAAAATGGATAAGCTTCTTAAAAGAGATGTCCACGTATCATTGAAGAAGGATAAGCTTCTCTTAATAGGTTTCCACTTATAGTTGAAAATGGATAAGCTTGTCAAAAGAGATTGTCACTTATTGTTGAAAAAGGATGAGCTTCCCGAAAGAGATTGCCACTTATTGCTGAAATTGGATAAGCTTCTTGAAAGAGAATGCCACTTATCGTTGAAGAGGGATAAGCTTCTCTGAAGAGATTACCACTTATCGTTGAAAATGGGTAAGCTTCTCGAAAGGTATTACCATTCATCATTGAAGAAGTATAAGCTTCTCTGAAGAGATTTCCACTTATTGTTGAAAATGGATAATCTTGTCGAAAGAGATTGTCACTTATCTTTGAAAATGGATAAGCTTTTTGAAAGAGATTGCCACTTATCATTGAAAAAGGATAAGCTTCTCGAAAGAGATTGCCACTTATCGTTGAAAATGGATAAGTTTCTCGAAAGAGATTTCCACTTATCGTTCAAGAAGGATTAGCTTCTCTGAAGAGATTACCACTTATCGTTGATAATCGATAAGCTTATCGAAAGAGATTTCCACTTATCATTCCAGAAGGATAAGCGTCTCTGAAGAAATTGCCAATTATCGTTGGGGAAGGATAAGCTTCTCTGAAGAGACTTCCACTTATCGTTGAAATTGGATAAGCTTCTCGAAAGAGATTGCCACTTATCATTGAAGAAGGATAAGCCTCTCTGAAGAGATTTCCACTTATCGTCGAAAATGGATAAGCTTCTCGAAAGAGATTGCCACTTATCTTTGAAGAAGGATAAGCTTCTCTGAAGAGATTGCCACTTATCAATGAAGAAGGATAAGCTTCTCTGAAGAAATTGCCACTTATCGTTGAAAATAGATAAGCTTCTCGTAACAGATTGTCACTTCTCGTTGAAAATGGATAAGCTTCTCGAAAAATATTGCCACTTATTGTTGAAAATGGATAAGCTTCTCGAAAAAGATTGCCACTTATCGTTGAAAATGGATAAGATTCTCGAAAGATATTGCCACTTATCGTTGAAGAATGATAAGCTTCTCTGAAGAGATTGCCACATATCGTTTAAAATGGATAAGCTTCTCGAAAGAGATTGCAACTTATCATTGAAAAAGGATAAGCTTCTCGAAAGGGATTTCCACTTATCGTTGTAGTAGCATAAGCTTCTCTGAAGAGATTGCCACTTATCTTTGAAAATGGATAAGCTTCTCGAAATAGATTGCCACTTATCGTTAAAAATGGATAAGTATCTCGAAAGAGATTGCCACTTATCGGTTAAAATGGATAAGCTTCTCGAAAGAGATTGCCACTTATCGTTGAAAATGGATAAGCTTCTTGAAAGAGATGTCCGCTTATCATTGAAGAAGGATAAGCTTCTCTTAAGAGGTTTCCACTTATAGTTGAAAATGGATAAGCTTGTCAAAAGAGATTGTCATTTATCGTTGAAAAGGAGAAGCATCCCGAAAGAGATTGCCACTTATTGGTGAAATTGGATAAGCTTCTTGAAAGAGAATGCCACTTATGGTTGAAGAGGGATAAGCTTCTCTGAAGAGATTACAACTTATCGTTGAAAATGGGTAAGCTTCTCAAAAGATATTGCCATTCATCATTGAAGAAATATAAGCTTCTCTGAAGAGATTTCCACTTATTGTTGAAAATGGATAATCTTGTCGAAAGAGATTGTCACTTATCGTTGAAAATGGATAAGCTTTTCGAAAGAGATTGTCACTTATGATTGATAAAGGATAAGCTTCTCGAAAGAGATTGCCACTTATCGTTGAAAATGGATAAGTTTCTCGAAAGAGATTGCCACTTATCGTTCAAGAAGGATTAGCTTCTCTGAAGAGATTACCACTTATCGTTGAAAATCGATAAGCTTAGCGAAAGAGATTTCCACTTATCATTCCAGAAGGATAAGCGTCTCTGAGGAAATTGCCAATTATCGTTGAGGAAGGATAAGCTTCTCTGAAGAGACTTCCACTTATCGTTGAAATTGGATAAGCTTCTCGAAAGAGATTGCCACTTATCATTGAAGAAGGATAAGCCTCTCTGAAGAGATTTCCACTTATCGTCGAAAATGGATAAGCTTCTCGAAAGAGATTGGCACTTATCTTTGAAGAAGGATAAGCTTCTCTGAAGAGATTGCCACTTATCAATGAAGAAGGATAAGCTTCTCTGAAGAAATTGCCATTTATCGTTGAAAATAGATAAGCTTCTCGTAAGAGATTGTCACTTCTCGTTTAAAATGGATAAGCTTCTCGAAAAATATTGCCACTTATTGTTGAAAATGGATAAGCTTCTCGAAAAAGATTGCCACTTATCGTTGAAAATGGATAAGATTCTCGAACGATATTGCCACTTATCGTTGAAGAAGGATAAGCTTCTCCAAAGAGATTGCCACTTATCGTTGAAAAAGAATAAGCTTCTCAAAGAGATTTCCACTTAACGTTGAAGAGGGATAAGCTTCTCGAAAGAGATTTGCACTTATCGTTGAAGAATGATAAGCTTCTCTGAAGAGATTGCCACATATCATTTAAAATGGATAAGCTTCTCGAAAGAGATTGCAACTTATCATTGAAAATGGATAAGCTTCTCGAAAGGGATATCCACTTATCGTTTAAGAAGCATAAGCTTCTCTGAAGAGATTTCCACTTACCATTGAAAATGGATAAGCTTCTCGAAATAGATTGCCACTTATCGTTACAAATGGATAAGTATCTCGAAAGAGATTGCCACTTATCGTTGAAAATGGATAAGCTTCTCGAGAGAGATTGCCACTTATCGTTGAAAATGGATAAGCTTCTTAAAAGAGATGTCCACGTATCATTGAAGAAGGATAAGCTTCTCTTAATAGGTTTCCACTTATAGTTGAAAATGGATAAGCTTGTCAAAAGAGATTGTCACTTATTGTTGAAAAAGGATGAGCTTCCCGAAAGAGATTTCCACTTATTGCTGAAATTGGATAAGCTTCTTGAAAGAGAATGCCACTTATCGTTGAAGAGGGATAAGCTTCTCTGAAGAGATTACCACTTATCGTTGAAAATGGGTAAGCTTCTCGAAAGGTATTACCATTCATCATTGAAGAAGTATAAGCTTCTCTGAAGAGATTTCCACTTATTGTTGAAAATGGATAATCTTGTCGAAAGAGATTGTCACTTATCTTTGAAAATGGATAAGCTTTTTGAAAGAGATTGCCACTTATCATTGAAAAAGGATAAGCTTCTCGAAAGAGATTGCCACTTATCGTTGAAAATGGATAAGTTTCTCGAAAGAGATTTCCACTTATCGTTCAAGAAGGATTAGCTTCTCTGAAGAGATTACCACTTATCGTTGATAATCGATAAGCTTATCGAAAGAGATTTCCACTTATCATTCCAGAAGGATAAGCGTCTCTGAAGAAATTGCCAATTATCGTTGGGGAAGGATAAGCTTCTCTGAAGAGACTTCCACTTATCGTTGAAAATGGATAAGCTTCTCGAAAGAGATTGCCACTTATCTTTGAAGAAGGATAAGCTTCTCTGAAGAGATTGCCACTTATCAATGAAGAAGGATAAGCTTCTCTGAAGAAATTGCCACTTATCGTTGAAAATAGA
This sequence comes from Lathyrus sativus, assembly GCA_963859935.3. Classification (NCBI taxonomy): domain Eukaryota; kingdom Viridiplantae; phylum Streptophyta; class Magnoliopsida; order Fabales; family Fabaceae; genus Lathyrus; species Lathyrus sativus. The sequence continues at coordinate 239,115,390 of OZ012738.1, read as the reverse complement.
TAAGCTTCTCGTAACAGATTGTCACTTCTCGTTGAAAATGGATAAGCTTCTCGAAAAATATTGCCACTTATTGTTGAAAATGGATAAGCTTCTCGAAAAAGATTGCCACTTATTGTTGAAAATGGATAAGATTCTCGAAAGATATTGCCACTTATCGTTGAAGAATGATAAGCTTCTCGGAAGAGATTGCCACATATCGTTTAAAATGGATAAGCTTCTCGAAAGAGATTGCAACTTATCATTGAAAAAGGATAAGCTTCTCGAAAGGGATTTCCACTTATCGTTGAAGTAGCATAAGCTTCTCAGAAGAGATTGCCACTTATCGTTGAAAATGGATAAGCTTCTCGAAATAGATTGCCACTTATCGTTAAAAATGGATAAGTATCTCGAAAGAGATTGCCACTTATCGTTGAAAATGGATAAGCTTCTCGAAAGAGATTGCCACTTATCGTTGAAAATGGATAAGCTTCTGGAAAGAGATGTCCGCTTATCGTTGAAGAAGGATAAGCTTCTCTTAAGAGGTTTCCACTTATAGTTGAAAATGGTTAAGCTTGTCAAAAGAGATTGTCATTTATCGTTGAAAAGGATAAGCATCCCGAAAGAGATTGCCACTTATTGGTGAAATTGGATAAGCTTCTTGAAAGAGAATGCCACTTATGGTTGAAGAGGGATAAGCTTCTCTGAAGAGATTACCACTTATCGTTGAAAATGGGTAAGCTTCTCAAAAGATATTGCCATTCATCATTGAAGAAATATAAGCTTCTCTGAAGAGATTTCCACTTATTGTTGAAAATGGATAATCTTGTCGAAAGAGATTGTCACTTATCGTTGAAAATGGATAAGCTTTTCGAAAGAGATTGTCACTTATGATTGAAAAAGGATAAGCTTCTCGAAAGAGATTTCCACTTATCGTTGAAAATGGATAAGTTTCTCGAAAGAGATTGCCACTTATCGTTTAAGAAGGATTAGCTTCTCTGAAGAGATTACCACTTATCGTTGAAAATCGATAAGCTTAGCGAAAGAGATTTCCACTTATCATTCCAGAAGGATAAGCGTCTCTGAGGAAATTGCCAATTATCGTTGAGGAAGGATAAGCTTCTCTGAAGAGACTTCCACTTATCGTTGAAATTGGATAAGCTTCTCGAAAGAGATTTCCACTTATCATTGAAGAAGGATAAGCCTCTCTGAAGAGATTTCCACTTATCGTCGAAAATGGATAAGCTTCTCGAAAGAGATTGCCACTTATCTTTGAAGAAGGATAAGCTTCTCTGAAGAGATTGCCACTTATCAATGAAGAAGGATAAGCTTCTCTGAAGAAATTGCCACTTATCATTGAAAATAGATAAGATTCTCGTAAGAGATTGTCACTTCTCGTTTAAAATGGATAAGCTTCTTGAAAAATATTGCCACTTATTGTTGAAAATGGATAAGCTTCTCGAAAAAGATTGCCACTTATCGTTGAAAATGGATAAGATTCTCGAACGATATCGCCACTTATCGTTGAAGAAGGATAAACCTCTCTGAAGAGATTTCCACGTATCATCGAAAATGGATAAGCTTCTCGAAAGAGATTGCCACTTGTCGTTGAAAAAGAATAAGCTCCGCCAAAGAGATTTCCACTTAATGTCGAAGAAGGATAAGCTTCTTGAAAGAGATTAGCACTTATCGTTGAAGAATGATAAGCTTCTCTGAAGAGATTGCCACATATCGTTTAAAATGGATAAGCTTCTCGAAAGAGATTGCTACTTATCATTGAAAATGGATAAGCTTCTCGAAAGGGATTTCCACTTATCGTTGAAGAAGCGTAAGCTTCTCTGAAGAGATTGCCACTTATCATTGAAAATGGATAAGCTTCTCGAAATAGATTGCCACTTATCGTTAAAAATGGATAAGTATCGCGAAAGAGATTGCCACTTATCGTTGAAAATGGATAAGCTTCTCGAGAGAGATTGCCAATTATCGTTAAAAATGGATAAGCTTCTTGAATGAGATGTCCGCTTATCATTGAAGAAGAATAAGCTTCTCTTAAGAGGTTTCCACTTATAATTGAAAATGGATAAGCTTGTCAAAAGAGATTGTCACTTATCGTTGTAAAAGGATGAGCTTCCCGAAAGAGATTGCCACTTATTGTTGAAATTGGATAAGCTTCTTGAAAGAGAATGCCACTTATCGTTGAAGAGGGATAAGCTTCCCTGAAGAGATTACCACTTATCGTTGAAAATGGGTAAGCTTCTCGAAAGAGATTGCCATTCATCATTGAAGAAGTATAAGCTTCTCTGAAGAGATTTCCACTTATTGTTGAAAATGGATAATCTTGTCGAAAGAGATTGTCACTTATCGTTGAAAATGGATAAGGTTTTCGCAAGAGATTGCCACTTATCATTGAAAAAGGATAAGCTTCTCGAAAGAGATTGCCACTTATCGTTGAAAATGGATAAGTTTCTCGAAAGAGATTGCCACTTATCGTTCAAGAAGGATTAGCTTCTCGAAAGAGATTGCAACTTATCATTGAAAATGGATAGGCGTCTCTAAAGAAATTGCCAATTATCGTTGAGGAAGGATAAGCTTCTCTGAAGAGATTGCCACTTATTGTAGAAATTGGATAAGCTTCTCGAAAGAGATTGCCACTTATCATTGAAGAAGGATAAACCTCTCTAATAGATTTCCACGTATCATTGAAAATGGATAAGCTTCTCGAAAGAGACTACCACATATCTTTGAAGAAGGATAAGCTTCTCTGAAGAGATTGCCACTTATTAATGAAGAAGGATAAGCTTCTCTGAAGAAATTTCCACTTACCGTTGAAAATAGATAAGCTTCTCGTAAGAGATTGTCACTTATCGTTGAAAATGGATAAGCTTCTCGAAAAATATTGCCACTTATTGTTGAAAATGGATAAGCTTCTCGAAAAAGATTTCCACTTATCGTTGAAAATGGATAAGATTCTTGAAAGATATTGCCACTTACCGTTGAATAAGGATAAGCTTCTCTGAAGAAATTGCCAATTATCGTTGAGGAAGGATAAGCTTCTCTAAAGAGATTTCCACATATCACTGAAAATGGATAAGCTTCTCGAAAGGGATTGCCACTTATCGTTGAAGAAGGATAAGCTTCTCCGAAGAGATTGCCACTTATCGTTGAAAAAGAATAAGCTTCTCGAAAGAGATTTCCACTTAACGTTGAAGAAGGATAAGCTTCTCGAAAGAGATTAGCACTTATCGTTGAAGAATGATAAGCTTCTCTGAAGAAATTGCCACATATCATTTAAAATGGATAAGCTTCTCGAAAGAGATTGCAACTTATAATTGAAAATGGATAAGCTTCTCGAAAGGGATATCCACTTATCGTTTAAGAAGCATAAGCTTCTCTGAAGAGATTGTCACTTATCAATGAAGATGGATAAGCTTCTCGAAATAGATTGCCACTTATCGTTAAAAATGGATAAGTATCTCGAAAGAGATTTCCACTTATCGTTGAAAATGGATAAGCTTCTCGAGAGAGATTGCCACTTATCGTTGAAAATGGATAAGCTTCTTGAAAGAGATGTCCGCTTATCATTGAAGAAGGATAAGCTTCTCTTAAGAGGTTTCCACTTATAGTTGAAAATGGATAAGCTTGTCAAAAGAGATTGTCACTTATCGTTGCAAAAGGATGAGCTTCCCGAAAGAGATTGCCACTTATTGTTGAAATTGGATAAGATTCTTGAAAGAGAATTCCACTTATCGTTGAAGAGGGATAAGCTTCTCTGAAGAGATTACCACTTATCGTTGAAAATGGGTAAGCTTCTCGAAAGAGATTGCCATTCATCATTGAAGAAGTATAAGCTTCTCTGAAGAGATTTCCACTTATTGTTGAAAATGGATAACCTTGTCGAAAGAGATTGTCACTTATCGTTGAAAATGGATAAGGTTTTCGAAAGAGATTGCCACTTATCATTGAAAAAGGATAAGCTTCTCGAAAGAGATTGCCACTTATCGTTGAAAATGGATAAGTTTCTAAAAAGAGATTGCCACTTATCGTTCAAAAAGGATTAGCTTCTCGAAAGAGATTGCAACTTATCATTGAAAATGGATAGGCTTCTCGAAAGTGATTTCCACTTATCATTCCAGAAGGATAAGCGTCTCTGAAGAAATTGCCAATTATCGTTGAGGAAGGATAAGCTTCTCTGAAGAGATTGCCACTTATTGTAGAAATTGGATAAGCTTCTCGAAAGAGATTGCCACTTATCATTGAAGAAGGATAAACCTCTCTGAATAGATTTCCACGTATCATCGAAAATGGATAAGCTTCTCGAAAGAGATTACCACATATCTTTGAAGAAGGATAAGCTTCTCTGAAGAGATTGCCACTTATTAATGAAGAAGGATAAGCTTCTATGAAGAAATTTCCACTTACCGTTGAAAATAGATAAGCTTCTCGTAAGAGATTGTCACTTATCGTTGAAAATGGATAAGCTTCTCGAAAAATATTGCCACTTATTGTTGAAAATGGATAAGCTTCTCGAAAAAGATTTCCACTTATCGTTGAAAATGGATAAGATTCTTGAAAGATATTGCCACTTACCGTTGAATAAGGATAAGCTTCTCTGAAGAAATTGCCAATTATCGTTGAGGAAGGATAAGCTTCTCTAAAGAGATTTCCACATATCACTGAAAATGGATAAGCTTCTCGAAAGGGATTGCCACTTATCGTTGAAGAAGGATAAGCTTCTCCGAAGAGATTGCCACTTATCGTTGAAAAAGAATAAGCTTCTCGAAAGAGATTTCCAATTAACGTTGAAGAAGGATAAGCTTCTCGAAAGAGATTAGCACTTATCGTTGAAGAATGATAAGCTTCTCTGAAGAGATTGCCACATATCATTTAAAATGGATAAACTTCTCGAAAGAGATTGCAACTTATCATTGAAAATGGATAAGCTTCTCGAAAGGGATATCCACATATCGTTTAAGAAGCATAAGCTTCTCTGAAGAGATTGTCACTTATCAATGAAGATGGATAAGCTTCTCGAAATAGATTGCCACTTATCGTTAAAAATGGATAAGTATCTTGAAAGAGATTGCCACTTATCGTTGAAAATGGATAAGCTTCTCGAGAGAGATTGCCACTTATCATTGAAAATGGATAAGCTTCTTGAAAGAGATGTCTGCTTATCATTGAAGAAGGATAAGCTTCTCTTAAGAGGTTTCCACTTATAGTTGAAAATGGATAAGCTTGTCAAAAGAGATTGTCACTTATCGTTGTAAAAGGATGAGCTTCTCGAAAGAGATTGCCACTTATTGTTGAAATTGGATAAGCTTCTTGAAAGAGAATGCCACTTATCGTTGAAGAGGGATAAGCTTCTCTGAAGAGGTTACCACTTATCGTTGAAAATGGGTAAGCTTCTCGAAAGAGATTGCCATTCATCATTGAAGAAGTATAAGCTTCTCTGAAGAGATTTCCACTTATTGTTGAAAATGGATAATCTTGTCGAAAGAGATTGTCACTTATCGTTGAAAATGGATAAGGTTTTCGAAAGAGATTGCCACTTATCATTGAAAAAGGATAAGCTTCTCGAAAGAGATTGCCACTTATCGTTGAAAATGGATAAGTTTCTCAAAAGAGATTGCCACTTATCGTTCAAGAAGGATTAGCTTCACGAAAGAGATTGCAACTTATCATTGAAAATGGATAGGCTTCTCGAAAGTGATTTCCACTTATCATTCCAGAAGGATAAGCGTCTCTGAAGAAATTGCCAATTATCGTTGTGGAAGGATAAGCTTCTCTGAAAAGATTTCCACTTATTGTAGAAATTGGATAAGCTTCTCGAAAGAGATTGCCACTTATCATTGAAGAAGGATAAGCCTCTCTGAAGAGATTTCCACGTATCGTCGAAAATGGATAAGCTTCTCGAAAGAGATTGCCACTTATCTTTGAAGAAGGATAAGCTTCTCTGAAGAGATTTCCACTTATCAATGAAGAATGATAAGCTTCTCTTAAGAAATTTCCACTTACCGTTGAAAATAGATAAGCTTCTCGTAAGAGATTGTCACTTATCGTTGAAAATGGATAAGCTTCTCGAAAAATATTGCCACTTATTGTTGAAAATGGATAAGCATCTCGAAAAAGATTGCCACTTATCGTTGAAAATGGATAAGATTCTTGAAAGATATTGCCACTTATCGTTGAATAAGGATAAGCTTCTCTGAAGAAATTTCCAATTATCGTTGAGGAAGAATAAGCTTCTCTAAAGAGATTTCCACTTATCACTGAAAATGGATAAGCTTCTCGAAAGAGATTGCCACTTATCGTTGAAGAAGGATAAGCTTCTCCGAAGAGATTTCCACTTGTCGTTGAAAAAGAATAAGCTCCTCGAAAGAGATTTCCACTTAATGTCGACGAAGGATAAGCTTCTTGAAAGAGATTAGCACTTATCGTTGAAGAATGATAAGCTTCTCTGAAGAGATTGCCACATATCGTTTAAAATGGATAAGCTTCTCGAAAGAGATTGCTACTTAACATTGAAAATGGATAAGCTTCTCGAAAGGGATTTCCACTTATCGTTGAAGAAGCGTAAGCTTCTCTGAAGAGATTGCCACTTATCATTGAAAATGGATAAGCTTCTCGAAATAGATTGCCACTTATCGTTAAAAATGGATAAGTATCTCGAAAGAGATTGCCACTTATCGTTGAAAATGGATAAGCTTCTCGAAAGAGATTGTCACTTATCGTTGAAATTGGATAAGCTTCTTGAAAGAGATGTCCGCTTATCATTGAAGAAGGATAAGCTTCTCTTAAGAGGTTTCCACCTATAGTTGAAAATGGATAAGCTTGTCAAAAGAGATTGTCACTTATCGTTGTAAAAGGATGAGCTTCCCGAAAGAGATTGCCACTTATTGTTGAAATTGGATAAGCTTCTTGAAAGAGAATGCCACTTATCGTTGAAGAGGGATAAGCTTCCCTGAAGAGATTACCACTTATCGTTAAAAATGGGTAAGCTTCTCGAAAGAGATTGCCATTCATCATTGAAGAAGTATAAGTTTCTCTGAAGAGATTTCCACTTATTGTTGAAAATGGATAATCTTGTCGAAAGAGATTGTCACTTATCGTTGAAAATGGATAAGGTTTTCGAAAGAGATTGCCACTTATCATTGAAAAAGGATAAGCTTCTCGAAAGAGATTGCCAATTATCGTTGAAAATGGATAAGTTTCTCGAAAGAGATTGCCACTTATCGTTCAAGAAGTATTAGCTTCTCGAAAGAGATTGCAACTTATCATTGAAAATGGATAGGCTTCTCGAAAGTGATTTCCACTTATCATTCCCGAAGGATAAGCGTCTCTGAAGAAATTGCCAATTATCGTTGAGGAAGGATAAGCTTCTCTGAAGAGATTGCCACTTATTGTAGAAATTGGATAAGCTTCTCGAAAGAGATTGCCACTTATCATTGAAGAAGGATAAACCTCTATGAATAGATTTCCACGTATCATCGAAAATGGATAAGCTTCTCGAAAGAGATTACCACATATCTTTGAAGAAGGATAGGCTTCTCTGAAGAGATTGCCACTTATTAATGAAGAAGGATAAGCTTCTCTGAAGAAATTTCCACTTACCGTTGAAAATAGATAAGCTTCTCGTAAGAGATTGTCACTTATCATTGAAAATGGATAAGCTTCTCGAAAAATATTGCCACTTATTGTTGAAAATGGATAAGCTTCTCGAAAAAAGATTTCCACTTATCGTTGAAAATGGATAAGATTCTTGAAAGATATTGCCACTTACCGTTGAATAAGGATAAGCTTCTCTGAAGAAATTGCCAATTATCGTTGAGGAAGGATAAGCTTCTCTAAAGAGATTTCCACATACCACTGAAAATGGATAAGCTTCTCGAAAGAGATTGCCACTTATTGTTGAAGAAGGATAAGCTTCTCCAAAGAGATTGCCACTTATCGTTGAAAAAGAATAAGCTTCTCGAAAGAGATTTCCACTTAACGTTGAAGAAGGATAAGCTTCTCGAAAGAGATTAGCACTTATCGTTGACGAATGATAAGCTTCTCTGAAAAGATTGCCACATATCATTTAAAATGGATAAGCTTCTCGAAAGAGATTGCAACTTATCATTGAAAATGGATAAGCTTCTCGAAAGGGATTTCCACTTATCGTTGAAGAAGCGTAAGCTTCTCTAAAGAGATTGCCACTTATCATTGAAAATGGATAAGCTTCTCGAAATAGATTGCCACTTATCGTTAAAAATGGATAAGTATCTCGAAAGAGATTGCCACTTATCGTTGAAAATGGATAAGCTTCTCGAAAGAGATTGTCACTTATCGTTGAAAATGGATAAGCTTCTTGAAAGAGATGTCCGCTTATCATTGAAGAAGGATAAGCTTCTCTTAAGAGGTTTCCACCTATAGTTGAAAATGGATAAGCTTGTCAAAAGAGATTGTCACTTATCGTTGTAAAAGGATGAGCTTCCCGAAAGAGATTGCCACTTATTGTTGAAATTGGATAAGCTTCTTGAAAGAGAATGCCACTTATCGTTGAAGAGGGATAAGCTTCCCTGAAGAGATTACCACTTATCGTTGAAAATGGGTAAGCTTCTCGAAAGAGATTGCCATTCATCATTGAAGAAGTATAAGCTTCTCTGAAGAGATTTCCACTTATTGTTGAAAATGGATAATCTTGTCGAAAGAGATTGTCACTTATCGTTGAAAATGGGTAAGGTTTTCGAAAGAGATTGCCACTTATCATTGAAAAAGGATAAGCTTCTCGAAAGAGATTGCCACTTATCGTTGAAAATGGATAAGTTTCTCGAAAGATATTGCCACTTATCGTTCAAGAAGGATTAGCTTCTCGAAAGAGATTGCAACTTATCATTGAAAATGGATAGGCTTCTCGAAAGTGATTTCCACTTATCGTTCCAGAAGGATAAGCGTCTCTGAAGAAATTGCCAATTATCGTTGAGGAAGGATAAGCTTATCTGAAGAGATTGCCACTTATTGTAGAAATTGGATAAGCTTCTCGAAAGAGATTGCCACTTAACATTGAAGAAGGATAAGCCTCTCTGAAGAGATTTCCACGTATCGTCGAAAACGGATAAGCTTCTCGAAAGAGATTGCCACTTATCTTTGAAGAAGGATAAGCTTCTCTGAAGGGATTTCCACTTATCAATGAACAAGGATAAGCTTCTCTTAAGAAATTTCCACTTACCGTTGAAAATAGATAAGCTTCTCGTAAGAGATTGTCACTTATCGTTGAAAATGGATAAGCTTCTCGAAAAATATTGCCACTTATTTTTGAAAATGGATAAGCTTCTCGAAAAAGATTGCCACTTATCGTTGAAAATGGATAAGATTATTGAAAGATATTGCCACTTATCGTTGAATAAGGATAAGCTTCTCTGAAGAAATTTCCAATTATCGTTGAGGAAGAATAAGCTTCTCTAAATAGATTTCCACTTATCACTGAAAATGGATAAGCTTCTCGAAAGAGATTGCCACTTATCGTTGAAGAAGGATAAGCTTCTCCGAAGAGATTGCCACTTATCGTTGAAAAAGAATAAGCTCCTCGAAAGAGATTTCCACTTAATGTCGAAGAAGGATAAGCTTCTTGAAAGAGATTAGCACTTATCGTTGAAGAATGATAAGCTTCTCTGAAGAGATTGCCACATATCGTTTAAAATGGATAAGCTTCTCGAAAGAGATTGCAACTTATCATTGAAAATGGATAAGCTTCTCGAAAGGGATTTCCACTTATCGTTGAAGAAGCGTAAGCTTGTCTGAAGAGATTGCCACTTATCATTGAAAATGGATAAGCTTCTCGAAATAGATTGCCACTTATCGTTAAAAATGGACAAGTATCTCGAAAGAGATTGCCACTTATCGTTGAAAATGGATAAGCTTCTTGAAAGAGATTGCCACTTATCGTTGAAAATGGATAAGCTTCTTGAAAGAGATGGCTGCTTATCATTGAAGAAGGATAAGCTTCTCTTAAGAGGTTTCCACTTATAGTTGAAAATGGATAAGCTTGTCAAAAGAAATTGTCACTTATCGTTGAAAAAGGATAAGCTTCCCGAAAGAGATTGCCACTTATTGCTGAAATTGGATAAGCTTCTTGAAAGAGAATGCCACTTATCGTTGAAGAGGGATAAGCTTCCCTGAAGAGATTACCACTTATCGTTGAAAATGGGTAAGCTTCTCGAAAGAGATTGCCATTCATCATTGAAGAAGTATAAGCTTCTCTGAAGAGATTTCCACTTATTATTGAAAATGGATAATCTTGTCGAAAGAGATTGTCACTTATCGTTGAAAATGGATAAGGTTTTCGAAAGAGATTGCCACTTATCATTGAAAAAGGATAAGCTTCTCGAAAGAGATTGCCACTTAATCGTTGAAAATGGATAAGTTTCTCGAAAGAGATTGCCACTTATCGTTCAAGAAGGATTAGCTTCTCGAAAGAGATTGCAACTTATCATTGAAAATGGATAGGCTTCTCGAAAGTGATTTCCACTTATCATTCCAGAAGGATAAGCATCTCTGAAGAAATTGCCAATTATCGTTGAGGAAGGATAAGATTCTCTGAAGAGATTGCCACTTATCTTTGAAATTGGATAAGCTTCTCGAAAGAGATTTCCACTTATCATTGAAGAAGAATAAGCCTCTGTGAAGAGATTACCACTTATCGTCGAAAATGGATAAGCTTCTCGAAAGAAATTGCCACTTATCTTTGAAGAAGGATAAGCTTCTCTGAAGATATTGCCACTTATCAATGAAGAAGGATAAGCTTCTCAGAAGAATTTTCCACTTATCATTGAAAATAGATAAGCTTCTCGTAAGAGATTGTCACTTATCGTTGAAAATAGATAAGCTTCTCAAAAAATATTGCCACTTATTGTTGAAAATCGATAAGCGTTTCGAAAAAGATTGCCACTTATCGTTGAAAATGGATAAGATTCTCGAAAGATATTGCCACTTTTCGTTGAAGAAGGATAAGCTTCTCTGAAGAAATTGCCAATTATCGTTGAGGAAGGATAAGCTTCTCTAAAGAGATTTCCATTTATCACTGAAAATGGATAAGCTTCTCGAAAGAGATTGCCACTTATCGTTGAAGAAGGATAAGCTTCTCCGAAGAGATTGCCACTTATCGTTGAAAAAGAATAAGCTCCGCGAAAGAGATTTCCACTTAACGTTGAAGAAGGATAAGCTTCTTGAAAGAGATTAGCACTTATCGTTGAAGAATGATAAGCTTCTCTGAGGAGATTGCTACATATCGTTTAAAATGGATAAGCTTCTCGAAAGAGATTGCAACTTATCATTGAAAATGGATAAGCTTCTCGAAAGGGATTTCCACTTATCGTTGAAGAAGCATAAGCTTCTCTGAAGAGATTGCCACTTATCGTTGAAAATGGATAAGCTTCTCGAAATAGATTGCCACTTATCGTTAAAAATGGATAAGTATCTCGAAAGAGATTGCCACTTATCGTTGAAAATGGATAAGCTTCGCTAAAGAGATTGCCACTTATCGTTGAAGAAGGATAAGCTTCCCTTAAGAGGTTTCCACTTATAGTTCAAAATGGATAAGCTTGTCAAAAGAGATTGTCACTTATCGGTGAAAAAGGATAAGCTTCCAGAAAGAGATTGCCACTTATTGCTAAAATTGGATAAGCTTCTTGAAAGAGAATGCCACTTATCATTGAAGAGGGATAAGCTTCTCTGAAGAGATTACCACTTATCATTGAAAATGGGTAAGCTTCTCGAAAGAGATTGCCATTCATCATTGAAGAAGTATAAGCTTCTCTGAAGAGATTTCCACTTATTATTGAAAATGGATAATCTTGTCGAAAGAGATTGTCACTTATCGTTGAAAATGGATAAGGTTTTCGAAAGAGATTGCCACTTATCATTGAAAAAGGATATGCTTCTCGAAAGAGATTAGCACTTATCGTTGAAGAATGATAAGCTTCTCTGAAGAGATTTCCACATATCGTTTAAAATGGATAAGCTTCTCGAAAGAGATTGCAACTTATCATTGAAAATGGATAAGCTTCTCCAAAGGGATTTCCACTTATCGTTGAAGAAGCATAAGCTTCTTTGAAGAGATTCCCACTTATCATTGAAAATGGATAAGCTTCTCGAAATAGATTTCCACTTATCGTTAAAAATGGATAAGTATCTCGAAAGAGATTGCCACTTATCGTTGAAAATGGATAAGCTTCTCGAAAGAGATTGACACTTATCGTTGAAAATGGATAAGCTTCTTGAAAGAGATGTCCGCTTATCATTGAAGAAGGATAAGCTTCCCTTAAGAGGTTTCCACTTATAGTTGAAAATGGATAAGCTTGTCAAAAGACATTGTCACTTATCGTTGAAAAAGGATAAGCTGCCCGAAAGAGATTGCCACTTATTGCTGAAAATGGATAAGCTTCTTAAAACAGAATGCCACTTATCGTTGAAGAGGGATAAGCTTCTCTGAAGAGATTACAACTTATCGTAGAAAATGGATAAGCTTCTTGAAAGAGATTGTCACATATTGTTGAAAATGAATAAGCTTCTCTAAAGAGATTGCCAATTATCGTCAAAAAAGGATAAGCTTCTCGAAAGAGATGGACACTTATCGTTGAAAATGGATAAGCTTCTCGAAAGAGATTGCCGACTTATCATTCAAGAAGGATAAACTTCTCTGAAGATATTGCAACTTATCATTGAAAATGGATTAGCTTCTCGAGAGAGATTGCCACTTATCGTTGAAAATGGATAAGCTTCTCAAAAGAGATTGCCACTTATCATTGAAGAAGGATAAGCTTCTCTGAAGAGATTGTCACTTGTCGTTGAAAAAGGATAAGCTTTTCGAAAGAGATTGCCACTTATCGTTGAAAAAGGATAAGTTTCTCGAAAGAGATTGCCACTTATCGTTCAAGAAGGATAAGCTTCTCTAAATAGATTACCACATATCGTTGAATATCGAAAAGCTTCTCGAAAGAGGTTTCCACTTTTCATTCCCGAAGGCTAGCTTCTATGAAGAGATTTCCACTTATCGTAGAAAATGGATAAGCTTCTCGAAAGAGATTTCCACTTATCATTGAAGAAGGATAAGCTTCTCTAAAGAGATTGCCAATTATCGCAGAAAATGGATAAGCTTCTCGAAAGAGATTTCCACTTATCATTGAAGAAGGATAAGCTTCTCTAAAGAGATTTCCACTTATCGTTGAAAATTGACAAGCTTCTCGAAAGAGATTGCCACTTATCATTGAAGAAGGATAAGCTTCTCTGAAGAGATTTCCACTTATCGTTGAAAATGGATAAGCTTCTCGAAAGAGATTGCCACTTATTGTTGAAGAAGGATAAACTTCTATGAAGAGATTGCCACTTATCTTTGAAAGAAGATAAGCTTATCGTAAGATATTGTCACTTATCGTTGAAAATGGATAACCTTCTCGAAAAATATTGCCACTTATCGTTGCAAATGGATAAGCTTCTCGAAAGAGATGGCCACTTATCTTTGAAAATGGATAAGCTTCTCGAAAGAGATTGTCACTTATCGTTGAAGAAGGATATGCTTCTCTAAAGAAATTGCAAACAAATGTTGAGGAAGGATAAGCTTTTCTGAAGAGATTGCCACTTATCATTCCAGAAGGATAAGCTTCTATGAAGATATTTCGACTTATCGTTGTAAAAGGTTAAGCTTCTTTGAAGAGATTTCAACTTATCGGTGAAAATGGATAAGCTTCTCGAAAGAGATTGCCAATTATCATTGAAGAGAGATAAGCTTCTTCAAAGAGATTGCCACTTATCGTTGAAGAAGGATAAGCTTCTCTGAAGAGATTTCCACTTATCTTTGAAAATGGATAAGCTTCTCGAAAGAGATTTCCACTTATTGTTTAAAATTGATAAACTTCTCGAAAGATATTGCCACTTATCGTTAAAGAATGATAAGCTTCTCCGAAGATATTGCCACTTATCGTTGAAAAAGAATAAGCTTCTCGAAAGAGATTTCCACTTATCGTTGAAGAAGGATAAGCTTCTCGAAAGAGATTACCACTTATCATTGAAGAATGATAAGCTTCTCTGAAGAGATTGCCACTTATCGTTTAAAATGGATAAGCTTTTCGAAAGAGATTGCAACTTATCATTGAAAATGGATAAGCTTCTCGAAAGGGATTTCCACTTATCGTTGAAGAAGCATAAGCTTCTCTGAAGAGATTGCCACTTATCGTTGAAAATGGATAAGCTTCTCGAAATAGATTGCCACTTATCGTTAAAAATGGATAAGCTTCTCCAAAGGGATTTCCACTTATCGTTGAAAATGGATAAGCTTCTTGAAAGAGATGTCCGCTTATCGTTGAAGAAGGATAAGCTTCTCTTAAGAGGTTTCCACTTATAGTTGAAAATGGATAAGCTTGTCAAAAGAGATTGTAACTTATCGTTGAAAATGGATTAGCTTCTTGAAAGAGAATGCCACTTATCGTTGAAAAAGGATAATCTTCTCTGAAGAGATTACCAATTATCGTAGAAAATAGATAAGCTTCTCGAAACAGATTGTCACTTATTGTTGAAAATGAATACGCTTCTTGAAAGAGATTGCCAATTATCATCAAAAAAGGATAAGCTTCTCGAAAGAGGTGGACACTTATCGTTGAAAATGGATAAGCTTCTCTGAAGAGATTGCCACTTATCGTTGAAAATGGATAAGCTGCTTGAAAGAGATGTCCGCTTGTTGTTGAAGAAGGATAAGCTTCTCTTAAGAGGTTTCCTCTTATAGTTGAAAATGGATAAGCTTGTCAAAAGATATTTCCACTTATCTTTGAAAATGGTTAAGCTTCTCGAAAGAGATTGCCACTTATCATTGAAGAAGGCTAAGCTTCTCTGAAGAGATTTCCACTTATCGTAGAAAATGGATAAGCTTATCGAAAGAGATTGTCACTTGTCATTAAAAAAGGAAAATCTTTTTGAAAGAGATTGGCACTTATCGTTGATAAAGGATAAGCTTCTCGAAAGAAATTGCCACTTATCGTTCAAAATGGATAAGTTTCTCGAAAAAGATTGCAACTTATCGTTCAAGAAGGATAAGCTTCTCTGAAGAGATTACCACTTTATCGTTGAAAATCGTTAAGCTTCTCGAAAGAGATTTCCACTTATCATTCTAGAATGATAAGCTTCTATGAAGAGATTTCCACTTATCGTTGAAAAAGGATAAGCTTCTCTGAAGAGATTTCCACTTATCGTTTAAAATGGATAAGCTTCTCGAAAGAGATTGCCACTTATCACTGAAGAAGGATAAACTTCTCTAAAGACATTTCCACTTATCGTTGAAAATGGATAAGCTTTTGGAAAGAGATTGCCACTTATCGTTGAAGAAGGATAAGCTTCTCTGAAGAGATTGCCACTTATCTTTGAAAATAGATAAGCTTCTCGTAAGAGATAGTCACTTATCGTTGAAAATGGATAAGCTTCTCGAAAAAGATTTCCACTTATCGTTGAAAATGGATAAGCCTCTCGAAAGAGATGGCCACTTATCTTTGAAAATAGATAAGCTTCTCGAAAGAGATAGCCACTTATCATTGAAAAAGGATAAGCTGCTCTAAAGAAATTGCCAATTATCGTTGAGGAAGGATAAACTTCTCTAAAGAGGTTGCCACTTATCATTCCAGAAGGATAAGCTTCTATGAAGATATTTCCACTTATCGTTGAAGAAGGATAAGCTTCTCTGAAGAGATTTCTACTTATCATTGAAAATGGATAAGCTTCTCGAAAGAGATTGTCACTTATTGTTGAAAATGAATAAGCTTCTTGAAAGAGATTGCCAATTATCGTCAAAAAAGGATAAGCTTCTAGAAAGAGATGGACACCTATCGTTGAAAAAGGATAAGCTTCTTGAAAGAGATTGCCACTTATCGTTCAAGAAGGATAAACTTCTCTGAAGAGATTGCAAGTTATCGTTGAAAATGGATAAGATTCTTGAAAGAGATTTCCACTTATCATTGAAGAAGGATAAGATTCTATGAAGAGATTTCCACTTATCGTTGAAAATGGATAAGCTTGTTGAAAGAGATTGCCACTTATCATTGAAGAAGGATAAGCTTCTCTGAATAGATTTCCACATATCATTGAAAATGGATTAGCTTCTCGAAAGAGATTGCCACTTTTTGGTTAAAATGGAAAAGCTTCTCAAAAGAGATTGCCACTTATCGTTGAAAAAGGATAAGCTTCTCGGAAGATATTTCCACTTATCGTAGAAAATGGATAAGCTTCTCGAAAGAGATTTTCACTTGTCATTGAAAAAGGAAAAGCTTTTCGAAAGAGATTGCCACTTATCGTTGATAAAGGATAAGCTTCTCGAAAGAAATTGCCACTTATCGTTCAAAATGGATATGTTTCTCGAAAGAGATTGCAACTTATCGTTTAAGAAGGATAAGCTTCTCTGAAGAGATTACCACTTATCGTTGAAAATCGATAAGCTTCTCGAAAGAGATTTCCACTTATCATTCTAGAATGATAAGCTTCTATGAAGATATTTCCACTTATCGTTGAAAAAGGATAAGCATCTCTGAAGAGATTGCCACTTATCATTTAAAATGGATAAGCTTCTCGAAAGAGATTGCCACTTATCACTGAAGAAGGATAAGCTTCTCCAAAGACATTTCCACTTATTGTTGAAAATGCATAAGCATTTGGAAAGAGATTGACACTTATCATTGAAGAAGGATAAGCTTCTATGAAGAGATTTCCACTTATCGTTTAAAATGGATAAGCTTGTTGAAAGAGATTGTCACTTATCATTGAAGAAGGATAAGCTTCTCTGAAGAGATTTCCACATATCATTGAAAATGGATTAGCTTCTCGAAAGAGATTGCCACTTTTTGGATAAAATGGATAAGCTTCTCAAAAGAGATTGCCACTTATCGTTGAAGAATGATAAGTTTCTCGGAAGATATTTCCACTTATCGTAGAAAATGGATAAGCTTCTCGAAAGAGATTGTCACTTGTCATTGAAAAAGAAAAGCTTTTCGAAAGAGATTGCCGCTTATCGTTGATAAAGGATAAGCTTCTCGAAAGAAATTGCCACTTATCGTTCAAAATGGATATGTTTCTCGAAAGAGATTGCAACTTATCGTTCAAGAAGGATAAGCTTCTCTGAAGATATTACCACTTATCGTTGAAAATCGATAAGCTTCTCGAAAGAGATCTCCACTTATCATTCTAGAATGATAAGCTTCTATGAAGAGAATTCCACTTATCGTTGAAAAAGGATAAGCTTCTCTGAAGAGATTTCCACTTATCGTTTAAAATGGATAAGCTTCTCGAAAGAGATTGCCACTTATCACTGAAGAAGGATAAGCTTCTCCAAAGACATTTCCACTTATCGTTGAAAATGCATAAGCTTTTGGAAAGAGAATGCCACTTATCATTGAAAAAGGATAAGCTTCTCTGAAGAGATTTCCACTTATCGTTGAAAATGGTTAATCTTCTCGAAAGAGATTGCCACTTATCGTTGAAGAAGGATAAGCTTCTCTGAAGATATTGCCACTTATCTTTGAAAATAGATAAGCTTCTCGTAAGAGATTGTCACTTATCGTTGAAAATGGATAAGCTTCTCGAAAAAGATTGCCACTTATTGTTGAAAATGGATAAGCCTCTCGAAAGTGATGGCCACTTATCTTTGAAAATAGATAAGATTCTCGAAATAGATAGCCACTTATCGTTGAAAAAGGATAAGTTGCTCTAAAGAAATTGCCAATTATCGTTGAGGAAGGATAAGCTTCTCTAAAGAGGTTGCCACTTATCATTCCAGAAGGATAAGATTCTATGAAGATATTTCCACTTATCGTTGAAGAAGGATAACCTTCTCTGAAGAGATTTCCACTTATCGTTGAAAATGGATAAGCTTCTCGAAAGAGATTTCCACTTATCATGGAAGGAAGATAAGCTTCTCTGAAGAGATTTCCACTTATTGTTGAAAATGGATAAGCTTCTCGAAAGAGATTGCCACTTATCATTGAAGAAGGATAAGCTTCTCTGAAGAGATTTCCACTTATCGTTGAAAATGGATAAGCTTCTCGAAAGAGATTGCCACTTATCGTTGAATCAGGATAAGCTTCTCTAAAGAGATTGCCACTTATCTTTGAAAATATATAAGCTTCTCTAAAATGATTGCAACGTATCATTGAAATTGGATACGCTTCTCGAAAGAGATTTCCACTTATCGTTGAAGAAGGATAAGTTTCTTTGAAGAGATTGCCACTTATCAATGAAGAAGGATAAGCTTCTCTGAAGAGATTTCCACTTATCATTGAAAATAGATAAGCTTCTCGTAAGAGATTGTTACTTATCGTTGAAAATGGATAAGCTTCTAGAAAAATATTGCCATTTATTGTTGAAAATGGATAAGCTTCTCGAAAAAGATTGCCACTTATCGTTGAAAATGGAGAAGATTCTCGAAAGATATTGCCACTTATCGTTGAATAAGGATAAGCTTATTTGAAGAAATTGCCAATTATCGTTGAGGAAGGATAAGCTTCTCTAAAGAGATTTCCACTTATCACTGAAAATGGATAAGCTTCTCGAAAGAGATTGCGACTTATCGTTGAAGAACAAAAAGCTTCTCCGAAGAGATTACCACTTATCATTGAAAAAGAATAAGGTTCTCAAAAGAGGTTTCCACTTATCTTTGAAGAAGGATAAGCTTCTTGAAAGAGATTAGCACTTATCGTTGAAGAATGATAAGCTTCTCTGAAGAGATTGCCACTTATCGTTTAAAATGGATAAGCTTCTCGAAAGAGATTGCAACTTATCATTGAAAATGGATAAGCTTCTCGAAAGAGATTTCCACTTATCGTTGAAGAAGCATAAGCTTCTCATAAGGGATTACCACTTATCATTGAAAATGTATAAGCTTCTCGAAATAGATTGCCACTTATCGTTAAAAATGGATAAGCATCTCGAAAGAGATTGCCACTTATCGTTGAAAATGGATTAGTTTCTCGAAAGAGATTGCCACTTATCGTTGAAAATGGATAAGCTTCTTGAAAGAGATGTCCGCTTATCGTTGAAGAAGGATAAGCTTCTCTTAAGAGGTTTCCACTTATAGTTGAAAATGGATAAGCTTTTTAAAAGAGATTGTCACTTATCGTTGAAAAAGGATAAGCTTCCCGAAAGAGATTGCCACTTATTGCTGAAAATGGATAAGCATCTTGAAAGAGAATTCCACTTATCGTTGAAGAAGGATAAGCTTCTCTGAAGAGATTTCCACACATCGTTGAAAATGGATTAGCTTCTCGAAAGAGATTGCCACTTATCGTTGAAAATGGATAAGCTTCTCAAAAGAGATTTCCACTTATCGTTGAAGAAGGATAAGCTTCTCTGAAGCGATTTCCACTTATTGTAGAAAATGGATAAGCTTCTCGAAAGAGATTGTCACTTGTCGTTGAAAAAGGATAAGCTTTTCGAAAGAGATTGCCACTTATCGTTCAAAAAGGATAAGCTTCTCGAAAGAGATTGCCACTTATCGTTGAAAATGGATAAGTTTCTCGAAAGAGATTGCCACTTATCGTTCAACAAGGATAAGCTTCTCTAAAGAGATTACCACAAATCATTGAATATCTATAAGCGTCTCGAAAGAGGTTTCCACTTATCATTCCCGAAGGCTAAGCTTCTATGAAGAGATTTCCACTTATCGTTGAAAAAGCATAAGCTTCTCTGAAGAGATTGCCACTTATCGTAGAAAATGGATAAGCTTCTCGAAAGAGATTCCCACTTATCATTAAAGAAGGATAAGCTTCTCTAAAGAGATTGCCACTTATCGTAGAAAATGGATAAGCTTCTCGAAAGAGATTCCCACTTACCATTGAAGAAGGATAAGCTTCTCTGAAGAGATTTCCACTTATCGTTGAAAATGGATAAGCTTCTCGAAAGAGATTGCCACTTATCATTGAAGATGGATAAGCTTCTCTTAAGAGATTTCCACTTATCATTGAAAATGGATAAGCTTCTCGAAAGTGATTGCCACTTATCATTGAAGAAGGATAAACTTCTCTGAAGAGATTTCCAGTTATTGTTGAAAATGGATAAGCTTCTCGAAAGAGATTGCCATTTATCATTGAAGAAGGATAAGTCTCTCTGAAGAGATTGCGACTTATCTTTGAAAATAGATAAGCTTCTCGTAAGAGATTGTCACTTATCGTTGAAAATGGATACGCTTATCGAAAAATATTGCCACTTATCGTTGAAAATGGATAAGCTTCTCTAAAGAGATTTCCACTTATCACTGAAAATGGATAAGCTTCTCGAAAGAGATTGCCACTTATCGTTGAAGAAGGATAAGCTTCTTCGAAGAAATTGCCAATTATCGTTGAGGAAGGATAAGCTTCTCTAAAGAGATTTCGACTTATCACTGAAAATGGATAAGCTTCTCGAAAGAGATTGCGACTTATCGTTGAAAAACGATAAGCTTCTCCGAAGAGATTGGCACTTATCCTTGAAAAAGAATAAGCTTCTCAAAAGAGATTTCCACTTATCTTTGAAGAAGGATAAGCTTCTTGAAAGAGATTAGCACTTATCGTTAAAGAATGATAAGCTTCTCTGAAGAGATTGCCACTTATTGTTTAAAATGGATAAGCTTCTCGAAAGAGATTGCAACTTATCATTGAAAATGGGTAAGCTTCTCGAAAGGGATTTCCACTTATCGTTGAAGTAGTATAAGCTTCTCATAAGAGATTACCACTTATCGTTGAAAATGGATAAGCTTCTCGAAATAGATTGCCACTTATCGTTAAAAATGGATAAGCATCTCGAAAGAGATTGCCACTTATCGTTGAAAATGGATAAGCTTCTCGAAAGAGATTGCCACTTATCGTTGAAAATGGTTAAGCTTCTTGAAAGAGATGTCCGCTTATTGTTGAAGAAGGATAAGCTTCCCTTAAGAGGTTTCCACTTATAGTTGAAAATGGATAAGCTTTTTAAAAGAGATTGTCACTTATCGTTGAAAAAGGATAAGCTTCCCGAAAGAGATTGCCACTTATTGCTGAAAATGGATAAGCATCTTGAAAGAGAATGCCACTTATCGTTGAAGAAGGATAAGCTTCTCTGAAGAGATTTCCACACATCGTTGAAAATGGATTAGCTTCTCGAAAGAGATTGCCACTTATCGTTGAAAATGGATAAGCTTCTCAAAAGAGATTTCCACTTATCGTTGAAGAAGGATAAGCTTCTCTGAAGAGATTTCCACTTATCGTAGAAAATGGATAAGCTTCTCGAAAGAGATTGTCACTTGTCGTTGAAAAAGGATAAGCTTTTCGAAAGAGATTGCCACTTATCGTTGAAAAAGGATAAGCGTCTCGAAAGAGATTGCCACTTGTTGCGGTGGAAATAGGATCACAAAGTATTAATTAGTTTGAATCGCAATTCAATTCACAACCGCTCTTTGATTTATCCGAAGGAAAAGGTCAAAAGAGGGAAAACCTATTTTGCATCGTAAACACAATGCGGGGAAAGATCTAGGGTTCGGGGGTTGGTTAAATTTAGGGAAGGTATTAACACCCTAAACTTCCGTAGTACTCTACGGGAACCTTTTGTTCAAATGTTTACTATTTGCTTTATTTATTTGCTTAAGGTATATGCACAAAGGATTAAAAGTGAGAAAAGAGACCTAAGGGGTTAATTCTAAGTTTACTCGGCAAGACATCGCATCTTGTGCCTACGTATCCATACGGGAGTGGAATCAGAGTAATCGTAGTTCCCCTCAAAAGGGAGGTTAGAGACTTCTTGACTGTGGTCAAGGTCTCAAGGGGAATAAACATGTCTTAAGGACACGCTTACATGGAGTGTAGGAACTCCAAATATCTACGTTGAAATGTTAAGTTGTAATTAGGGTTAAATTAGGTTAGGTTAGGGATTCCGCGGCGGGAAACCCTAAAATGAGCGCGGCGGCTCTTTGACCTAATGCTAGGGGTAAAATTGTAATTTTGCCTGCGGCGAGGCATTTGTGAAAATTTAGGGTTTGTGAGGTTGTAACGGTTTGTAAGGGTTTGTTTTCGGAGGAGTGAAATTATTGGTAAAGACGCGATAAACATACAATGGCAGAACATAAAGTGCGGAAAGATAAATGCGACAATTGTCTCGCAAAATTACAACCGGGAAACAGATACATATATAATAATGAATTGGAATTTAATCTGCAGAGAGAAACTGAAAAAATCGTTAGTGAAAGGTTAGATGAAAACAAATAATACTAAAGGGGAATACAAAAATGCAAAAAAAGATTTTAGTGTAAATTTTAAAGAGAAATTAATATTAGTTTTAAAAAAGGAGATTTAAATTTAAAAAAAAGTTTAATTTTTATCTTAAAAAAGTTTAATTTTAAAAATATTTTAAGTTTTTTTAAAAAAAGTTTTATTTTTATTATATGAAAAGAGGTTTTTTATAAAAAGGTTTTTAAAATTTTTATTTATTTTTAATATTTACACAAAAAAGTTTTTTTAAAACAGCTTTTTAAATTATAAAAATAAAAATGGTAAAAAAAACAGCTTTAAAAACAGAAAAAAAACAATTTAAAAAACAAAACTAAAAATAAAAAATAAAGGGGTTGGGCCGGTCATCACCCCGGACCCAACCCGGTTGGTTAGTAATAAAGAATAATATGCAATCTTAGGGTTTCGAAACCCCATCGTCCCCTCAGCGGCGCCGTTTGTCTTTCTCTCCTCTCGTCTTCCCCTTGCCGCGATTCTCTGTGTTTCGCTTCATTCCTTTCATTGACCTGAAACAAAATATGAAAATTGTAAGGAAGATGTCTTATGGCTCACATTTACGGTGAAAGCGGTCGATGATGAAGTGAGCTGAGGCTTAGAGTCGATTGCCCGCCGACGGCGAAGGCGATCTTCTCGTCTATGATTCGCGGATGATATTGACGTTTGGTGATGCTCTGAACGAAGATGACGGTTGTTTTTCATCTGAGTTTGTGGCCGTCTCCGTTCGGTGATTCGCGGCCGTCTTCGATCGTTGTTGGGGTTTTTCGTGTTACAGCTTTGTTGTCTGATGACGGCGCTTAGGGTTTTGCATGTGACTTTTGTCTGTTTTCCTCTAGGGTTTTCGCTATCCTCCCCCTTTTCTCACAGGTGGTATTTCCCCTTTTTATATACTCTGATTCTCTCTTTTGGGCCTTGGATATCATATCTGATTCGTGCTTCGCTTTTACTCTGATTTGATTTTATCTGATTTTATTTAGTTATTGATTTTCAGATACTGATTGGATTCATCTGATACTGATTGAACCTTGTTTCTTCTTTAGGATTTGATTAGATTCGTAACTGGATTTGCTTCGAAATGTTTTTACTCTGATTTGGAATTGATATCAATATCAAAATCTCTTTCTGTTATTTTTCTGATATGGTTTGCCTTGCACCTTCAGGTTGGATTGATTATGATTTGTGATATCTGATATTGATTATGTCATGGATTTGGTTTGCTTTCCAGATGCTGATTGTTTTCGTTTTCTGATAAGATTTGATTTCCAGCTGATATGGATTCTTTGATCTCTTTTCCTAATACGATCTGGATATTGGTTTGTTTTGCTGACATGAATTCTTTTCCTGATGCAGTTAGCTTTTCCTCTTCTTCTTTCAGAGAGGGTTGGTACTAAGGCTTAGATCGAGTCAAACGATGCCGAGAAGGGGTATACGGCGATGATGACAACGTTCTGAGCCTTCGACAGTTGCTTTTGATAGTCACGGTTTCTGGCTTATGAACTGACATAGTTTTGTGAACTTGTTTCACTTTCTGATACGCGGGTTCTGCTTTGTGGTTTGATTCGGTGTGGTTTGTATTCTGAACTTGATTCTTGACATATTACTGAACTGCACCATACTTCTGGTTTTTTCTGCCGAACCTGTTCTTGAATTAATGCTGTCATGCTTTTCTTTGGGACCTGTTGGATACTTTCTGAACTTTGTGATTTACATTCCCCGTGACAGATTTGTAGGATGTTTTCTTCTTGCTCTTGCGCATGAACTTGCCACTCCTGACTTATTGGTCCCTCTTTTCCTTTCTGAGTTTGATGTTTGTTCAACTTTGGTGCAGTTTATGAGTTGTCTTGCTTTTGAGTTTCTGTTATCAACTTGTACTGATGCTGTTGTGGATTTTCAGGTGTTGGAAACTTCGAAAACAAAATGATTCTGACCTGCCGGCATCCGGGTCTGAATCCAGATTGACTATGTTGCCTTACTCTCGTATCAGTTTGGAAATCCAATTGCGGCAAAAGCGAATCAGTCCCGCTTCTTTTATCACTTCTATCTCTCGGATGTCCCGTAATGATAAGAACAGGTGTTACCTGATCTGACGCCAACGGCGCGGATCGGTAACGGGGGTAGGACGCAACTTCGGTTGTGCCACTCCCGGCACTCGATGATGACACTGTTCTGAGAGTGTCAAAAACAATTTCTAACATTTTTCTATTCTGTTTGTTCTGTTTTGATGCGCAGGTGAATCGGGGATTCGTGGAGTAACACCCAGTAGATGAGCATCATAAAGACACTTAGAAATTTTAGGACTTAGGACTTTTTAGAGTGAATGTAACATCTGTAATTAAATCTTACAGCAATTCAGAATGTAAAATGATTCCACTCCTTTTGTACCATGACATTCTTTATGAAATAAAAAATTCCAAAAGTTTTCATTTATCCATGATCATTCCACTTTAAATTTATTTATATTTATTTCTAGTTAAAAAATTATAACGTTTGTGAATAAATCCACAAATATTTAAATTCCTTAACCTAGTCATAAACCATAAATATTCACGAGTGATATTCTTGTCTACGTACTTGTCTCGCCCGTAGTCCTAATCTCATCACCTGATTAAATTCACTTGCTTTCCAACTTAAATTCTAACCAGCAACTTTATAACCAAACACGGATGTGCGCCGTAATCACAACAGTTTCAGTATCAACAATAACATTACCCGTAATTGAATTCCACTGACCAAATGCTAAGAGTGAAAATCCAATAATACCCAATCAAATTGTGCCTTATTAACAGAAACGGAAGCGCTTTGGAAATAAACCATGAGCGATGAAATGGATCTTAAATCCAGTTGTGCCCGACAATTTTCGATACCGAACATATGGAAATGGCGCCTTGATATAATCAACCAGGTGATAAATAAATGCCTCAAAAATAGTGTCTCAAATGCCTCAAAACTTAGTAACAGCCCGTCTTCAAGGAATTAGCAGAATTCGTGTAAAATGACCAAAATACCCCTGGAACCAAATCTGCAAAACAAAACCCCCATGACTTGATAGTGGTTAGCAAATGCACAGATGAGATGCTATGCGAAATGACTGACTAAATATAAGGGTAAAATTTGGGGTATTACAGTTGCCCCTATTTAAATAGCTACACCGGACGATTTGAGTGACAGAGACTCGAGGAATCATGGTGGAGAGATTTAAATATAGATAACCGAAAATTTTGCCCTTATATGCGACGATATGCAATGCTATGGACAAAGCGAGAACACATTAATGCAGATAACATGATGCGTATGATGAATTGCGAAAATGCTGACGAATGCGACGACACAGGGACAAATGCACACTGGGGAGTTCTAAAATGATGGTCAACTGGTGCGAACACGACCAATTGTCATTTTAGAAACGGAACGAGATTCTCAAATGGAGATGGCACCTATGAGACGGCCTCCACTGGGGAAATAAAACTGGATCACGTACGATTGCAAGATTGATTACAGAATACTGGAGCATTGAGCAAAGAATAACATCCAAGCTTCTGTAAACTATCCCTCGTGACACGACCAAACGGACTTTTTCGGGAATCCGTAGCAAATATACAGGGTAAAATCCGACTGTATGCCAAAATAAATGGACTTTTAAGAATAAGATCCTTAAATGGAGATGGCACCTATGAGATGACCTCCACTTGGGAATGTCTAATAATAAAATTGGACCTACACGATTGCAAGATCGATTACAGAACGCTGGAGCATTGAGCAAAGAATAACATCCAAGCTCCTGTAAACTATCCTTCGTGATGGGATCGAATGGACTTTTCAGAAATCCATATCATATATACAGGGTAAAGACCGGCTGTATGCCAAAATAAATGGACTTTAAGGATAATGCCCTGATAAGCTTCTCGAGGGAGAACTGTCACTTATCGTTGGAAGGGGCTTTCATGCCAAAATGGATAAGCACTCAAATAAAGAGGTTGCTGCTTATCTGATATATAAATCTTCTCATATTTAAGGTCGGCGCCTGGAATACGATTCTGATTCTTCTTTTACTAAAGGACAAGTGAACTTCTTCATACTTCAAGATCGTGCTCTCCTGAATATGAAAAGGGTAAACTGAACTTCCTCATACTTCAAGATCGTGCTCTCCTGAATATGATTCCGCTCCTTCTTTTACTAAAGGATAAACTGAACTTCCTCATACTTCAAGATCGTGCTCTCCTGAATATGATTCCGCTCCTTCTTTTACTAAAGGGTAAATGAACTTCCTCATACTTCAAGATCGTGCTCTCCTGAATATGATTCCGCTCCTTCTTTTACTAAAGGGTAAATGAACTTCCTCATACTTCAAGATCATGCTCTCCTGAGTATAATTCCGCTCCTTCTTTTACTAAAGGGTAAATGAACTTCTTCATACTTCAAGATCGTGCTCTCCTGAATATGATTCCGCTCCTTCTTTTACTAAAGGGTAAATGAACTTCTTCATACTTCAAGATCATGCTCTCATGAATATGATTCGGCTCCTTCTTTTACTAAAGGGTAAATGAACTTCTTCATACTTCAAGATCGTGCTCTCCTGAATATGATTCGGCTCCTTCTTTTACTAAAGGGTAAATGAACTTCCTCATACTTCAAGATCGTGCTCTCCTGAATATGATTCCGCTCAAACCTCCCCGTACTTCAAGATCGTGCTCTCCTGAATACGATTTGGTTCAAAACCTCCCTATACCTCAAGACGACAGGGAAAATGGAAGCCCAACTGCTCCATGGAGATGGCCATTTGCTGTGAGTCATAACGAAGATAGGGTCGGCTTCTTAGGTGAGAAATGTCGTATACTGATGTTGTAAGATGTAAAGTGTTGTACCGATAGATTTTCCAGGCGTGAACTGGCGTGTATCTGTAAAGGCTTGTGATTGAAAGATAGTGCAAAATAAATGCACGTCCGGGTACAGTGATAACCTTCTCGGGCGAGAAAAGTCGCGTGTCTGCCAAGGTATGGTGAAAATTTTAAGACGGTGCAAAATAAATGCACGTCTGGTTGGGCTTGACGACCGACAATACTGAGGTTCAATCTAGGATCGAGCTAGAAAGAAGACTGGTAATCAAGACTCCATCGAGGGAATGATCTCGAAGGGTAAATATCTTATCCTGGTGAGGAAAGATAGCTGAAGTAACCGTCATCCACGAGGATCGAGCTCTGTGGGGAAACTGGAAACACATATGTATTTTATGCTTAGGGCTGACAATCTATTTGGAGAGAGTGGACCAACCCAGTTACTCGGCGGTAACAACCAATGATGGCGAGCCACAATGAACCTGTGAATGCTAACACATATGTTGATGCATATGTTAATGTGAATGTATGTTAATATTTATGTATGCAAGATGTTATGAAATGAGTATGCAATGAGTATGTAATGAGTATGTAATGAGTATGTAATGAATATGTAATGAGATAGGCATGTGATGCTTATGCCCTTGCGTATACTGACGAAACAGACTAGAGACAGGACGAGAGATGAAATAAACATCTCGACGGAGATACCCTGCGTTCTCTGCAACCAATACGTCAATCATGGGTAAGAAAGATCAATGGTAGAACCAAGTATGGTTTTAAAGTTCTGAATTCTCTGGGGAGAAGGTAATCTGCTTGGGTGCACAGTATCATGTCTTCACATGGGGAGAAGAACCTGAGGGACACTTTCGAGTTACTCCAGAAAAAGTTGTCAGCTTATAGTCTCGCTGGGGACTGTGATGAGGCAATAGTTTAGGAGCCTGTTGCACACTGAGATTTACTGGGGGATGAAGGCCGCCGTGAGTAAAATCCATCGGGTGCATGAAGAAAAGTTGTGAAACCACATGGTTTTGATCTTGAAGGACCTTATAGTAGTCGCCATTTGTTTCTTTAAAAAACACGGTGCCCCAGGATATTTGCGTTGTGAGGTATGGTCATCTCAAGAGGATTTTATAGAGAACACGGAGTCTGGTTGCCCCACTGTTTTCAAACTCTTTGAGAGATGCGTCAGGTCTCGACATAACTGGCACAACTTAATTGTGTCACGATGAAGTCGTTGAGAAATAGCTCTTAAAGAGCGTCAGACTCGCGTTGGTAAGCGAACTGGGAAACTGTCTTCCCCTGTTTAGCAGGATCTTCAAGTTCCAAGGGTTATGTCTATATGTAAATCTCTTAAGATATCAAGCAAAGTCGTCATGCCTGAAATGCCTATCCTGAGCTTGTCAATGTACACATATATTTGTCTTGAATTTTTGTTTTAAAAAAGATATCGCAATAACTTGTGACCGAAATCACTAGTCAGGATATAAGTTTTAATTATAATGCCAACATGAATTTTTTCTGAGCATAGCTCGTAGGAGTCAGGAAACGTGATCTTGTCAAGTATGCTTTCAACCGAAGTCCTACTTCAATTAGGTCTTTTAAAGGTTGCATCGTGGCTCGGTTCACGGTTTAAGAAACAAAGGATAAAGGCTCAAAGTTATATTTGTACCCACCCCTTCTTCGTGATGTTCTCCAATCCTAATTCAGTTAATCGGATACGAACACTCATATCTCAAGCGGATTTGCTATGGTCAAGAACTTCTCAAGGTTTTGGACATGGCAGTCACTCACCTATTTCTAATGGCGTTTCGATCACACGACTTTGTTTTTTTATAGGGATTCTAAAAAAACTACTGATTTGTTGTTCTTATTCCCTAACTTTTGCCTGGACAACGTCTTTTGATCTGACTTTGGAGTCCAACGGGATGCCCCAGTTTTGCCTAAGTCTCCTTCATAGGTTTTGACTTAGCAGGCTCTTATTTTTTTGAATATTCTTTTATGCACAAGTCGTGTAAATCTTTTGAAAGGCTCGTGACTGCCCCACTCCTTAGGTAACCGAGGGATAGTCATTGTATTGGACTTCTTAAGATGCTAAGGATAAATTCTCGAAGGTTTGCTCTTCCTTTTTGAGGATCTAAGCGCTCGATCGGCTTAACTGAGACCTACCCTGCCCCAGGTTAGGATGAAGGTTCTTAAAAGAAAGAAAAACTCCTACTTCAAGGCTCAAAGAGGTTAACGAGGGATTATCATCCTTATATCTCCAGTGTTTGGGATTTGAAACAATGTCTTACATCATCAGCGGGTTTTAATTGAAAGCATACGACAAGAAATCTGACGTTTTAGGTTCGTCATCCTCCCCCCAATTCTCCATCAGAACAAGAGATCGGGTAAAGTTGGCATTATGATTTATGAAAACGTTTTTGAATGAGTGAAGCGAATGGATTTATTCAAGACAAACATATGCGTGCATTAATTAATCAAAGATACACAAGTTCGTACATGCTAAATATGCTTAATCAAAGAGAAATACATATAAATGAACTGTCGGAAAAATCCTTCTAAATGTTTATGAAATCTAAGAGCAACAGTTTCCTTTGGCGGAGCCTCAATGGAAAGAGCGTCTGGTTCCTGATCACTGTGAGTCGTCATGGCTTGCCCCAGTTACGCTGGTCACATCTTCAACAGTTTTCAGTCGTTGCTTCAAAATAACTTTCCCAGATTCTTTGTTGATCCCGGTCATATCATCTTGAGGATTGCTGAAATGAAGCGAGCTAGGCCTTTGAATAATTATTGGATTCGGCTGATTTGCCACAGGAGTAGCATGCTTTGCAGAATTCGAACTTGACAAGTGAGGGACCCCGAGAGGAGTCTCGATCTTCAGCCGAGCATCGCTAAAGGACAACTTCTTCGTTTCTAGCAAATTTCTGACAACTTTCTTAAGAGCGTAGCAATTCTCTAGATCATGACCGGGCGCACCCTCATGAAATAAACAATGAGCGGCAGCGTTGTAACTTGCAGGTAACAGATTAGACGGAGGACCCAAAGCACGGGTGGTAATCAGACCTTGTTGTACCAAATGAGAGTATAACTCAGTGAAGGTCATCAGAATCGGAGGACAAGGCTTATACTGACTCTTACGGAGATAAGGAACCTGATCCTGTGATTGTTGATGAACAGGAGCGTTGGGCACTCGTTGACTGTTGACAGGAACTCGCATGGGCGGATAACCGGAAGGTTGTTGACGGATCAGTGCTTGATATACCGGAGCTGACTGCACAGGCTGGTATGTAGGAAACTGCTGATTGAAAGGAGGTGCAACAGCAGCTACATAGGGTTGTTGGACATATGGATAACCTTGAACATAATTCTGCTGATATTGCCAAGGTTGAGGAGTAGCCGTTTTGCGGTTCCTCGAACGTGCAGTTCCTTTACCATGGTCGGAGTTAGGAGTTTTGCACTTTGGAGGGGTAGCTCGTCGAACTGGTTGAGCACTAGGAGGCACCAAATCGGATTGAAGACCGTGAGGAGGTACATTCTCGACAGTAACAGCTGGTTGAGGTTCCATAATGGTACTAGTAGTCTCAGAAACAACAGTAGACTGAGCATCCACCTTCGCACTAAGAGCTCGTAGCATTCCCAAAATCTGCCCCACACTTCCTCGAAGATCTTCGAGTTCATGGCTGACACGGTTGATCTCTTGGTTTTGATCTTCCATCCTTTTGAAGGGTCGTATTTGATGCAGAGAACTCAGGGTGACAAAACTGGAAGGTGAGAGAACCGAGTATGAGAAATCGGGAGACACATGCAATGCAAAAGTATGATGCTAAAATGTGAATGCAAATGAAGATTTCATGGAATTCAAATATTTACGAATATTGCAGAATACCAAAGAAACTTTTAATTTATTGAAGACAAATTACAAATAATATTCTTGCAACCAAAATAGCTAAATAAAAGCCTGGAAAGTCCTAGAGAAAGCATCTCCCACAACTTCAGTGAGCAGACGGAGATTCGGAGGAAAATAAATATTCGTAGAGCCTTCTCTTCTTGTAGGATTGTATCTCATCATTCTTCGACTGAATCTGCTTTTGAAGTTCTTCGTACTCGCTGACCATCACATGGTATTTGTTCTTCCATGATTCTGTTTCGCGTTGTGATCTCTTCAAAGTGGTCTTCAAAGTCTCAACTTCAGTCATGAAATACTGGACAGGTTCCTCTCTTTGAGGTGAAGGATCCTGGCGAGAGTAGGGCATCTTCAACTCAATAGCTCTTCCTCGGACCCATTGAAGGTATGGTTCCATGGACACACAATTAGGTCTGCCCAAACTTTCTTT
Organism: Lathyrus sativus; assembly: GCA_963859935.3. Classification (NCBI taxonomy): domain Eukaryota; kingdom Viridiplantae; phylum Streptophyta; class Magnoliopsida; order Fabales; family Fabaceae; genus Lathyrus; species Lathyrus sativus. The sequence continues at coordinate 239,084,010 of OZ012738.1, read as the reverse complement.
GCCCTTCCTATGCAGATGATTCCAAGAAGATAGAATCTGATCTTGAAGCTTTTTGTCGTCTTTGAAAAAGATTTTCTCCACATGAACACCTTTAGGCGGTTCTTTCAAGGGATATCCCAACTGTCGGCGAGCTAGGACCGGATTGTAGCTAATTCCTCCATTGAAACTGAGCAAAGGCACATTGCTGAAGTTTCCACAACTATCAATGATCGATATCCCATCGTACATGCGATTATACCAATCAATATCAGAGTGAGTTAAAACCATAACTTTTTGCGACCAACGTTCTTGATTAGGTCTCCAGAAAGGACCGGCCTTGGGTAAGTGAGAAATAAACCACTTGTATAGTAATGGCACACAACATGTAATCATTCCTCCACCATGAAAGTTTCGGAGATGTACTGAATGATAAGTATTACCCAATAACGTCGGAACTGGATTTCTTCTCATGAAGGTCTTGATTGCATTAAGGTCCACAAACCCCTCGAAACTAGGAAAAAGCAGCAACCCATAAATAAGCAAGGAAAATATTGTCTCAAAGGCAAACATGTCTTTATGATCGGCATAAAATTGGGCCTTCTTAACTAGGAAGTCCCTGGGAAAGCCGGAGGTCCCCCCTTTGGTGATCATATTGTTTTTGACATCGGATATCTTTAGACAAATGGCTTTAGCAATATCTCGTTCTTTAGGGTCTTCCTCCAAGAAAGGGAATGGAGATTTATCCAAGATCGGTAATCCCACCAACTGAGAGTACTCTTCTAAGGTAGGTAAAAGCTGATAATCTGGAAAGGTGAAGCAGTGATAATCTGGATCATAAAACTGTAGCAAAGTCACAAGAAGTCCTTCGTTTACTTGAACCTTCAACAAAGACAATAACCTTCCATATCTGTTTTGGAATTTTTCTTGATCTTGAACCAAATCTCTTAGCTTCTCTAGGACTTCCAAATTAAAACCCTTAAAAGTAAATTTCAAAGTATGCTTCCTAGAGTGATCCATGGTATCCTGCAATGTTCATAGATAGAGTTTGAATTCCATGAAGTCTTAATGTAATATGATGCTTTATGAATGCAATGCATGAAAACACATAAAGTCCTAGGTTAAAGGAACGTGAGCGGAGTTAAGGTCTACCCATCCCCAAAAGGAGTGTACTATAGGTTAGTTGTACCTGCAGAACAAGGTTCTAAAAAGTGCCCAAAGTCATCAGCCCATCTTTCGGATATTATCAACCTTCCGATTGACTCGGGGGTTAATAATATTCTCAAGAGAACCTCTTTTGAGTGTAGTATCGCGTAGCAACCATTGTAGGACTACTCCCACATAGTTCCCGCACTACGTCCTAAATAAGGCCGAGGTGGTGTAAAGGTACTACGGTTCCCAATATCATAGACTCCAATCGACCATGGAAAAAGTTTTCACGATTACTCGTTCAACCGAACCATTTTCGAAAAGGTCTCAACTGAGCGGTGATTCTCGAATCAGCTTGGTCGGGATTCAACTCCCTATAAGCCTCATCGAATATATCCCCATCCTATAATAATGTCACTAGTCCGGGCGTAGGACTTATCTCACAACACAAGGAACAGTCCCCACAATTAGAGTACAATATATACATACAAATGAATATTAAAGCAAAATAGTAATAAACATGAACAAATTAGGGATAACCCTCAAAAGTTAAGATTCCCCAGTGAAGTCGCCATTTTCTGTTGCGGTGGAAATAGGATCACAAACTATTAATTAGTTTGAATCGCAATTCAATTCACAACCGCTCTTTGATTTATCCGAAGGAAAAGGTCAAAAGAGGGAAAACCTATTTTGCATCGTAAACACAATGCGGGGAAAGATCTAGGGTTCGGGGGTTGGTTAAATTTAGGGAAGGTATTAGCACCCTAAACTTCCGTAGTACTCTACGGGAACCTTTTGTTCAAATGTTTACTATTTGCTTTATTTATTTGCTTAAGGTATATGCACAAAGGATTAAAAGTGAGAAAAGAGACCTAAGGGGTTAATTCTAAGTTTACTCGGCAAGACATCGCATCTTGTGCCTACGTATCCTTACGGGAGTGGAATCAGAGTAATCGTAGTTCCCCTCAAAAGGGAGGTTAGAGACTTCTTGACTGTGGTCAAGGTCTCAAGGGGAATAAACATGTCTTAAGGACACGCTTACGTGGAGTGTAGGAACTCCAAATCTCTACGTTGAAATGTTAAGTTGTAATTAGGGTTAAATTAGGTTAGGTTAGGGATTCCGCGGCGGGAAACCCTAAAATGAGCGCGGCGGCTCTTTGACCTAATGCTAGGGGTAAAATTGTAATTTTGCCTGCGGCGAGGCATTTGTGAAAATTTAGGGTTTGTGAGGTTGTAAGGGTTTGAAGTTGAGGACTATTGACACGGCGGTCAAACGGCTAGACCTAATTCCTTCGGAGGAGTGAAATTATTGGTAAAGACGCGATAAACATACAATGGCAGAACATAAAGTGCGGAAAGATAAATGCGACAATTGTCTCGCAAAATTACAACCGGGAAACAGATACATATATAATAATGAATTGGAATTTAATCTGCAGAGAGAAACTGAAAAAATCGTTAGTGAAAGGTTAGATGAAAACAAATAATACTAAAGGGGAATACAAAAATGCAAAAAAAGATTTTAGTGTAAATTTTAAAGAGAAATTAATATTAGTTTTAAAAAAGGAGATTTAAATTTAAAAAAAGGTTTAATTTTTATCTTAAAAAAGTTTAATTTTAAAAATATTTTAAGTTTTTTTAAAAAAAGTTTTATTTTTATTATATGAAAAGAGGTTTTTTATAAAAAGGTTTTTAAAATTTTTATTTATTTTTAATATTTACACAAAAAAGTTTTTTTAAAACAGCTTTTTAAATTATAAAAATAAAAATGGTAAAAAAAACAGCTTTAAAAACAGAAAAAAAAACAATTTAAAAAACAAAACTAAAAATAAAAAATAAAGGGGTTGGGCCGGTCATCACCCCGGACCCAACCCGGTTGGTTAGTAATAAAGAATAATATGCAATCTTAGGGTTTCGAAACCCCATCGTCCCCTCAGCGGCGCCGTTTGTCTTTCTCTCCTCTCGTCTTCCCCTTGCTGCGATTCTCTGTGTTTCGCTTCATTCCTTTCATTGACCTGAAACAAAATATGAAAATTGTAAGGAAGATGTCTTATGGCTCACATTTACGGTGAAAGCGGTCGATGATGAAGTGAGCTGAGGCTTAGAGTCGATTGCCCGCCGACGGCGAAGGCGATCTTCTCGTCTATGATTCGCGGATGATATTGACGTTTGGTGATGCTCTGAACGAAGATGACAGTTGTTTTTCGTCTGAGTTTGTGGCCGTCTCCGTTCGGTGATTCGCGGCTGTCTTCGATCGTTGTTGGGGTTTTTCGTGTTACAGCTTTGTTGTCTGATGACGGCGCTTAGGGTTTTGCATGTGACTTTTGTCCGTTTTCCTCTAGGGTTTTCGCTATCCTCCCCCTTTTCTCACAGGTGGTATTTCCCCTTTTTATATACTCTGATTCTCTCTTTTGGGCCTTGGATATCATATCTGATTCGTGCTTCGCTTTTACTCTGATTTGATTTTATCTGATTTGATTTAGTTATTGATTTTCAGATACTGATTGGATTCATCTGATACTGATTGAACCTTGTTTCTTCTTTAGGATTTGATTAGATTCGTAACTGGATTTGCTTCGAAATGTTTTTACTCTGATATGGTTTGCCTTGCACCTTCAGGTTGGATTGATTATGATTTGTGATATCTGATATTGATTATGTCATGGATTTGGTTTGCTTTCCAGATGCTGATTGTTTTCGTTTTCTGATAAGATTTGATTTCCAGCTGATATGGATTCTTTGATCTCTTTTCCTAATACGATCTGGATATTGGTTTGTTTTGCTGACATGAATTCTTTTCCTGATGCAGTTAGCTTTTCCTCTTCTTCTTTCAGAGAGGGCTGGTACTAAGGCTTAGATCGAGTCAAACGATGCCGAGAAGGGGTATACGGCGATGATGACAATGTTCTGAGCCTTCGACAGTTACTTCTGATAGTCACGGTTTCTGGCTTATGAACTGACATAGTTTTGTGAACTTGTTTCACTTTCTGATACGCGGGTTCTGCTTTGTGGTTTGATTCGGTGTAGTTTGTATTCTGAACTTGATTCTTGACATATTACTGAACTGCACCATACTTCTGGTTTTTTCTGCCGAACCTGTTCTTGAATTAATGCTGTCATGCTTTTCTTTGGGACCTGTTGGATACTTTCTGAACTTTGTGATTTACATTCCCCGTGACAGATTTGTAGGATGTTTTCTTCTTGCTCTTGCGCATGAACTTGCCACTCCTGACTTATTGGTCCCTCTTTTCCTTTCTGAGTTTGATGTTTGTTCAACTTTGGTGCAGTTTATGAGTTGTCTTGCTTTTGAGTTTCTGTTATCAACTTGTACTGATGCTGTTGTGGATTTTCAGGTGTTGGAAACTTCGAAAACAAAATGATTCTGACCTGCCGGCATCCGGGTCTGAATCCAGATTGACTATGTTGCCTTACTCTCGTATCAGTTTGGAAATCCAATTGCGGCAAAAGCGAATCAGTCCCGCTTCTTTTATCACTTCTATCTCTCGGATGTCCCGTAATGATAAGAATAGGTGTTACCTGATCTGACGCCAACGGCGCGGATCGGTAACGGGGGTAGGACGCAGCTTCGGTTGAGCCACTCCCGGCACTCGATGATGACACTGTTCTGAGAGTGTCAAAAACAATTTCTAACATTTTTCTATTCTGTTTGTTCTGTTTTGATGCGCAGGTGAATCGGGGATTCGTGGAGTAACGCCCAGTAGATGAGCATCATAAAGACACTTAGAAATTTTAGGACTTCGGACTTTTTAGAGTGAATGTAACATCTGTAATTAAATCTTACAGCAATTCAGAATGTAAAATGATTCCACTCCTTTTGTACCATGACATTCTTTATGAAATAAAAAATTCCAAAAGTTTTCATTTATCCATGATCATTCCACTTTAAATTTATTTATATTTATTTCTAGTTAAAAAATTATAACGTTTGTGAATAAATCCACAAATATTTAAATTCCTTAACCTAGTCATAAACCATAAATATTCACGAGTGATATTCTTGTCTACGTACTTGTCTCGCCCGTAGTCCTAATCTCATCACCTGATTAAATTCACTTGCTTTCCAACTTAAATTCTAACCAGCAACTTTATAACCAAACACGAATGTGCGCCGTAATCACAACAGTTTCAGTATCAACAATAACATTACCCGTAATTGAATTCCACTGACCAAATGCTAAGAGTGACAATCCAATAATACCCAATCAAATTGTGCCTTCTTAACAGAAACGGAAGCGCTTTGGAAATAAACCATGAGCGATGAAATGGATCTTAAATCCAGTTGTGCCCGAGAATTTTCGATACCGAACATATGGAAATGGCGCCTTGATATAATCAACCAGGTGATAAATAAATGCCTCAGAAATAGTGTCTCAAATGCCTCAAAACTTAGTAACAGCCCGTCTTCAAGGAATTAGCAGAATTCGCGTAAAATGACCAAAATACCCCTGGAACCAAATCTGCAAAACAAAACCCCCATGACTTGATAGTGGTTAGCAAATGCACAGATGAGATGCTATGTGAAATGACTGACTAAATATAAGGGTAAAATTTGGGGTATTACACCACTTATTGTTGAAAATGGATAAGTTTCTCGAAAGAGATTGCCACTTATCGTTCAAGAAGGATAAGCTTCTCTAAAGAGATTACCACAAATCATTGAATATCTATAAGCGTCTCGAAAGAGGTTTCCACTTATCATTCCCGAAGGCTAAGCTTCTATGAAGAGATTTCCACTTATCGTTGAAAAAGGATAAGCTTCTCTGAAGAGATTGCCACTTATCGTAGAAAATGGATAAGCTTCTCGAAAGAGATTCCCACTTATCATTAAAGAAGGATAAGCTTCTCTAAAGAGATTGAGACTTGTCGTAGAAAATGGATAAGCTTCTCGAAAGAGATTCCCACTTATCATTGAAGAAGGATAAGCTTCTCTGAAGAGATTTCCACTTATCGTTGAAAATGGATAAGCTTCTCGAAAGAGATTGCCACTTATCATTGAAGATGGATAAGCTTCTCTGAAGAGATTTCCACTTATCATTCCCGAAGGCTAAGCTTCTATGAAGAGATTTCCACTTATCGTTGAAAAAGGATAAGCTTCTCTGAAGAGATTGCCACTTATCGTAGAAAATGGATAAGCTTCTCGAAAGAGATTCCCACTTATCATTAAAGAAGGATAAGCTTCTCTAAAGAGATTGAGACTTATCGTAGAAAATGGATAAGCTTCTCGAAAGAGATTCCCACTTATCATTGAAGAAGGATAAGCTTCTCTGAAGAGATTTCCACTTATCGTTGAAAATGGATAAGCTTCTCGAAAGAGATTGCCACTTATCATTGAAGATGGATAAGCTTCTCTGAAGAGATTTCCACTTATCATTGAAAATGGATAAGCTTCTCGAAAGAGATTGCCACTTATCATTGAAGAAGGATAAGTTTCTCTGAAGAGATTCCCAGTTATTGTTGAAAATGGATAAGCTTCTCGAAAGAGATTGCCATTTATCATTGAAGAAGGATAAGCCTCTCTGAAGAGATTGCGACTTATCTTTGAAAATAGATAAGCTTCTCGTAAGAGATTGTCACTTATCATTGAAAATGGATACGCTTCTCGAAAAATATTGCCACTTATCGTTGAAAATGGATAAGCTTCTCTAAAGAGATTTCCACTTATCACTGAAAATGGATAAGCTTGTCGAAAGAGATTGCCACTTATCGTTGATGAAGGATAAGCTTCTTTGAAGAAATTGCCAATTATCGTTGAGGAAGGATAAGCTTCTCTAAAGAGATTTCCACTTATCACTGAAAATGGATAAGCTTCTCGAAAGAGATTGTGACTTATCGTTGAAGAACGATAAGCTTCTCCGAAGAGATTGCCACTTATCCTTGAAAAAGAATAAGCTTCTCAAAAGAGATTTCCACTTATCTTTGAAGAAGGATAAGCTTCTTGAAAGAGATTAGCACTTATCGTTGAATAATGATAAGCTTCTCTGAAGAGATTGCCACTTATTGTTTAAAATGGATAAGCTTCTCGAAAGAGATTGCAAGTTATCATTGAAAATGGGTAAGCTTCTCGAAAGGGATTTCCACTTATCGTTGAAGAAGCATAAGCTTCTCATAAGAGATTACCACTTATCGTTGAAAATGGATAAGCTTCTCGAAATAGATTGCCACTTATCGTTGAAAATGGTTAAGCTTCTTGAAAGAGATGTCTGCTTATTGTTGAAGAAGGATAAGCTTCTCTTAAGAGGCTTCCACTTATAGTTGAAAATGGATAAGCTTTTTAAAAGAGATTGTCAATTATCGTTGAAAATGGATAAGCATCCCGAAAGAGATTGCCACTTATTGCTGAAAATGGATAAGCATCTGGAAAGAGAATGCCACTTATCATTGAAGAAGGATAAGCTTCTCTGAAGAGATTTCCACACATCGTTGAAAATGGATTAGCTTCTCGAAAGAGATTGCCACTTATCGTTGAAAATGGTTAAGCTTCTTGAAAGAGATGTCCGCTTATCGTTGAAGAAGGATAAGCTTCTCTTAAGAGGTTTCCACTTATAGTTGAAAATGGATAAGCTTTTTAAAAGAGATTGTCACTTATCGTTGAAAAAGGATAAGCTTCCCGAAAGAGATTGCCACTTATTGCTGAAAATGGATAAGCATCTTGAAAGAGAATGCCACTTATCGTTGAAGAAGGATAAGCTTCTCTGAAGAGATTTCCACACATCCTTGAAAATGGATTATCTTCTCGAAAGAGATTGCCACTTATCATTGAAAATGGATAAGCTTCTCAAAAGAGATTTCCACTTATCGTTGAAGAAGGATAAGCTTCTCTGAAGAGATTTCCACTTATCGTAGAAAATCGATAAGCTTCTCGAAAGAGATTGTCACTTGTCGTTGAAAAAGGATAAGCTTTTCGAAAGAGATTGCCACTTATCGTTGAAAAATGATAAGCGTCTCGAAAGAGATTGCCACTTATCGTTGAAAATGGATAAGTTTCTCGAAAGAGATTGCCACTTATCGTTCAAGAAGGATAAGCTTATCTAAAGAGATTACCACAAATCATTGAATATCTATAAGCGTCTCGAAAGAGGTTTCCACTTATCATTCCCGAAGGCTAAGCTTCTATGAAGAGATTTCCACTTATCGTTGAAAAAGGATAAGCTTCTCTGAAGAGATTGCCACTTATCGTAGAAAATGGATAAGCTTCTCGAAAGAGATTCCCACTTATCATTAAAGAAGGATAAGCTTCTCTAAAGAGATTGAGACTTATCGTAGAAAATGGATAAGCTTCTCGAAAGAGATTCCCACTTATCATTGAAGAAGGATAAGCTTCTCTGAAGAGATTTCCACTTATCGTTGAAAATGGATAAGCTTCTCGAAAGAGATTGCCACTTATCATTGAAGATGGATAAGCTTCTCTGAAGAGATTTCCACTTATCATTGAAAATGGATAAGCTTCTCGAAAGAGATTGCCACTTATCATTGAAGAAGGATAAGTTTCTCTGAAGAGATTCCCAGTTATTGTTGAAAATGGATAAGCTTCTCGAAAGAGATTGCCATTTATCATTGAAGAAGGATAAGCCTCTCTAAAGAGATTGCGACTTATCTTTGAAAATAGATAAGCTTCTCGTAAGAGATTGTCACTTATCGTTGAAAATGGATACGCTTCTCGAAAAATATTGCCACTTATCGTTGAAAATGGATAAGCTTCTCTAAAGAGATTTCCACTTATCACTGAAAATGGATAAGCTTCTCGAAAGAGATTGCCACTTATCGTTGAAGAAGGATAAGCTTCTTTGAAGAAATTGCCAATTATCGTTGAGGAAGGATAAGCTTCTCTAAAGAGATTTCCACTTATCACTGAAAATGGATAAGCTTCTCGAAAGAGATTGCGACTTATCGTTGAAGAACGATAAGCTTCTCCGAAGAGATTGCCACTTATCCTTGAAAAAGAATAAGCTTCTCAAAAGATATTTCCACTTATCTTTGAAGAAGGATAAGCTTCTTGAAAGAGATTAGCACTTATCGTTGAAGAATGATAAGCTTCTATGAAGAGATTGCCACTTATTGTTTAAAATGGATAAGCTTCTCGAAAGAGATTGCAACTTATCATTGAAAATGGGTAAGCTTCTCGAAAGGGATTTCCACTTATCGTTGAAGAAGCATAAGCTTCTCATAAGAGATTACCACTTATCGTTGAAAATGGATAAGCTTCTCGAAATAGATTGCCACTTATCGTTAAAAATGGATAAGCATCTCGAAAGAGATTGCCACTTATCGTGAAAATGGTTAAGCTTCTTGAAAGAGATATCCGCTTATTGTTGAAGAAGGATAAGCTTCTCTTAAGAGGTTTCCACTTATAGTTGAAAATGGATAAGCTTTTTAAAAGAGATTGTCACTTATCGTTGAAAAAGGATAAGCATCCCAAAAGAGATTGCCACTTATTGCTGAAAATGGATAAGCATCTTGAAAGAGAATGCCACTTATCGTTGAAGAAGGATAAGCTTCTCTGAAGAGATTTCCACACATCGTTGAAAATGGATTAGCTTCTCGAAAGAGATTTCCACTTATCGTTGAAAATGGTTAAGCTTCTTGAAAGAGATGTCCGCTTATCGTTGAAGAAGGATAAGCTTCTCTTAAGAGGTTTCCACTTATAGTTGAAAATGGATAAGCTTTTTAAAAGAGATTGTCACTTATCGTTGAAAAAGGATAAGCTTCCCGAAAGAGATTGCCACTTATTGCTGAAAATGGATAAGCATCTTGAAAGAGAATGCCACTTATCGTTGAAGAAGGATAAGCTTCTCTGAAGAGATTTCCACACATCGTTGAAAATGGATTAGCTTCTCGGAAGAGATTGCCACCTATCGTTGAAAATGGATAAGCTTCTCAAAAGAGATTTCCACTTATCGTTGAAGAAGGATAAGCTTCTCTGAAGAGATTTCCACTTATCGTAGAAAATGGATAAGCTTCTCGAAAGAGATTGTCACTTGTCGTTGAAAAAGGATAAGCTTTTCGAAAGAGATTGCCACTTATCGTTGAAAAATGATAAGCGTCTCGAAAGAGATTGCCACTTATCGTTGAAAATGGATAAGTTTCTCTAAAGAGATTGCCACTTATCGTTCAAGAAGGATAAGCTTCTCTAAAGAGATTTCCACAAATCATTGAATATCTATAAGCGTCTCGAAAGAGGTTTCCACTTATCATTCCCGAAGGCTAAGCTTCTATGAAGAGATTTCCACTTATCGTTGAAAAAGGATAAGCTTCTCTGAAGAGATTGCCACTTATCGTAGAAAATGGATAAGCTTCTTGAAAGAGATTCCCACTTATCATTAAAGAAGGATAAGTTTCTCTAAAGAGATTGAGACTTATCGTAGAAAATGGATAAGCTTCTCGAAAGAGATTCCCACTTATCATTGAAGAAGGATAAGCTTCTCTGAAGAGATTTCCACTTATCGTTGAAAATGGATAAGCTTCTCGAAAGAGATTGCCACTTATCATTGAAGATGGATAAGCTTCTCTGAAGATATTTCCACTTATCATTGAAAATGGATAAGCTTCTCGAAAGAGATTGCCACTTATCATTGAAGAAGGATAAGTTTCTCTGAAGAGATTCCCAGTTATTGTTGAAAATGGATAAGCTTCTCGAAAGAGATTGCCATTTATCATTGAAGAAGGATAAGCCTCTCTGAAGAGATTGCGACTTATCGTTGAAAATAGATAAGCTTCTCGTAAGAGATTGTCACTTATCATTGAAAATGGATACGCTTCTCGAAAAATATTGCCACTTATCGTTGAAAATGGATAAGCTTCTTTAAAGAGATTTCCACTTATCACTGAAAATGGATAAGCTTCTCGAAATAGATTGCCACTTATCGTTGAAGAAGGATAAGCTTCTTTGAAGAAATTGCCAATTATCGTTGAGGAAGGATAAGCTTCTCTAAAGAGATTTCCACTTATCACTGAAAATGGATAAGCTTCTCGAAAGAGATTGCGACTTATCGTTGAAGAACGATAAGCTTCTCCGAAGAGATTGCCACTTATCCTTGAAAAAGAATAAGCTTCTCAAAAGAGATTTCCACTTATCTTTGAAGAAGGATAAGCTTCTTGAAAGAGATTAGCACTTATCTTTGAAGAATGATAAGCTTCTCTGAAGAGATTGCCACTTATTGTTTAAAATGGATAAGCTTCTCGAAAGAGATTGCAACTTATCATTGAAAATGGGTAAGCTTCTCGAAAGGGATTTCCATTTATCGTTGAAGAAGCATAAGCTTCTCATAAGAGATTACCACTTATCGTTGAAAATGGATAAGCTTCTCGAAATAGATTGCCACTTATCGTTAAAAATGGATAAGCATCTCGAAAGAGATTGCCACTTATCGTTGAAAATGGATAAGCTTCTCGAAAGAGATTGCCACTTATCGTTGAAAATGGTTAAGCTTCTTGAAAGAGATGTCCGCTTATTGTTGAAGAAGGATTAGCTTCTCTTAAGAGGTTTCCACTTATAGTTGAAAATGGATAAGCTTTTTAAAAGAGATTGTCACTTATCGTTGAAAAAGGATAAGCTTCCCGAAAGAGATTGCCACTTATTACTGAAAATGGATAAGCATCTTGAAAGAGAATGCCACTTATCGTTGAAGAAGGATAAGCTTCTCCGAAGAGATTTCCACACATCGTTGAAAATGGATTAGCTTCTCGAAAGAGATTGCCACTTATCGTTGTAAATGGATAAGCTTCTCAAAAGATATTTCCACTTATCGTTGAAGAAGGATAAGCTTCTCTGAAGAGATTTCCACTTATCTTAGAAAATGGATAAGCTTCTCGAAAGAGATTGTCACTTGTCGTTGAAAAAGGATAAGCTTTTCGAAAGAGATTGCCACTTATCGTTGAAAAAGGATAAGCGTCTCGAAAGAGATTGCCACTTATCGTTGAAAATGGATAAGTTTCTCGAAAGAGATTGCCACTTATCGTTCAAGAAGGATAAGCTTCTCTAAAGAGATTACCACAAATTATTTAATATCTATAAGCTTCTCGAAAGAGGTTTCCACTTATCATTCCCGAAGGCTAAGCTTCTATGTAGAGATTTCCACTTATCGTTGAAAAAGGATAAGCTTCTCTGAAGAGATTTCCACTTATCATTAAAGAAGGATAAGCTTCTCTAAAGAGATTGCCACTTATCGTAGAAAATGGATAAGCTTCTCGAAAGAGATTTCCACTTATCATTGAAGAAGAATAAGTTTCTCTAAAGAGATTTCCACTTATCGTTGAAAATGGATAAGCTTCTCGAAAGAGATTACCACTTATCATTGAAGATGGATAAGCTTCTCTGAAGAGATTTCCACTTATCATTGAAAATGGATAAGCTTCTCGAAAGAGATTGCCACTTATCATTGAAGAAGGATAAGCTTCTCTGAAGAGATTTCCACTTATTGTTGAAAATGGATAAGCTTCTCGAAAGAGATTGCCATTTATCATTGAAGAAGGATAAGCTTCTCTGAAGAGATTGCGACTCTTCTTTGAAAATAGATAAGCTTCTCGTAAGATATTGTCACTTATCGTTGAAAATGGATAAGATTCTCGAAAAATATTGCCACTTATCGTTGTAAATGGATAAGCTTCCCGAAAGAGATTGCCACTTATTGCTGAAAATAGATAAGCATCTTGAAAGAGAATGCCACTTATCGTTAAAGAAGGATAAGCTTCTCTGAAGAGATTTCCGCACATCGTTGAAAATGGATTAGTTTCTCGAAAGAGATTGCCACTTATCGTTGAAAATCGATAAGCTACTCGAAAGAGATTTCCACTATCGTTGAAGAACGATAAGCTTCTCTGAAGAGATTTCCACTTATCGTAGAAAATGGATAAGCTTCTCGAAAGAGATTGTCACTTGTTGTTGAAAATGGATAAGCTTTTCGAAATAGATTGCCACTTATCGTTGAAAAAGGATAAGCTTCTCGAAAGAGATTGCCACTTATCGTTGAAAATGGATAAGTTTCTCGAAAGAGATTGCCACTTATCGTTCAAGAAGGATAAGCTTCTCGAAAGGGATTACCACATATCATTGAATATCTATAAGCTTCTTTAAAGAGGTTTCTACTTATCATTCCCGAAGGCTAAGCTTCTATGAAGAGATTTCCACTTATCGTTGAAAAAGGATAAGCTTCTCTGAAGAGATTTCCACTTATTGTAGAAAATGGATAAGCTTCTCGAAAGAGATTTCCACTTATCATTAAAGAAGGATAAGCTTCTCTAAAGAGATTGCCACTTATCGTAGAAAATGGATAAGCTTCTCGAAAGAGATTTCCACTTATCATTGAAGAAGGATAAGCTTATCGAAATAGATTGCCACTTATCATTGAAAATGGATAAGCTTCTCGAAAGAGATGGCCACTTATCGTTGAAAATGGATAAGCTTCTCGAAAGAGATTGTCACTTGTCGTTGAAAATGGATAAGCTTTTCGAAAGAGATTGCCACTTATCATTGAAGAAGGATAAGCTTCTCTGAAGAGATTTCCACTTATTGTTGAAAATGGATAAGCTTCTCGAAAGAGATTGCCATTTATCATTGAAGAAGGACAAGCTTCTCTGAAGAGATTGCGACTTATCTTTGAAAATAGATAAGCTTCTCGTAAGAGATTGTCACTTATCGTTTAAAATGGATAAGATTCTCGAAAAATATTGCCACTTATCGTTGAAAAAGGATAAGCTTCCCGAAAGAGATTGCCACTTATTGCTGAAAATGGATAAGCATCTCGAAAGAGAATGCCACTTATTGTTGAAGAAGGATAAGCTTCTCTGAAGAGATTTCCATACATCGTTGAAAATGGATTAGCTTCTCGAAATAGATTTCCACTTATCGTTGTAAATGGATAAGCTTCTCGAAAGAGATTTCCAATTATCGTTGAAGAAGGATAAGCTTCTCTGAAGAGATTTTCACTTATCGTAGAAAATGGATTAGCTTCTCGAAAGAGATTGTCACTTGTCGTTGAAAAAGGATAGGCTTTTCGAAAGAGATTGCCACTTACCGTTGAAAAAGGATAAGCGTCTCGAAAGAGATTGCCACTTATCGTTGAAAATGGATAAGTTTCTCGAAAGAGATTGCCACTTATCGTTCAAGAAGGATAAGCTTCTCTAAAGAGATTACCACAAATTATTTAATATCTATAAGCTTCTGCAAAGAGGTTTCCACTTATCATTCCCGAAGGCTAAGCTTCTATGTAGAGATTTCCACTTATCGTTGAAAAAGGATAAGCTTCTCTGAAGAGATTGCCACTTATCATAGAAAATGGATAAGCTTCTCGAAAGAGATTTCCACTTATCATTAAAGAAGGATAAGCTTCTCTAAAGAGATTGCCACTTTATCGTAGAAAATGGATAAGCTTCTCGAAAGAGATTTCCACTTATCATTGAAGAAGAATAAGCTTCTCTAAAGAGATTTCCACTTATCGTTGAAAATGGATAAGCTTCTCGAAAGAGATTACCACTTATCATTGAAGATGGATAAGCTTCTCGGAAGAGATTTCCACTTATCATTGAAAATGGATAAGCTTCTCGAAAGAGATTGCCACTTATCATTGAAGAAGGATAAGCTTCTCTGAAGAGATTTCCACTTATTGTTGAAAATGGATAAGCTTCTCGAAAGAGATTGCCATTTATCGTTGAAGAAGGATAAGCTTCTCTGAAGAGATTGTGACTTATCTTTGAAAATAGATAAGCTTCTCGTAAGAGATTGTCACTTATCGTTGAAAATGGATAAGATTCTCGAAAAATATTGCCACTTATCGTTGAAAAAGGATAAGCTTCTCGAAAGAGATTGCCACTTATTGCTGAAAATGGATAAGCATCTTGAAAGAGAATGCCACATATTGTTGAAGAAGGATAAGCTTCTCTGAAGAGATTTCCACACATCGTTGAATATGGATTTGCTTCTCGAAAGAGATTGCCACTTATCATTGTAAATGGATAAGCTTCTCGAAAGAGATTTCCACTTATCGTTGAAGAAGAATAAGCTTCTCTGAAGAGATTTCCACTTATCGTAGAAAATGGATTAGCTTCTCGAAAGAGATTGTCACTTGTCGTTGAAAAAGGATAAGCTTTTCGAAAGAGATTGCCACTTATCGTTGAAAAAGGATAAGCGTCTCGAAAGAGATTGCCACTTATCGTTGAAAATGGATAAGTTTCTCGAAAGAGATTGCCACTTATCGTTCAAGAAGGATAAGCTTCTCTAAAGAGATTACCACAAATTATTTAATATCTATAAGCTTCTCGAAAGAGGTTTCCACTTATCATTCCCGAAGGCTAAGCTTCTATGTAGAGATTTCCACTTATCGTTGAAAAAGGATAAGCTTCTCTGAAGAGATTGCCACTTATCGTAGAAAATGGATAAGCTTCTCGAAAGAGATTTCCACTTATCATTAAAGAAGGATAAGCTTCTCTAAAGAGATTGCCACTTATCGTAGAAAATGGATAAGCTTCTCGAAAGAGATTTCCACTTATCATTGAAGAAGAATAAGCTTCTCTAAAGAGATTTCCACTTATCGTTGAAAATGGATAAGCTTCTCGAAAGAGATTACCACTTATCATTGAAGATGGATAAGCTTCTCTGAAGAGATTTCCACTTATCATTGAAAATGGATAAGCTTCTCGAAAGAGATTGCCACTTATCATTGAAGAAGGATAAGCTTCTCTGAAGAGATTTCCACTTATTGTTGAAAATGGATAAGCTTCTCGAAAGAGATTGCCATTTATCATTGAAGAAGGATAAGCTTCTCTGAAGAGATTGCGACTTATCTTTGAAAATATATAAGCTTCTCGTAAGAGATTGTCACTTATCGTTGAAAATGGATAAGATTCTCGAAAAATATTGCCACTTATCGTTGAAAAAGGATAAGCTTCTCGAAAGAGATTGCCACTTATTGCTGAAAATGGATAAGCATCTTGAAAGAGAATGCCACTTATTGTTGAAGAAGGATAAGCTTCTCTGAAGAGATTTCCACACATTGTTGAATATGGATTTGCTTCTCGAAAGAGATTGCCACTTATCATTGTAAACGGATAAGCTTCTCGAAAGAGATTTCCACTTATCGTTGAAGAAGAATAAGCTTCTCTGAAGAGATTTCCACTTATTGTAGAAAATGGATTAGCTTCTCGAAAGAGATTGTCATTTGTCGTTGAAAAAGGATAAGCTTTTCGAAAGAGATTGCCACTTATCGTTGAAAAAGGATAAGCGTCTCGAAAGAGATTGCCACTTATCGTTGAAAATGGATAAGTTTCTCGAAAGAGATTGCCACTTATCGTTCAAGAAGGATAAGCTTCTCTAAAGAGATTACCACAAATTATTTAATATCTATAAGCTTCTCGAAAGAGGTTTCCACTTATCATTCCCGAAGGCTAAGCTTCTATGTAGATATTTCCACTTATCGTTGAAAAAGGATAAGCTTCTCTGAAGAGATTGCCACTTATCGTAGAAAATGGATAAGCTTCTCGAAAGAGATTTCCACTTATCATTAAAGAAGGATAAGCTTCTCTAAAGAGATTGCCACTTATCGTAGAAAATGGATAAGCTTCTCGAAAGAGATTTCCACTTATCATTGAAGAAGAATAAGCTTCTCTAAAGAGATTTCCACTTATCGTTGAAAATGGATAAGCTTCTCGAAAGAGATTACCACTTATCATTGAAGATGGATAAGCTTCTCTGAAGAGATATCCACTTATCATTGAAAATGGATAAGCTTCTCGAAAGAGATTGCCACTTATCATTGAAGAAGGATAAGCTTCTCTGAAGAGATTTCCACTTATTGTTGAAAATGGATAAGCTTCTCGAAAGAGATTGCCATTTATCATTGAGGAAGGATAAGCTTCTCTGAAGAGATTGCGACTTATCTTTGAAAATAGATAAGCTTCTCGTAAGAGATTGTCACTTATCGTTGAAAATGGATAAGATTCTCGAAAAATATTGCCACTTATCGTTGAAAAAGGATAAGCTTCTCGAAAGAGATTGCCACTTATTGCTGAAAATGGATAAGCATCTCGAAAGAGAATGCCACTTATTGTTGAAGAAGGATAAGCTTCTCTGAAGAGATTTCCATACATCGTTGAAAATGGATTAGCTTCTCGAAAGAGATTTCCACTTATCGTTGTAAATGGATAAGCTTCTCGAAAGAGATTTCCACTTATCGTTGAAGAAGGATAAGCTTCTCTGAAGAGATTTTCACTTATCGTAGAAAATGGATTAGCTTCTCTAAAGAGATTGTCACTTGTCGTTGAAAAAGGATAAGCTTTTCGAAAGAGATTGCCACTTATCGTTGAAAAAGGATAAGCGTCTCGAAAGAGATTTCCACTTATCGTTGAAAATGGATAAGTTTCTCGAAAGAGATTGCCACTTATCGTTCAAGAAGGATAAGCTTCTCTAAAGAGATTACCACAAATTATTTAATATCTATAAGCTTCTCGAAAGAGGTTTCCACTTATCATTCCCGAAGGCTAAGCTTCTATGTAGAGATTTCCACTTATCGTTGAAAAAGGATAAGCTTCTCTGAAGAGATTGCCACTTATCGTAGAAAATGGATAAGCTTCTCGAAAGAGATTTCCACTTATCATTAAAGAAGGATAAGCTTCTCTAAAGAGATTGCCACTTATCGTAGAAAATGGATAAGCTTCTCGAAAGAGATTTCCACTTATCATTGAAGAAGAATAAGCTTCTCTAAAGAGATTTCCACTTATCGTTGAAAATGGATAAGCTTCTCGAAAGAGATTACCACTTATCATTGAAGATGGATAAGCTTCTCTGAAGAGATTTCCACTTATCATTGAAAATGGATAAGCTTCTCGAAAGAGATTGCCACTTATCATTGAAGAAGGATAAGCTTCTCTGAAGAGATTTCCACTTATTGTTGAAAATGGATAAGCTTCTCGAAAGAGATTGCCATTTATCATTGAAGAAGGATAAGCTTCTCTGAAGAGATTGCGACTTATCTTTGAAAATAGATAAGCTTCTCGTAAGAGATTGTCACTTATCGTTGAAAATGGATAAGATTCTCGAAAAATATTGCCACTTATCGTTGAAAAAGGATAAGCTTCTCGAAAGAGATTGCCACTTATTGCTGAAAATGGATAAGCATCTTGAAAGAGAATGCCACTTATTGTTGAAGAAGGATAAGCTTCTCTGAAGAGATTTCCACACATCGTTGAATATGGATTTGCTTCTCGAAAGAAATTGCCACTTATCATTGTAAATGGATAAGCTTCTCGAAAGAGATTTCCACTTATCGTTGAAGAAGAATAAGCTTCTCTGAAGAGATTTCCACTTATCGTAGAAAATGGATTAGCTTCTCGAAAGAGATTGTCATTTGTCGTTGAAAAAGGATAGGCTTTTCGAAAGAGATTGCCACTTATCGTTGAAAAAGGATAAGCGTCTCGAAAGAGATTGCCACTTATCGTTGAAAATGGATAAGTTTCTCGAAAGAGATTGCCACTTATCGTTCAAGAAGGATAAGCTTCTCTAAAGAGATTACCACAAATTATTTAATATCTATAAGCTTCTCGAAAGAGGTTTCCACTTATCATTCCCGAAGGCTAAGCTTCTATGTAGAGATTTCCACTTATCGTTGAAAAAGGATAAGCTTCTCTGAAGAGATTGCCACTTATCGTAGAAAATGGATAAGCTTCTCGAAAGAGATTTCCACTTATCATTAAATAAGGATAAGCTTCTCTAAAGAGATTGCCACTTATCGTAGAAAATGGATAAGCTTCTCGAAAGAGATTTCCACTTATCATTGAAGAAGAATAAGCTTCTCTAAAGAGATTTCCACTTATCGTTGAAAATGGATAAGCTTCTCGAAAGAGATTACCACTTATCATTGAAGATGGATAAGCTTCTCTGAAGAGATTTCCACTTATCATTGAAAATGGATAATCTTCTCGAAAGAGATTGCCACTTATCATTGAAGAAGGATAAGCTTCTCTGAAGAGATTTCCACTTATTGTTGAAAATGGATAAGCTTCTCGAAAGAGATTGCCATTTATCATTGAAGAAGGATAAGCTTCCCTGAAGAGATTGCGACTTATCTTTGAAAATAGATAAGCTTCTCGTAAGAGATTGTCACTTATCGTTGAAAATGGATAAGATTCTCGAAAAATATTGCCACTTATCGTTGAAAAAGGATAAGCTTCTCGAAAGAGATTGCCACTTATTGCTGAAAATGGATAAGCATCTTGAAAGAGAATGCCACTTATTGTTGAAGAAGGATAAGCTTCTCTGAAGAGATTTCCACACATCGTTGAATATGGATTTGCTTCTCGAAAGAGATTGCCACTTATCATTGTAAATGGATAAGCTTCTCGAAAGAGATTTCCACTTATCGTTGAAGAAGAATAAGCTTCTCTGAAGAGATTTCCACTTATCGTAGAAAATGGATTAGCTTCTCGAAAGAGATTGTCATTTGTCGTTGAAAAAGGATAAGCTTTTCGAAAGAGATTGCCACTTATCGTTGAAAAAGGATAAGCGTCTCGAAAGAGATTGCCACTTATCGTTGAATATGGATAAGTTTCTCGAAACAGATTGCCACTTATCGTTCAAGAAGGATAAGCTTCTCTAAAGAGATTACCACAAATTATTTAATATCTATAAGCTTCTCGAAAGAGGTTTCCACTTATCATTCCCGAAGGCTAAGCTTCTATGTAGAGATTTCCACTTATCGTTGAAAAAGGATAAGTTTCTCTGAAGAGATTGCCACTTATCGTAGAAAATGGATAAGCTTCTCGAAAGAGATTTCCACTTATCATTAAATAAGGATAAGCTTCTCTAAAGAGATTGCCACTTATCGTAGAAAATGGATAAGCTTCTCGAAAGAGATTTCCACTTATCATTGAAGAAGAATAAGCTTCTCTAAAGAGATTTCCACTTATCGTTGAAAATGGATAAGCTTCTCGAAAGAGATTACCACTTATCATTGAAGATGGATAAGCTTCTCTGAAGAGATTTCCACTTATCATTGAAAATGGATAAGCTTCTCGAAAGAGATTGCCACTTATCATTGAAGAAGGATAAGCTTCTCTGAAGAGATTTCCACTTATTGTTGAAAATGGATAAGTTTCTCGAAAGAGATTTCCATTTATCATTGAAGAAGGATAAGCTTCTCTGAAGAGATTTCGACTTATCTTTGAAAATAGATAAGCTTCTCGTAAGATATTGTCACTTATCGTTGAAAATGGATAAGATTCTCGAAAAATATTGCCAGTTATCGTTGAAAATGGATAAGCTTCCCGAAAAAGATTGCCACTTATTGCTGAAAATAGATAAGCATCTTGAAAGAGAATGCCACTTATCGTTGAAGAAGGATAAGCTTCTCTGAAGAGATTTCCACACATAGTTGAAAATGGATTAGCTTCTCGAAAGAGATTGCCACTTATCGTTGAAAATGGATAAGCTTCTCGATAGAGATTTCCACTATCGTTGAAAATGGATAAGTTTCTCGAAAGAGATTGCCACTTATCGTTCAAGAAGGATAAGCTTCTCGAAAGGGATTACCACATATCATTGAATATCTATAAGCTTCTCGAAAGAGGTTTCTACTTATCATTCCCGAAGGCTAAGCTTCTATGAAGAGATTTCCACTTATCGTTGAAAAAAGATAAGCTTCTCTGAAGAGATTGCAACTTATTGTAGAAAATGGATAAGCTTATCGAAAGAGATTTCCACTTATCATTAAAGAAGGATAAGCTTCTCTAAAGAGATTGCCACTTATCCTAGAAAATGGATAAGCTTCTCGAAAGAGATTTCCACTTATCATTGAAGAAGGATAAGCTTCTCGAAATAGATTGCCACTTATCATTGAAAATGGATAAGCTTCTCGAAAGAGATGTCCACTTATCGTTGAAAATGGATAAGCTTCTCGAAAGAGATTGCCACTTATCATTGAAAATGGATAAGCTTCTCGAAAGAGATTGCCACTTATCATTGAAGAAGGATAAGCTTCTCTGAAGAGATTTCCACTTATCGTTGAAAATGGATAGGTTTCTCGAAAGAGATTGCCACTTATCGTTGAAGAAGGATAAGCTTCTTTGAAGAAATTCCCAATTATCGTTGAGGAAGGATAAGCTTCTCTAAAGAGATTTCCACTTATCACTGAAAATGGATAAGCTTCTCGAAAGAGATTGCCAATTATCGTTGAAGAAGGATAAGCTTCTTTGAAGAAATTGCCAATTATCGTTGAGGAAGGATAAGCTTCTCTAAAGAGATTTCCACTTATCACTGAAAATGGATAAGCTTCTCGAAAGATATTGCGACTTATCGTTGAAGAACGATAAGCTTCTCCGAAGAGATTGCCACTTATCGTTGAAAAAGAATAAGCTTCTCAAAAGATATTTCCACTTATCTTTGAAGAAGGATAAGCTTCTTGAAAGAGATTAGCACTTATCGTTGAAGAATGATAAGCTTCTCTGAAGAGATTGCCACTTATCGTTTAAAATGGATAAGCTTCTATGAAGAGATTTCCACTTATCGTTGAAAAAGGATAAGCTTCTCTAAAGAGATTGCCACTTATCGTAGAAAATGGATAAGCTTCTCGAAAGAGATTGCCACTTATCGTTTAAAATGGTTAAGCTTCTTGAAAGAGATGTCCGCTTATCGTTGAAGAAGGATAAGCTTCTCTTAAGAGGTTTCCACTTATAGTTGAAAATGGATAAGATTTTTAAAAGAGATTGTCACTTATCGTTGAAAAAGGATAAGCTTCCCGAAAGAGATTGCCACTTATTGCTGAAAATGGATAAGCATCTTGAAACAGAATGCCACTTATCGTTGAAGAAGGATAAGCTTCTCTGAAGAGATTTCCACACATCGTTGAAAATGGATTAGCTTCTCGAAAGAGATTGCCACTTATCGTTGAAAATCGATAAGCTTCTCAAAACATATTTCCACTTATCGTTGAAGAAGGATAAGCTTCTCTGAAGAGATTTCCACTTATCGTAGAAAATGGATAAGCTTCTTGAAAGAGATTGTCACTTTTCGTTGAAAAAGGATATGCTTTTCGAAAGAGATTGCCACTTATCGTTGAAAAAGGATAAGCTTCTCGAAAGAGATTGCCACTTATCGTTGAAAATGGATAAGTTTCTCGAAAGAGATTGTAACTTATCGTTCAAGAAGGATAAGCTTCTCTAAAGAGATTACCACATATCATTGAATATCTATAGGCTTCTCGAAAGAGGTTTCCACTTATCATTCCCGAAGGCTAAGCTTCTATGAAGAGATTTCCACTTATCGTTGAAAAAGGATAAGCTTCTCTGAAGATATTTCCACTTATCGTAGAAAATGGATAAGCTTCTCGAAAGAGATTTCCACTTATCATTAAAGAAGGATAAGCTTCTCTAAAGAGATTGCCACTTATCATAGAAAATGGATAAGCTTCTCGAAAGAGATTTCCACTTATCATTGAAGAAGGATAAGCTTCTCTAAAGAGATTTCCACTTATCGCTGAAAATGGATAAGCTTCTCGAAAGAGATTACCACTTATCATTGAAGATGGATAAGCTTCTCTGAAGAGATTTCCACTTATCATTGAAAATGGATAAGCTTCTCGAAATAGATTGCCACTTATCATTGAAGAATGATAAGCTTCTCTGAAGAGATTTCCACTTATCGTTGAAAATGGATAAGCTTCTCGAAAGAGATTGTCACTTGTCGTTGAAAAAGGATAAGCTTTTCGAAAGAGATTGCCACTTATCGTTGAAAAAGGATAAGCTTCTCGAAAGAGATTGCCACTTATCGTTGAAAATGTATAAGTTTCTCGAAAGAGATTGCCACTTATCGTTCAAGAAGGATAAGCTTCTCTAAAGAGATTACCACCTATCATTGAATATCTATAGGCTTCTCGAAAGAGGTTTCCACTTATCATTCCCGAAGGCTAAGCTTCTATGAAGAGATTTCCACTTATCGTTGAAAAAGGATAAGCTTCTCTGAAGATATTGCCACTTATCGTAGAAAATGGATAAGCTTCTCGAAAGAGATTTCCACTTATCATTAAAGAAGGATAAGCTTCTCTAAAGAGATTGCCACTTATCATAGAAAATGGATAAGCTTCTCGAAAGAGATTTCCACTTATCATTGAAGAAGGATAAGCTTCTCTGAAGAGATTTCCACTTATCGCTGAAAATGGATAAGCTTCTCGAAAGAGATTACCACTTATCATTGAAGATGGATAAGCTTCTCTAAAGAGATTTCCACTTATCATTGAAAATGGATAAGCTTCTCGAAAGAGATTGCCACTTATCATTGAAGAATGATAAGCTTCTCTGAAGAGATTTCGACTTATCGTCGAAAATGGATAAGCTTCTCGAAAGAGATTGTCACTTGTCGTTGAAAAA
Organism: Lathyrus sativus; assembly: GCA_963859935.3. NCBI lineage: Eukaryota > Viridiplantae > Streptophyta > Magnoliopsida > Fabales > Fabaceae > Lathyrus > Lathyrus sativus. The sequence continues at coordinate 239,060,520 of OZ012738.1, read as the reverse complement.
GGATAAGCTTTTCGAAAGAGATTGCCACTTATCGTTGAAAAAGGATAAGCTTCTCGAAAGAGATTGCCACTTATCGTTGAAAATGGATAAGTTTCTCGAAAGAGATTGCCACTTATCGTTCAAGAAGGATAAGCTTCTCCAAAGAGATTACCACATATCATTGAATATCTATAGGCTTCTCGAAAGAGGTTTCCACTTATCATTCCCGAAGGCTAAGCTTCTATAAAGAGATTTCCACTTATCGTTGAAAAAGGATAAGCTTCTCTGAAGATATTGCCACTTATCGTAGAAAATGGATAAGCTTCTCGAAAGAGATTTCCACTTATCACTAAAGAAGGATAAGCTTCTCTAAAGAGATTACCACTTATCGTAGAAAATGGATAAGCTTCTCGAAAGAGATTTCCACTTATCATTGAAGAAGGATAAGCTTCTCTAAAGAGATTTCCACTTATCGCTGAAAATGGATAAGCTTATCGAAAGAGATTACCACTTATCATTGAAGATGGATAAGCTTCTCTGAAGAGATTTCCACTTATCATTGAAAATGGATAAGCTTCTCGAAAGAGATTGCCACTTATCATTGAAGAATGATAAGCGTCTCTGAAGAGATTTCCACTTATCGTTGAAAATGGATAAGCTTCTCGAAAGAGATTGCCATTTATCATTGAAAAAGGATAAGCTTCTCTGAAGAGATTGCGACTTATCTTTGAAAATAGATAAGCTTCTCGTAAGAGATTGTCACTTATCGTTGAAAATGGATAAGCTTCTCGAAAAATATTGCCACTTATCGTTGAAAATGGATAAGCTTCTCGAAAGAGATGGCCACTTATCTTTAATAATGGATAAGCTTCTCGAAAGAGATTGCCACTTATCGTTGAAGAAGGATAAGCTTCTCTAAAGAAATTGCCAATTATCGTTGAGGAAGGATAAGCTCCTTTGAAGAGATTGCCACTTATCATTCCAGAAGGATAAGCTTTTATGAAGATATTTCCACTTATCGTTGAAGAAGGATAAGCTTATCTGAAGAGATTTCCACTTATCGTTGAAAATTGATAAGCTTCTCGAAAGAGATTGCCAATTATCATTGAAGTGAGATAAGCTTCTCTGAAGATATTTCCACTTATTGTTGAAAATGGATAAGCTTCTCGAAAGAGATTGCCACTTATCGTTGAAGAAGGATAAGCTTCTCTGAAGAGATTTCCACTTATCGTTTAAAATGGATAAGCTTCTCGAAAGAGATTGCCACTTATCGTTGAAGAAGGATAAGCTTCTCCAAAAAGATTTCCACTTATCGTTGAAAAAGAATAAGCTTCTCGAAAGAGATTTCCACTTATCGTTGAAGAAGGATAAGCTTCCCGAAAGGGATTACCACTTATCGTTGAAGAATGATAAGCTTCTCTGAAGAGATTTCCACTTATCGTTTAAAATGGATAAGCTTCTCGAAAGAGATTGCAACTTATCATTGAAAATGGATAAGCTTCTCGAAAGGGATTTCCACTTATCGTTGAAGAAGAATAAGCTTCTCTGAAGAGATTGCCACTTATCGTTGAAAATGGATAAGCTTCTCGAAATAGATTGCCACTTATCGTTAAAAATGGATAAGCATCTCGAAAGAGATTGCCACTTATCGTTGAAAATGGATAAGTTTCTCGAAAGAGATTGCAACTTATCGTTGAAAAGGGATAAGCTTCTTGAAAGAGATGTCCGCTTATCGTTGAAGAAGGATAAGCTTATCTTAAGAGGTTTCCACTTATAGTTGAAAATGGATAAGCTTGTCAAAAGAGATTGTCACTTATCATTGAAAAAGGATAAGCTTCCCGCAAGAGATTGCCAGTTATTGCTGAAAATGGATAATCTTCTTGAAAGAGAATGCCACTTATCGTTGAAGAGGGATAAACTTCTCTGAAGAGATTACCACTTATCGTAGAAAATGGATAAGCTTCTCGAAAGAGATTGTCACTTATTGTTGAAAATGAATAAGCTTCTCTAAAGAGATTGCCAATTATCGTCAAAAAAGGATAAGCTTCTCGAAAGAGATGGAAACTTATCGTTGAAAATGGATAAGCTTCTCGAAAGAGATTTCCACTTATCATTCAAGAAGGATAAACTTCTCTGAAGAGATTGCAACTTATCGTTGAAAATGGATAAGCTTCTCGAAAGAGATTGCCACTTATCATTGAAGAAGGATAAGCTTCTCTGAAGAGATTTCCACTTATCATTGAAAATGCATAAGCTTGTCGAAAGAGAGTGTCACTTATCGTTGAAAATGGATAAGCTTATCGAGAGAGATTGCCACTTATCATTGAAGAAGGATAAGCTTCTCTGAAGAGATTTCCACATATCATTGAAAATGGATTAGCTTCTCGAAAGAGATTGCCACTTTTCGTTGAAAATGGATAAGCTTCTCAAAAGAGATTGCCACTTATCGTTGAAGAAGGATAAGCTTCTCCGAAGAGATTTCCACTTTATCGTAGAAAATGGATAAGCTTCTCGAAAGAGATTGTCACTTGTCATTGAAAAAGGATAAGCTTTTCGAAAGAGATTGCCACTTATCATTGAAAAAGGATAAGTTTCTCGAAAGAAATTGCCACTTATCATTCAAAATGGATAAGTTTCTCGAAAAAGATTGCAACTTATCGTTCAAGAAGGATAAGCTTCTCTGAAGAGATAACCACTTATCGTTGAAAATCGATAAGCTTCTCGAATGAGATTTCCACTTATCATTCCAGAATGATAAGCTTCTAAGAAGAGATTTCCACTTATCGTTGAAAAAGGATAAGCTTTTGGAAAGAGATTGCCACTTATCATTGAAGAAGGATAAGCTTCTCTGAAGAGATTTCCACTTATCGTTGAAAATGGATAGTCTTCTAGGAAGAGATTGCCACTTATCGTTGAAGAAGGATAAGCTTCTCTGAAGAGATTGCCACTTATCTTTGAAAATAGATAAGCTTCTCGTAAGAGATTGTCACCTATCGTTGAAAATGGATAAGCTTCTCGAAAAAGATTACCACTTATCGTTGAAAATGGATAAGCTTCTCGAAAGAGATGGCCACTTATCTTTGAAAAAGGATAAGCTTCTCTAAAGAAATTGCCAATTATCGTTGAGGAAGGATATGCTTCTCGAAAGAGATGGCCACTTATCTTTGAAAAAGGATAAGCTTCTCTAAAGAAATTGCCAATTATCGTTGAGGAAGGATATGCTTCCCAGAAGGATAAGCTTCAATGAAGATATTTCAACTTATCGTTGAAGAAGGATAAGCTTCTCTGAAGAGATTTCCACTTATCGTTGAAAATGGATAAGCTTCTCGAAAGAGATTGCCACTTATCATTGAAGAAAGATAAGCTTCTCTGAAGGGATTTCCACTTATTGTTGAAAATGGATAGGCTTCTCGAAAGAGATAGCCACTTATAGTTGAAGAAGGATAAGTTTCTCTAAAGAGATTTCCACTTTATCGTTGAAAATGGATAAGCTTCTCGAAAGAGATTGCCACTTATCGTTGAAGAAGGATAAGCTTCTCTAAAGAGATTTCCGCTTATCGTTGAAAATATATAAGCTTCCTATAAGAGATTGTCACTTATTGTTGAAAATTGATAAGCTTCTCGAAAATGATTGCAACTTATCGTTGAAAATGGATAAGCTTCTCCAAAGAGATGACCACTTATCATTGAAAATGGATAAGCTTCTCGAAAGAGATTGCCATTTATCGTTGAAGAAGGATAAGCTTCTCTGAAGAAATTGCCGAGTATCGTTGAGGAAGGATAAGCTTTTTTAAAGACATTGCCACTTATCATTGAAAATGGATAAGCTTCTTGAAAGAGATTGCCATTTATCGTTGAAGAAGGATACGCTTCTCCGAAGAGATTGCCACTTATTGTTGAAAAAGGATAGGTTTCTCGAAAGAGATTTCCACTTATCATTGATGAAGGATAAGCTTCTAGAAAGAGATTAACACTTATCGTTGAAGAATGTTAAGCTTCTCTAAAGAGATTGCCACTTATCATTTAAAATGGATAAGATTCTCGAAAGAGATTGCCACTTATTGTTGAAAATGGATAAGTTTCTCGAAAGAGATTGCCACTTATCATTTAAGAAGGATAAGCTTCTCTGAAGAGATTACCACTTATCGTTGAAAATCGATAAGCGTCTCTAAAGAGATTGCCACTTATCATTCCAGAAGGATAAGCTTCTATGAAGAGGTTTAAACTTATCGTTGAAAAAGGATAAGCTTCTCGGAAGAGATTGCCACTTATCGTTGAAAATGGATAAGCTTCTCGAAAGAGATTGCCAATTTTCATTGAAGAGAGATAGGCTTCTCTGAATGTATTTCCACTTATTGTTGAAGATGGATAAGCTTCTCTGAAGAGATTTCCACTTATCGTTGAAAATGGATAAGCTTCTCGAAAGAGATTGCCATTTATTGTTGAAGAAGGATAAGCTTCTTTGAAGAAATTGCCAATTATCGTTGAGGAAGGATAAGTTTCTCTAAAGAGATTTCCACTTATCACTGAAAATGGATAAGCTTCTCGAAAGAGATTGCGACTTATCGTTGAAGAACGATAAGCTTCTCCGAAGAGATTGCCACTTATCGTTGAAAAAGAATAAGCTTCTCAAAAGAGATTTCCACTTTTCTTTTAATAAGGATAAGCTTCTTGAAAGAGATTAGCACTTATCATTGAAGAATGATAAGCTTCTCTGAAGATATTGCCACTTATCGTTTAAAATGGATAAGCTTCTCGAAAGAGATTGCAACTTATCATTGAAAATGGATAAGCTTCTCGAAAGGGATTTCCACTTATCGTTGAAGAAGCATAAGCTTCTCATAAGAGATTACCACTTATAGTTGAAAATGGATAAGCTTCTCAAAATAGATTGCCACTTATCGTTAAAAATGGATAAGCATCTCGAAAGAGATTTCCACTTATCGTTGAAAATGGATAAGCTTCTCGAAAGAGTTTGCCACTTATCGTTGAAATTGGTTAAGCTTCTTGAAAGAGATGTCCGCTTATCGTTGAAGAAGGATAAGCTTCTCTTAAGAGGTTTCCACTTATAGTTGAAAATGGATAAGCTTTTTAAAAGAGATTGTCACTTATCGTTGAAAAAGGATAAGCTTCCCGAAAGAGATTGCCACTTATTGCTGAAAATGGATAAGTATCTTGAAAGAGAATGCTACTTATCGTTGAAGAAGGATAAGCTTCTCTGAACAGATTTCCACACATCATTGAAAATGAATTAGCTTCTCGAAAGAGATTGCCACTTATCGTTGAAAATGGATAAGCTTCTCAAAAGAGATTTCCATTTATCGTTGAAGAAGGATAAGCTTCCCTGAAGAGATTTCCACTTATCGTAGAAAATGGATAAGCTTCTCGAAAGAGATTGTCACTTGTCGTTGAAAGAGGATAAGCTTTTCGAAAGAGATTGCCACTTATCGTTGAAAAAGGATAAGCTTCTCGAAAGATATTGCCACTTATCGTTGAAAATGTATACGTTTCTCGAAAGAGATTGCCACTTATCGTTCAAGAAGGATAAGCTTCTCTAAAGAGATTACCACATATCATTGAATATCTATAGGCTTCTCGAAAGAGGTTTCCACTTATCATTCCCGAAGGCTAAGCTTCTATGAAGAGATTTCCACTTATCGTTGAAAAAGGATAAGCTTCTCTGAAGATATTGCCACTTATCGTAGAAAATGGATAAGCTTCTCGAAAGAGATTTCCACTTATCATTAAAGAAGGATAAGTTTCTCTAAAGAAATTGCCACATATCGTAGAAAATGGATAAGCTTCTCGAAAGAGATTTCCACTTATCATTGAAGAAGGATAAGCTTCTCTAAAGAGATTTCCACTTATCGCTGAAAATGGATAAGCTTCTCGAAAGAGATTACACTTATCATTGAAGATGGATAAGCTTCTCTGAATAGATTTCCACTTATCATTGAAAATGGATAAGCTTCTCGAAAGAGATTGCCACTTATCATTGAAGAATGATAAGCTTCTCTGAAGAGATTTCCACTTATCGTTGAAAATGGATAAGCTTCTCGAAAGAGATTGTCACTTGTCGTTGAAAAAGGATAAGCTTTTCGAAAGAGATTGCCACTTATCGTTGAAAAAGGATAAGCTTCTCGAAAGAGATTGCCACTTATCGTTGAAAATGTATAAGTTTCTCGAAAGAGATTGCCACTTATCGTTCAAGAAGGATAAGCTTCTCTAAAGAGATTACCACCTATCATTGAATAACTATAGGCTTCTCGAAAGAGGTTTCCACTTATCATTCCCGAAGGCTAAGCTTCTATGAAGAGATTTCCACTTATCGTTGAAAAAGGATAAGCTTCTCTGAAGATATTGCCACTTATCGTAGAAAATGGATAAGCTTATCGAAAGATATTTCCACTTATCATTAAAGAAGGATAAGCTTCTTTAAAGAGATTGCCACTTATCGTAGAAAATGGATAAGCTTCTCGAAAGATATTTCCACTTATCATTGAAGAAGGATACGCTTCTCTGAAGAGATTTCCACTTATCGCTGAAAATGGATAAGCTTCTCGAAAGAGATTACCACTTATCATTGAAGATGGATAAGCTTCTCTGAAGAGATTTCCACTTATCATTGAAAATGGATAAGCTTCTCGAAAGAGATTGCCACTTATCATTGAAGAATGATAAGCTTCTCTGAAGAGATTTCGACTTATCGTCGAAAATGGATAAGCTTCTCGAAAGAGATTGTCACTTGTCGTTGAAAAAGGATAAGCTTTTCGAAAGAGATTGCCACTTATCATTGAAAAAGGATAAGCTTCTCGAAAGAGATTGCCACTTATCGTTGAAAATGGATAAGTTTCTCGAAAGAGATTGCCACTTATCGTTCAAGAAGGATAAGCTTCTCCAAAGAGATTACCATATATCATTGAATATCTATAGGCTTCTCGAAAGAGGTTTCCACTTATCATTCCCGAAGGCTAAGCTTCTATAAAGAGATTTCCACTTATCGTTGAAAAAGGATAAGCTTCTCTGAAGATATTGCCACTTATCGTAGAAAATGGATAAGCTTCTCGAAAGAGATTTCCACTTATCACTAAAGAAGGATAAGCTTCTCTAAAGAGATTACCACTTATCGTAGAAAATGGATAAGCTTCTCGAAAGAGATTTCCACTTATCATTGAAGAAGGATAAGCTTCTCTAAAGAGATTTCCACTTATCGCTGAAAATGGATAAGCTTATCGAAAGAGATTACCACTTATCATTGAAGATGGATAAGCTTCTCAGAAGAGATTTCCACTTATCATTGAAAATGGATAAGCTTCTCGAAAGAGATTGCCACTTATCATTGAAGAATGATAAGCGTCTCTGAAGAGATTTCCACTTATCGTTGAAAATGGATAAGCTTCTCGAAAGAGATTGCCATTTATCATTGAAAAAGGATAAGCTTCTCTGAAGAGATTGCGACTTATCTTTGAAAATAGATAAGCTTCTCGTAAGAGATTGTCACTTATCGTTGAAAATGGATAAGCTTCTCGAAAAATATTGCCACTTATCGTTGAAAATGGATAAGCTTCTCGAAAGAGATGGCCACTTATCTTTAAAAATGGATAAGCTTCTCGAAAGAGATTGCCACTTATCGTTGAAGAAGGATAAGCTTCTCTAAAGAAATTGCCAATTATCGTTGAGGAAGGATAAGCTCCTTTGAAGAGATTGCCATTTATCATTCCAGAAGGATAAGCTTTTATGAAGATATTTCCACTTATCGTTGAAGAAGGATAAGCTTATCTGAAGAGATTTCCACTTATCGTTGAAAATTGATAAGCTTCTCGAAAGAGATTGCCAATTATCATTGAAGTGAGATAAGCTTCTCTGAAGATATTTCCACTTATTGTTGAAAATGGATAAGCTTCTCGAAAGAGATTGCCACTTATCGTTGAAGAAGGATAAGCTTCTCTGAAGAGATTTCCACTTATCGTTTAAAATGGATAAGCTTCTCGAAAGAGATTGCCACTTATCGTTGAAGAAGGATAAGCTTCTCCAAAAAGATTTCCACTTATCGTTGAAAAAGAATAAGCTTCTCGAAAGAGATTTCCACTTATCGTTGAAGAAGGATAAGCTTCCCGAAAGGGATTACCACTTATCGTTGAAGAATGATAAGCTTCTCTGAAGAGATTTCCACTTATCGTTTAAAATGGATAAGCTTCTCGAAAGAGATTGCAACTTATCATTGAAAATGGATAAGCTTCTCGAAAGGGATTTCCACTTATCGTTGAAGAAGAATAAGCTTCTCTGAAGAGATTGCCACTTATCGTTGAAAATGGATAAGCTTCTCGAAATAGATTGCCACTTATCGTTAAAAATGGATAAGCATCTCTAAAGAGATTGCCACTTATCGTTGAAAATGGATAAGTTTCTCGAAAGAGATTGCAACTTATCGTTGAAAAGGGGTAAGCTTCTTGAAAGAGATGTCCGCTTATCGTTGAAGAAGGATAAGCTTATCTTAAGAGGTTTCCACTTATAGTTGAAAATGGATAAGCTTGTCAAAAGAGATTGTCACTTATCATTGAAAAAGGATAAGCTTCCCGCAAGAGATTGCCAGTTATTGCTGAAAATGGATAATCTTCTTGAAAGAGAATGCCACTTATCGTTGAAGAGGGATAAACTTCTCTGAAGAGATTACCACTTATCGTAGAAAATGGATAAGCTTCTCGAAAGAGATTGTCATTTATTGTTGAAAATGAATAAGCTTCTCTAAAGAGATTGCCAATTATCGTCAAAAAAGGATAAGCTTCTCGAAAGAGATGGAAACTTATCGTTGAAAATAGATAAGCTTCTCGAAAGAGATTTCCACTTATCATTCAAGAAGGATAAACTTCTCTGAAGAGATTGCAACTTATCGTTGAAAATGGATAATCTTCTCGAAAGAGATTGCCACTTATCATTGAAGAAGGATAAGCTTCTCTGAAGAGATTTCCACTTATCATTGAAAATGCATAAGCTTGTCGAAAGAGAGTGTCACTTATCGTTGAAAATGGATAAGCTTATCGAGAGAGATTGCCACTTATCATTGAAGAAGGATAAGCTTCTCTGAAGAGATTTCCACATATCATTGAAAATGGATTAAGCTTCTCAAAAGAGATTGCCACTTATCGTTGAAGAAGGATAAGCTTCCCCGAAGAGATTTCCACTTTATCGTAGAAAATGGATAAGCTTCTCGAAAGAGATTGTCACTTGTCATTGAAAAAGGATAAGCTTTTCGAAAGAGATTGCCACTTATCGTTGAAAAAGGATAAGTTTCTCGAAAGAAATTGCCACTTATCATTCAAAATGGATAAGTTTCTCGAAAAAGATTGCAACTTATCGTTCAAGAAGGATAAGCTTCTCTGAAGAGATAACCACTTATCGTTGAAAATCGATAAGCTTCTCGAATGAGATTTCCACTTATCATTCCAGAATGATAAGCTTCTAAGAAGAGATTTCCACTTATCGTTGAAAAAGGATAAGCTTTTGGAAAGAGATTGCCACTTATCATTGAAGAAGGATAAGCTTCTCTGAAGAGATTTCCACTTATCGTTGAAAATGGATAGTCTTCTAGAAAGAGATTGCCACTTATCGTTGAAGAAGGATAAGCTTCTCTGAAGAGATTGCCACTTATCTTTGAAAATAGATAAGCTTCTCGTAAGAGATTGTCACCTATCGTTGAAAATGGATAAGCTTCTCGAAAAAGATTACCACTTATCGTTGAAAATGGATAAGCTTCTCGAAAGAGATGGCCACTTATCTTTGAAAAAGGATAAGCTTCTCTAAAGAAATTGCCAATTATCGTTGAGGAAGGATATGCTTCTCGAAAGAGATGGCCACTTATCTTTGAAAAAGGATAAGCTTCTCTAAAGAAATTGCCAATTATCGTTGAGGAAGGATATGCTTCCCAGAAGGATAAGCTTCAATGAAGATATTTCAACTTATCGTTGAAGAAGGATAAGCTTCTCTGAAGAGATTTCCACTTATCGTTGAAAATGGATAAGCTTCTCGAAAAAGATTGCCACTTATCATTGAAGAAAGATAAGCTTCTCCTGAGGGATTTCCACTTATTGTTGAAAATGGATAGGCTTCTCGAAAGAGATAGCCACTTATAGTTGAAGAAGGATAAGTTTCTCTAAAGAGATTTCCACTTTATCGTTGAAAATGGATAAGCTTCTCGAAAGAGATTGCCACTTATCGTTGAAGAAGGATAAGCTTCTCTAAAGAGATTTCCGCTTATCATTGAAAATATATAAGCTTCCTATAAGAGATTGTCACTTATTGTTGAAAATTGATAAGCTTCTCGAAAATGATTGCAACTTATCGTTGAAAATGGATAAGCTTCTCCAAAGAGATGACCACTTATCGTTGAAAATGGATAAGCTTCTCGAAAGAGATTGCCATTTATCGTTGAAGAAGGATAAGCTTCTCTGAAGAAATTGCCGAGTATCGTTGAGGAAGGATAAGCTTTTTTAAAGACATTGCCACTTATCATTGAAAATGGATAAGCTTCTTGAAAGAGATTGCCATTTATCGTTGAAGAAGGATACGCTTCTCCTAAGAGATTGCCACTTATTGTTGAAAAAGGATAGGTTTCTCGAAAGAGATTTCCACTTATCATTGATGAAGGATAAGCTTCTAGAAAGAGATTAACACTTATCGTTGAAGAATGTTAAGCTTCTCTAAAGAGATTGCCACTTATCATTTAAAATGGATAAGATTCTCGAAAGAGATTGCCACTTATTGTTGAAAATGGATAAGTTTCTCGAAAGAGATTGCCACTTATCATTTAAGAAGGATAAGCTTCTCTGAAGAGATTACCACTTATCGTTGAAAATTGATAAGCTTCTCTAAAGAGATTGCCACTTATCATTCTAGAAGGATAAGCTTCTATGAAGAGATTTAAACTTATCGTTGAAAAAGGATAAGCTTCACTGAAGAGATTGCCACTTATCTTTGAAAATGGATAAGCTTCTCGAAAGAGATTGCCAATTTCCATTAAAGAGAGATAAGCTTCTCTGAATGGATTTCCACTTATTGTTGAAAACGGATAAGCTTCTCGAAAGAGATTTCCACTTATCGTTGAAGAACGATAAGCTTCTCGAAAGAGATTGCCCCTTATCGTTGAAGAAGGATAAGCTTCTCTGAAGAAATTGCCAAGTATCGTTGAAGAAGGATAATCTTCTTTGAAGAGATTTCCACTTATCGTTGAAAATGGATAAGCTTCTCGAAAGAGATTGCCACTTATTGTTGAAGAAGGATAAGCTTCTCCGAAGAGATTGCCACTTATCATTGAAAAAGAATAAGCTTCTTGAAATAGACTTCCACTTATCATTGAGGAAGAATAAGCTTCTAGAAAGAGATTAAGACTTATCGTTGAAGAATAATAAGCTTGTCTAAAACGATTGCCATTTATGTTTTAAAATGGATAAGATTCTCGAAAGAGATTGCCACTTATCGTTGAAAATGGATAAGTTTCTCAAAAGAGATTACCACTTATCGTTTAAGAAGGATAAGCTTCTCTTAAGAGATTACCACTTATCGTTGAAAATCGATAAGCTTCTCTAAAGAGATTGCCACTTATCATTCCAGAAGGATAAGCTTCTATGAAGAGATTTAAACTTATCGTTGAAAAAGGATAAGCTTCTCTGAAGAGATTGCAACTTATCGTTGAAAATGGATAAGCTTCTCGAAAAAAATTGCCAATTTTCATTGAAGAGAGATAAGCTTCTCTGAATGGATTTCCACTTATTGTTGAAAATGGATAAGCTTCTCCAAAGAGATTTCCACATATCGTTGAGAAGGATAAGCTTCTCCGAATAGATTGCCACTTATCGTTGAAAAAGAATAAGCTTCTCGAATTAGATTTCCACTTATCGTTGAAGAAGGATAAGCTTCTCAAAAGAGATTACCACTAATTGTTGAATAATGATAAGCTTCTCTGAAGAGATTTCCACTTATCGTTTAAAATGGATAAGTTTCTCGAAAGACATTGCAGCTTATCATTGAAAATGGATAAGCTTCTCGAAACGGATTTCCACTTATCGTTGAAAATGGATAAGCTTCTCGAAAGAGATTTCCATTTATCATTGAAGAAGGATAAGCTTCTCTGAAGAGATTTCCACTTATCATTAAAAATGGATAAGCTTCTCGAAAGAGATTGCCACTTATCGTTGAAAATGGATAAGCTTCTCGAAAGAGATTGCAACTTATCATTGAAAATGGATAAGCTTCTCGAAAGGGATTTCCACTTATCGTTGACGAAGAATAAGCTTCTCTGAAGAGATTGCCACTTCTCGTTGAAAATGGATAAGCTTCTCGAAATATATTGCCACTTATCGTTAAAAATGGATAAGCATCTCGAAAGAGATTGCCACTTATCGTTGAAAATTGATAAGTTTCTCGAAAGAGATTGCAACTTATTGTTGAAAAGGGATAAGCTTCTTGAAAGAGATGTCCGCTTATCGTTGAAGAAGGATAAGCTTCTCTAAAGAGGTTTCCACTTATTGTTGAAAATGGATAAGCTTGTCAAAACAGATTGTCACTTATCATTGAAAAAGGATAAGCTTCCTGCAAGAGATTGCCACTTATTGCTGAAAATGGATAAGCTTCTTGAAAGAGAATGCCACTTATCGTTGAAGAGGGATAAGCTTCTCTGAAGAGATTACCACTTATCGTAGAAAATGGATAAGCTTCTCGAAAGAGATTGTCACTTATTGTTGAAAATGAATAAGTTTCTCTAAAGAGATTGCCAATTATCGTCAAAAAAGGATAAGCTTCTCGAAAGAGATGGACACTTATCGTTGAAAATGGATAAGCTTCTCGAAAGAGATTACCACTTATCATTCAAGAAGGATAAACTTCTCTGAAGAGATTGCAACTTATCGTTGAAAATGGATAAGCTTCTCGAAAGAGATTGTCACTTATCATTGAAGAAGGGTAAGCTTCTCTGAAGAAATTTCCACTTATCATTGAAAATGCATAAGCTTGTCGAAAGAGATTGTCACTTATCGTTGAAAATGGATAAGCTTCTCGAAAGAGATTTCCACTTATCATTGAAGAAGGATAAGCTTCTCTGAAGAGATTTCCACATATCATTGAAAATGGATTAGCTTCTCGAAAGAGATTGCCACTTTTCATTGAAAATGGATAAGCTTCTCAAAAGAGATTGCCACTTATCTTTGAGCAAGGATAAGCTTCTCCGAAGAGATTTCCACTTATCGTAGAAAATGGATAAGCTTCTCGAAAGAGATTGTCACTTGTCATTGAAAAAGGATAAGTTTCTCGAAGGAAATTGCCACTTATCATTCAAAATGGATAAGTTTCTCAAAAAAGATTGCAACTTATCGTTAAAGAAGGATAAGCTTCTCTGAAGAGATTACCACTTATCGTTGAAAATGGATAAGCTTCTCGAAAGAGATTTCCACTTATCATTCTAGAATGATAAGCTTCTATGAAGAGATTTCCACTTATCGTTGAAAAAGGATAAGCTTTTGGAAAGAGATTGCCACTTATCGTTGAAGAAGGATAAGCTTCTCTGAAGAGATTTCCACTTATCGTTGAAAATGGATAATCTTCTAGAAAGAGATTGCCACTTATCGTTGAAGAAGGATAAGCTTCTCTGAAGAGATTGCCACTTATCTTTGAAAATAGATAAGCTTCTCGTAAGAGATTGTCACCTATCGTTGAAAATGGATAAGCTTCTCGAAAAAGATTACCACTTATCATTGAAAATGGATAAGCTTCTCGAAAGAGATGGCCACTTATCTTTGAAAAAGGATAAGCTTCTGTAAAGAGATTGCCAATTACCGTTGAGGAAGGATATGCTTCTCTGAAGATGTTGCCACTTATCATTCAAGAAGGATAAGCTTCGATGAAGATATTTCCACTTATCGTTGAAGAAGGATAAGCTTCTCTGAAGAGATTTCCACTTATCGTTGAAAATGGATAAGCTTCTCGAAAGAGATTACCACTTATCATTGAAGAAAGATAAGCTTCTCTGAAGAGATTTCCACTTATTGTTGAAAATGGATAGGCTTCTCGAAAGAGATAGCCACTTATCATTGAAGAAGGATAAGCTTCTCTGAAGAGATTTCCACTTGTCGTAGAAAATGGATAAGCTTCTCGAAAGAGATTGCCACTTATCGTTGAAGAAGGATAAGCTTCTCTAAAGAGATTGTCGCTTATCTTTGAAAATATATAAGCTTCCTATAAGAGATTGTCACTTATTGTTGAAAATTGATAAGCTTCTCGAAAGAGATGGCCACTTATCGTTGAAAATGGATAAGCTTCTCGAAAGAGATTGCCACTTATCGTTGAAAATGGATAGGCTTCTCTGAAGAAATTGCCAAGTGTCGTTGAGGAAGGATAAGCTTCTCTAAAGACATTTCCCCTTATCCTTGAAAAAGGATAAGCTTTTCGAAAGAGATTGCCACTTATCGTTGAAGAAGGATAAGCTTCTCCGAAGAGATTGCCACTGATTGTTGAAAAAGGATAAGTTTCTCGAAAGAGATTTCCACTTATCATTGAAGAAGGATAAGCTTCTAGAAAGAGATTAACACTTATCGTTGAAGAATGTTAATCTTCTCTAAAGAGATTGCCACTTATCATTTAAAATGGATAAGATTCTCGAAAGAGATTGCTACTTACCTCTGAAAATGGATAAGTTTCTCGAAAGAGATTGCCACACATCGTTTAAGAATGATAAGCTTCTCTTAAGAGATTACCACTTATAGTTGAAAATCGATAAGCTTCTCTAAAGAGATTTCCACTTATCATTCCAGAAGGATAAGCTTCTATGAAGAGATTTAAACTTATCGTTGAAAAAGGATAAGCTTCTCTGAAGAGATTGCCACTTATCGTTCAAAATGGATAAGCTTCTCGAAAGAGATTGCCAATTTTCATTGAAGAGAGATAAGCTTCTCTGAATGGATTTCCACTTATTATTGAAAATGGATAAGCTTCTCGAAAGAGATTTCCACTTATCGTTGAAGAAGGATAAGCTTCTCCGAAAAGATTGCCACTTATCGTTGAAAAAGAATAAGCTTCTCGAAAGAGATTTCAACTTATCATTGAAGAAGGATAAGCTTCTCGAAAGAGATTACCACTTATTGTTGAAGAATGATAAGCTTCTCTGAAGAGATTTCCACTTATCATTTAAAATGGATAAGTTTCTCGAAAGACATTGCAACTTATCATTGAAAATGGATAAGCTTCTCGAAATGGATTTCCACTTATTGTTGAAGAAGCATAAGCTTCTATGAAGAGATTGCCACTTATCGTTGAAAATGGATAAGCTTCTCGAAATAGATTTCCACTTATCGTTAAAAATGGATAAGATTCTCGAAAGAGATTGCCACTTATCGTTGAAAATGGATAAGATTCTTGAAAGAGATTGCAACTTATCATTGAAAATGGATAAGCTTCTCGAAAGGGATTTCCACTTATCGTTGAAGAAGAATAAGCTTCTCTTAAGAGATTGCCACTTATCGTTGAAAATGGATAAGCTTCTCGAAATAGATTGCCACTTATCGTTAAAAATTGATAAGCATCTCGAAAGAGATTTCCACTTATCGTTGAAAATGGATAAGTTTCTCGAAAGAGATTGTAACTTATCTTTGAAAAGGGATAAGCTTCTTGAAAGAGATGTCCGCTTATCGTTGAAGAAGGATAAGCTTCTCTTAAGAGGTTTCCACTTATAGTTGAAAATGGATAAGCTTGTCAAAAGAGTTTGTCACTTATCATTGAAAAAGGATAAGCTCCCCGCAAGATATTGCCACTTATTGCATAAAATGGATAAGCTTCTTGAAAGAGAATGCCACTTATCGTTGATAGGGATAAGCTTCTCTGAAGAGATTACAACTTATCGTAGAAAATGGATAAGCTTCTCTAAAGAGATTGTCACTTATTGTTGAAAATGAATAAGGTTCTCTAAAGAGATTGCCAATTATCGTCAAAAAAGGATAAGCTTCTCTAAAGAGATGGACACTTATCGTTGAAAATGGATAAGCTTCTCGAAAGAAATTGCCACTTATCATTCAAGAAGGATAAACTTCTCTGAAGAGATTGCAACTTATCGTTGAAAATGGATAAGCTTCTCGAAAGAGATTGCCACTTATCATTGAAGAAGGATAAGCTTCTCTGAAGAGATTTCCACTTATCATTGAAAATGAATAAGCTTGTCGACAGATATTGTCACATGTCGTTGAAAATGGATAAGCTTCTCGAAAGAGATTTCCACTTATCATTGAAGAAGGATAAGCTTCTCTGAAGAGATTTCCACATATCATTGAAAATGGATTACCTTCTCGAAAGAGATTGCCACTTTTCGTTGAAAATGGATAAGCTTCTCAAAAGAGATTGCCACTTATCGTTGAAGAAGGATAAGCTTCTCCGAAGTGATTTCCACTTATCGTAGAAAATGGATAAGCTTCTCGGAAGAGATTGTCACTTGTCATTGAAAAAGGATAAGCTTTTCGAAAGAGATTGCCACTTATCGTTGAAAAAGGATAAGTTTCTCGATAGAAATTGCCACTTATCATTCAAAATGGATAAGTTTCTCGAAAAAGATTGCAACTTATCGTTCAAGAAGGATAAGCTTCTCTGAAGAGATTACCACTTATCGTTGAAAATCGATAAGCTTCTCGAAAGAGATTTCCACTCATCATTCCAAAATGATAAGCTTCTATGAAGATATTTCCACTTATCGTTGAAAATGTATAATCTTCTAGAAAGAGATTGCCACTTATCGTTGAAGAAGGATAAGCTTCTCTGAAGAGATTGCCACTTATCTTTGAAAATAGATAAGCTTCTCGTAAGAGATTGTCACCTATCGTTGAAAATGGATAAGCATCTCGAAAAAGATTTCCACTTATCGTTGAAAATGGATAAGCTTCTCGAAAGAGATTGCCACTTATCGTTGAAAAAGGATAAACTTCTCTAAAGAAATTGCCAATTATCGTTGAGGAAGGATATGCTTCTCTGAAGAGTTTTCCACTTATCATTCCAGAAGGATAAGCTTCGATGAAGATATTTCTACTTATCGTTGAAGAAGGATAAGCTTCTCTGAAGAGATTTCCACTTATCGTTGAAAATGGATAAGCTTCTCGAAAGAGATTGCCACTTATCATTGAAGAAAGATAAGCTTCTCTGAAGAGATTTCCACTTATTGTTGAAAATGGATAGGCTTCTTGAAAGAGATAGCCACTTATCATTGAAGAAGGATAAGCTTCTCTGAAGAGATTTCCACTTATCGTTGAAAATGGATAAGCTTCTCGAAAGATATTGCCACTTATCGTTGAAGAAGGATAAGCTTCTCTAAAGAGATTGCCGCTTATCTTTAAAAATATATAAGCTTCCTGTAAGAGATTGTCAGTTATTGTTGAAAATTGATAAGCTTCTCGAAAATGATTGCAACTTATCATTGAAAATGGATAAGCTTCTCGAAAGAGATGGCCACTTATCGTGGAAAATGGATAAGCTTCTCGAAAGAGATTGCCACTTATCGTTGAAAGTGGATAGGCTTCTCTGAAGAAATTGCAAAGTATCGTTGAGGAAGGATAAGCTTCTCTAAAGACATTGCCCCTTATCCTTGAAAATGGATAAGCTTCTCGAAAGAGATTGCCACTTATCGTTGAAGAAGGATAAGCTTCTCCGAAGAGATTGCCACTTATTGTTGAAAAAGGATAATTTTCTCGAAAGAGATTTCCACTTATCATTGAAGAAGGATAAGCTTCTAGAAAGAGATTAACACTTATCGTTGAAGAATGTTAAGCTTCTCTAAAGAGATCGCCACTTATCATTTAAAATGGATAAGATTCTCGAAAGAGATTGCCACTTATCTCTGAAAATGGATAAGTTTCTCGAAAGAGATTGCCACTTATCGTTGAAGAAGGTTAAGCTTCTCCGAAGTGATTTCCACTTATCGTAGAAAATGGATAAGCTTCTCGGAAGAGATTGTCACTTGTAATTGAAAAAGGATAAGCTTTTCGAAAGAGATTGCCACTTATCGTTGAAAAAGGATAAGTTTCTCGAAAGAAATTGCCACTTATCATTCAAAATGGATAAGTTTCTCGAAAAAGATTGCAACTTATCGTTCAAGAAGGATAAGCTTCTCTGAAGAGATTACCACTTATCGTTGAAAATCGATAAGCTTCTCGAAAGAGATTTCCACTCATCATTCCAAAATGATAAGCTTCTATGAAGAGATTTCCACTTATCGTTGAAAATGTATAATCTTCTAGAAAGAGATTGCCACTTATCGTTGAAGAAGGATAAGCTTCTCTGAAGAGATTGCCACTTATCTTTGAAAATAGATAAGCTTCTCGTAAGAGATTGTCACCTATCGTTGAAAATGGATAAGCTTCTCGAAAAAGATTTCTACTTATCGTTGAAAATGGATAAGCTTCTCGAAAGAGATGGCCACTTATCTTTGAAACAGGATAAGCTTCTCTAAAGAAATTGCCAATTATCGTTGAGGAAGGATATGCTTCTGTGAAGAGTTTTCCACTTATCATTCCAGAAGGATAAGCTTCGATGAAGATATTTCCACTTATCGTTGAAGAAGGATAAGCTTCTCTGAAGAGATTTCCACTTATCGTTGAAAATGGATAAGCTTCTCGAAAGAGATTGCCACTTATCATTGAAGAAAGATAAGCTTCTCTGAAGAGATTTCCACTTATTGTTGAAAATGGATAGGCTTCTCGAAAGAGATAGCCACTTATCATTGAAGAAGGATAAGCTTCTCTGAAGAGATTTCCACTTATCGTTGAAAATGGATAAGCTTCTCGAAAGATATTGCCACTTATCGTTCAAGAAGGATAATCTTCTCTAAAGAGATTGTCGCTTATCTTTAAAAATATATAAGCTTCCTGTAAGAGACTGTCACTTATTGTTGAAAATTGATAAGCTTCTCGAAAATGATTGCAACTTATCATTGAAAATGCATAAGCTTCTCGAAAGAGATGGCCACTTATCGTTGAAAATGGATAAGCTTCTCGAAAGAGATTGCCACTTATCGTTGAAGAAGGATAAGCTTCTCTGAAGAAATTGCCAAGTATCGTTGAGGAAGGATAAGCTTATCTAAAGACATTGCCACTTATCATTGAAAATGGATAAGCTTCTCAAAAGAGATTGCCACTTATCGTTGAAGAAGGATAAGCTTCTCCGAAGAGATTGCCACTTATTGTTGAAAAAGTATAAGTTTCTCGAAAGAGATTTCCACTTATCATTGAATAAGGATAAGCTTCTAGAAAGAGATTAACACCTATCGTTGAAAAATGTTAAGCTTCTCTAAAGAGATTGCCACTTATCATTTAAAATGGATAAGATTCTCGAAAGAGATTGCCACTTATTGTTGAAAATGGATAAGTTTCTCGAAAGAGATTGCCACTTATCATTTAAGAAGGATAAGCTTCTCTGAAGAGATTACCACTTATCGTTGAAAATTGATAAGCTTCTCTAAAGAGATTGCCACTTATAATTCCAGAAGGATAAGCTTCTATGAAGAGATTTAAACTTATCGTTGAAAAAGGATAAGCTTCTCTGAAGAGATTGCCACTTATCGTTGAAAATGGATAAGCTTCTCGAAAGAGATTGCCAATTTTCATTGAAGAGAGATAAGCTTCTCTGAATGGATTTCCACTTATTGTTGAAATAGGATAAGCTTCTCGAAAGAGACTTTCACTTTTCGTTGAAGAAGGATAAGCTTCTCGAAAGAGATTGCCACTTATCGTTGAAGAAGGATAAGCTTCTCTGAAGAAATTGCCAAGTATCGTTGAATAAGGATAAGCTTCTTTGAAGAGATTTCCACTTACCGTTGAAAATGGATAAGCTTCTCGAAAGAGATTGCCACTTATCGTTGAAGAAGGATAAGCTTCTCCGAAGAGATTGCAGCTTATCGTTGAAAAAGAATAAGCTTCTCGAAAGAGACTTCAACTTATCATTGAGGAAGGATAAGCTTCGAGAAAGAGATTAACACTTATCGTTGAAGAATAATAAGCTTCTCTAAAGAGATTGCCACTTATCGTTTAAAATGGATAAGATTCTCGAAAGAGATTGCCACTTATCATTGAAAATGGATAAGTTTCTCGAAAGAGATTGCCACTTATCGTTTAAGAAGGATAAGCTTCTCTGAAGAGATTACCACTTATCGTTGAAAATCGATAAGCTTCTCTAAAGAGATTGCCACTTATCATTCCAGAAGGATAAGCTTCTATGAAGAGATTTAAACTTATCGTTGAAAAAGGATAAGCTTCTCTGAAGAGATTGACACTTATCGTTCAAAATGGATAAGCTTCTCGAAAGAGAATGCCAATTTTCATTGAAGAGAGATAAGTTTCTCCGAATGGATTTCCACTTATTGTTGAAAATGGATAAGCTTCTCGAAAGAGATTTCCACTTATCGTTGAAGAATGATAAGCTTCTCGAAAGAGATTGCCACTTATCGTTGAAGAAGGATAAGCTTCTCTGAAGAAATTTCCTAGTATCGTTGAAGAAGGATAAGTTTCTTTGAAGATATTTCCACTTATCGTTGAAAATGGACAAGCTTCTCGAAAGAGATTGTCACTTATTGTTGAAGAAGGATAAGCTTCTCCGAAGAGATTGCCACTTATCGTTGAAAAAGAATAAGCTTCTCGAAAGAGATTTCCACTTATCATTGAGGAAGGATAAGCTTCTAGAAAGAGATTAACACTTATCGTTGAAGATTAATAAGCTTCTCTAAAGAGATTTCCACTTATCGTTCCAGAAGGATAAGCTTCCATGAAGAGATTTCAACTTATTGTTAAAAAAGGATAAGCTTCTCTGAAGAGATTGCCACTTATCGGTTAAAATGGATAAGCTTCTCGAAAGAGATTTCCAATTATCATTGAAGAGAGATAAGCTTCTCTGAAGAGATTTCCACTTATTGTTGAAAATGGATAAGCTTCTCGAAAGAGATTTCCACTTATCGTTGAAGAAGGTTAAGCTTCTCGGAAGAGATTTCCACTTATCGTTGAAAATGGATAAGCTTCTCGAAAGAGATTGCCACTTATCGTTGAAGAAGGATAAGTTTCTCCTAAGAGATTGCCACTTATCGTTGAAAAAGAATAAGCTTCTCGAAAGAGATTTCCACATATCGTTGAAGAAGGATAAGCTTCTCAAAAGAGATTACAACTTATCGTTGAAGAATGATAAGCTTCTCTAAAGAGATTGCCACTTATCGTTTAAAATGGATAAGCTTCTCGAAAGAGATTGCAACTTATCATTGAAAATGGATAAGCTTCTCGTAACGGATTTCCATTTGTAGTTGAAGAAGCATAAGTTTCTCTAAAGAGATTGCCACTCCTCGTTGACAATGGATAAGCTTCTCGAAATGGATTGCCACTTATCGTTAAAAATGGATAAGCATCTCGAAAGAGATTGCCACTTATCGTTGAAAATGGATAAGCTTCTTGAAAGGGATGTCCGCTTATCGTTGAAGAAGGATAAGCTTCTCTTAAGAGGTTTCCACTTATAGTTGAAAATGGATAAGCTTGTCAAAAGAGATTGTAACTTATCGTTGAAAATGGATAAGCTTCCCGAAATAGATTGCCACCTATTGCAGAAAATGGATAAGCTTCTTGAAAGAGAATGCCACTTATCGTTGAAAAATGATAAGCTTCTCTAAAGAGATTACCAATTATCGTAGAAAATGGATAAGCTTCTCGAAAGAGATTGTCACTTATTGTTGAAAATGAATAAGCTTCTCGAAAGATATTGCCAATTATCGTCATAAACGGATAAGCTTCACGAAAGAGATGGACACTTATCATTGAAAATGGATAAGATTCTTGAAAGAGATTGCCACTTATCGTTCAAGAAGGATAAACTTCTATGAAGAGATTGCAACTTATCCTTGAAAATGGATAAGATTCTTGATAGAGATTTCCACTTATCATTGAAGAAGGATAAGCTTCTCTGAAGAGATTTCCACTTATCGTTGAAAATGGATAAGCTTCTCGAAAGAGATTGCCACTTATCGTTGAAGAAGGATAAGCTTCTCTAAAGAGATTGCCGCTTATCTTTGAAAATATATAAGCTTCTTGTAAGATATTGTCACTTATTGTTGAAAATTGATAAGCTTCTCGAAAATGATTGCAACTTATCGTTGAAAATGGATAAGCTTCTCGAAAGAGATGGCCACTTATCGTTGAAAATGGATGAGCTTCTCGAATGAGATTGCCACTTATCGTTGAAGAAGGATAAGCTTCTCTGAAGAAATTGCCAAGTGTCGTTGAGGAAGGATAAGCTTCTCTAAAAGAGATTGCCACGTATCGTTGAAAATAGATAAGCATCTCGAAAGACATTGCCACTTATCGTTGAAAATGGATAAGCTTCTCAAAAGAGATTGCCACTTATCGTTGAAAATGCATAAGCTTCTCGAAAGAGATTTCCACTTATCATTAATGAAGGATACGCTTCTCTAAAGAAATTTCCACTTATCGTTAAAAATCAATAAAGATAAGCTTCTCGAAAGAGATTTCCACTTACCACTGAAGAAGGTTAAGATTCTCGAAAGAGATTGCCACTTATCGTTGAATATGGATAAGCTTCTTGAAAGAGATTGAAACTTATCTTTGAAGAAGGATAAGCTTCTATGAAGAGATTGCCACTTATTGTTGAAAAAGGATAGGCTTCTCGAAAGTGATTGCCACTTATTGTTGAAGAAGGATAAGGTTCTCTGAAGAGATTGCCACTTATCGTTGAAAATGGATAAGCTTCTCGAAAGAGATTGCCACTTATCGTTGAAGATGGATAAGCTTCTTGAAAGAGATTGCCACTTATCTTTGAAGAAGGATAAGCTTCTATGAAGATATTCCCAGTTACCGTTGAAGAAGGATAAGCTTCTATGAAGAGATTCCCACTTATCGTTAAAAATGGATAAGCTTCTCGAATGAGATTTCCAGTTACTGTTGAAGAAGAATAAGCTTCTCTGAAGAGATTTCCACTTATCTTTTAAGAAGGATAATCTTCTCTGAAGAGATTGCCACTTACCGTTGAAGAAGGATAAGCTTCTCTGAAGAGATTGCCACTTATCTATGAATATGGATAAGCTTCTTGAATTTGATTGCCACTTATTGTTGAAGAAGAATAAGCTTTTATGGAGGGATTACCACTTTTCTTTGAAAATTGATAATCTTCTCGAAAGAGATTGCCACTTATCGTTGAAAATTGATAAGCATCTCGAAAGACATTGCCACTTATCGTTGAAAACGGATAAGCTTCTCGAAACAGATTGCCACTTAACGTTGAAAATGCATAAGCTTCTAGAAAGAGATTGCCACTTATCATTAATGAAGGATACACTTCTCTAAAGAAATTGCCACTTATCGTTAAAAATCAATAAGGATAAGCTTCTCGAAAGAGATTTCCACTTACCACTGAAGAAGGATAAGCTTCTCAAAAGAGATTTCCTCTTACCGTTGAAGAAGGATAATGTTTTCTAAAGAGATTGCCACTTATTGTTGAAAATGGATAGGCTTCTCGAAAGAGTTTTCCAATTATCGTTGAAAGAAGGATAATCTTCGCTGAATAGATTGCCACTTATCATTGAATATGGATAAGCTTCTCGAAAGAGATTGCCACTTATCCCTGAAAAAGGATAAGCTTCTCGAAAGAGATTTCCACTTATCATTGAAGATGGATAGGATTCATGAAGGAGATTGCCAATTACTGTTGAAGAAGGATAAGCTTCTCTGAAGAGATTCCCACTTATCGTTAAAAATCGATAAGCTTCTCGAATGAGATTTCCAGTTACTGTTGAAGAAGAATCAGCTTCTCTGAAGAGATTTCCACTTATCGTTGAAGAAGGATAATCTTCTCTGAAGAGATTGCCACTTAGCGTTGAAGAAGGATAAGTTTCACTGAAGAGATTGCAACTTATCATCGAAAATGGATAAGCTTCTTGAATTTGATTGCCACTTATTGTTGAAGAAGAATAAGCTTTTATGAAGAGATTTCTACTTTTCATTGAAAATGGATAAGCTTCTCGAAAGACATTGGCACTTATCGTTGAAAATTGATAAGCATCTCGAAAGACATTGCCACCTATCGTTGAAAACGGATAAGCTTCTCGAAAGAGATTGCCACTTATCGTTGAAAATGCATAAGCTTCTCGAAAGAGATTGCCACTTATCATTAATGAAGGATACGCTTCTCAAAGTAAATTGCTACTTATCGTTAAAAATCAATAAGGATAAGCTTCTCGAAAGAGATTTCCACTTATCTTTGAAGAAGGATAATCTTCTCTGAAGAGATTGCCACTTACCGTTGAAGAAGGATAAGCTTCTCTAGAGAGATTTCCACTTATTGTTCAAAATGGATAGGCTTCTCGAAAGTGATTGCCACTTATCGTTGAAAAACGATAAGCTTCTCTGAAGAGATTGCCATTTATCGTTGAATAAGGATTAGCTTCTTTGAAGAGATTTCCACTTACCGTTGAAAATGGATAAGCTTCTCGAAAGAGATTGCCACTAATCGTTGAAGATGGATAAGCTTATTGAAAGAGATTGCCACTTATCTTTGAAGAAGGATAAGCTTCTATTAAGAGATTGCCAGTTATCGTTAAAAATGGATAGGCTTCTCGAAACAGATTTCCACTTACCGTTGAAGAAGGATATGCTTCTCTGAAGATATTTCCAGTTATCGTTGAAGAAGGATAATCTTCTCTGATGAGATTGCTGCTTACCACTGAAGAAGGATAAGATTCTCTTTAGAGATTTCCATTTATCGTTGAAAATGGATAAGCTCCTCGAAATTGATTGCCACTTATCGTTGAAAATGGATAAGCTTCTCGAAAGAGATTGCCACTTATCGTTGAAAATTGATAAGCTTCTCGAAAGATATTGCCAATTATCGTTGAGAATGGATAGTCTCCTTGAAAGAGATTGCCACTTATCGTGAAACAAGGATACCCTTCTGTAAAGAGACTGCCACTTATGGTTGAAAATGGATAAGCTTCTCGAAAGTGATTGTTACTTATCGCTGAAGAAGGATAAGCTTCTCTGAAGAGATTTCCACTTATCGTTGAAGAAGGATAATCTTCTCTGAAGAGATTGCCACTTACCGTTGAAGAAGGATAAGATTCTATGAAGAGATTCCCACTTATCGTTGAAGAAGGATAAGTTTCTATGAAGAGATTACCACTTATCGTTGAAAATGGGTAAGCCTCTTGAAATTGATTGCCACTTATCGTTTAAGAAGGAGAAGCTTCTTTGAAGAGATTGCCACGTATCGTTGAAAATGGATAAGCTTCTCGAAAGAGATTCCCACTTATTGTTGAACAAGGATACGCTTTTATGAAGAGATTTCCACTTTTCATTGAAAATGGATAAGCTTCTTGAAAGAGATTGTCACTTATCGTTGAAAATTGATAAGCATCTCAAAAGACATTGCCACTTATCATTGAAAACGGATAAGCTTCTCGAAAGAGATTTCCACTTTATTGTTGAAAATGCATAAGCTTCTCGAAAGAGATTTCCACTTATCATTAAAGAAGGATACGCTTCTCTAAAGAAATTGCCAGTTATCGTTAAAAATAAATAAGGATAAGCTTCTCAAAAGAGATTTCCACTTATTGCTGAAGAATGATAAGCTTCTCGAAAGAGATTTCCACTTATCATTGAAGAAGGATAATCTTTTCCGAATAGATTTCCACTTACCGTTGAAGAAGGATAAGCTGCTCTAAAGAGATTTCCACTTATTGTTGAAAATGGATTGGCTTCTCGAAAGTGATTGCCACTTATCGTTGAAGAAGGATAAGCTTCTCTGAAGAGATTGCCACTTATCATTGAAAATGGATAAGCTTCTCGAAAGAGATTTCCACTTATCGTTGAAGATGGATAAGCTTCTTGAAAGAGATTGCCACTTATCTTTGACGAAGGATAGTCTTCTATGAAGAGATTGCCAGTTATCGTTGAAAATGGATCGGCTTCTCGAAAGAGATTTCCACTTACCGTTGAAGAAGAATAAGCTTCTCTGAAAAAATTTCCACTTATCGTTGAAGAAGGATAATATTTTCTGATGAGATTGCCACTTACCGTTGAAGAACAATAAGCTTCTCTTTAGAGATTTCCATTTATTGTTGAAAATGGATAAGCTCCTTGAAATTGATGCCACTTATCGTTAAAGAAGGATAAGCTTCTCGAAAGAGATTTTTACTTATCGTTGAAGATGGATAATCTTCTTGAAAGAGATTGCCACTTATCTTTGAAGAAGGATAAGCTTCTATGAAGAGATTGCCATTTATCGCTGAAAATGGAGAAGCTTCTCGAAAGAGATTTCCACTTACCAGAGAAGAAGAATAAGCTTCTTTGAAGAGATTTCCACTTATCGTTGAAGAAGGATAATCTAATCTAAAGAGATTGCCACTTACCATTGAAGAAGGATAAGTTTCTCTGAAGAGATTGCCACTTTTAGTTGAAAAAGGGAAGCTTCTTGCAATTGATTGCCACTTATCATTTAAGAAGGAGAAGCTTCTCTGAAGAGATTGCCACGTATAGTTGAAAATGGATAAGCTTCTCGAAAGAGATTGCCACTTATCGTGGAAAATTGATAAGCTTATCGAAAGATATTTCCAATTATCGTTGAAAATGGATAGGCTTCTCGAAAGAGATTACCACTTTAATGTTGAAAATGCATAAGCTTCTCGAAAGAGATTTCCACTTATCAATAAAGAAGGATACGCTTCTCTAAAGAAATTTCCACTTATCATTGAAAATCAATAAGGATAAGCTTCTCGAAAGAGATTTCGACTTCTCGCTGAAGAACGATAAGCTTCTCGAAAGAGATTTCCACTTATCGTTGAAGAAGGATAACCTTCTCCGAATAGATTTCCACTTACCGTTGAAGAAGGATAAGCTGCTCTAAAGAGATTTCCACTTAGTGTTGAAAATGGATAGGCTTCTCCAAACTGATTGCCACTTATCGTTGAAGAAGGATAAGCTTCTCTGAAGAGATTGCCACTTATCGTTGAAAATGGATAAGCTTCTCAAAAGAGATTTCCACTTATCGTTGAAGATGGATAAGCTTCTTGAAAGAGATTGCCACTTATCTTTGAAGAAGGATAGGCTTCTATGAAGAGATTGCCAGTTATTGTTGAAAATGGATCGGCTTCTCGAAAGAGATTTCCACTTACCGTTGAAGAAGAATAAGCCTCGCTGAAGAAATTTCCACTTATCGTTGAAGAAGGATAATCTTTTCTGATGAGACTGCCACTTACCGTTGAAGAACGATAAGCTTCTCTTTAGAGATTTCCATTTATTGTTGAAAATGGATAAGCTCCTCGAAATTGATTGCCACTTTTCGTTAATGAAGGATAAGCTTCTCAAAAGAGATTGTTACCTATCGTTGAAGATGGATAAGCTTCTTGAAAGAGATTACCACTTGTCTTTGAAGAAGGATAAGCTTCTATGAAGAGATTGCCACTTATCGCTGAAAATGGATAAGCTTCTCGAAACAGATTTCCCCTTACCGTAGAAGAAGAATAAGCTTCTCTGAAGAGATTTCCACTTATCGTTGAAGAAGGATAATCTTCTCTGAAGCGATTGCCACTTACCGTTGAAAAAGGATAAGTTTCTCTGAAGAGATTGCCACTTTTCGTTGAAAATGGGAAGCTTCTTGAAATTGATTGCCACTTATCGTTTAAGAAGGAGAAGCTTCTCTGAAGAGATTGCCACGTATCGTTGAAAATGGATAAGCTTCTCGAAAGAGATTTCCACTTATCGTTGAAAATTGATAAGCTTCTCGAAAGATATTTCCAATTATCGTTGAAAATGGATAGGCTTCTCGAAAGAGATTACCACTTTAATGTTGAAAATGCATAAGCTTCTCGAAAGAGATTTCCACTTATCGCAAAAGAAGGATAGGCTTCTCTAAAGAAATTGCCACTTATCATTAAAAATCAATAAGGATAGGCTTCTCGAAAGAGATTTCCATTTATTGTTGAAAATGGATAAGCTCCTCAAAATTGATTGCCACTTATCGTTAAAGAAGGATAAGCTTCTCGAAATAGATTGTTACTTATCCTTGAAGATGGATAAGCTTTTTGAAAGAGATTGCCACTTATCTTTGAAGAAGGATAAGCTTCTATGAAGAGATTGCCACTTATCGCTGAAAATGGAAAAGCTTCTCGAAAGAGATTTCGACTTACCGTAGAAGAAGAATAAGCTTCTCTTAAGAGATTCCCACTTATCGTTGAAGAAGGATAATCTTCTCTGAAGAGATTGCCACTTACCGTTGAAGAAGGATAAGTTTCTCTGAAGAGATTGCCACTTTTCGTTGAAAATGAGAAGCTTCTTGAAATTGATTGCAACTTATCGTTTAAGAAGGAGAAGCTTCTCTGAAGAGATTGCCACGTATCGTTGAAAATGGATAAGTTTCTCGAAAGAGATTGCCACTTATCGTTGAAAATTGATAAGCTTCTCGAAAGATATTTCCAATTATCATTGAAAATGGATAGGCTTCTTGAAAGAGATTACCACTTTAATGTTGAAAATGCATAAGCTTCTCGAAAGAGATTTCCAATTATCACTAAAGAAGGATACGCTTCTCTAAAGATATTTCCACTTATCTTTAAAAATCAATAAGGATAAGCTTCTCGAAATAGATTTCCCCTTATCGCTGAAGAACGATAAGCTTCTCGAAAGAGATTTCCACTTATCGTTGAAGAAGGATAATCTTCTCCGAATAGATTTCCACTTACCGTTGAAGAAGGATAAGATGCTCTAAAGAGATTGCCACTTATTGTTGAAAATGGAAAGGCTTCTCGAAAGTGATTGCCACTTATCGTTGAAGAAGGATAAGCTTCTCTGAAGAGATTTCCACTTATCGTTGAAAATGGATAAGCTTCTCGAAAGAGATTTCCACTTATCGTTGAAGATGGATAAGCTTCTTGAAAGAGATTGCCACTTATCTTTGAAGAAGGATAGGCTTCTATGAAGAGATTGCCAGTTATCGTTGAAAATGGATAGGCTTCTCGAAAGAGATTTCCACTTACCGTTGAAGAAGAATAAGCTTCTCTGAAGAGATTTCGTCTTATCGTTGAAGAAGGATAATCTTTTCTGATGAGATTGCCACTTAACGTTGAAGAACGATAAGCTTCTCTTTAGAGATTTCCATTTATTGTTAAAAATGGATAAGCTCCTCGAAATTGATTGCCACTTATCGTTAAAGAAGGATAAGCTTCTCGAAAGAGATTGCTACTTAGCGTTGAAGATGGATAAGCTTCTTGATAGAGATTGCCACTTATCCTTGAAGAGGGATAAGCTTCTATGAAGAGATTTCCACTTATCGCTGAAAATGGATAAGCTTCTCGAAAGAGATTTTTACTTAACGTAGAAGAAGAATAAGATTCTCCGAAAATATTTCCACTTATCGTTGAAGAAGGATAATCTTCCCTGAAAGATTGCCACTTACCATTGAAGAAGGATAAGTTTCTCTGAAGAGATTGCCACTTTTCGTTGAAAATGGGAAGCTTCTTGAAATTGATTGCCACTTATCGTTTAAGAAGGAGAAGCTTCTCTGAAGAGATTGCCACGTATCATTGAAAATGGATAAGCTTCTCAAAAGGGATTGCCACTTATCGTTGAAAATTGATAAGCATCTCGGATGATATTTCCAATTATCGTTGAAAATGGATAGGCTTGTCAAAAGAGATTGCCACTTATCATTGAAAATGGATAATCTTCTCGAAAGAGATTGCCACTTATCGTGAAACAAGAATACCCTTCTGTAAAGAGACTGCCACTTATTGTTGAAAATGGATAAGCTTATCGAAAGTGATTGTCACTTATCGCTGAAGAAGGATAAGCTTCTCCAAAGATATTTCCACTTATCGTTGAAGTAGGATAATCTTCTCTGAAGAGATTGCCACTTACCGTTGAAGACGGATAAGCTTCTCTGAATAAATTTCCACTTTTTGTTGAAAATGGATAAGCTTCTCGAAAGTGATTTCCACTTTTGGTTGAAGAAGGATAAGCTTCTCAGAAGAGATTGCCACTTATCGTTGAAAATGAATAAGCTTCTCGAAAGAGATTTCCACTTATCGTTGAAAATTGGTAAGCTTTTCAAGAGACATTGCCACTTATCGTTGAAAATGGATAAGCTTCTCGAAAGAGATTGCCACTTATATTTGAAAACGGATAAGCTTCTCGAAAGAGATTGCCACTAATCGTTAAAGAATGATACACTTCTCTAAAGAGATTTCCACTTTTCGTTGAAGAAGGATAATTTTCTCTGAAGAAATTGCCACTTACCGTTGAAGAAAGATACGCATCTCTGAAGAGATTTCTATTTATTGTTGAAAATGGAGAAACTCCTCAAAATTGATTTCCACATATCGTTAAAGAAGGATAAGCTTCTCTGAAGAGATTTCCACTTATCGTTGAAAATGGATAAGCTTCTTAAAAGAGATAGCCACTTATCGTTAATAATTGATAAGCTTCCCGAGAGACATTGCCACTTATCGTTGAAAATGGATAGACTTATCGAAAGAGATTGCCACTTATCCTTGAAAATGGATATTTTTCTCGAAAGAGATTGCCACTTATCGTTAAAAAAGGATACGTTTCTCTAAAGATTGCCACTTATCGTTGAAGATGGATAAGCTTCTTGAAAGAGATTTCCACTTATCTTTGAAGAAGGATAAGCTTCTATGATGAGATTCCCATTTACACTTTAAAATGGATAAGCTTCTCGAATGAGATTTCCACTTACCGTAGAAGAAGAAGAAGCTTTTCTGAAGAGATTTCAACTTATCATTAAAGAAGGATAATCTTCACTGAAGAGATTGCCACTTACCATAGAAGAAGTATAAGCTTCTCTAAAGAGATTGCTTCTTATCGTTGAAAATAGATAAGCTTCTCAAAATTGATTGGCACTTATCGTTAAAGAAGGATACACTTCACTAAAGAAATTGCCACTTATCGATGAAAATCGATAAGCTTCTCGAAAGAGATTGACACTTATCTGTGAAGAAAGATAAGCATCTTGAAAGAGATTTCCAATTATATTTGAAGAAGGATACACTTCTCGAAATAGATTGCCAGTTATCGTTAAAGAAGGATAAGCTTCTCTGAAGAAATTTCCACTTACCGTTGAAAATGGATAAGCTTCTCTGAAGAGATTGGCACTTATCATTGACGAAGTATATGATTCTATGAAGAGATTGCCACTAATGGTTGGAAATGGATACGTTTCTCGAAAGAGATTGCCACTTATCTTGGAAGAAGGATAAGCTTCTCGAAAGAGATTGCCACTTATCGTTGAAGGTAGACAAGCTTCTTGAAAGAGATTGCCACTTATCTATGAAGAAGGATAAGCTTCTATGAAGAGATTTCCACTTATTGTTGAAAATGGATAAGCTTCTAGGAAGAGATTTCCACTTACCATAGAAGAAGAATAAGCTTTTCTGAAGAGATTTCCACATATCGTTGAAGAAGGATAATCTTCTCTGAAGAGATTGCCATTTACTGTTGAAGAAGGATAAGTCTCTTTTAAGAGATTGCCATTTACCGTTGAAAATGGATAAGCTTCTCGAAATTGATTGCCACTTATTGTTAATGAAGGATACGCTTCTTTGAAGAGAATGCCACTTTTTGATTAAAATGGATAAGCTTCTCGAAAGAGATTTCCACATATCGTTGAAGAAGGATAATTTTCTCTGAAGAGATTGACACTTATCATAGAAGAAGGATAAGCTTCTCTGAAGAGATTGGCACGTATCGTTGAAAATGGATAAGCTTCCCGAAAGAGATTGCCACGTATCTTTGAAAATGGATAAGCTTTTCAAATGAGAATGCCACTTATCATCAAAGAAGGATACGCTTCATTAAAGAGATTGCCACTTATTTTTGAAGACGGATAAGCTTCTTGAAAGAGATTGCCACTTATCTTTGAAGAAGGATAAGCTTCTATGAAGAGATTCCCACTTATCGTTGAAAATGGATAAGCTTCTCGAAAGAGATTTTCACTTACCGTAGAAGAAGAATAAGCTTCTCTGAAGAGATTTCCACATATCGTTGAAGAAGGATAATCTTCTCTGATGAGATTTCCACTTATAGTTGACGAAGGATATGCTTCAATGAAGAGATTGCCACTAATCGTTGAAAATGGATAAGGTTCTCGAAAGAGATTTCCACTTATCACTGAAGAAGCATAAGCTTATCCAAAGATATTTCTACTTATCATTGAAGATGGATAAGCTTCTTGAAAGAGATTTCCACTTATCTTTGAGGAAGGATTAGCTTCTATGAAGAAATTATCAGTTATCTTTGAAAATGGATAAGCTTCTCGAAAGAGATTTCCATTCACCGTTGAAGAAGAATAAGTTTTTCTGAAGAGATTTCTACTTATCGTTGAAGAAGGATAATCTTCTCTTAAGATATTTCCACTTACCGTTGAAGAAGGATAAGCTTCTCTGAAGAGATTGCCATTTATTGTTGAAAATGGATAAGCATCTCGAAATTGAATGCCACTTATCGTTAAAGAAGGATAAGCTTTTCTGAAGAGATTTCCACTTATCGTTTGAAATGGATAAGCTTATCGAAAGAGATTGCCACTTATTGTTGAAAATTGATAAGTTTCACGAAAGACATTTCCACTTATCGTTGAAAATGGATAGGCTTCTCGAAAGAGATTACCACTTATCATTGAAAATGGATAATCTTCTCGACAGAGATTGCCACTTATCGTTAAAGAAGGATATGCTTCTCTATAGAGATTGCCACTTATCGTTGAAAATGGATAAGCTTCTCAAAAGTGATTGCACTAATCGCTGTAGAAGGATAAGCTTCTCGAAAAAGATCGCCACTTATCGCTGAAAAAGGATAATCTTCTCTGAAGAGATTGCCACTTACCGATGAAGAAGGATAAGTTTCTCTGAAGAGATTGCCACTTAGTGTTGAAAATGGATAAGCTTCTCGAAATTGATTGGCCCTTATTGTTGAAGAAGTGTAAGCTTCTCTGAAGTGATTTCCACTTTTTCGATGAAAATGGATAAGCTTCTCGAAAGAGATTGCCAGTTATCTTTGAAAATGAATAAGCTTCTCGAAAGAAAATGCCACTTATCATTAGAGAAGGATACGCTTCATTAAAGAGATTGTCACTTATCGTTGAAAATGGATAAGCTTCTCGAAAGAGATTGCCACTTATCGTTGAAGAAGGATAAGCTTCTCGAAAGATA
The DNA here is from genome assembly GCA_963859935.3 of Lathyrus sativus. Lineage (NCBI taxonomy): Eukaryota > Viridiplantae > Streptophyta > Magnoliopsida > Fabales > Fabaceae > Lathyrus > Lathyrus sativus. Next base: position 239,027,327 of record OZ012738.1, on the reverse strand, counting down.
TTTCCACTTATCGCTGAAGAAGGATAAGCTTCTCGAAAGAGATTGCCACTTATCTTTGAAGAAGGATAAGCTTCTATGAAGAGATTTCCACTTATCTTCGAAAGAGATTTCTGCTTACCATTGAAGAAGAATAAGCTTCTCGAAAGAAATTGCCACTTATCGTTTAAAATGGATAAGCTTCTCGAATAAGATTGCCACTTATCGTTGAGGAAAGAGATTTCCAATTATAGTTGAGGAAGGATAAGCTTCTCGAAGGAGAATGCCACTTATCGTTGAAGAAGGATAAGCTTCTCTGAAGAAATTTCCACTTATCTTTGAAAATGGATAAGCTTCTCCAAAGAGATTGCCAATTATCGTTGAAGAAGGATATGCTTCTATGAAGAGATTGGGAATAATTGTTGAAAATGGATAAGCTTCTCGAAAGAGGTTTCCAATTACCGCTGAAGAAGGATAAGCTTCTCGAAACAGATTTCCATTTATCGTTGAAGATGGATAAGCTTTGCGAAAGAGATTGCCACTTATTTTTGAAGAAGGATAAGCTTCTATGAAGAGATTGCCACTTATTGTTTAAAATGGATAAGCTTCTCGAAAGAGATTTCTGCTTACCATTGAAGAAGAATAAGCTTCTCTGAAGATATTTTCACTTATCGTTTAAGACGGATAATCTTGTGTGAAGAGATTGCCACTTACGGTTGAAAAAGTATAAGCTTTTCTTAAGAGATTGCCACCTATCGTTGAAAATGGATAAGCTTCTCAAAAGTGATTGCCACTTATTGTTGAAGAAGGATATGCTTCGCTAAATAAATTGCCACTTATCGTTGTAAATGGATAACCTTATCAAAATAGATTTCCACTTATTGTTGAGGAAGGATATGCATCTCAAAAGAGATTTCCAATTATCGTTGAAGAAGGATAAGCTTCTTGAAAGAGAATGCCACTTATTGTCGAAGAAGGATATGCTTCTCTAAAGAAATTTCCACTTATCTTTAAAAATGGATAAGCTTCGCCGAAGAGATTGCCACTTATCATTGACGAAGGATAAGCTTCTATGAAGAGATTGCCACTTATTGTTTAAAATGGATAAGCTTCTCGAAAGGGATTTCCGCTTACCATTGAAGAAGAATAAGCTTCTCTGAATAGATTTTCACTTATCGTTGAAGACGGATAATCTTCTCAGAAGAGATTGGCATTTACCGTTAAAGAAGTATAAGCTTTTCTGAAGAGATTGGCATTTACCGTTAAAGAAGGATAAGCTTTTCTGAAGAGAATTCCACTTATCGTTGATAATGGATAAGCTTCTCGAAATAGATTGCCACTTATCGCTGAAGAAAGATAAGCTTCTCGAAAGAGAATGCCACTTATCGTTGAAGAAGGATAACCTTCTCTGATGAAATTTCCACTAATCGTTGAAAATGGATAAGCTTTTCTGAAGAGATTGACACATATCGTTGACGAAGGATATGCTTATATGAAGAGATTTCCATCAATCGTTAAAAATGGATAAGTTTCTCGAAAGAGGTTGCCAATTATCGTTGAAGAAGGATAAGCTTCTCGAAAGAGATTTCCATGTATCGTTGAAGATGGATAAGCTTCTTGAAAGAGATTGCCACTTAACTTGGAAGAAGGATAAGCTTTGATTAAGAGATTTCCACTTATCGTTGAAAATGGATAAGCTTCTCGAAAAAGATTTCCACTTATCATTAAAGAAGGATATGCTTCTCAAAAGAGATTGCCACTTATCGTTGAAAATGAATAAGCTTCTCGAAAGTGATTTCCACTTATCGCTAAAGAAGGATAAGCTTCTCGAAAGAGATTTACACTTTTCTTTGAGAATGGATAAGCTTCTCGTAAGAGATTGCCACTTATCGTTGAAAATTGATAAGCTTCTCGAGAGACATTACCACTTACCGTTGAAAATGGATAAGCTTCCCGAAAGAGATTGCTATTTATCTTTGAAAATGGATAAGCTTCTCGAAAGAGATTGCCACTTATCGTTTAAAATTGATAAGCTTCTCGAAAGGCATGGCCACTTATCTTTGAAAATGGATAAGCTTCTCAAAACAGATTGCCACTTATCGCTGAAGAAGGGTAAGCTTCTCGAAAGAGATTTCCAATTATCGTTGAAGAAGGATAAGCTTCTCAAAGAAGAATGTCGTTTATCATTGAAGAAGGATAATCTTCTCTGAAGAAATTTCCACTTATCGTTGAAAATGGATAAGCTTCCCTGAAGAGATTTCCACTTATCATTGACGAATGATATGCTTCTATGAAGAGATTGCCACTAATCATTGAAAATGGATAAGCTTCTCGAAGGAGGTTGTCAATAATCGCTGAAGAAGGATAAGCTTCTTGAAAGAGATTGCCATTTATCTTTGAAGATGGATTAGCTTCTTGAAAGAGATTGCCACTTATCTTTGAAGAAGGATAACCTTCAATGAAGAGATTGCCACTTATTTTTGAAAATGGATAAGCTTCTAGAAAGTGATATATGCTTACCATTGAAGAAGAACAAACTTCTATGAAGAGATTTTCACTTATCGTTGAAGACAGATAATCTTCCCTGAAGAGATTGCCATTTACCTTTGAAGAAGGATAAGCTTCTCTGAAGAGATTGCCACCTATCGTTGAAAAAGGATAAGCTTCACGAAAGTGATTGCCACTTATTGTTGAAGAAGGATAAGCTTCTCTGAAGAGATTTCCACTTATCGTTGAAAATATATAAGGTTCTCGAAAGAGATTGCCACTTATTGTTGAAAATTGATAAGCTTCTCGAAATAGATTGCCACTTATCACTGAGGAAGGATATGCATCTCGAAAGAGATTTCCAATTATCGTTAAAGAAGGATAAGCTTCTTGAAAGAGAATACCACTTATCGTTGAAGAAGGATAAGCTTCTCTGAAAAAATTTCCAGTTATCTTTGAAAATGGATAAGCTTCTTCGAAGAGATTGCCACTAATCGTTGACGAAGGATATGCTTCTATGAAGAGATTGCCAGTAATCGTTGAAAATGGATAAGGTTCTCGAAAGAGGTTGCCAATAAGCCCTGAACAAGGATAAGCTTCTCGAAAGAGATTTCCGTTTATCGTTGAAGATGGATAAGCTTCTTGAAATATATTGCCACTTAGCTTTGAAGAAGGATAAGCTTCTACGAAGAGATTTCCACTTATTGTTTAAAATGGATAAGTTTCTCGAATGAGATTTCTACTTAGCATTGAAGAAGAATAAGCTTCTCTGAAGAGATTTTCACTTATCGTTGAAGACGGATAATCTTGTCTGAAGAGATCGATACATATCGTTGACGAAGGATATGCTTATATGAAGAGATTTCCACTAATCGTTAAAAATGGATAAGCTTCTCGAAAGAGGTTTCCAATTATCGCTGAAGAAGGATAAGCTTCTCGAAAGAGATTGCCATTTATTGTTGAAGATGGATAAGCTTCTTGAAAGAGATTGCCACTTATCTTTGAAGAAGGATAAGTTTCTATTAAGAGATTCCTACTTATTGTTGAAAATGGATAAGCTTCTCGAAAGTGATTTCCATTTATCGTTGAAGATGGATAAGCTTCTTGAAAGAGATTACCACTTATCTTGGAAGCAGGATAAAAGGATAAGCTTTTATGAAGAGATTGCCACTTATTGTTGAAAATAGATAAGCTTCTCGAAAGTGATTTCCACTTATCGTTGAAGATGGATAAGCTTGTGTGAAGAGATTGCCACTTATCGTTGAAAATGGATAAGCTTCTCGAAAGAGATTGCCACTTATCGTTAAAGAAGGATATGCTTCTCTAAAGAGATTGCCACTTATTAAAAATGGATAAGCTTCTCGAAAGAGATTTCCACTTATCGTTGAAGATAAATAAGCTTTTTGAAAGAGATTTCCACTTATCTTTGAAGAAGGATAAGCGTCTATTTAGATTTTCCCACTTATCGTTGAAAATGGATAAGCTTCTCTGAAGAAGAATAAGCTTCTTGAAAGAGATTTCCATTTACCGTAGAAGAAGAATAAGCTTCTCTGAAGAGATTCCAAGAAATTGCTACTTATAGTTGAAAATGGATAATCTTTTCGAAAGAGATTGCCACTTATTGCTGAAGAAGAATAAGCTTCTCGAAAGAGATTTCCAATTATCTTTGAAGAAGGGCAAGCATCTCGAAAGACAATGCCACTTATCGTTGAAGAAGGATAAGCTTCTTGAAAGAGATTGCCACTTATCTTCGAAGGAGGACAAGCTTCTATGAAGATATTACCACTTATTGTTTAAAATGGATAAGCTTCTGGAAAGAGATTTCCATTTATCGTTGAAGATGGATAAGCTTCTTGAAAGAGATTGCCACTTATCTTAGAAGAAGGATAAGCTTTTATGAAGAGATTGCCACTTATTGTAGAAAATGGAAAAGCTTCTCGAAAGTGGATAAGCTTCTCGGAAGAGATTGACACCTATCGTTGACGAAGGATATGCTTATATGAAGAGATTTCCATTAATCGTTAAAAAAGGATAAGCTTATCGAAAGAGGTTGCCAATTATCGCTGAAGAAGAATAAGCTTCTCGGAAGAGATTTCCATTTATCGTTGAAGATGGATAAGCTTCTTCAAAGAGATTATCACTTATCTTTGAAGAAGGATACGTTTCTATGAATAGATTCCCACTTATTGTTGAAAATGGATAAGCTTCTCGAAAGAGATTGCCATTTATCGTTGAAGATGGATAAGCTTCTTGAAAGAGATTGCCACTTATCTTAGAAGAAGGATAAGCTTTTATGAAGAGATTTCCACTTATTGTTGAAAATGGATAAGCTTCTCAAAAGTGATTTCCAGTTATCTTTGAAGAAGGATAAGCTTCTCTGAAGAGATTTCCACTTATCGTTAAAAATGGATAGGCTTCTCTGAAGAGATTGACACCTATCGTTGATGAAGGATATGCTTATATGAAGAGATTGCCATTAATCTTAAAAAAATGATAAGCTTCTCAAAAGAGGTTGCAAATTATCGCTGAAGAAGGATAAGCTTCTCGGAAGAGATTGCCAATTATCGTTGAAGATGGATAAGCTTCTTGAAAGAGATTGCCACTTATCTTTGAAGAAGGATAAGTTTCTATGAAGAGATTCCCACTTATTGTTGAAGATGGATAAGCTTCTCGAAAGAGATTGCCATTTATCGTTCAAGATGGATAAGCTTCTTGAAAGAGATTGCCACTTATCTTAGAAGAAGGATTAGCTTTTATGAAGAGATTGCCGCTTATTGTTGAAAATGGATAAGCTTCTCGAAAGTGATTTCCACTTATCGTTGAAGATGGATAAGCTTGTGTGAAGAGATTTCCACTTATCGTTGAAAATGGATAAGCTTCTCGAAAGAGATTGCCACTTATCGTTAAAGAAGGATATGCTTCTCTAAAGAGATTGCCACTTATCGTTGAAAATGGATAAGCTTCTCGAAAGATATTGCCACTTATTGCTGAAGAAGGATAAGCTTCCTAAATAAGATTTCGAGAAATTGATACTTATTGTTGAAAATGGATAATCTTCTCGAAAGAGATTGCAACTTATTGCTGAAGAAGGATAAGCTTCTCGAAAGAGATTTCCAATTATCGTTGAAGAAGGGCAAGCTTCTCGAAAGAGAATGCCACTTATTGTTGAAGAATGATAAGCTTCTCTGAAGAAATTTCCACTTATCGTTGAAAATGGATAAGCTTCTCTGAAGAGATTTCCATTTATCATAGATGAAGAATATTCTTCTATGAGGAGATTGCCACTAATCGTTGAAAATGGATAACCTTCTCGAAAGAGGTTGCCAATCATCGTTGAAGAAGGATAAGCTTCTCGAAAGAGATTTCCATTTATAGTTGAAGATGGATAAGCTTCTTGAAAGAGATTGCCACTTATCATTACAGAAGGATAAACTTCTATGAAGAGATTGCCACTTATTGTTGAAAATGAATAAACTTCTGAAAAGATATTTTCGCTTACCATTAGAAGAAGAATAAGCTTCTCTGAAGATATTTTCACTTATCATTGAAGACGAATAATCTTCTCTGAAGAGATTGCCACTGATTATTGATAATGGATAAGCTTCACGAAAGTGATTGGCACTTATCATTGTAAATTGATAAGCTTCTCGAAAGACATTGCCACTTATAGTTAAAAATGGATAGGCGTCTCGAAAGAGTTTGCTACTTATCGTTGAAAATGGATAAGCTTCTCGAAAGAGATTCCCACTTTTCGTTAATGAAGGATACGCTTCTCTAAAGAGATTTCCAGTTATCGTTGAAAATGGATAGGCTTCTCGAAAGTGATTTCCACTTATCGTTGAAGAAGGATAAGCTTCTCGAAAGAGATTTCCACTTATCGTCGAAAATGGGTAAGCTTCTCGAAAGAAATTGCCACTTATCGTTGAAAATTGATAAGCTTCTCGAGAGACATTACCACTTATCGCTTAAAATGGATAAGCTTCTCGAAAGAGATTGCCACTTATCTTTAAAAATGGATAAGCTTCTCGAAAGAGATTGCAACAAATCTTTGAAAATTGATAAGTTTCTCAAAAGGCATTGCCACTTATCGTTGAAAATGGATAAGCTTCTCGAAATAGATTGCCAATTATCGTTGAAAATGGATAACTTCTAGAAAGAGATTTCCACTTATTGCTTAAGAAGGATAAGCTTATCGAAAGAGATTTTCAATTATCGTTGAAGAAGGGTAATGTTGCACCCCAAAATTTGCCCAGCATTTCTCAACCTAGCTTGTGTTTCATTTCATTCACATTAGCATTATCATTTGCATTTCATTGACATATATGCAGGAGATCAAGAGGTATGATTAGAAATTAAGAGCTACACAAGACTGTGAGGCTAGATAAGAAGGTTATTCAGATGTTCAAGGGTTGATATCCTTGTCAGAGAAGTTGAAAGAGCCTCAGAAAGAGTGGTTGAAACCAAGTGTGTAGGTCTCCTAACTTGAGAGTTGTGGAAAGCCATCAGATGATTCTGAGGATAGGAGGATCGACTTGAGGTCTTTAGAGAGATCATGAGAAGTTTTGAAGATCACTTTGAGGCCTAGACAGGTCATTGTGTAAGATTAAGAAGACTCAGCCATGAGTGGTGCAATTAGGGTTTGATTGGGTCAACCCTAAGTCAACTGATGATTTGAAGAAGGTTGAGACTTGATTCAAGAGCCATGTGATCATGGATTGATACATTGAGATGTTATAAGGATGATTCCAAGGTCAACTCATCATGATTGAAGAGTTTGAGAAGTTTCAGGCTAGGGTTTCTAAGACTTGACAGTGTAAAATCCCCTAGTTTGACCCCTGTCTTCAAGGCAATTTAACTCAAGATATGATTGTCATCTCATCTTGACCCCAACATGATTGTTGTATGGCATTATCTTTGCTTTAATTTGAGTACTAGAAGTCCTTGATAGGGTTTGTATAACTCAAGTTATGAGCAGACAAGTTACAAGTCATCTGAGGCATGTGAATTTGGAGCTTGAAAGTTACCCAACTTGAATGACATTTTTGCCTAAGAAGGATGATTCCTATGAACTTTTTGTTAACATGAATGTTGTTCCTTATCCTCTTAGCTTTCCATATAGTGCTAGAAGTCCTTGATAGGATTTGTAGAACTCAAGTTATGGCTTTGACAAGTCAAGGGTATTTTGGGAAGTTGTGATTATGGGT